>JARJEI010000013.1:537872-1737872 GCA_029955415.1 Lottia scabra | reverse complement strand
TTTTACATGTGTGACTGATGGTCCAACAATGTTTGGTTTGGTCTGTAGTCTAAATGATTTTGCATTAATAAATTCATATATATCAACTTATTCATAGTTTTCTCAGAGATAATCAATTTGAATAGTTTGAATAGATTCAAATATTTCAGGTTTCTGCAATTTTCAATCAAAATATTTTATGTAGATATTAACAAGTTGACAAATCAATAATGGTTGTTGAAAATTATGTAAATTTCTGTAAATTAAAATTCATATAACAAAAATATTACCCATATTGATATTTGTAATGGCCATATTGCTCAATGTTTTCTTTACACTGGCAAACATCCACTCAAGACCACTCACGGGATTGCCCCTATTACATTTTGGTTCAGAAAGATTGCATAAACTTTGAACTTTTTCCAGTTGTTCCCTGACTTCCACCACTATTCATATGTAAATATTATATTTTAGGTATTTGATAACTATGCTGTAACTGTTATGATAGGAGGTGAACCCTATACTCTGGGTTTATTTGATACAGCAGGTCAAGAAGATTATGACAGATTACGACCACTATCCTACCCCCAAACTGATGTATTTTTAGTCTGTTTTTCTGTTGTCTCCCCCTCATCATTTGAAAATGTTCGGGAAAAGGTAAGTCTGTTGTGTGATGTGGTAATTGTGTATACATGGAAGCTCATTTAAATTGTCCTGGAGACTGGCCGAGCAAATCAAAAATTTTTGTAAGATTATTTTAAAGGGATATGTTCACCATCCGTTTTCTCAGAATCTGGAATTTTTTTAGCCAGTCTAATCTTTAATAATGTTCTCCCACGAACTTAAGACGTTTGAAAGTCATAAATACGACTCGTACCTTAGTGAGACTGTGCAATATATAGAAAATACATATAGGCTACTTGGTACAGAAAATGAAAGATAAATGTTTTTTTTAGAGGTATGATTGCAGGGATAATGGGATTTTTGTCCATTTCTAGTATGTTTTGGGGCTGTTTACATATATTCAAGGCTCAAATCGACCCTCAAAAATGCTGAACATTTCCCTTTAACTATAAACTTTCCTTTCTGAAAATGTTTCACAATTTGGTTGAAATTTGCCCATTATGAAATCAAAATTCAAAATTAAAATAATTTATCTCCAGTATTCCTATATGACTTAATTACAAAATAATTTGGAACCTTGTATGATTATTGTCATACTCATTAAATTATTTCCTTTTTAGTGGCAACCAGAAATAACACACCATTGTCAGAAGACGCCATTTTTATTAGTCGGAACACAAATTGATTTACGGGATGATGCAGCTACTGTAGAAAAATTGGCAAAAAATAAACAAAAACCCATCTCATCGGACCAAGGAGAAAAGTTAGCAAAAGAATTAAAGGCTGTCAAATATGTTGAATGCTCAGCTCTAACACAGGTATGGTACATTAAAAAGTCATTGTTTATTTATGAAACTAAGGCACATTGCGGGATTTGTTTGTTTACAAAGTAAATAGTGCTCACACGAATAGTCGAATATCAAAATTCGAATCCATTTTGGCGAATATTCGAATCGGATTTTACCATTCGATTATTCGCATATCCAATAACTAACTAACTTGATGAATTTGTTTAAAGTTATAACATTGCGCTATTAAATGCTCCCGTGTCAAACTAAAATGGCGGCTAATGCAAAAACAAGAACAGAGAACCAGAGAAGTTTGGAAATACTGTTCTAAACATGAACCAAACACCAAGACAACTTGCAAGATGTCTGAAAACTACAATTTTCCGTTTAAAAATTCAACTTCAAAGTTGCTGATTTGCACTATTATCAATAAAAAATCCCGGTAGGTTAGCGAAAAATGACAGAAAGCCAATAGCTCTAGTTGACACAAGAAAAATCGGACCAGGTTGTTTGTCCCCGAATTTCATAGGCCTAATACCATTTAAAAAAATAGTAGATAATCAGTTTTTTAATGTTAAGATGATTATAAAATATAAACATGCTTTGATATATCATCGAAAGATTTGAAACATAGATCCGCCGGGTATATTGTGTAGAATCATGTTAAATGGCACTGCCGGATGTTATGATTTGCACACGGATTCTGATCACATTTTTGACCTTTGACCATCTCCTCCAGCATGTCAAAATGAAAGTAGAAAAATACTGCTAATTGATTAGCTGTTATAAATAGCTATCTTTATTGTCCAATCAGATTAAGGAACGTTCGATGATCTTATTTCTGTGTTTATTTTGTTTCATTAGGATAAACTTTTAATTGAAAAATTTAATGCATCATTCATTGACAATTATGGCTCAGATGCTACAAAAATGTAAATAATCTCTTTAAAAACGTCATTTATTATCCCTATCGAGTTGTTTACAGTTTTGAGTCCATATAGCAGCTGAGAATACGACAAATTTCAATTGCAAATATAGCTGTTTTTTCAATGCGAATTTTTAATGCAAAATATCGTCGAATATTCGAATGCGAATCGAATGATACTGTCGAATAGTCGAATGGTAAAAATCACCATTCGTGTGAGCACTAAAAATAAAATAAACGGGATTTCGGGACAAAAGGCATTCTAGCTTAATCTCTGATGTTTAAATAAGTAAAAAAACTAAAATTCACGGCTTTGGGTACTCAGATGGCTTCGATGCTGCTAGATTTAAAGTGGGGATGTAATAAAATGATTTCCATGAAATTACATGCTAATGAGGCCAAGCGGGGGGTTGTGTTAGTTAAATGACGTCATCAGCGGAAGCTGACCTTCACCGTTATCAAACTCCAATCTCCAGTAGCGCGTGCTAGTAGTGGGCGGAGCTTGTGAGTTATTGACGTCTACCTTAATCAACTCAGTGTTGTTTTGTCAAATGGCTGTAGAATTGGAACCACGAAAGGGAATATATTCATTTTTAAGTGCTAACTTTAAAAAAAAACGATGAGAAGACTTTTTCTCAGTGTCAAAGTCTGGGCTCATGTGCCTTTAAATACTGTACTGTGGCATGCGATCTATTATTACGTCAAATCTGTAAGATAATAAAATAATCTCATGATTTTTCTCTAAAAACTTAACCACAAAATAACAAAATGATTGATTATAGTATTACTTTTAATGGGCAGAAAGTGAAGTACCGACAAGGATCTTTTACTCTTTGAAAAACCTAACTGAATTTAAGGAAATATGGTAACCTAAATGATATATGTTAATGTTAAATTGTAATGTTTATTAATCTAATCTAAAACTTTATTGATTGAAAAATAAATGAAGTTGAAAATTATAAAAACCTGATCGCAGAACTGCTGGCTTGATACATTCCTTTCTTTATGATTTTAATACTGAAGAATGTTTTTTTTTGTCTTTCAGAAAGGATTGAAGAATGTTTTTGATGAAGCCATTTTAGCTGCCTTAGAGCCTCCAGAGCCACCAAAGAAATCAAAATGTACTCTATTATAAGACAGAATTCACACACAAACAGATTACATTTTACAGTTTTAATTAAAAACGTAAAAAAAAATTAACAATGAAATACAATAGGTGTATTATGCAACATACACTACTCCATCAGATAACTTGATGTCAGCATAATTTATACTGAAAACACAACCTTACTCTGACTTCTTTCAAGTTGAATGCTCAACATAGACCTAGAGCCTAGAACATGCTCTTTGTCATTAGCTATAGAGAAACGATTTAAACACAATGGAGAGAATCTGAACTCCAAAGTTAATTTGTAAAGTAGTCTATTGAAAAGGAGCAGTTCTATTCTAATAATATTTATAAATCAAATTTTGTTTTCTTTAGTTGCATGCTTTATTTTCCTCCGACTTTGAAATGGATAAAAGTTTTGAGAAATGGATTTCTCCCATACAAACACTAATGATTATTAGAATATGATGGGTTAACTGTCATATATTCAGGACCAGAAAGGGTTAAAAATTATATATTTGATAGTCTATATAGTCCTGTTTTCTTGTATTGTTTCATTTGATATTTTATTTTGTATTTGGTTTGAGAATATCATTCATCTGTATCTATGTTGACTGTATATCATATTGCTGAACTTAGAAAAGTAATTTTTCTTCACAGAAAAAAGTTATTAAGGGTTTTGTTCTATTCAGCTTATGTTTGTAATATCAACAGCATAAAGCTTCAATAAAATTTAGGTACAGTGCTGTATGAAACTCAAATGTTAAAATTTCTTTCAATAGTGACCCAAACTTTGTTTTATATTAGGTGATTTTGTGAATATATATTTTGTGCATGTATTATAAATTTATCTATTCATTAGCTTTTATATTCTTAGGGTATTTTCATTTACCTTCTTGGTTAAGTTTCCTGACAAACTTGCCAAATGACTGTACCGAACCAGTGTTTTGGTATACAAGTACTAATGCTTATTTGGTATGTTACTTGGTAAACTCATCAAGTGGTTTCATCTAGGTATATTTAAGGTCTATGTAAATTATTTTATCCAGCCACGTATTGGATAGAGTACCAACAATGTTTTATGTTGAGAAATGAATCTCCTTTGATTCAAGATTTTAGAAATACCTCGTCATATTCTTTAGAGTTATCCCCCTTAGTTTACTGTTCAGTACCAGAAGTAAATGGTGAACATATTGAAACATATTACTGTGCACAGAATTTTGAAAAACGTTGATTAAATGTATTAAACATGTCTTTGATCTTTAATTTTCTGGCTCTGTGACTGTGATATGGGTCATATGAATCTACCTATGAAATAAGCCTCTATAATAGCAAACCCTTTTAGTTAATTTATCAATTCAACAATTTTTGCTGGTACAAAAAATTATTAAAAAATATTTGCTTTTTTACTTTTCTCCATAAGCTTTGCCATTAGTATTCAATAAATATTCAGATATGAAATAAAAAAGCAAAATTTTTCAACAGAATTGCTATCAAATTTTTTATTAGAGCTATTTGGAAATTGTAGATAGACAGTGAATTCTAATGGCCAATTTTCCTGACAAATATTCATTTTCATAATTCTATCTTGTGTATAGTCTTATTTTAATTATAGAGATGTAAAAAAAATATTGTTAAAATTCTCATGAAAACCTGCCAAAATTTCAGTTCATTAATGCATTACAGGCAATTACGCTTAATCAGTTTCAATTTTGGCAGGATTTGTGTGTAAATTTAACAAGTATGTGGCTGTATGAAAAGTTTCAGAAGTACTACTTGACAGTATCGAAGTATAATAAGGAATTTGTACACAAGAGATAAAGCCAATACTGTCTGTAACATTAAAGCCACTTTGTACAATATTTAAATAATCTAAAACCAGGCATGGTGCGAGATCTTGTAAAAAGAGTTTTATTAATAGAGTACATGATTACTGTAAATACACCATTGAAAATCTTTATTATATTATTATTATTATTCTCTGACCGATTTTTCTCTGGCTAATAAACATTAATATTATCAAAAAATGTTTTATGTTCTACTCTTGAATATGAATCTTTCTGTATGTTTACTACTGGAATTTGAAAGTTAAAGTCAAAGTTAGACTTTTCCCCTTGATTGCATTGAAGATACTATAAACCGTCTCTAAGGTTTCAGCTCCTTCAAGCATACCTTCCATTTCTGGAAAGTTGCAAGATGTATCAACTGCAAACACATATTTTGTTGAAGTTATATGCTTAAATGCATTTACATGTATACAGAAGGACAATTAGCACTGGTAATACAATGGGAATAGATAAAACATTGCTACTAGTACGAATATTTTATTCACAAAAAAAGTTCGTACATATACATTTTCTATTGTTTCTATGTACCAAAGCCGGTAGTGCGCTTTTCTACCTATTCTTTGGAGCTCTATCATCTGGCTCATCTGAAGTAGAAGTATTATTAAAGATGTGGTCCTTGTGCTCTTTTCTTTACTTGAAAATTGTATTTCAGTTATCACTGGTGATCACAATCCATTTCTCTTATGTCTTTGCCGTGTGCCGCCTATCATTGGTCCAATATTGTTCTTGGCTGCAAATAAAAACTTTTCTTTCTTCCCTCTAAATAATCTTTTGACAACATGGTGTGAAGATTTTTATTGTAGATAGCGTCAGATTTCCAGAGATAAATCATTTCCTCGTGTAGTCTTGATCTCTTTATCATTTCATGGTGACAATTTTGTTGTAACATAAATATTCTCCAGTCATTACCCATCTTCCTAAAATTATTTATTCATTCATTAACTGAGGAATTCATTCATTCACTGATATTGATTGTAGTCCATATATTGCTATGAATATGATGTAGATTTCTATAGAAAAGGATATGGATTGCCATGGAATAGGATACATGCTGAGAGAGATATATATATAGGTTTTCTTAACACCTTTGAATCTGCGAAACACCAACCACATCTATGAATACTCAGGTAAATTAAATAGAAGTTTATGTCCGACTTATCTTTGAAGGCAAATAGCCATTACCATCGAAATAATGTTGGAGACTATGGAAAGATAGTTCTTGAACAAAACACAACTAAGAAATCGTGGATCTCCCTACTTGTGTATCACAATTTAAAAGGGTTCTCGAATCGCCACATTTTCACAGATTTATTATTATAATGAAAGCTAAGAAGGTGACTTACCTACTAATCTCGTCTTCAGATCTTTTAAAATATTCATCAATTTTCTCTTTCCTTTCTCTCTTCTTCTTATCTTTTTTAGACTCTAAGTTGCACTTGAAATAATTCTTAAATTTACTACTGAAGGGTGCTGATTTCACTGTTGATTTCGACGTTGTATCTGTTTTTTCCACTATTTTCAATCGTTCTTTCAAAGCATTCAATTCATTTTTAACCATTTCTTTGTTAGTATCTACGGGTCTTTGAACATGAGAAGGAGGGTCAACTACTATGTCCAATTCTGACATGAACTCTAACTTCCATTTCTGCTCTTCCTTATCCATATCTAATCTAGTTTGTTTTCGAACTTTAAAACCCCTTGATATCTCCTCTCTACATAATCTGTCTTTCTCCGACTTATCTAGAACCTTCTGCTCTTTAAATGTTGGAATTGGTGTTGATGTCATAAGTGGAGTCTCTACTCTCCACGATGGACTGACAGGATTACTGATAAATCCATTCCCTATCCTGGGTATTGAGCTTAAAATCCTCTTTTCAGGTGGGGGCTTCCATTCAATCTCTACTGGTGTCAACGTTTGATAATATTTTAAAGCTTCCGGATCGAATTTCCAGTTCCAAGTTTGTGAAGAACTTGCTACGCTGGTTTCTGAGTTGGTTTCTTGGCTGGTTTCTGGGCTGATGTCTTGGCTGGTTTCTGAGCTGGTTTCTGTGCTGATGTCTTGGCTGGTTTCTGAGCTGGTTTCTGGGCTGATGTCTTGGCTGGTTTCTGAGCTGGTTTCTGGGCTGATGTCTTGGCTGGTTTCTGAGCTGGTTTCTGGGCTGATGTCTTGGCTGGTTTCTGGGCTGATGTCTTGGCTTGTTTCTGAGCTGGTTTCTGGGCTAATGTCTTGGCTGGTTTCTGGGCTGTAAGATAATTTACCTGAACTGACAGGATTGTCGATCAACCACTGGAGTGTTCTACTACCAGACCATCGTACTAACGGTGTAGCCACTCTGTCCTCATCTTCAATATACCTTTCGTGGAGTTTCCTTGATTCTCTTAGTTCCCTGAGAATCGCTGTAGTTGTCTCTCGCTCGCTCCTTGTAGTATTTCCTGTTGCATTCCGGGATATTGATGATGTTATCTTTTGTGTTCCCTGTTTTAACATTCGTAACTTAGAAGCTCTCGTTTCTTTAATAACTACTGGCGCAGGTTTTTTGTAGGGTTTTGGCGGAGCTGGTTGAAAAGTTGGTGTAGGAGATCGGTTTTGCAACAACTTCACTGCTTGTTGTTTTGGTCCGTTTGGCGTTTTGATCATCTTACTTTGTAGTTTATTTTCAATTTTTTCCATTTTCTTGCCCTCTGGTAGCTTTCTTAACATTGAAGCCCTCGTTTCTTTAATAGCTACTGGCACAGGTTTTTTGTAGAGTTTTGGTGGAGCTGGTTGGAAAGTTGGTGTCGGAGATCGGTTTTGCAACAACTTCACTGCTTGATGTTTTGGTCCATTTGGCGTTGTGATCATCTTACTTTGTAGTTTATTTTCGATTTTTACCATTTTCTTGCCCTCTGGTAGCTTTCTTAACATTGAAGCTCTCGTTTCTTTGATAGCTACTGGCTCTGGTTTCTTGTAGGGTTTCGGAGGAGCCGGTTTGAAAGTTGGTGTCGGAGATCGCTTTCGTTGCAATAACTTCTTTAGTTCAGGTTCAGTTGCCATGTCCTTTAATTTTTCTTCTTCTGCTTGCCTTAAAGCTTCTTTTTCATCCTCTATTTTCTTCAGACGGAGAAGCTTTGAAGCTTTAGTCTCCCGAACCGCGTGGACTGGGGACGCAGATATTTTCAACTGGACGTTGGCAGAACGAGGTTTTGGTAGCTTTAGCTCTTCTTTTTTGTAAGGATTTGCAGGAGCCGGTTTAAAACTTGGTGTCGGTGATCGCTTTCGTTGCAAAAATTTCTTTAGTTTAGGTTCAGTTGCCATGTCCTTTATTTTTTCTTGTTCTGCTTGCCTTAAAGCTTCTTTTTCATCCTCTATTTTCTTCAGACGGAGAAGCTTCGAAGCTTTAGTCTCCCGAACTGCGTGAAATGGCTTTGGTCTTTCTACAGTGGCTGCGGTTGGGCGTGCTGGGAATTTAGGTGGTAACACCTGTGTCACGCCGGGCTGGTCATCTGCAATCTGCAATTGTTTTTTTCTTAACTTTGAAGCTTTTGTGTCGTGGACTCCTTTGAGTTGGAGTGGTGGTTTTGGTGCTGTTGGTGTTGATACTGTAACATCTGGTTGTTCAGGCTTATTCTGGGGAGGTAAATCAACTTTGTCACTGACATTAGCGACCGGATTCATGTCTTGAGAGCCAATTTCGCTGATTGTGTTCTTTTCTGTCTTAACAATAGGTTTATTCTCAATATCTGAAGTCAGAGAGTGTTTAACTTGAACTGATTTAACTCCATCATTCATTCCCTGTTCAGTTTTGTTTTTAACTTGATGGTGTAAAACGTCCTGGAGTCTTTCCTGCTTTATCTTGGCAGCTTTAAGTCCTTCCTCTGCTCTTTTTTTCACGTAGGCCTTGAATTTCTTATCCTTCTTGTCCGAAGTCTTAGGATCGTCGTTTGTTTCGATTCCTATTTCAAAATAGTCAAACCTCTTTTGGATTTTGGTGTCCAAATTTTTGGCAATTGGTGGCAATGGTCTAGCTGTGAAGGGAGGCGGAGAATCGAATCGATAGGCTGTAGCAAACATGGAGGGTTCGGGGCTGCTTAAAGCGCTGTATGGTATTGGGTCCAATCTGGTTGGTGCTGACATATGCAACTAAAATGAGAAATTATTCAGTTCTCATCAATAAATATTTATATAATATATTTATATGATAATCATCATTGCAAGAAAAAGTATAATATGTATCTGAAATAAACTGTTGAAATATGGAAGTGTAAAACAAGATTGAATGTATTTTAACGTATATAAAGTTATCAATAATATTAGTAGGAAAATTTACCTTAGAATTTGCTGATGGTGTTCGGGAAACACACATCTTCCCATCAACACACAAAGTGTTATCAGATATTGCTCGCACTGGTAATTCAACAGATGGATTGCTTCTTAGCGATCGTTCAACGATTGGTTCTCTTCTTGGTGATCGCATCATAGATACTTCTCTTCTTGGCGATCTTAAAACAGATGCTGGTTCTGGTGACATCGCAACTGTTGTTTTCTCTTTAAAGAATCTCACTGCACCTGTTTCTTGTTCAACTGAAGCAACACGTTCAGATTTAGATTCTGCATAAGCTAAAGCGTCTGCTAATCTGGAGTGACAACTTCGAGATCTGTAGCTGTCCTGGAAATCCTGGTTTGATTCAAACTCTAGCTGTTGTTGGTTCGAATACATGTTTTCTGGAATTACGATAAAACCATATAAAATAGATCAGTTCGTTAGTTTTCTTTTAAATATCAAAATACACGCCTTCTTCAATTTTGTCAGCGTTGGCTTTCACCAGTTCAGAACTAAATCTATTCTGCATAACAACATATTCAGAATGCTATTTTCAATATATGAGAATATTTTATCAGCAACCCTGTGTCTTAAATGAAGGAAATAAACTTACTTTTAATTAAAGCTCTCTCTTTTAACTAGGAATTTTCATATACAATGACTCAAAATACTTCTGTAAACGTCCTTTCCCGGTTTAAGGCAAGGAAACTAATAAGAACTTACTATGACGTCATAATGTCTTAACATAAGCAACTAATGATCGGCAAATTCCGTCGTTACGGAAATAACTCCATAGTCACCATTGTCAAATGTAGCAAAAATAATGCAAAATATAATGGTAAAAATGCCATACTGATAGCATTTAGTTTTATACTAGGCCTACTCAGAACATTCATAAATTTTATGCTTCATTATCCGGGGGTAATTGTCCAGGGGATAATCGTCTTTGGGGACAATTGACAGGGAGCACTTATCCGGGGGACAATTGTCGGGGGGGGGGGGGGGGGGGGGATTGTCCTAGACTTATTTCCATGATCGTTTTTTAGATTTTGCCCTTGACTTAGTCAAAATTGTCTTGTGAACGCGATAGACCACAGTTTACTACTCATTAGCCTACATTAATTTTTTTTTTTTTTGGTCTATATGTTGTATATTGTATCTATGTTTGTCCCCATGGGCTGAGTGTGAGACAGGACCGTATCACTCGTGGTATTGAGCCTAATTCTGACCCATGTAAAATAAAGAGTTTATTATTATTATGTTTTCATCTGATTTGAATGAAATTTGGTGTGATCATTAATTTTATATTGATGACAACTTGGAGAAGTATGAATTTGACGATTTTACTATGAACGGATTTTGATTTTGAACGCTTCGAGATTGACAGATCAAGTCAGAATTTATTTAATTTTGTGATCAAATGATATCAACAATATTTTTGACAAGATATATATTCGAAATGATTTGACACTAATTGGGAATGCTCTTGATTAGGGTTTGCAGCATTCCCGGATATCTCATTCCCGGGAATGGGAATGAAATTTATGCTATTCCCGGAATCAATTTCAACATATAAGAGCTAGTCAAACTAGCAACCGTTACAAAAATATAGGACATAATAGCTAAAGCTATCTATGTAGTTTCATATCAAATTTTATTTTCATATAATTCGCAATATTTAAGAACAACTTTTGAACCCAAAATACCTATATGCAAATAGGTTTTAGTATTGATTAGTGGCGGTGGAAGTGGATTATGTTACCAACGAATCTAACCAATGTTTTAGGAAGACCAACGCGCACAATGATTTCACCCCTAGGCGAGAGCAAAATTGCCTGCAACAGAAAACCTTATTCCGCTGCGACTGATTACGGATTGATTGACTTCAGAGCATTATGTATAAATTCCAGATTTGATATCAAAGTCTTTAGGCCTATCTGCTCAAATGACCTAAATTCCCAAATGAAAGTGGTAATACATGTATTCTCTTTCCGACATTACTTGAGTTCCTCGTCGATAGTTTTTTTTTCCAAAGAAATTTCAACAGATGTCTCGGGTATCACCACCATCACTGCCGTCAGGGGCAGATTAGGGCTCTGAGGCTTGGATGGAGGAAATTTTGGTGATTTGTATCCCTCCAGGTGACAGAATTTACCACTGTCAATGGTGAAATAAACGTGAAATAAATCTATGTTCCCATTCCCGGGAATGAAGTGCTGTTCCCGGGAATGAGTAATCGCCAGAAACTCCGGGAATCCCGGGTACAAACCCTACTCTTGATATACTAAAATGTATCAGGGAATTGGGCGTATCGTGCTTGACAACCACTTGTTGGACCTCATCAATGCAATACTGTAAATTAACACCCGGTAGTATGGAATTGAAACGTACTAAAAGCATACAAAGATCTATTTTGATGTTCTTCGTGGATGAAAAGCGTTTGTTGATTTTTGAAAAAAAAATATTTTCGGTTAGTTTCAAATTGGTTGATTAATATGGAAAACATATTCTGACAATATAAGAAGGCTCAAACCAATGGCAAAATATTTATAGACGCCATTGCTACAGACTCAGCATGCTGTAATAATAAAAATCCGTACAAGCAAAACAATTCCGTTAATCAAAAACCTCGTCCAGAGCATGACAAAATCGGGTGCAATAATTATATAGTAGTGGACTTCCCATACGAGAAGCACCATCAGGTGTTTCGCGCGACACCCGCCACTACTATAAAGGTCAAAATCAAGAGGTGCAACGAGATCAATTCATGCCTGACTAAACAAAGCTGCCAAAATGTAAGTAACAGATTTGTCGTATTTGACAAGTAGTTCTCCGTAACGACCATACAAATTTTCTAAAAGAAATTTTAAGTTTGTGTGTCAAGTAACCCTGTTTCAGTAATTTCACGGTTAATATTCGACCCCTTGCAAGAAAGTCTTTATAAAGAGAACAAGCTCTAGCATAGCGGATCAGTTGTGAAATGTACGTGCCACAAGCAGGCGATTGTGGTATGTTACTGCACATGAATGGAAAATTAACAATCGGAAAATCAAAGTCGTCACGTTTGTCATACAATCTGACACAAAGATCATGGTTGTTTTCAATTTCGGGAAGCAAATTCAAATAGGACGCTTTAGTCTTAGAATCCGTAGTGTCTTTAATTTCCAACTCTCCTGTGTAGATTATATCTAGATAAGAGTACGTTTCAAACTTTACCTTGAACTCAAGATATTATTAAGTGGACCAAACAGATCATGATAGGACCTAATGTGATGTCAACTTGCTTGTCAGACCCTCTTTTTGGTGTATATTTATTTCTTTGAGATAAGATGTTTTCAAGGTTATATGATACAAGATAGCATACCTTTCTACAGATCAAAGTCCGGTGTTGAATTTTGTCACGGATTGTTCATTAAAGGACTGTTTTTTTAGCTGTTTATAATGACCTATATACAGCCTGCAGATATTCATGACTACTTATATACAGCCTGTAAATATTAATAATGACCTAAATACAGCTTGTAAATATTTATAATGACCTATATACAGCTTGTAAATATTTATAATGACCTATATACAGCCTGTAAATATTTATAATGACCTAAATACAGCCTGCAGATATTCATGACTACTTATATACAGCCTGCAAATATTTATAATAAACTATATACAGTCTGTAAGTACTATATATACCACGGTGCTTACGAGTTAACATATTTAAACAAACGAATCCGTTAGGATGAGTTTGTTTAAATATGTTAATGAGTAAGTCACGTGGTATATATTACTTGTAACATAAATATGATTGACAGCTTAAAAGTTATGACAGCATCGATCACGTTACTCTTTAATCCAATGAAATTGAAGCTCGTGCACGTTTCATTTTCGTCTGCAAAGGGGATGTCTTTCCAAAAAGGGGCGGAGCTACTGCGAGTGCAATAACTTAGTTGGTTATTTCACTCATTTTTTCCTATTAGATTCTATATGGCTTTCATGTCAAATTACCCAAGAATGCAATAACACAAATTTGCTGTTTATACACCACAGTTTTCCTCAAACACACATTTTAAGCAAATTATTTCTCAAAAACATCAAAGGAAAAAACATCATTTATGTTACAAATCTTTTTATTGGTCTATATACAGCCTGTAAATATTTATAATGACCTATATACAGCCTGTAAATATTTATAATGACCTATATACAGCCTGTAACTATTTATAATGACCTATATACAGCCTGCAGATATTTATAATGACCTATATACAGCATGTAAATATTTATAATGATCTATATACAGCCTGTAAATATTTATAATGACCTATATACAGCCTGTAAATATTTATAATGACCTATATACAGCCTGTAAATATTTATAATGACCTAGATACAGCCTGTAAATATTTATAATGACCTAGATACAGCCTGTAAATATTTATAATGACCTATATACAGTCTGTAAATATTTATAATGACCTATATACAGTCTGTAAATATTTATAATGATCTATATACAGCCTGTAAATATTTATAATGACCTATATACAGCCTGTAAATATTTATAATGACCTATATACAGCCTGTAAATATTTATAATGACCTATATACAGCTTGTAAATATTTATAATGACCTATATACAGTCTGTAAATCTTTTTATTGGTCTATATACAGCCTGTAAATATGTATAATGACCTATATACAGCCTGTAAATAGTTATAATAAACTATATACAGTCTGTAAATCTTTTTATTGGTCTATATACAGCCTGTAAATATTTATAATGACCTATATACAACCTGTAAATATTTATAATGACCTATATACAGCTTGTAAATATTTATAATGACCTATATACAGTCTGTAAATCTTTTTATTGGTCTATATACAGCCTGTAAATATGTATAATGACCTATATACAGCCTGTAAATATGTATAATGACCTATATACAGCCTGTAAATAGTTATAATAAACTATATACAGTCTGTAAATCTTTTTATTGGTCTATATACAGCCTGTAAATATGTATAATGACCTATATACAGCCTGTAAATAGTTATAATAAACTATATACAGTCTGTAAATCTTTTTATTGGTCTATATACAGCCTGTAAATATTTATAATGACCTATATACAA
This sequence comes from Lottia scabra, assembly GCA_029955415.1. Classification (NCBI taxonomy): domain Eukaryota; kingdom Metazoa; phylum Mollusca; class Gastropoda; family Lottiidae; genus Lottia; species Lottia scabra. Next base: position 1,723,163 of record JARJEI010000013.1, on the reverse strand, counting down.
CCTGTAAATATTTATAATGACCTATATACAGCCTGTAAATCTTTTTATTGGTCTATATACAGCCTGTAAATATTTATAATGACCTATATACAGCATGTAAATATTTATAATGACCTATATACAGCCTGCAGATATTCATGACTACTTATATACAGCCTGTAAATATTTATAATGAACTATATACAGTCTGTAAATCTTTTTATTGGTCTATATACAGCCTGTAAATATTTATAATGACCTATATACAGCCTGTAAATATTTATAATGACCTATATACAGCCTGCAGATATTTATAATGACCTATATATAGCCTGTTAATATTTATAATGACCTATATACAGCCTGCAGATATTTATAATGACCTAGATACAGCCTGTAAATATTTATAATGATCTATATACAGCCTGTAAATATTTATAATGACCTATATACAGCCTGTAAATATTTATAATGATCTATATACAGCCTGTAAACATTTACAATGACCTATATACAGTCTGTAAATATTTATAATGACCTATATACAGCCTGTAAATATCTATAATGACCAATATACAGTATGTACATATTCATTACCCATATACAGTTTGTTAATCTTTATATTGATCAATATTATACAGCAATATTTTATGATTTATAGCCTTTACATGCAGGCTGTTAATCTTAATAAATCAAATATTTATGCAACTGTACATTGACACTTTGTGAGAAAAAGATAACTGCCTTATGTTTTAACTAGGACAACGTACATAATTTGGCGATATTTATATATTAGGAGACTTTGCGATAACAGGTCACTTTATAATAGTTTGCTATCAATAACTAGGACAGTACACAAGAGTAGGATCTATAAACCGAACTGCAGCTTGAAAATGGCAGAACTAAAAGTCGATTATGACTTTCTTGGAAATACTGGCGTTAAAGTGTCAAATCTATGTTTGGGTACTATGACATTTGGTCAAGCCAAGGTAAGATTTGTTCATAGTTTATTTTTTAACACTAATGGAAAAAGATATGTAGTCCGAATACTCCTATTTGTACATTTTAAATGGTAGTAATCCGGATTTTCCTCCTATATATTGAATTTATCAGTATTGTTTCTGAAGAATGATAGGTTGCACCACACTGTTAGATCAAGGTTGTATAATTGTCCTGGTAGAGACGCAATTAGAAATATATGGAAGATTTGTGGTCCAAATGTGCAATTAATGCTTGAAATGAGACTAAACATTGGTATGGCCCTACAGTCGAAAAAATATTTGAATAAAATAAAAACATTTGAAAGTTTGAAAGTGAAATGGACATCAGATTTTGATTTGGAAAAGTGACATATTTAACTCTATCCACTGTCATAGCAAAGTTTATAATGAAGATTCGGTGATAAAGAGTCTGAACTTGAGTGAGGTCCTGGTGTAGTCGTGGTACAGAAAGTAGTCTGATGGGCGTTGCTTTCCCCCAATAATATCTTTTGTCAGAACGTATTGAATGGTTTGTAGGGAATAAATCATCTTACAATATAGTTGGATCAATTCTTTTATGGGAGATAGTAGTTTTACTTAATTAGTATGTTCTGTTCTGTCGTAGGTTGGATTACCAGGGCAATGTGACGAGGCTCTCTCTCATGAGATTTTAAACCGTTATATGGAATGGGGTGGAAACTTCATTGATACCGCTGATGTGTATTCACAAGGTCTTTCTGAAACTATAATTGGTAAATGGCTGAAAAGGTAATTTTTGTAATCATGTTACATATGCCCCAACATTTATTAAAAAAAAATCCACTTTTATATCATATCAGCATTGGCTAAATCGCTTATGATATGGCACACTTATTCATTAAGAGTTTCTTAATCATTTGACATTTGACTAGAACTGGCTTTACCTAACCACTTTGCCTGCTGATCAGATACAGCGTCAAATATGGGTTCTAATAAATAAATAGAGCTTTCTTTTGAATGTAAGTTTTTGCGATAGATAATGTATATAAAAACACACGTGTCGTCTTCGTGGAGTTCAATATTTGAACCTATAATATAGTAAATGTTATTTTGTCTATTGTAACTTCTTCTCTATCTCTTTTTAGTCAAGAAAGAGACAAAATAATCTTAGCAACGAAAGTATTTGCTCCGTTGGCTGGTAGTGATATGAATAGTCGTGGTTTATCAAGACGTCATATTACTGCTAGTATAGATAAAAGTCTAGATAGATTACAGACCAACTATATAGATCTATATCAGGTAAAATAAAAATACAACACCCCTAAGACAGGAAAAAGAGTTGAATGCATGGTTGTCGAGCAAACATAACATGTAAATTCAATTCACACTATCCACAGGCATTTTTTCAATGTCTCCCCTTTTAAAGTTCAAAAGAATGGTACATTGTGTGGTAGATCAAAGATAGTATCACAAATCTTTTTCAGCAAAATCGGTCAAATTTTTACCAGGCTAAGACAATACCATTTTAAACCAAACTCATGCGATATTAGTTTACTTACATGCTAAGGTAGTGGATACCTCTCGATTTGCACGTTCCAATTTTCAATCAGACGTCTGTGGTTCTTGCGATTCCAAGACTAACTATCGCAACACATGACGGAAAATTTGAATGTCCCCGAGACAATATCTTTACAACCCCTTTAACTGAAAGATTATCACAAAGGGAAACTGTTGTATAACCTATATTTCATTTCAGATACATTGTTGGGATAATGCTACACCAATTAGGGAAACTTTACTGACTCTTAATGATCTAGTTCGTTGTGGTAAGGTTCGATATACTGGTGCTAGTAATGTATGTGGTTGGCAGTTACAGAAAATCGTGGATACGTCAGAACAGCTAGGAATTAGTCCCATGTCAACACTACAGGTAGGGCCTATGGGCAAAAGATTATGGTCATTTTGCCAATTTTGACAATATGATAATATGACATTGAATTTCACAAAATCTGTATTGCAAAATGTTATATGGTGCTTATTTCAGTCTGTAAACGCACCACCTAATTTCAGATGATCTCCAATTACCCATTGCAGACACCACTTAATAACTTCAATATAGCATAGCTTAGAAGTCATTATTTTGATTTCAGCAACAATACAGTTTAGCATCAAGATATGATGAATTTGAAGCATTTTGTGTGTGTAAATTAAATGGAATAGCTGTATTACCATGGAGTCCTTTGAAAGGGTAAGAATATATAACAATATACAGCACACAATAGAATGTTTTTATCCACCTTCCATTTGGTTTAATTGATCAACGAGAAGCCTACAATAAAATCTTTTAATAAATGTAAGGCTTATAAACTATCATAGAGTTTGTGATCAGTGGCGGATCCAGGGGGGGGGGGGGGCGTAGAGGGCGTACGCCCCCCTTTACTTTGTCTTTTTTTTTTTTTTTAAATTAGACTATACAATGAATACGCCTATAGATTTCGTTAACATGGTCCACGTCAGAAAATTAGTACAATTTATACTTATTCTATGTTTTTAAGCCAAAATAAAGGTCAAAAAAATTTTCACCTCGCTTCGCTTGGCTACATTTTACATTTACGCCCCCTCTTTAAAAAATCCTGGATCCGCCCCTGGTGATTTACGGAGGAAGCTTCTGTTATGTTTGTCAGTCGGTAACGTTGACTGCAAGTTCCGATAATTATGAACGAATTACCCACCCACACCCCTTGTAAATCAAAACAATTAATGAAATGAATGGAGTTTTGCGTCCTTCTTTTCTGCACCTATATATGGGCTAATATTGTGGACGGGCAAACGCCATGCAGTGTGCAATGATGGAAATTTTTGCCAGGACAGCGGCATTAGCCTGCTCTTATTTCCGATTTCAATGTGTCGAGGGATCTTAAACGTGCACAGCCAATAGCACACGGGACCTCGGTTTATTGTCCCATCCGAACGACTAACGCTTTTCCATGTCAGCCCCTCCGACCTGCATCACTGACAGGGGGAAACCGGGTTGAAAAATCCGAAGGTATCATCTCGACCCATACCGGGATTGAACCCTGGACCTTCAGGATAGCGAGCAAGCGTCTAACTCACTGAGCCACAAAACAATTATACATAATATACGTTTTAAGGGAGTTAAGAGTGGGTTTTAGTCTATTATAGTTTTTATGTAGTTATAGCCATAGTTATTCTATTAATAAAGGTTGTGAACAATTCATCTAGGAAACACATTTACATTTCAGTGGTGTATTATCTGGTAAATATAAGAGAAATCAGAAACCGGAAGAGGTTTCAGGAAGAATTGGTTGGGTGGCACAGCAAGAAAACTCTCGTGGTAATCAAGCATGCCCAGCTTGGACTAAACTAGAAGGCAACGAATCGATGTGGAACACTTTAGATAAATTGGAAGAAATCGGTAAAGCTAAAGGTGTGTAAAATCTTTTGGTTTTTAATTAGCAACTCTCTGTTAAGTCACATAAATTATTCCATCATACCAGAACCATCCCGTCGTCAGGATTTAATTGGTGCTGGGGTATGGTTTTATGAGCAAGTAGAGAGCCGGGTCCCTCCTATTGTAAACCAGAAAGCTGTAGATCATATTTAAGATTTTTCTGAGGTGCAAAAACCCCAAACATTCATCTTTGGAACCCACCCTAACGACGGAGCTGCCAGAAACTCGAAATCTTTAATAGATTATTGAGTTTTCGTGGGTTGATAAATCGGTGAGTTCAATGTAATTGTTAAAGTAATTAGCTACGTGGTGACAAGATATGGAATCTATTAAAGGACGCTTTTATCTTACATAATGGTTGAGTAGTGTTTTGATTTATTTTAAGAATACAAGTTGTTGAATATGTTGTGAATATTGCTTTCAGGTAGGAGTGTGGCCCAGGTAGCAATACGATGGTTGATACAGAGAGATGTAGTAGGCTCTGTACTTATTGGTGCAAGAAATATGAAACAATTGGATGACAATCTGGGAGCCAGTTCTGGATGGAAACTATCAGCTGAAGAGGTCAGATCATATTACCTTCTTGAAATGCAATATACAAATTCGGGGAGCGTCATTTGTGTGTTTTTCTTGACGATATGTGGATAAGGGTTATCAATTTGGTATATTTATGTGGAGTCACGCCGAGTGCCAACAAGAGACAAATCTATTTTCAAGAAATTACAGATACAGTTTTAATTGGTTTTTTTTTCTATCACATCTTTTGATTCAACTGAAGACCTCAATCTGCCCGCCCTACCTCAATAGTTGTGCATTGTATATAACTTTTATTCTTGTATATTTCAGATGTCTGAATTGGACAGATTATCTATGCCTGAAATCCCCTACCCATATGAACAAATGTGGCGCTTAAACAAAAATCTACAAAGATCTAATCGATTTGCTTCAAGTTATTTTGTTGGTAACGTTACAGATTAACACTTGCGCCTTATAATTATCTTCATTCACAGTATTTACAAACCAATCATCAATGAATGTTTAGCAAATGCGCTTCAGAATAACAACTTTATGTAATTTCAATTATATCGAATAACCATTGCTTGTAAAGGGATATTCAAAACAGATCTGCAGTCAACTGAGAGAGTTTTCCAATCGCCTTTCCGTAGTATTTTACTATTATAACACTTAATATACTAATGTCTATTAAATAATGCATAAAATAGTAAAACTAATTGGTGTGGAAGACTATATTACTTCATCATTAGATACTTATCTAGCTTGCTATATATGTTTGTACCCAAAGATACAATGCAATGCAATTCTTAAATTATATTTGAAATAAATGGTTTATTTGAAATACTATATCTTATACAGTAGCCATTTGTTAACCAATTCTGTATGAGTTCGATGACGTATACAGATATGTAGGCGTGAATTTATTTTATTTCACTTTAAGTAAATATTCCGATATCTGTGACAGACACGACCTTTCCAGGACATAAATATCTCGTTTATATCCTGACATTATACAGGATTAAATCTACTGTTAGTCAATTGATTTCACTAATTGTTTCTTAATTAGTTATGGGAATTAGTAAATTAGAAGAATCCAAACAGTGCAGTACTTTCTCTATTCGCATCTGAGACACAAATAAAGGTTTTCAGCGACTACACGATGGTTTGGAATGAGGAGGGGGTTTAAATTCATTTTCATTGATTTCTTATATACCAGGGGCAGGTTCTGTCAGCCCCTCCTCCTGTTAAAACAAAGAAACGCCACTGGCACGAAATTCTTTGATTTTGGATTAACAGTTTGGAATCATGTAGGCTATCGACTTAAACCGAATTGTCGTATCCAACGATTTTGTTGCTTCTGTACAGTATTTGTATATACTTTTAAAATGGTGTTTTGTATATCACCACCCAGATTGTACTATTGTGCAATTTCACCAATTTAGATCCTGACGTTAGATGCAACTTCCCACTGACAGAGTATTAAATGATTATAAAATATTGTCTAGCTTGTTTATAATCATCAAGAATACACTAATGAAATATAATGTCGACATGGCTATTAAAATCGACGAGGTATATATGAGATGAGATATTACTGCTGTATAATTTCATTATGAAAGCTTGACTGAAACTTGGAGTCGAGAGCTATATTAATATTGCCAATGACAGTAATACGGTGGGAGTATTATTACTTCAATTTACAGATTTATGATAAACAACATTGCGTGTGTAGGGCGCTTTATATATTTTGTACCTTGATCAATTTTTTACGTCACTATCGTAAATACCACTGACCTTGAAGAGTATATTACGTCCATTTCTTAGAAAGAGGTCACTCAGGAAAACAGAATAGTGCAAATAAAAACTGACATACAACAAGCCGGTAGGAACATCTGCCCTGTTAGTTATAACATACCCCCCCCCCCCCCCCCACACACAAATTAAGTATTTGTGCGTACATTTGTTTTATTGATTTAAATATATAAAGTTGTGAATAATTAGTTCAAGCATCACGTTTTCGCTCCATAATTTAATGACAAATAAACGTTCAAACTCATTTATTGACTATTTATTCTGTTAATTCATCATTAGGCTGTTAATTTAAAAACCGAGGCTAAAAACAGAAGAATAATAGTAGTTTACTTCATAGTATTGAACAGATAATGGATAAATAAAACTGAATCGATAAAACCGTGTTTCACACATTATGGAAAAATCCATTTAAATACGTCCCGGAAAAAAATTGAAATCTGAGGGTTTTTAATACATGAGAATCCTAAAGAACGAAACATTATCAAAATTCTCTTACGATTAATATTGTCTGAGAACTATTACTATTGATTCCTAAGGAAATGAACTATTTTTTTCACAAAACATATTAAAATGATTTTGTTTCCGCAATACATGCCCTAGAGGAAGTTAATATACTTTTTCAATTGTTCTTTAATTCATTAGGTTCTATTTCCATCCTGAAGACATAGCCGTAATTAAACTACAAACTGGAGGCTGAGCAGTGCTTAGATCAATTGCTATATATATTAGGTTACTCGTTGCCAGTAGGTAGTAAGTTATACCACACTAATTATTGTTGTAATATAAAGACGTGTTAAAATTCTCAGTAAGTTGTAAGTTTACTACACTAATTATTGTTGTAATATAAAGACATGATAAAATTCTCAGTAAGTTGTAAGTTATACCACACTTATTAAAGACGTAGAATAAAGACATGTTAAAATTCTCAGTAAGTTGTAAGTTATCCTACACTAAGTATTGTTGTAATATAAAGACATGATAAAATTCTCAGTAAGTTGTAAGTTATACCACACTTATTAAAGACGTAGAATAAAGACATGTTAAAATTCTCAGTAAGTTGTAAGTTATACTACACTAATTATTGTTGTAATATTAAGACATGATAACATTCTAAGTAAGTTGTAAGTTATACCACACTTATTAAAGACGTAGAATGAAGACATGTTAAAATTCTCCGTAAGTTGTAAGTTATATCACACTAATGATTGTTGTAATATAAAGACATGATAACATTCTAAGTAAGTTGTAAGTTATACCACACTTATTAAAGACGTAGAATGAAGACATGTTAAAATTCTCAGTAAGTTGTAAGTTATATCACACTAATGATTGTTGTAATATAAAGACATGATAAAATTCTCAGTAAGTTGTAAGTTAAACCACACCAATTATTGGTGTATAAGAATGACGCGATGAATCAATACTATTATACACACTTTAAAACATTTAGATGAGAAACTTGTAAAAAATGTTTGAGAAAACCAATATAATCAAGTTGGCATTTCACAAGAAATGGTAACTGGATTTTAAATGAAGACCATCGTAAATTGTGGTAAACTACACTCTTCGGAATTTCAATTTTTACTTTGTGATATTGTAAGATTGCTTTAAGCGAATTATTCTAATGTTTACTCCACTACCAAGATTTTCAAGATCTGTGAAATGTTTTGTTTCTGACTTTTTCAATAAACGACAGTTCTAAAACCATATAAAACTTCCAAACCTGGGCCAAACAACTTACACGTAACCATTTGCAGCTTGGTAGGCTTGAAATATGAGAGAAGAAAAAACTCTTTTTCGAGTCATCTGGCGTTATAGATCGAGCAAATTAAACCAGCATTTATTTTGTTGACGTAACCAAGAAAATGGTGTAATGTTGAGAAAAAAAACCGGCTCTAATTGACTGTACCAAGGTTACACAATGCTAATACAGTTCAACACAAAACATCGCACAAGTCATTCAAAGAGTAGCTAGCTTGAAACAAGATCAAGTCTTAAAAATAATTAAATTATCGACGATTCTTAAGTATCCTATAGAAACAAGTTTGAAATATTTGCAAATAAAATAAATAAGAAAAGAGCTGCAACTGTCAATAATTAATCAATAGTTATTTGAAATAAACTAAAAACTGTAAATTGTCATTGATTGATCGCTGTATATAAGATTTGTAAGAGTTTCAACATATCTAGTACTTTTGTAATCCACGATGTAACTTTTTACTGGAAACCTGAAGCGAAGTCTAATAATATCACCTCCGTAGTCATTAGAATAAATCGGAAATGGAGGTCCAATTTGTTAATGATCTGAGTGATAAAATCAAGTATAAAATTAATAGACAATTGCGTTACAGCAAAGTACCATGGACTTCATGATGTCGGCATTACCATTCGAATAACAAATTAATATTACTCTTTTCACACCTCATAATAGAAACATTATTTATTTCCAAACATAAAACCGCACAGCATGTTTTATTATAAATCACATACATGTACTTATACAGATTGGTTTTGAAATTCACGTTTACCTCCTAGGCTGTGTCGCTGTGTTGTACTACTAGAAATAGTCATGAGAGATTTCTGGTAAATAGCTGGTATCGTCTGTGGTGTATCAGACAAATCATTAGAGGTTTCTGTTAAACAGCTGTTGTAGTCAGTGTTGTATCAGACAAATCATGAAAGGTTTCTGGTAAACAGCTGGTGTTGTCTGTGTTGTATCAGACAAATCATGAAAGGTTTCTGTTAAACAGCTGGTGTAGTCTGTGTTGTATCAGACAAATCATGAAAGGTTTCTGTTAAACAGCTGGTATAGCCAGTGTTGTATCAGACAAATCATGAAAGGTTTCTGGTAAACAGCTGGTGTTGTCTGTGTTGTATCAGACAAACCATGAAAGGCTTCTTTTAAACAGCTGGTGTTTTCTGTGTTGTAGATAAATAATGGTTCTTTCCATCACATGACATCTTCAGAAATGTCAAGGAAATGTATAGGTACAGATTATGAAATGTCTCTACATACTTTTGTTTATGTTTAAATTTGATAGACAAACAGACATAAATTAGCTTCTTTACGATATCACACTCGTGACAATTTAACATCAAATAGATTACGACGTATAATCTGTTTGGAAAAAAAAGGTACTGTCTATTTACCACTGCGTGGTAACATGTTAAACTAGGCCAATGTCACCATATTAGTCAATGGAGACAAAAACGTGGTACTTATTTTTACCACGCTTTTTTTTTATTGGTCGGATTTTATCAATTTTTTTGAATGAATCAGAAAAAACACACTTTTCAAAGATCAAATATGTCAATATTGTGTACATTTCACCACGATAACATGCAAAAATAGGCAGATTGAAATTCCAGGTGTAAAAAAAATCTCCGCCATTTTGATGTGGCTGACTATGATTTTTATGTATTTCGGTTGCTAAATTTCACAGTACTACTGCAATGAAGCTAACGATATTACTATGAAGTCTGTTTGTTGTTTGAGAGTTACTTTAAAACTTTGAGATTCTCGGAAACATAATTTTGTATCAAGTTTATTACTTGTCTTTTTAAAACATGACTTTCATTTACGGCAATTCAATGTGTATGAAGGATACATTGTTTTTTCTGTATTTCATATATTCGCTGCCTCTATTCCCTGAAGTAATCTTGAAATCAGCATTTCATTTTATGTTGGCGGTAGGGGTGGGGGTCGTGGTCGGCGAACATCCAATTGAAATGGGCAGTGTAAGAGTTTGCAGCCTCCGAGGCCCGGTGCTGTAATTGCCATTGCATATTAACTAATGCTCCAGTTGCCTGACATTTGAAAAACTTGTCATCCTCAGGGCGTCTCTGAAAATGTTAAAAATCGCACCACAAAAAATTCGTCGGATTTCGGCCACTTGATCTTTCAGATTTCGGAAATTATAAAACAAAAAAATTAGAAAAAGGACAACAATATTTTGATGTAAAAGAATAATAATTTAGGTCAAAAAGTGTGGGATTGGGGTGGGGGCTCCTCCCTCCGCGGCACCTGATTATTCATCCTTGATATAAAAATACATGTTGAGTGAAAACCTTTACATTAATAATACACTGGGCCCATTCGATTATCCAGTTCGGATTCTCCGCATCATCCCGGATTCTCCATTTTCATTTTATTATTAATCACGTGACCCTTTTGGCAGCGTTTTGAGAGTCCGAGTTCTCCTTTCTGTCGAGGTGGTGTGATTGCGGAGAGATGACGTCACAAAATGACGGATTGTTGCGATAATACAATTGTTGTATTTACAATCATTTATAATCACTATTCTCTATCTACAGTCTCTCTACATTAATCTACTATCATTTATAATCACTATTGTCTATCTACAGTCACTCTCCAATACCCTACTATCATTTATAGTCACTATTCTCTATCTACAGTCTCTCTACATCAATCTACTATCATTTATAATCACTATTCTCTATCTACAGTCTCTCTACATTAATCTACTATCATTTATAATCACTATTGTCTATCTACAGTCACTCTCCAATACCCTACTATCATTTATAGTCACTATTCTCTATCTACAGTCTCTCTACATCAATCTACAATCATTTATAATCACTATTCTCTATCTACAATCACTGTACACTGTAGATAGAAGATAATGGTTATAAATGATAGTAGGTTGATGTAGAGTGACTGTAGATATAGAATAGTGAATATAGATGATAGAAGGTTGATGTAGAGTGAATGTAGATATAGAATAGTGAATATAGGTGATAGTAGGTTGATGTAGAGTGACTGTAGATAGAGGATAGTGACTATAGGTGATAATAGGTTGATGTAGAGTGACTAAAGGTGATACTAGAATGATGTAAAGTGACTGTAGATAGGGGATAGTTACGGTAGATGATAGTAGGTTGATGTAGAGTGACTGTAGATAGAGGATAGTGACTGTAGATGATAGTAGGTTGATGTAGAGTGACTGTAGATAGAGGATAGTGACTATAGGTGATAATAGGTTGATGTAGAGTGACTAAAGGTGATACTAGAATGATGTAAAGTGACTGTAGATAGGGGATAGTTACGGTAGATGATAGTAGGTTGATGTAGAGTGACTGTAGATAGAAGATAGTGGTTATAAATGATAGTAGGTTAATGTAGAGTAACTGTAGATGATAGTAGGTTGGTGTAGAGTGACTATAAATAGAGGATAGTGACTGTAAATGATTGTAGGGTAATGCAGAGTGTTTGTAGATAGATGGTAGTGACTGTAGATAAAGAATAGTGAATATAGATGATAGTTGGTTGATGTAAAGTAACTGTAGATAGAGTATAGTGATTATAAATGATTGTAGATTGATGTAGAGAGACTGTAGATAGAGAATAGTGATTAGTGATTATAAATGATAGTAGGTTGATGTAGAGTGACTATAGATAGATGGTAGTGACTGTAGATGATAGTAGTTTTATGTATCTATTGGTGACAGTAGGTTTATGTATCTATTGGTGACAGTAGGTTGGTGTATAGTGACTATAGAAAGAAGATAGTGACTGTAGATCGAGTATACTGAGTATAAGTGATAGTAGGTTGGTGTATATAGTGACTGTTGATAGAGGATAGTGACTGTAAATGATAGTAGGTGTATATCATTTATCCTAGCATTGAAGTCCCCATCCCCAAAAGAAAAGGGAAAATGGAACTTATTCCATGTATTCTGAACCATATTTCGGGCAGATTCCGTGAGAGTAAACTGTAAAAAGTGAGGAGAAATTCGACAAAAATGGCGCGAATGAATATTATTTGTACTGGGCCTACCGGTATTTTACGATTCAATAGAAACCCCCTGACCGATTTTCTACTGATAACTTCAACAAGAACTTCCCATCTTTGGATGGGATTATAAAATTGAAAAAACACTGTCATATCATATGAATTTAGTATCGAACAAAAACCTTCTACCACGCATGATGAGTATAATTTGTTGGTATTTTTTTTGATCCAATACTCTCATTTCCTCATTTTTTCCATACAATAAATACAAAAATTGGAGATTTCCCCAAAAGAGAAACAATGCTTGATGTCCATTTCTAGGCTACTAGCTACTTATAATCATATTGCGGTAAAGGAAGAATTAGGCTAAGGAACATCAAAACTTTCAAGCAATTAAATTTGTTTTATAGTAAATAAAGTTTAAAACGAAGAGACCCTACTGTAACATCATAGTCTGCACTTATTTGTACCTGTAACCCAAAATTTCATAACATGGACCATTTTAGAGGGGTTGGAAAACGGTAGTATCCAACCTTGAACCCTGAACTGTACATGATAGCCTTGACATTTAATTGTAAACAAACATTATTGTTTTCCACAAATCCGTTTTTAGGTGAAAACGGTGAATATATGGATGTAAAATAATTATTTTTATTCATCTTGGTTTTTTGCAAATCAGATTTACCTTTAAAAATATCAAAATATGACTAATTTTATTTACCACGCCGTGGTAAATAGCTGTTATACCACTTATGGCTATTTACCACGCAGTTAATTTGAGGCGTATATATGTATATGTCTAGGATATATACATGTATAAAGAAGGATAAAAGCAACCGAGGTGACAAATAACCGTACACTGATATTGTTTATGATCCATAAACTGTCTGTAGCGTTAGTCAATCGTTTTATTCCGTATTTGAAGTAATTTCTGATCGAGTCTGTAAGAAGATTGATTTCTATATAATAAATCATTGTTTTTATTCAGAACCAAACCGGTTTAGGAATAACAGACGCTGTAACGAATTCAAATTTTCTGATTACGTGTCTTTCACAATAATAGAAATATAGAACTACGGTCTTTGTCTGATATTTAATGATCCAATTTATATTTTTGTATGGAATAGACACCTGATTCCACTTGGTAATTGGTTTATTAGCCAAGTCTGTTTATAGAATGATTATATATTAACCTTATATAAAGATTACGTAACAAGTTAATAATTGAATGATATTGTATTATTATAATTATCGACTGGTATATATTAAAGAGTTACTTCCTATTAGAATAAGCATAAAATCTTAATTCTCAAACGTGGTCAATTAGAGTAAATACTAATTAGATGTTTCGTAATGAGACACACAGAATCCAATATATATATAGAAGTTAATAATAACCATAAAATTACAAGTCATTATTGAAAAACTTTAACAAATTATATAACGTTGTTTTCTGGATATATCAAATAACACAGTCTACATTTTTCTAATGTGGTATGATATTAGATTTTGGATTTATCATGCCATTCATCACTTAGCTATATTATAACGTTTTTTCATTACATATATACACCCATCTATAGGCCTACACTTTATTCACAAGATAGAATTTTCACCTGATTTCCATAGCCATACACAATTATTGTAAGAAACCAGTTTATGGTAATTTATGTTGAATATAGTCTTAAAATACAAAAATATTCCATGTTTGTTATTCAATAATAAATGAAACATTGCACGACTTCAATCTTAAAACTACACCGATGTGATTGTGTGGAAAGAATTAGAATTGGCATCAGCTATTCTCTACATCTCAAAATTCTAAGCATGATTCTAAAATTTATTTTGTAACAATTGATTTCTTATCTTTTCTTCGGCATGAATACTCTAAGTAGTTTTTTTTATTTTCATGAAAACCATCCAAACTCACCGATGGTTTTTTTGGTAGTTTAAATATCATTTTGTTCATCTCATGCATACAATTTCAAATTATCTGTTTATTTGCCAGTATACAATACTTAAGTCCAACATGGTGTCAACTATGCTATCTTAAATTCAATAAAGTTTGGTACTTTCAAATGCGTTCGTGGAATTCATTTATAATACTGTATCAGAATATTACCGGTAATCATTACAAAAGCTTTATGATCAAGCTTTCTTTCGAGCCATAACTAGTGGAAAAGTCAATGGATTATACACATACTAATGAAACAATGCACTGTGAGGTTTCTTTTTACAATTATTCTCTCAGGTTGACGTCATACGGGGGATTTACTTAAAGGAAACACACGAATACATAAGCGATGTGAATACATGTTATTTTAATCTATTATGACATGAATACATGAATGTTAAAAACCAAATGAATACATGCCTTAAACCATGAGAATACATTCACACTATTTTACTTAGAATTGGTTGCAAACTGACTTACATATCGGGTAAAATATGAAAGTTGTATTTTGTCTTCAATTTAATTGCAGTTGAAGTTTTGTGAAGGCATACAACTGTGAATTTGAAACCCAAAAGTTTGATATTAGCAGTACGAATTTTTTAAATATGAACATCGATATAATCATTTAAATCCTGGGTTTTCAACTTGAGGGAAATGTCCCAGACTGGGGATATTTGGACATTCTCCAAGGGACACAAACAAACAGGGGCCTTATTCTCTAAAACTTAACTTACAATGATTTTAATGTTCCAGTCATCTGATTGGATAATCACTAAAATTGATTTTAAATACAGCTTTATTATCCAATCAGATAACTGTATTTCTTAAAATCTGGATTTTATCTTAGTTAAGTTTTCGAGAATAAGGCCCCAGGTCTGAAAAAAATATGTTATATTTTGTATTATCGTGAAACACTAATGCCCGAAACGATCACAATTCAAGTTTGTATTAAAACTAAAAATGCTGTGACTTCTCCAGACAATAAAGGGGACATGGTCATTTCCTTATGCATTTTCGGGGACTTTTGAGAAAACCAGTTAAAAACCCAGGATTTAAATGAAACCACATTGACATCAAACGTTTTTTATCACTTTTCAATTTGTAAAATCATTTTTTTTTTACAGAAAACTGTCAGAGAATCCACCGTCCTGTTCTAGATAAGTCATATGAGGACAAGTACGCTGACACAATATATTATCAATGTTTCCTAAATCATCTATCAGCTCTTTGGTTCTAAATTCAGTTTGAATGAGGTCGTTTATTGGTGCAAATTTAGCATTATCACGATAAGATTTGATTGAGTAGCTATACTGTAGATTATCATTATTTGAGGACGCATAGTTTTCCTTATCAATCTTCAATGACACTTTACGCTCATTCATTCCACTTGAAGTATTCGAATTTTCATCATGAAAATGTTCAGAGAAGAGCCAATCTGAAGAATTATGAGAGTCATTAAGAATTGAATCTAATTTGTCTGTATCGTTTAATTTCCCATTTACAAGACACTTTTCAAAATCAATATCAGTATCGAGTTCAGTTTCCACAAAACTTAACTTTCCATCTATGATTTGATTTTTTGATTCTGTTTTACAGCCGCCATTAAAACAATATAGTGGAATATTTGAAACAACAGGATATACAGTGCTAGTTGTAAAGTCGCCGTTGGGAGAAATTTCAATGCCATGATTTGATGTCATAAAAAGAAAGCGAGTCGTATGGGAGTTAGAATTATGTTCAATGTCATCCATCCTCGTGTCTATAAGATGGCTATTGACACAGTCTAGAGATCCTAGATCACTATTATTACTTGTAGACGTTAATTGATTGGACGTAATATCCTCCCCAAAACTTAAAACAAGAGTCTTTCCGTCCTGTTGATTGATATTCGTAGCTGTTAGTAATTGATTTGGTGTAATATCAGGCTCATTGACTGTCCTAGATTCTTGATTGCACAAATTATGTGAACTTATTGAGTTTGATTCAAACCCGTCAATTTTCTGAAAATCAGTTAAAGTCGTATTACTGAATTTCTGAGCAAGAGTTGTAAGAGATGTGTTTTTAGTCCTTGAAAACATTGGTTGATGATTATAACGTTCAGTAGTTAATGAATTAAACCAAGCCTCGTCTTTACAGGCATTGTTATTCTGGGTACCTATTGTCTGGGGTGATAAGTTGTAAGTCGTTAGGCCTTGGTGACATTGTTGTTTCCTAATATCCATGACATGAGTCTCGTTTACACCGTTTTCTGATTGCTTCACGAACCTCTCCATCTCATTTTCAGCACCACCAATCAAAGACGTAAAATCAGAGTTAAATTTGTTAGAGTCATCTTGACATAGGACTGTTGAGTAATCACCGTGTAATTCTGAGGAAAATAAGATTACATTTCTATCAGAGATTTTTCTTTCATCTGACGATGTCACAGGAAGATTGGATTGGAAATTAGTCCCAGGCACCTTGTGAATGTCTACACTAGTTAAATTGTTACATACACGTTCAGAGGTTGCCTTTCTGGGCACATCTGTGGCTGTATCACACATCGGAAACAATTCATCAGATATTTGGCAAGCTAATGGACAGCGAGTATTATCTATGTTTTCAAAAGTATATTTTTCATTGAACCAGTCTGTGTTCTTTGATTCCATCCCAGATTTTAAAGCCATGTTTAATCCCATTGATTCAAATTTTGATTTTTTGACACAAAAATGTGTAGAGGATGATAAAATAGGAACACTCATCGAACGCACTACACGTTCGTTTAACACTTTTATTTCATTCACTTCGTCCACAATATCATGGGTCGTGTCACATTGTTCAATTTCCAACGTAGATCCATCACAAGATAACCGGACGGTAATTTTTGACGTTTCGGAAGCAGATTTCGCGTAAGTGGCACTCGTTGTTGAAAAGTCACTAAATTTAATGTTTGACGAATACTCCAATTTCCGATTGTTTTTCTTTCTAGTTCTGAACTTACTAGTAATTTTAGAAGAAATAAGCGGTTGATAATGAGCACTCTTAAACGTTTCTATCACTCCCACCCTGCCTGATGATTTTTTACTGAATTTACATCCCATAACCTTTGAATTTGTCATGAAAAGGCAGTTCCTGGAATGTCCCTATGTTTATTTCTAACACCCGGCATGTCTGTATTGGACTGAGTTGGCTTTCTACCGATCGATGGCTAATATGGTTATATAGTCCTGTATATAGAAATGTTGTCGGTCAATAAGAGTGGTCTGTCTTATACAGAGCATTTATATTTCTGACTAACGTTGGACATGTTTCCGAAATGCACCCAGGCAATAACACTATTGCAAAGTGCTTGAAGAAGTACGTCCCGCACTACAAAGTTTCTACCACGTATCATGTTGAACTATAGAAAGCATGTTGTTTTTAAAAATTGTGTTTATCATTTTTATGTACATTATCTTGGAAAGTAGTGTTAACTGTCTGAAATTTCGCTAGCTCTAAAAAATGTCTAGTTCATTATAACTTTATGGCCAATATTTGTTTAAATATTTAGGTTTCCTCAATGAAGTCGTAATTACTAGCGATATTACATCGATAACAGGTTATTATGCTATGATTAGCGTTATATCCATAGAGTTTGGATTCTAATTACCGTGTTTTTATGATAATATTAATTTCTGTATACGTGTAGTATATATTCAAGAGAATTTTAATTAAGAGACACTACTGAATCTTTAAGATAAAATCGTCTTACTTAGATGTGCTTCTCGAAAATGATCAAAAAGCTACGATCTTTCTGTCCAATTGTATGACAAACAATGTTAATTTTACTTTCATATGCAGTAACATACCATAATCACCAGCTTGTGTCAAACTGTATGACTAACGTGATGACTTAAAATCCTATTGTGTATTTTCCACATATTTATGTGCAATAGCAACATTATAGCACTATTACCAAATTAGTCTGTCGAAAATGTCACAATGACGATTTTTGTGTATAATAAACATTTGGGCTTGTATTTTTATATTTTGCATTCATGTGAAGTAACATACCCCTATCACTCATTTATATCGTGTGTGTTTCACAACCAATCCGTTTTATTTATGAGGACTGTATATAGATAGAGGTCGAATATCAAACGAGAGATTGTTGAAACAGGGTCATTTGACACAAAAACTTCAAATGTTTTTGTCGTTATACGAGGAACTCCTTGATAAAAACCACAAATCAGCTTCTTGCGCTATGGTAGATTTGTACGGTTATCTGTGTATCATGATTTGACCTATAAAGTAGTGGTTGATGTCAGCGTTTACTCTTTCACAAACACCTCGTGATACCTCTCGTTTGAGGAGTCTACTACTATACAATTATTTTATCCTGGTCATGGTGAAGACGAGAATTAAGGAAGTGTCTTGCTAGATTTTCATTATACAATCATCTATATATCATCTATTAAACCGGAGCCTGCAAATTTACTCAACTCTCACAAAATACCCAGAAAGCATAAGAATGATCGCCAAATTGATCATTATCGAACTGATATGTACGCAATTCAGTTTCTATATAATATTGACATTGATTCTAAAATATTTCAACAAAATCTAACTAGCCAAACTAGTCCAGAAATATTAATATCTATTAGGTTCCAAAATGAGTAAATTTTCCGTCAAATCAATGATTCCATTCCAATTTTAGGGTTATTTTGTTAAGTTGATCCCTCAACAATTGCATGGATTTAGGATTCTATCAGAATAGTAGCCTATACCGTTCCCTATTTCTTAGAGACGCTGAAAATAAGGGAACCCATCACTACGACCTTGGAAATAAGTTTCTGATAATCATAAGATATGAAGATTTTTACTTACTTTGTGTGGTACAATTCAATTTATGAAATAAACAACGTGCTCGTTTGCTTCATCCCGACACTTATTGTAATAATACATAAGTGTTGTCTGATTCTTAACTGTATTTCAATGAGTTGTTTCGCTTTTCCAATAAATTTGTCAGTCAGTTTTAGTTTCATTCTGATCAACAGAGAAATTCTACCTATCGGAGATATTACTCTGACCTATTGACCAACCATGTTTTAAATAGTTCACGCGTAGAAATTTTTCTCTCGGAGACCAGAAATGAGACGAAACGACTTCATGTAAACAAACCAAATATCCCAAGATGGATTCCACACCATGCAAACCAATTTATACCAACACATATGCAGAGAATGTATTTTATTTGATCCATACTAAGTGAAAAAGAATAAAAAATTTAGCAGACTGATGTTAATGAGTTCGAAACAACTCATAATGGTCCGAAATGTCTTTAATCGTCTTTCCGGTTTCTAGTCTCGTAACTCAAAAACGCCTCCGCTATTAAAAAGAGTTCTGTTCTGCAACTTCTTCAGTAAATACACACTGTTAAATTTGGGAATCTATTTAGCATTTAAGAACTTAATGATATCCTATAGACGTTTTGATATTAAATTTGATGCATTCTTTATCGTTCAACGAATATCGTTGGCGTCATGGCTGGTGATTAGGTTCGTGTCTTTATCTGTGACACATACGGAGCTAGGAAAGATGCGAAGTTTCGTATGTTTTAGTTTTAGAAAGAGAAGCTTGTGGAATCAATCCAGTTTGATATACGAACGACCCATTTTGATCAAGTTATGACAGTTTTATGTGCTAAAACGTGGATGCCTTTAGAAAAGGGGTATTTACCCCCCTCCACAGTTCGGTTCACAGCTTACCTTGGCGAAACTTTGCTCAAGCCTCGGTGGCGAAGCGGTTAGCGTGCTGGATCCTCCACCAAAGTGTCCCGGGATCGAGACCCCTCTAAGAAAACTTTTTTTTTTCTAAAACAATTTAAACATTTTCTTGATCTTATCCATCATACACATCTTTTGTGTGCACACTTGACGTATTATTGTGGGCCTATATCACCATCGAGGATGGGCTTTATACAAATTTCAACCCTCTTCAAAGGCCGTCCCGACCGTACAAATGTTTGAGGGGCCCTACAAGCTTCCTATGTTATTTTTTTCGACCCTATTTTGTGTGGAAAAGATGCGTCATGAAGCGCTGGTTCGTTTGATATGCGAACGACCCATTTTTGGTCAAGTTATGACAGTTTTATGTGCTAAAACGTGGATGCCTTTAGAAAAGGGGTATTTACCCCCCTCCACAGTTCGGTTCATAGATTACCTTGGCGAAACTTCGCTACAGCCTCGGTGGCGAAGCGGTTAGCGTGCTGGATCCTCCACAAAAGGGTCCTGGGATCGACACCCCTCCAAGAAACTTTTTTTTTCTCAAAAATTCAAACATTTTCTTGAACGTATCCATCATACACTTTTTTTGTGTGCACCCTTGACGTATTATTGTGGGCATATATCACCATCGAGGATGGGCTTTATACAAATTTCAACCCCCTTCAAAGGCCGTCCCGACCGTACAAATGTTTGAGGGGCCTTACAAGCTTCCTATGATATTTTTTTCGACCCTATTCTGTGTGGAAAAGGTGTGTCATGAAGCGCTGGTTCGTTTGATATGCGAAAGACCCATTTTTGGTCAAGTTATGACAGTTTTATGTGCTAAAACGTGGATGCCCTTAGAAAAGGGGTATTTACCCCCCTCCGCAGTTCGGTTTACAGCTTACCTTGGCGAAACTTAGCTCAAGCCTCGGTGGCGAAGCGGTTAGCGTGCTGCATCCTCCACCAAAGGGTCCCGGGATCGAGACCCCTCCAAGAAACTTTTTTTTTCTCAAAAATTAAAACATTTTCTTGAACTTATCCATCATACACATCTTTTGTGTGCACCCTTGACGTATTATTGTGGGCATATGTCACCATCGAGGATGGGCTTTATACAAATTTCAACCCCCTTCAAAGGCCGTCCCGACCGTACAAATGTTTGAGGGGCCTTACAAGCTTCCTATGATATTTTTTTCGACCCTATTCTGTGTGGAAAAGGTGTGTCATGAAGCGCTGGTTCGTTTGATATGCGAACGACCCATTTTTGATCAAGTTATGACAGTTTTATGTGCTAAAACGTGGATGCCCTTAGAAAAGGGGTATTTACCCCCCTCCGCAGTTCGGTTCACAGCTTACCCTGGCGAAACGTCGCTCAAGCCTCGATGTCGAAGCGGTTAGCGTGCTGGATCCTCCACCAAAGGGTCCCGGGATCGAGACCCCTCTAAGAAAACTTTTTTTTTCTAAAAAATTCAAACATTTTCTTGATCTTATCATACACATCTTTTGTGTGCACCCTTGACGTATTATTGTGGGCATATATCACCATCGAGGATGGGCTTTATACAAATTTCAACCCCCTTCAAAGGCCGTCCCGACCGTACAAATGTTTGAGGGGCCTTACAAGCTTCCTATGATATTATTTTCGACCCTATTCTGTGTGGAAAAGGTGTGTCATGAAGCGCTGGTTCGTTTGATATGCGAACGACCCATTTTTGATCAAGTTATGACAGTTTTATGTGCTAAAACGTGGATGCCCTTAGAAAAGGGGTATTTACCCCCCTCCGCAGTTCGGTTTACAGCTTACCTTGGCGAAACGTCGCTCAAGCCTCGATGGCGAAGCGGTTAGCGTGCTGGATCCTCCACCAAAGGGTCCTGGGATCGAGACCCCTCTAAGAAAACTTTTTTTTTCTCAAAAATTCAAACATTTTCTTGATCTTATCATACACATCTTTTGTGTGCACCCTTGACGTATTATTGTGGGCATATATCACCATCGAGGATGGGCTTTATACAAATTTCAACCCCCTTCAAAGGCCGTCCCGACCGTACAAATGTTTGAGGGGCCTTACAAGCTTCCTATGATATTTTTTTCGACCCTATTCTGTGTGGAAAAGGTGTGTCATGAAGCGCTGGTTCGTTTGATATGCGAAAGACCCATTTTTGGTCAAGTTATGACAGTTTTATGTGCTAAAACGTGGATGCCCTTAGAAAAGGGGTATTTACCCCCCTCCGCAGTTCGGTTTACAGCTTACCTTGGCGAAACTTAGCTCAAGCCTCGGTGGCGAAGCGGTTAGCGTGCTGCATCCTCCACCAAAGGGTCCCGGGATCGAGACCCCTCCAAGAAACTTTTTTTTTCTCAAAAATTAAAACATTTTCTTGAACTTATCCATCATACACATCTTTTGTGTGCACCCTTGACGTATTATTGTGGGCATATGTCACCATCGAGGATGGGCTTTATACAAATTTCAACCCCCTTCAAAGGCCGTCCCGACCGTACAAATGTTTGAGGGGCCTTACAAGCTTCCTATGATATTTTTTTCGACCCTATTCTGTGTGGAAAAGGTGTGTCATGAAGCGCTGGTTCGTTTGATATGCGAACGACCCATTTTTGATCAAGTTATGACAGTTTTATGTGCTAAAACGTGGATGCCCTTAGAAAAGGGGTATTTACCCCCCTCCGCAGTTCGGTTCACAGCTTACCCTGGCGAAACGTCGCTCAAGCCTCGATGTCGAAGCGGTTAGCGTGCTGGATCCTCCACCAAAGGGTCCCGGGATCGAGACCCCTCTAAGAAAACTTTTTTTTTCTAAAAAATTCAAACATTTTCTTGATCTTATCATACACATCTTTTGTGTGCACCCTTGACGTATTATTGTGGGCATATATCACCATCGAGGATGGGCTTTATACAAATTTCAACCCCCTTCAAAGGCCGTCCCGACCGTACAAATGTTTGAGGGGCCTTACAAGCTTCCTATGATATTATTTTCGACCCTATTCTGTGTGGAAAAGGTGTGTCATGAAGCGCTGGTTCGTTTGATATGCGAACGACCCATTTTTGATCAAGTTATGACAGTTTTATGTGCTAAAACGTGGATGCCCTTAGAAAAGGGGTATTTACCCCCCTCCGCAGTTCGGTTTACAGCTTACCTTGGCGAAACGTCGCTCAAGCCTCGATGGCGAAGCGGTTAGCGTGCTGGATCCTCCACCAAAGGGTCCTGGGATCGAGACCCCTCTAAGAAAACTTTTTTTTTCTCAAAAATTCAAACATTTTCTTGATCTTATCATACACATCTTTTGTGTGCACCCTTGACGTATTATTGTGGGCATATATCACCATCGAGGATGGGCTTTATACACATTTCAACCCCCTTCAAAGGCCGTCCCGACCGTACAAATGTTTGGGGGGCCTTACAAGCTTCCTATGATATTTTTTTCGACCCTATTCTGTGTGGAAAAGGTGTGTCATGAAGCGCTGGTTCGTTTGATATGCGAACGACCCATTTTTGATCAAGTTATGACAGTTTTATGTGCTAAAACGTGGATGCCCTTAGAAAAGGGGTATTTACCCCCCTCCGCAGTTCGGTTTACAGCTTACCTTGGCGAAACTTAGCTCAAGCCTGGGTGGCGAAGCGGTTAGCGTGCTGCATCCTCCACCAAAGGTGGATCGAGACCCCTCCAAGAAACTTTTTTTTTCTCAAAAATTAAAACATTTTCTTGAACTTATCCATCATACACATCTTTTATGTGCAACCCTTGACGTATTATTGTGGGCATATATCACCATCGAGGATGGGCTTTATACAAATTTCAACCCCTTCAAAGGCCGTCCCGATCATACAAATGTTTGATGGGCCCTACAAGCTTCTTATGTTATTTGTTTCGACACAATTTTGTGTGGAAAAAGTGTGCCATGAAGCGCTGGTTCGTTTGATATGCGAAAGACCCATTTTTGGTCAAGTTATGACAGTTTTATGTGCTAAAACGTGGATGCCTTTAGAAAAGGGGTATTTACCCCCCTCTGCAGTTCGGTTCACAGCTTACCTTGGCGAAAATTCGCTCAAGCCTCGATGGCGAAGCGGTTAGCGTGCTGGATCCTCCACCAAAGGGTCCCGGGATCGAGACCCCTCTAAGAAAACTTTTTTTTTCTCAAAAATTCAAACATTTTCTTGATCTTATCCATCATACACATCTTTTGTATGCACCCTTGACGTATTATTGTGGGCATATATCACCATCGAGGATGGGCTTTATACAAATTTCAACCCCCTTCAAAGGCCGTCCCGATCGTACAAATGTTTGATGGGCCCTACAAGTTTCCTATGTTATTTTCTCGACACACTTTTGTGTGGAAAAGATGCGTCATGAAGCGCTGGTTCGTATGATATGCGAACGACTCATTTTTGATCAAGTTATGACAGTTTTATGTGCTAAAATGTGGATGCCCTTAGAAAAGGGGTATTTACCCCCCTCCGCAGTTCGGTTCACAGCTTGCCTTGGCGAAACTTCGCACAAGCCTCGATGGCGAAGCGGTTAGCATGCTGGATCCTCCACCAAAGGGTCCCGGGATCGAGACCCCTCCAAGAAACTTTTTTTTTCTCAAAAATTAAAACATTTTCTTGAACTTATCCATCATACACATCTTTTGTGTGCACCCTTGACGTATTATTGTGGGCATATATCACCATCGAGGATGGGCTTTATACAAATTTCAACCCCCTTCAAAGGCCGTCCCGATCATACAAATGTTTGATGGGCCCTACAAGCTTCTTATGTTATTTGTTTCGACACAATTTTGTGTGGAAAAAGTGTGCCATGAAGCGCTGGTTCGTTTGATATGCGAAAGACCCATTTTTGGTCAAGTTATGACAGTTTTATGTGCTAAAACGTGGATGCCTTTAGAAAAGGGGTATTTACCCCCCTCTGCAGTTCGGTTCACAGCTTACCTTGGCGAAACTTCGCTCAAGCCTCGATGGCGAAGCGGTTAGCGTGCTGGATCCTCCACCAAAATATCCAGGGATCGAGACCCCTCTAAGAAAACTTTTTTTTCTAAAAAAATTCAAACATTTTCTTGATCTTATCCATCATACACATCTTTTGTGTGCACCCTTGACGTATTATTGTGGGCATATATCACCATCGAGGATGGGCTTTATACAAATTTCAAACCCCTTCAAAGGCCGTCCCGATCGTACAAATGTTTGAGGGGCCCTACAAGTTTCCTATGTTATTTTTTTCGACCCAATTTTGTGTGGAAAAGGCGTGTCATAAAGCGCTGGTTCGTTTGATATGCAAACGACCCATTTTTGATCAAGTTATGACAGTTTTATGTGCTAAAACGTGGATGCCCTTAGAATAGGGATATTTACCCCCCTCCGCAGTTCGGTTCACAGCTTACCTTGGCGAAACTTCGCTCAAGCCTCGGTGGCGAAGCGGTTAGCGTGCTGCATCCTCCACCAAAGTGTCCCGGGATCGAGACCCCTCCAAGAAAACTTTTTTTTTTCTAAAACAATTTAAACATTTTCTTGATCTTATCCATCATACACATCTTTTGTGTGCACACTTGACGTATTATTGTGGGCCTATATCACCATCGAGGATGGGCTTTATACAAATTTCAACCCTCTTCAAAGGCCGTCCCGACCGTACAAATGTTTGAGGGGCCCTACAAGCTTCCTATGTTATTTTTTCGACCCTATTTTGTGTGGAAAAGGTGTGTCATGAAGCGCTGGTTCGTTTGATATGCGAACGACCCATTTTTGATCAAGTTATGACAGTTTTATGTGCTAAAACGTGGATGCCCTTAGAAAAGGGGTATTTACCCCCCTCCGCAGTTCGGTTTACAGCTTACCTTGGCGAAACTTAGCTCAAGCCTCGGTGGCGAAGCGGTTAGCGTGCTGCATCCTCCACCAAAGGTGGATCGAGACCCCTCCAAGAAACTTTTTTTTTCTCAAAAATTAAAACATTTTCTTGAACTTATCCATCATACACATCTTTTATGTGCAACCCTTGACGTATTATTGTGGGCATATATCACCATCGAGGATGGGCTTTATACAAATTTCAACCCCTTCAAAGGCCGTCCCGATCATACAAATGTTTGATGGGCCCTACAAGCTTCTTATGTTATTTGTTTCGACACAATTTTGTGTGGAAAAAGTGTGCCATGAAGCGCTGGTTCGTTTGATATGCGAAAGACCCATTTTTGGTCAAGTTATGACAGTTTTATGTGCTAAAACGTGGATGCCTTTAGAAAAGGGGTATTTACCCCCCTCTGCAGTTCGGTTCACAGCTTACCTTGGCGAAAATTCGCTCAAGCCTCGATGGCGAAGCGGTTAGCGTGCTGGATCCTCCACCAAAGGGTCCCGGGATCGAGACCCCTCTAAGAAAACTTTTTTTTTCTCAAAAATTCAAACATTTTCTTGATCTTATCCATCATACACATCTTTTGTATGCACCCTTGACGTATTATTGTGGGCATATATCACCATCGAGGATGGGCTTTATACAAATTTCAACCCCCTTCAAATGCCGTCCCGATCGTACAAATGTTTGATGGGCCCTACAAGTTTCCTATGTTATTTTCTCGACACACTTTTGTGTGGAAAAGATGCGTCATGAAGCGCTGGTTCGTATGATATGCGAACGACTCATTTTTGATCAAGTTATGACAGTTTTATGTGCTAAAATGTGGATGCCCTTAGAAAAGGGGTATTTACCCCCCTCCGCAGTTCGGTTCACAGCTTGCCTTGGCGAAACTTCGCACAAGCCTCGATGGCGAAGCGGTTAGCGTGCTGGATCCTCCACCAAAGGGTCCCGGGATCGAGACCCCTCCAAGAAACTTTTTTTTTCTCAAAAATTAAAACATTTTCTTGAACTTATCCATCATACACATCTTTTGTGTGCACCCTTGACGTATTATTGTGGGCATATATCACCATCGAGGATGGGCTTTATACAAATTTCAACCCCCTTCAAAGGCCGTCCCGATCATACAAATGTTTGATGGGCCCTACAAGCTTCTTATGTTATTTGTTTCGACACAATTTTGTGTGGAAAAAGTGTGCCATGAAGCGCTGGTTCGTTTGATATGCGAAAGACCCATTTTTGGTCAAGTTATGACAGTTTTATGTGCTAAAACGTGGATGCCTTTAGAAAAGGGGTATTTACCCCCCTCTGCAGTTCGGTTCACAGCTTACCTTGGCGAAACTTCGCTCAAGCCTCGATGGCGAAGCGGTTAGCGTGCTGGATCCTCCACCAAAATATCCAGGGATCGAGACCCCTCTAAGAAAACTTTTTTTTCTAAAAAAATTCAAACATTTTCTTGATCTTATCCATCATACACATCTTTTGTGTGCACCCTTGACGTATTATTGTGGGCATATATCACCATCGAGGATGGGCTTTATACAAATTTCAAACCCCTTCAAAGGCCGTCCCGATCGTACAAATGTTTGAGGGGCCCTACAAGTTTCCTATGTTATTTTTTCGACCCACTTTTGTGTGGAAAAGATGCGTCATGAAGCGCTGGTTCGTTTGATATGCGAAGGACCCATTTTTGATCAAGTTATGACAGTTTTATGTGCTAAAACGTGGATGCCTTTAGAAAAGGGGTATTTACCCCCCTCCGCAGTTCAGTTCACAGCTTACCTTGGCGAAACTTTGCTCAAGCCTCGGTGGCGAAGCGGTTAGCGTGCTGGATCCTCCACCAAAGGGTCCCGGGATCGAGACCCCTCTAAGAAAACTTTTTTTTTCTAAAAAAATTTAAACATTTTCTTGATCTTATCATACACATCTTTTGTGTGCACACTTGACGTATTATTGTGGGCATATATCACCATCGAGGATGGGCTTTATACAAATTTCAACCCCCTTCAAAGGCCGTCCCGACCGTACAAATATTTGAGGGGCCTTACAAGCTTCCTATGATATTTTTTTCGACCCAATTTTGTGTGGAAAAGGCGTGTCATGAAGCGCTGGTTCGTTTGATATGCAAACGACCCATTTTTGATCAAGTTATGACAGTTTTATGTGCTAAAACGTGGATGCCCTTAGAAAAGGGATATTTACCCCCCTCCGCAGTTCGGTTCACAGCTTACCTTGGCGAAACTTCGCTCAAGCCTCGGTGGCGTAGCGGTTAGCGTGCTGCATCCTCCACCAAAGTGTCCCGGGATCGAGACCCCTCTAAGAAAACTTTTTTTTTTCTAAAACAATTTAAACATTTTCTTGATCTTATCCATCATACACATCTTTTGTGTGCACACTTGACGTATTATTGTGGGCCTATATCACCATCGAGGATGGGCTTTATACAAATTTCAACCCTCTTCAAAGGCCGTCCCGACCGTACAAATGTTTGAGGGGCCATACAAGCTTCCTATGTTATTTTTTTCGACCCTATTTTGTGTGGAAAAGATGCGTCATGAAGCGCTGGTTCGTTTGATATGCGAACGACCCATTTTTGGTCAAGTTATGACAGTTTTATGTGCTAAAACGTGGATGCCTTTAGAAAAGGGGTATTTACCCCCCTCCACAGTTCGGTTCATAGATTACCTTGGCGAAACTTCGCTACAGCCTCGGTGGCGAAGCGGTTAGCGTGCTGGATCCTCCACAAAAGGGTCCTGGGATCGACACCCCTCCAAGAAACTTTTTTTTTCTCAAAAATTCAAACATTTTCTTGAACGTATCCATCATACACTTTTTTTGTGTGCACCCTTGACGTATTATTGTGGGCATATATCACCATCGAGGATGGGCTTTATACAAATTTCAACCCCCTTCAAAGGCCGTCCCGACCGTACAAATGTTTGAGGGGCCTTACAAGCTTCCTATGATATTTTTTTCGACCCTATTCTGTGTGGAAAAGGTGTGTCATGAAGCGCTGGTTCGTTTGATATGCGAACGACCCATTTTTGATCAAGTTATGACAGTTTTATGTGCTAAAACGTGGATGCCCTTAGAAAAGGGGTATTTACCCCCCTCCGCAGTTCGGTTTACAGCTTACCTTGGCGAAACTTAGCTCAAGCCTCGGTGGCGAAGCGGTTAGCGTGCTGCATCCTCCACCAAAGGGTCCCGGGATCGAGACCCCTCCAAGAAACTTTTTTTTTCTCAAAAGTTAAAACATTTTCTTGAACTTATCCATCATACACATCTTTTGTGTGCACCCTTGACGTATTTTTGTGGGCATATGTCACCATCGAGGATGGGCTTTATACAAATTTCAACCCCCTTCAAAGGCCGTCCCGACCGTACAAATGTTTGAGGGGCCTTACAAGCTTCCTATGATATTTTTTTCGACCCTATTCTGTGTGGAAAAGGTGTGTCATGAAGCGCTGGTTCGTTTGATATGCGAACGACCCATTTTTGATCAAGTTATGACAGTTTTATGTGCTAAAACGTGGATGCCCTTAGAAAAGGGGTATTTACCCCCCTCCGCAGTTCGGTTCACAGCTTACCCTGGCGAAACGTCGCTCAAGCCTCGATGGCGAAGCGGTTAGCGTGCTGGATCCTCCACCAAAGGGTCCCGGGATCGAGACCCCTCTAAGAAAACTTTTTTTTTCTAAAAAATTCAAACATTTTCTTGATCTTATCATACACATCTTTTGTGTGCACCCTTGACGTATTATTGTGGGCATATATCACCATCGAGGATGGGCTTTATACAAATTTCAACCCCCTTCAAAGGCCGTCCCGACCGTACAAATGTTTGAGGGGCCTTACAAGCTTCCTATGATATTTTTTTCGACCCTATTCTGTGTGGAAAAGGTGTGTCATGAAGCGCTGGTTCGTTTGATATGCGAACGACCCATTTTTGATCAAGTTATGACAGTTTTATGTGCTAAAACGTGGATGCCCTTAGAAAAGGGGTATTTACCCCCCTCCGCAGTTCGGTTTACAGCTTACCTTGGCGAAACTTAGCTCAAGCCTCGGTGGCGAAGCGGTTAGCGTGCTGCATCCTCCACCAAAGTGTCCCGGGATCGAGACCCCTCTAAGAAAACTTTTTTTTTTCTAAAACAATTTAAACATTTTCTTGATCTTATCCATCATACACATCTTTTGTGTGCACACTTGACGTATTATTGTGGGCCTATATCACCATCGAGGATGGGCTTTATACAAATTTCAACCCTCTTCAAAGGCCGTCCCGACCGTACAAATGTTTGAGGGGCCATACAAGCTTCCTATGTTATTTTTTTCGACCCTATTTTGTGTGGAAAAGATGCGTCATGAAGCGCTGGTTCGTTTGATATGCGAACGACCCATTTTTGGTCAAGTTATGACAGTTTTATGTGCTAAAACGTGGATGCCTTTAGAAAAGGGGTATTTACCCCCCTCCACAGTTCGGTTCATAGATTACCTTGGCGAAACTTCGCTACAGCCTCGGTGGCGAAGCGGTTAGCGTGCTGGATCCTCCACAAAAGGGTCCTGGGATCGACACCCCTCCAAGAAACTTTTTTTTTCTCAAAAATTCAAACATTTTCTTGAACGTATCCATCATACACTTTTTTTGTGTGCACCCTTGACGTATTATTGTGGGCATATATCACCATCGAGGATGGGCTTTATACAAATTTCAACCCCCTTCAAAGGCCGTCCCGACCGTACAAATGTTTGAGGGGCCTTACAAGCTTCCTATGATATTTTTTTCGACCCTATTCTGTGTGGAAAAGGTGTGTCATGAAGCGCTGGTTCGTTTGATATGCGAACGACCCATTTTTGATCAAGTTATGACAGTTTTATGTGCTAAAACGTGGATGCCCTTAGAAAAGGGGTATTTACCCCCCTCCGCAGTTCGGTTTACAGCTTACCTTGGCGAAACTTAGCTCAAGCCTCGGTGGCGAAGCGGTTAGCGTGCTGCATCCTCCACCAAAGGGTCCCGGGATCGAGACCCCTCCAAGAAACTTTTTTTTTCTCAAAAGTTAAAACATTTTCTTGAACTTATCCATCATACACATCTTTTGTGTGCACCCTTGACGTATTTTTGTGGGCATATGTCACCATCGAGGATGGGCTTTATACAAATTTCAACCCCCTTCAAAGGCCGTCCCGACCGTACAAATGTTTGAGGGGCCTTACAAGCTTCCTATGATATTTTTTTCGACCCTATTCTGTGTGGAAAAGGTGTGTCATGAAGCGCTGGTTCGTTTGATATGCGAACGACCCATTTTTGATCAAGTTATGACAGTTTTATGTGCTAAAACGTGGATGCCCTTAGAAAAGGGGTATTTACCCCCCTCCGCAGTTCGGTTCACAGCTTACCCTGGCGAAACGTCGCTCAAGCCTCGATGGCGAAGCGGTTAGCGTGCTGGATCCTCCACCAAAGGGTCCCGGGATCGAGACCCCTCTAAGAAAACTTTTTTTTTCTAAAAAATTCAAACATTTTCTTGATCTTATCATACACATCTTTTGTGTGCACCCTTGACGTATTATTGTGGGCATATATCACCATCGAGGATGGGCTTTATACAAATTTCAACCCCCTTCAAAGGCCGTCCCGACCGTACAAATGTTTGAGGGGCCTTACAAGCTTCCTATGATATTTTTTTCGACCCTATTCTGTGTGGAAAAGGTGTGTCATGAAGCGCTGGTTCGTTTGATATGCGAACGACCCATTTTTGATCAAGTTATGACAGTTTTATGTGCTAAAACGTGGATGCCCTTAGAAAAGGGGTATTTACCCCCCTCCGCAATTCGGTTTACAGCTTACCTTGGCGAAACGTCGCTCAAGCCTCGGTGGCGAAGCGGTTAGCGTGCTGGATCCTCCACCAAAGGGTCCCGGGATCGAGACCCCTCTAAGAAAACTTTTTTTTTCTAAAAAAATTTAAACATTTTCTTGATCTTATCATACACATCTTTTGTGTGCACCCTTGACGTATTATTGTGGGCAT
The DNA here is from genome assembly GCA_029955415.1 of Lottia scabra. Lineage (NCBI taxonomy): Eukaryota > Metazoa > Mollusca > Gastropoda > Lottiidae > Lottia > Lottia scabra. The sequence goes on along the minus strand of JARJEI010000013.1, from coordinate 1,691,100 downwards.
ATATCACCATCGAGGATGGGCTTTATACAAATTTCAACCCCCTTCAAAGGCCGTCCCGACCGTACAAATGTTTGGGGGGCCTTACAAGCTTCCTATGATATTTTTTTCGACCCTATTCTGTGTGGAAAAGGTGTGTCATGAAGCGCTGGTTCGTTTGATATGCGAACGACCCATTTTTGATCAAGTTATGACAGTTTTATGTGCTAAAACGTGGATGCCCTTAGAAAAGGGGTATTTACCCCCCTCCGCAGTTCGGTTTACAGCTTACCTTGGCGAAACTTAGCTCAAGCCTCGGTGGCGAAGCGGTTAGCGTGCTGCATCCTCCACCAAAGGTGGATCGAGACCCCTCAAAGAAACTTTTTTTTTCTCAAAAATTAAAACATTTTCTTGAACTTATCCATCATACACATCTTTTATGTGCAACCCTTGACGTATTATTGTGGGCATATATCACCATCGAGGATGGGCTTTATACAAATTTCAACCCCTTCAAAGGCCGTCCCGATCATACAAATGTTTGATGGGCCCTACAAGCTTCTTATGTTATTTGTTTCGACACAATTTTGTGTGGAAAAAGTGTGCCATGAAGCGATGGTTCGTTTGATATGCGAAAGACCCATTTTTGGTCAAGTTATGACAGTTTTATGTGCTAAAACGTGGATGCCTTTAGAAAAGGGGTATTTACCCCCCTCTGCAGTTCGGTTCACAGCTTACCTTGGCGAAAATTCGCTCAAGCCTCGATGGCGAAGCGGTTAGCGTGCTGGATCCTCCACCAAAATATCCAGGGATCGAGACCCCTCTAAGAAAACTTTTTTTTCTAAAAAAATTCAAACATTTTCTTGATCTTATCCATCATACACATCTTTTGTGTGCACCCTTGACGTATTATTGTGGGCCTATATCACCATCGAGGATGGGCTTTATACAAATTTCAACCCTCTTCAAAGGCCTTCCCGACCGTACAAATGTTTGAGGGGCCCTACAAGCTTCCTATGTTATTTTTTTCGACCCTATTTTGTGTGGAAAAGATGCGTCATGAAGCGCTGGTTCGTTTGATATGCGAAGGACCCATTTTTGATCAAGTTATGACAGTTTTGTGTGCTGAAACGTGGATGCCTTTAGAAAAGGGGTATTTACCCCCCTCCGCAGTTCAGTTCACAGCTTACCTTGGCGAAACTTTGCTCAAGCCTCGGTGGCGAAGCGGTTAGCGTGCTGGATCCTCCACCAAAGGGTCCCGGGATCGAGACCCCTCTAAGAAAACTTTTTTTTTCTAAAAAAATTTAAACATTTTCTTGATCTTATCATACACATCTTTTGTGTGCACACTTGACGTATTATTGTGGGCATATATCACCATCGAGGATGGGCTTTATACAAATTTCAACCCCCTTCAAAGGCCGTCCCGACCGTACAAATATTTGAGGGGCCTTACAAGCTTCCTATGATATTTTTTCGACCCAATTTTGTGTGGAAAAGGCGTGTCATGAAGCGCTGGTTCGTTTGATATGCAAACGACCCATTTTTGATCAAGTTATGACAGTTTTATGTGCTAAAACGTGGATGCCCTTAGAAAAGGGATATTTACCCCCCTCCGCAGTTCGGTTCACAGCTTACCTTGGCGAAACTTCGCTCAAGCCTCGGTGGCGAAGCGGTTAGCGTGCTGCATCCTCCACCAAAGTTTCCCGGGATCGAGACCCCTCTAAGAAAACTTTTTTTTTTCTAAAACAATTTAAACATTTTCTTGATCTTATCCATCATACACATCTTTTGTGTGCACACTTGACGTATTATTGTGGGCCTATATCACCATCGAGGATGGGCTTTATACAAATTTCAACCCTCTTCAAAGGCCTTCCCGACCGTACAAATGTTTGAGGGGCCCTACAAGCTTCCTATGTTATTTTTTTCGACCCTATTTTGTGTGGAAAAGATGCGTCTTGAAGCGCTGGTTCGTTTGATATGCGAACGACCCATTTTTGGTCAAGTTATGACAGTTTTATGTGCTAAAACGTGGATGCCTTTAGAAAAGGGGTATTTACCCCCCTCCACAGTTCGGTTCATAGATTACCTTGGCGAAACTTCGCTACAGCCTCGGTGGCGAAGCGGTTAGCGTGCTGGATCCTCCACAAAAGGGTCCTGGGATCGACACCCCTCCAAGAAACTTTTTTTTTCTCAAAAATTCAAACATTTTCTTGAACGTATCCATCATACACTTTTTTTGTGTGCACCCTTGACGTATTATTGTGGGCATATATCACCATCGAGGATGGGCTTTATACAAATTTCAACCCCCTTCAAAGGCCGTCCCGACCGTACAAATGTTTGAGGGGCCTTACAAGCTTCCTATGATATTTTTTTCGACCCTATTCTGTGTGGAAAAGGTGTGTCATGAAGCGCTGGTTCGTTTGATATGCGAACGACCCATTTTTGATCAAGTTATGACAGTTTTATGTGCTAAAACGTGGATGCCCTTAGAAAAGGGGTATTTACCCCCCTCCGCAGTTCGGTTCACAGCTTGCCTTGGCGAAACTTAGCTCAAGCCTCGGTGGCGAAGCGGTTAGCGTGCTGGATCCTCCACCAAAGGGTCCCGGGATCGAGACCCCTCCAAGAAACTTTTTTTTTCTCAAAAATTAAAACATTTTCTTGAACTTATCCATCATACACATCTTTTATGTGCACCCTTGACGTATTATTGTGGTCATATATCACCATCGAGGATGTGCTTTATACAAATTTCAACCCCCTTCAAAGGCCGTCCCGACCGTACAAATGTTTGAGGGGCCTTACAAGCTTCCTATGATATTTTTTTCGACCCAATTTTGTGTGGAAAAGGCGTGTCATGAAGCGCTGGTTCGTTTGATATGCAAACGACCCATTTTTGATCAAGTTATGACAGTTTTATGTGCTAAAACGTGGATGCCCTTAGAAAAGGGATATTTACCCCCCTCCGCAGTTCGGTTCACAGCTTACCTTGGCGAAACTTCGCTCAAGCCTCGGTGGCGAAGCGGTTAGCGTGCTGCATCCTCCACCAAAGGGTCCCGGGATCGGGACCCCTCTTAGAAAACTTTTTTTTTTTCTCAAATATTAAAACATTTTCTTGAATTTATCCATCATACACATCTTTTATGTGCACCCTTGACGTATTATTGTGGGCATATATCACCATCGAGGATGGGCTTTATACAAATTTCAACCCCTTTAAAGGCCGTCCCGAACTTACAAATGTTTGAGGGGCCCTACAAGATTCTTATGTTATTTGTTTCGACACAATTTTGTGTGGAAAAGTGTGCCATGAAGCGCTGGTTCGTTTGATATGCGAACGACCCATTTTTGATCAAGTTATGACAGTTTTATGTGCTAAAACGTGGATGCCTTTAGAGTAGGGGTATTTACCCCCCTCCGCAGTTCAGTTCACAGCTTACCTTGGCGAAACTTTGCTCAAGCCTCGGTGGCGAAGCGGTTAGCGTGCTGGATCCTCCACCAAAGGGTCCCGGGATCGAGACCCCTCTAAGAAACCTTTTTTTTTCTAAAAAAATTTAAACATTTTCTTGATCTTATCATACACATCTTTTGTGTGCACACTTGACGTATTATTGTGGGCATATATCACCATCGAGGATGGGCTTTATACAAATTTCAACCCCCTTCAAAGGCCGTCCCGACCGTACAAATGTTTGAGGGGCCTTACAAGCTTCCTATGATATTTTTTTCGACCCAATTTTGTGTGGAAAAGGCGTGTCATGAAGCGCTGGTTCGTTTGATATGCAAACGACCCATTTTTGATCAAGTTATGACAGTTTTATGTGCTAAAACGTGGATGCCCTTAGAAAAGGGATATTTACCCCCCTCCGCAGTTCGGTTCACAGCTTACCTTGGCGAAACTTCGCTCAAGCCTCGGTGGCGAAGCGGTTAGCGTGCTGCATCCTCCACCAAAGGGTCCCGGGATCGAGACCCCTCTAAGAAAACTTTTTTTTTTCTCAAAAATTAAAACATTTTCTTGAACTTATCCATCATACACATCTTTTATGTGCACCCTTGACGTATTATTGTGGGCCTATATCACCATCGAGGATGGGCTTTATACAAATTTCAACCCCCTTCAAAGGCCGTCCCGACCGTACAAATGTTTGAGGGGCCTTACAAGCTTCCTATGATATTTTTTTCGACCCAATTTTGTGTGGAAAAGGCGTGTCATGAAGCGCTGGTTCGTTTGATATGCAAACGACCCATTTTTGATCAAGTTATGACAGTTTTATGTGCTAAAACGTGGATGCCCTTAGAAATGGGATATTTAACCCCCTCCGCAGTTCGGTTCACAGCTTACCTTGGCGAAACTTCGCTCAAGCCTCGGTGGCGAAGCGGTTAGCGTGCTGCATCCTCCACCAAAGGGTCCCGGGATCGGGACCCCTCTTAGAAAACTTTTTTTTTTCTCAAAAATTAAAACATTTTCTTGAACTTATCCATCATACACATCTTTTATGTGCACCCTTGACGTATTATTGTGGGCATATATCACCATCGAGGATGGGCTTTATACAAATTTCAACCCCTTTAAAGGCCGTCCCGACCTTACAAATGTTTGAGGGGCCCTACAAGATTCTTATGTTATTTGTTTCGACACAATTTTGTGTGGAAAAGTGTGCCATGAAGCGCTGGTTCGTTTGATATGCGAAAGACCCATTTTTGGTCAAGTTATGACAGTTTTATGTGCTAAAACGTGGATGCCTTTAGAAAAGGGGTATTTACCCCCCTCTGCAGTTCGGTTCACAGCTTACCTTGGCGAAACTTCGCTCAAGCCTCGAAGGCGAAGCGGTTAGCGTGCTGGATCCTCCACCAAAATATCCAAAAATCGAGACCCCTCTAAGAAAACTTTTTTTTCTAAAAAAATTCAAACATTTTCTTGATCTTATCCATCATACACATCTTTTGTGTGCACCCTTGACGTATTATTGTGGGCATATATCACCATCGAGGATGGGCTTTATACAAATTTCAAACCCCTTCAAAGGCCGTCCCGATCGTACAAATGTTTGAGGGGCCCTACAAGTTTCCTATGTTATTTTTTCGACCCACTTTTGTGTGGAAAAGATGCGTCATGAAGCGCTGGTTCGTTTGATATGCGAAGGACCCATTTTTGATCAAGTTATGACAGTTTTATGTGCTAAAACGTGGATGCCTTTAGAAAAGGGGTATTTACCCCCCTCCGCAGTTCAGTTCACAGCTTACCTTGGCAAAACTTTGCTCAAGCCTCGGTGGCGAAGCGGTTAGCGTGCTGGATCCTCCACCAAAGGGTCCCGGGATCGAGACCCCTCTAAGAAAACTTTTTTTTTCTAAAAAAATTTAAACATTTTCTTGATCTTATCATACACATCTTTTGTGTGCACCCTTGACGTATTATTGTGGGCATATATCACCATCGAAGATGGGCTTTATACAAATTTCAACCCCCTTCAAAGGCCGTCCCGACCGTACAAATGTTTGAGGGGCCCTACAAGCTTCCTATGTTATTTTTTCGACCCACTTTTGTGTGGAAAAGATGCGTCATGAAGCGCTGGTTCGTTTGATATGCGAACGACCCATTTTTGGTCAAGTTGTGACAGTTTTATGTGTTAAAACGTGGATGCCTTTAGAAAAGGGGTATTTACCCCCTCCGGAGTTCGGTTCATAGATTACCTTGGCGAAACTTCGCTCAAGCCTCGGTGGCGAAGCGGTTAGCGTGCTGGATCCTCCACCAAAGGGTCCCGGGATCGAGACCCCTCTAAGAAAACTTTTTTTTTCTCAAAAATTCAAACATTTTCTTGAACTTTTCCATCATACACATTTTTTGTGTGCACCCTTGACGTATTATTGTGGGCATATATCACCATCGAGGATGGGCTTTATACAAATTTAAACCCCCCTCAAAGGCCGTCCCGATCGTACAAATGTTTGATGGGCCCTACAAGCTTCCTATGTTATTTTTTTCGACCCTATTTTGTGTGGAAAAGGTGCGTCATGAAGCGCTGATTCGTTTGATATGCGAACGACCCATTTTTTTTATCAAGTTATGACAGTTTTATGTGCTAAAACGTGGATGCCTTTAGAAAAGGGGTATTTACCCCCCTCCGCAGTTCGGTTCACAGCTTACCTTGGCGAAACTTTGCTCAAGCCTCGGTGGCGAAGCGGTTAGCGTGCTGGATCCTCCACCAAAGGGTCCCGGGATCCAGACCCCTCTATAAAACTTTTTTTTTCTAAAAAAATTTAAACATTTTCTTGATCTTATCCATCATACACATTTTTTGTGTGCACCCTTGACGTATTATTGTGGGCATATATCACCATCGAGGATGGGCTTTATACAAATTTCAACACCCTTCAAAGGCCGTCCCGACCGTACACATATTTGAAATGCCATGCAAGCTTCCTTTGTTAATTTTTTCGCCCCTATTTTGTGTGGAAAAGGTGCTTTATGAAAAAGGGTGTTTACTCGTTGGGTGTAAAACTCCGAATTCCCGAAATGTCAGAAAAGTCTAAAAAATCGAAATACTTTTATTAATTGCTTTGATGATCACAAACTGTGACCTCTTTTTCAGAGACTCGGCACAAGTTTTAACTTAATATTTGTATCACAAACTCGACCAATTTTCTTCACTTACCATTTTCTTTCCGTGTTTAAACACCAGTTCATTATCAGTATTTAAAAATGTGTCAATTCGTATCAAGAATTAAAATTGCGGAATCATTTGTTGAATCTTTCCCAAATTCATTTTTTATAAAAATCCAAAAAAACCTAATATGGCTCATATCGCATTCACAAGCCACATTTGTGATCCTTTGTCGAACTTGTTGTATGTATATAGATTAAAATTTGGTCAAAGAAATAAGGTCACATGGTAATTTGGTCACAGTAATAAGGTCACATGGTAATTTAGTCAAAGTAAAAAGGTCTCACGGTAATTTGGTCACAGTAAAAAGGTCACACGGTAATTTGATCTCAGTAAAAAAGTCACACGGTAATTGAGTCACAGTAATAAGGTCACACGGTAATTTAGTCAAAGTAATAAGGTCACACGGTAATTTGGTCACAGTAAAAAGGTCACATGGTAAATTGGTCATAGTAAAATTACCCTTGTTCAGGGGTGTGGGTCATCTCATTTACCTCCACCGCGTGTGGTTGATATACAGCAAGATTCAAAAAATGGCGGAGGAGGTCACTGTCGCAACTGCAGTGGGTTCGTGACTTAGACATTGAACTTCAAAGACCTTTAAAGTCATTGTGTTCGTGTCTTCGTCACATGGGGGTTCTTTCAAAAGATTTTACATCACGTGGCATCCACTATAAGATGGTGTAAGTTCTTTTGCAAATATAGCCTAATTCGAGTATATGTTCTCACTGCAGCTCCAGAAAAGCAGGCAATTTTATTTTCCTTCGACGAGTGGATTTTGTGTAGACATCGACTTCATTGCTGAAGTCAAAACTTTTTTCAATGGCGTAGTCTGCGGAAGTAAAACGGTGGCAGCTGGCTGGCTTAATAGGCAGAATAATACTGTTCGGGAGCCACCCAAATTTCGACCATCAAGGGCCTCCACAAGGTCAATCCATATAGGGGCATAGGGCTAACAGAACACTAATCTGGAAAATGTTCTGTAACAGGTATTATGAAATAAGTATTTGGAAAACAGGACTTACCAGTAACTAGTGCTATTACTACAATAGTTACCAGTGCTATCATCGACACTAGTTATCTGTTCTATCATTACCGAGTGAACTTTTTTATTGTGACCAAATTACCATGTGGCCTTTTTACTGTGACCAAATTACCGTATGACCATTTTACTGTGATCAATTTACCGTGTGACCTTTTTACTGTGACCAAATTACCTTGTGACCGTATTACTGTGACCAAATTACCATGTGACCGTATTACTGTGACCAAATTACCGTATGACCGTATTACTGTGACCAAATTACCGTGTGACCGTATTACTTTGACCAAATTACCGTGTGGCCATATTACTGTGACCAAATTTCCTGTGACCTACATTCGCAAAACAATATCGTTAATCAAAAGCACATCCAAAACTTTCATTTAGATAGTGTATGAAATTTGACCTCTAATTCAAATTTATCATAATTTCAGTGAATCGTGGCTTAAAACTCTGCGATCTTTTTCGAAACATTCTCAAATTTGAAATCTTATGGATATCAACCTACACACCAATTTTATAAAAAAAAAATTGGATAAAAACTTTCACAATCCAAATTTAACATTATGTCTGTGTGTGAGTGTGTATCAAGGGTTTAAACTCTGTGACCCTTCGTCAAACCAAGATCTTATGAATTTAAAACTAGGCCTACACACAAAATTTCATTAACATAGGATAAAAACTTTGGCCTCTATCGTTCTCAAGCTAATTGTGGACAGACGGACAATAACAATCTATATTATAATGTGGACGTATAAAAATGTGTCCGAGTGAGTCATGAAAAGTGGTTGGAGTGTGTTATAAACTCCAAGTTTGTTTTGGTCCGAGTTGTATTGTCACATTCGGTTACAGACAACAAAAAGTGTTCATTGACTAACAGTGATTGAATAAAATCATAATCAATAGACAGTATTATTATGAATTAGCTCACTTTACATTGAACTACACGAAACATAAAAATTGTGATTTGACCAAAGAAATACTCTTTCAAATTCGAATTCCTCGTCAATTGTTTTTTGTAAGTTCTTATTCCAAAAACATTTTAACAGTTTTCTCGTTCTCACCATCATCACTGCGGTAAGGAGAGGATTAAGGTTCAGGGACTTGGATGGGGAAAATTACGTTGATTTTTGTCCCTCCAGGTGACAGGATTTGCCACTGTCAATGGTGAAATCAAACGGTATCCGTGAAAGTTACGCTAGCGCTCTGCAACATATCACGGTAATGAACAGCGGCCATTTGACCGGACTACATCAAAGTTGTCACGTAATCTCGTGCTTCTGGTAGTTCAAACATCAGAGGCTGGTCATTCGAGGCTACAAGTATTTTTTCAACAAAGAACATGAAAACAAACAGATATGTATTCAAACTGATAATAAAATGCGTAATTGGTGAACAGATAGTCTATTTGTAGCATCAAATGCACGAGCAAGTGTCAGAATATTTCTCCATAAATTATATTGCTAAGAACTATATTCTTGTCGAGACGTTACAAACAAGAAGTAAAGCGTCAAAGTAAAAAGTCTCGCGCATGAAACGAGAAACACAACGAAAAACACCATTCATTACCGAGACAGATTATGGTTTACGGAAACTGCCGAGGATTGCCGATTGTGGTGAAATAATCGTGAAATCTACGTTCCCATTCCCGGGAATGGGGAGCTATTCCCGGGAATGAGTACTCGCTAGAAACTCCAGAAATCCCGGGTATAATACAAACCCTACTGCTGCAGGTTTTATGATAAAAAGAATGTTGTGAAATATTTTTAAAATTGGCGTCAACAGGAAAGGGGATCTCGGGTAGGCCTATAAACCTTAGTTATAATCGAAGCTATCGCCCGAGCCCGGAATTAAATGTATATTAAGGCGAATCCGGTGAATATGATCTGCAAGGTCAAATTGTTATGTAATTTGGAAAACGCTGAAAGCATAGACGAAAATAAATATAATTAAACACCACTCATGTTTGTGTTTTATGCGTTTAAAATTTTACGAGGGAGCTTGGTGTATAAGCTATACTGAATAGCCCCGACTGCAATGTAGGAAATCGATAGACAAGTGTGCAGATCGACTTTTATATTAGGCTGAAATGAAAAAGGTTTTGAGACAGGTCAGTTGGTGGGGTCCAACTCTTACTTGCCGGGGCCCAGCCCCCGTGTGCCCCACCCTGGCGACGGGGCAGGACAAAACCGAAAATTGAAAATGAGAGTAGGCAAATGCTGCCGTCCTTGCAAAATTTCCCTCATTGTACACTGCATAGTGTTTGTCTGTCCCCATTAGCTCAAACAGACGTACAACGTTATTTCATTTAATTTTGTGTCGAAAACACGAACCATTGGTCAAGATTTTGTAGGGACACATGCTGATATAGATATTTTCACAGCGTAACCCACCTTGTAGCAGCTCTGTTATAGTAGGTCTAGGGTTATGACTTAAACGTTTCACCAACCATATTTGAATTCAGTCGTCGAAGTAGCACATGTCATGGTCGGAAGTATTCACAATGCTATTACATTATGCAGTGGCGTGGTGGCTCCAAATTGGCTGGGGGGCACAAACCCTTTTTGGCGCTTCCTGCAACTCATGGTCCCCACCCACACCCTAAGGTATTCTGTTCAGGTATGAATCACAATGCATGAATGCACTGATGCACATGTAAAACCTCTGGAGCCCTTCGACCGTGGAACACGGAGAGGAGGAACGAGGTAATACGGGGTTCCTTTCATGGAAAATTTTGAAAATTAAGACTGTTGTAGGTGCGATCTAGATATATTTCAGGCACTTGCAGCCCCGATAAAAATATTCGATACTGAAACGCAAAACACAATTTTTTTTAGGTTTAATAAGTAAATGTTATCAGTAAATGAAAGATTCTGAGAGTGACATTTTTTATATCACACGGGTTTTGTTAACATACTTTTTTTTCAAGTGGATTAACTTAATAGACTACTGTCTTCATTGTCCTTAAAGTTTTCGTTTTAACTGTAGTAAACGCGGGTTAATTCAACATTGTTCTAAAATTGAAATTAGGCTTTGGACCCCAGAAGTAAATTCAAAGATCCAAAAAAATTCATTCAGTCCGTAGAAAGACCTAATTTTGAAGTACAAAAGCAATTTTAGCATTTGGCATAGTGAACGCTTGTAGCGAGCGCGGACCTATGAGAGACCCTCATAGTTGTCTCCCTTGAATAACTGTAAGCAGTGAAATGTAACATTTCGGCTCACTCCCTTCATTTATCGCAATTTAATAGGCTTTATCCTTGGGTGATTACAAACACTCACACCAAGTTTCATCAAAATCCATCAAGAAACCAGCTCTCTATCGGGTCCACAAACAATTCAAGAACGAGGGCAATAATTAATAGTAAACATGTTCAATTGTTCTTATTTTCAATAGGCTTAATCCTTGGGTGATTACAAACACTTACACCAAGACCCTCGGAAACTTCAAGGCTTTAGCTATTTGAAACAATGCAGGAAGGCTATTTGACGCTATATTTTTTTGAATGTTTATGTCTGCGGTAAGTCGGCTCAACTTTACCGACGTATATCAATAACGGGGCGGATCCAGGATTTATAGAAATGTGGGGGGAGGGGGGGGGGGGGGTTACTCTGAAATATAACATGCTTCAAATGGAACGGCACCCCCGGCCACCACGCCACTGACATTATGACAGTTAACAATTTGTTCCATTTGGGAGCCGCGGTGACTCAGTGAGTTAGACGCTTGCCCGCTAACCTGAAGGTCCAGGGTTCAATCCCGCCATGGGTCGAGATAATACCTTCGGATTTTTCAACCCGGTTTCCCCCTGTCAGTGATGCAGGTCGGAGGGGCTGATATGGTAAAAGCGTCTAGTTGTTCGGATGGGACAATAAACCGAGGTCCCTTGTGCTATTGGCTGTGCACGTTAAAGATCGCTCGACAGTTGGAAATCGAAAATTAGAGCAAGCTAATGCCGCTGTCCTGGCAAAATTTCCCTCATTGCACACTGCATGGCGTTTGCCCGTCCTCAATTAGCCCATATAGGTGCAGAAAAGCAGGACGTAAAACTCCATTCATTTATTTTATTTATTCCATTTGTTTTAAATAGCATATCTGTCAGATAAAACAACTTTATTGAAATTTCTGCAAACAATTCAAACAATATAACTGTTTCGTGCTGCATATTGTCGTCAGAGGTAGGCTGCATGTATTGCTTCCCTCGGCAGTAGCTTACATTTGCTACTCGAAGTGCTCGATGTTGGCAAAATTTCACCAAAACTATATTTCTCAATACCGTACAATCTTTAACAGGAACGTAAAGAGGTTTTAGAATGACAATGTAAAATTCAACAAAAAACAATCAAAAAAATAAAAAACAACAAAAAAATGGCAATTTGTTAACATTTTTAAGGGGTAAAAATATTTTTTGAAATTACAAATTAAAAAACATTTGTATGGTCTATTCTGGTTTAAAAGACGCGAATTTTTGAGACAGTTTATCAATAGATGGAAGATAACATAGTATCACTGTAGTCAGTGATATCACCAAGCAGGCTAATCCTGCAAAACTTTTCACAAAATCAAATTCCATTTGACTAGAATATCCAGAGACCATCTCATCGTCAATTGTATACATCTGTGCCACCATTGCGAGCAAGACACAGACATGGAATATTTGATGACTTTGTCCGCAATTATCAAACGTTTTGGCTTTCCACCGTTCTGGAATATGTAATGCATAGACGACAGCCTCCATAATAAATAATACATAACAAAAAGAGATGTTATTCAAGGAATACAAAGAACATTGGTCGTCAAGGTAACAGTACCAATATCTTGGAATAATAGGACTAGACGTAAACAGTCCAAATAAAATGTAAGGAGCAACCATCAAAAATTTCTTCATCGCCGAAAATGATTTATTAACTATCAAAACCTTTGCCGCACAATTGGTGGCAAAGCAAATGGTCGCTAACACAACACCGACCGGTATGTAGAATGGTCGTAAGGTTTCAAATGTACGAATTTCACCACAAATGTACAATGATCCTACACTGGTTGTATAGACGTAGAGCGCAATCCCTAAATAATCCACAAGAAAAAATATAACATGACTTTTCATTGACCGTGACCCAAACCAATGAGCAATGGAACTCAATATGGTTAAGTTAATACAACCAACGATACAGATCAGCATTTTGTTTCCTTCTGATGAATGGAACAGATCATGTTTCTGATCAAATCGAACACCATAATAAAAGACTATAATTGTAGCGATAACATGCGTCCACACGTTCAGGGATTCGTTGTGCCATTTCACAATACTATTGTAGTAGTACGACCAAGGTTTATTAATAAGTCGATACCCGGTTTCAATGAATGGATGCCTCATGGGATATGGAATCTGGGTATGTGTTAGTGTTTGATAGTGCTGCTTTTCGGCCATTTTAAAATACTGTCATGGAATCACATAGGAAAATAAAGAATATCTTTAATAATTTACTTTTCTCTTCAGTATGGCATGCTGTAGCAGGTCATCATATATTTTGAAGATCAGGAATATTCTGCTTTAGTTTGATTTAACATGGATTAGGTACAAAACATATGTACCGGTAACGTATAATAAAATGCTAGACTACGTTTTGGATACCGGTACGTAAAATGCCTGCTGATAATTCTCACGATGTAAACTTATTTTCCTTTGAGTTCTTTTCCATTGTCCAATCATGCAATATAAGGTTACATTACCATCTATCATCAATATTTCAACCATAACTTCTTGACTCTTTGATCTGAAACAAACAAGTAAATAATGATAGAATATGTCTTTTTATGTTAAACTTTAAACGCTAGTTTATTTTTAAACTATCTACCAAAATCAGACGTAAAGGGCTGTACATCATTGTTTACTGTTGTTTTCTTCTGACCTTTAACTAATTGAACATGGACTCCTATTCAGTATTCGGCCGACCTGATGCATGGGTCGAGTTAGTAGAACAAGTAGGCTACTCTGTACTGTACAGTGTAGGCCTTCTCTAGTGCTAGTGGTTTGTTGTTTCCCCATAATAGCCTACTCGTAAAGAAAAACAATATCGTTGTGTGTCAAAGAGAGAGGTCGACAAATTGCCAAAGGGAAAAAGAAAATACAAGATAGGCTAGAGACTGTGACCTCAGTCGCATTAGGCCTAGACTAGGCCTACTCCAATGAACTAGGCTATACACACTACAGTGATGACACCCTGACGGCCTGAGTCCTGACTCAGAGTAAACACAGTCAAGTCATGTACATTGATAAACACCTTATTTACGTGTCGGCCATCTTGGATCCATATCGAAGCTCAGAACGCAAACAAACAAAAGCTGCGTCTTGTCACTGCATAAAAATCGTTACCTTGACGTCTTTAACCCCTCCCTCTCTAATCCAACTAACTCAAACCTAATCAAATTTTACAGGAATTTATTTGGCTTCCATTTTCTCGCTGTTGATATGGTGATTAGTGACGTCATATTCCTTTTCATTCATTGACGTCGCATCTTCACCTTAACATCGGCCGATTCGTACCTCATGTAGGGTACCGGAATCAGCCGAGGATTGCCGAATGGTCGCGTCTTATGAATGGATGACGTCATTTGTGTTCCGAACCTAGGTTTCAAAGCGAGACGTGAATAAGGTCCCTTGAGATCGGTCTAAAAAAGAACAAGGCTTTAGCCTGACTCTAGTAGTTATAGAGGCTAAATTTAAAATAACCTAGTATGCCACTGAACAAATCATATATCTTAAAAATCATGCTTTAATTTTAGGGGTGACATTAACCACATTAAAAGCAATGACCAACCTCTCTCTTCAACAATCATGACAAGAAAGGAAATAGCTTGTTGAGAGAGTAGTTCTTTATTAAAGGGCAGACAACTCTAGGTATAAGACAACAAATATATCATACTTACTGATACAGATTCGTCTTATTGTCAAGGTGTTAATATAATCATATTGAATAAGAGACGTTTCCTCATTTGTTCAAGCGGGGTGGTACAGATAATCCAAGAAAGATTAATGCCAATAGGTTTGACCAGGTTTGACTAGGGAGAAATGTTTTGAGGGAGGATTTGATTTTAATCCTTGCTTGACGAATATGATTTTTAAAGTAATTATTATAGTACAATGTATTATAATATTGAGGTCGAAAATGTTGGTCCCTAAAAAGCCAAGATAAACCTAACTAAGGCAGGCTTTTGCGCTGTCCTACAGTACAATATGGGTCAATGGGAAATCATCCGTTAAAACCCCAACTTTTATATATAATACAGTGTAAAGTGGATACATCAACCAAATATATCAATCCTCTATCAGCAACCTCAACCTGCACTGTTGACTAAATTGTAGACGGTGAAATGGAAATACATGTTATAAAATAGTAGGCCTACACTTATTAGTAGCGATACTTGTATCTTTTTTGCCGAGTCACTGTTTTGTCACGTCAATACAGTATACAGGCTAAATAACATAGTCTTAGATTGTGTGAATTTACCTTACTCCATTCTCATTTGAATCTGTGAATGACTTGACTTGAAATATTTATAAAATGATAACTCACCCGTCCACGCTTAAAACAACTCTGCATAATATTAAATATACATGTACCGTACTGTACATTACATTTATTCAACCTGATTTGTTGGCTATGCTTCGATGACCCTAATATATAATAGGCTACTAGGCTATACGCTACATATAAGGCCCTCTCACACAAACAGAGATCGCCGCGTGTTGTATTTATCAGTCATGTGAATCCTTCATTCACGATGAATAATACTCATCCCCATAACAGGGAGAAATACAATAGATTACAACAATGCCTTTCTATTCATACATTTCTATTCATTATCATGTCGCTTAGTGATCAGATACACAGCTTTCTTTTCGCACTAACCTGAAGATCTATAGGGTTCAATCCCGGTAGAGATAATGCCTTCGGAGTTTTCAACCCGCTTTCAGCCTGTCAGTGATGTTGGTTGGGGGTGGGGGCGACTGACATAGAAAAAAGTCGTTTGGACTGGACAATAAACCGAAACCCAGTGTACTACAGACTGTGCACTTTAAAGATCCCCCAACAGTTCAAAATTGATAGAAAAAAAGTAGGCTAATTCCACTGTCCTGGTAAAGTGTGACTAAAAACTATTCTCTGTTAAATCAAACATATTAGGCCTATCAATACTATTTTGAAACCGATATTCAAATTCCCAGACTAAACCAAGAGAGTAGGTATAATGCTACCTTTAGGCCTACATATAAAAAGTTCATTTAACTAGACTATATAACCACTCTGGTATAGTATAGGCTAATATTTCGTATAACCGGATCGATATGACTATAATTGATTATCAATTACGAGTACGTACAATAGTTGCATACCGTACCTTAATACATGCATGGTCGATTTAAACTTGCACATTACAATTCAACTGACAATGCTTGGGTTGGTCATTGGGTGTACATTTGCCTACAGTGAAGAGATTTACATTAATCTCCCGAAAACGGAATAGTAGCATATTATATTTAATGTTTATATTCATGCAGTTGAAAAGGATTCATGCTTACACCTAATAAACACTTGATTAAATTTTGATTAAGAGCAGGCGATTCCCATATTATATGTCTCTATTGGTTTTCAGAGGTCGTGTTGTCATTCAAAATGGTAAGACGTACGTCGTTGCTGATAGTTGGCATTTTAACAGGGTTGTAAAGCATATTTATCAACAATTCCAATTTAAACAAAGCTGCCAATGGGTGTATGTTACTTTGCCTGGCAAGTTAACTACAGATATGTGATCATATTTCGAAAGTTGCATTGTGAACTACAAAGTTAAAAGTCATTTCATGAATTATCTGTACACCCCTCTCATTTCAATTCTGATAGGCCTGCCTATATAATCATATATTTACAACATCGTTATGAAAAATGTTGGTTGGTGTTAAACGATCAACAAAAAAAGGTTGAGCGAAGTGATACAAATGTATGATCTTTAGAACAAATGTATGATCATTAAGGCAAAGCTTTACAGATAATCAAATACATGGTGAAGAATTAACATATCTATTTAATAATAATATATTCTATACAAAACAAAAACATGGCAGTGAAAACAATCCTGATTTATTAGTATCGATCTGAAAAATTAAACTGGGATAAGATAATATGATTTCACATAATTATGGAGCATGTTCCAAATTAACAGCTAAGCTATTATGACTTCAGATCAGTGTTGTCAAACATGCATATATAAATGCACTGTAATTGTCAACATAACCCTTGTACATTATACATTTAATTATGTTTTCTAATATTTTATAAATATATGACATTATTTTCTATCAACACAATAATAATTTCAACATACAAAGTCCATGTTTTATAATTATGATATCATAAAATATAATTTCAATTTACAATATGCTAGGTTTAGTGCAAATTGGTATTGTATAAAAGTGTTTTATCGTTCAACCAATAATAGTATCGTGTCAGAAACAGCTCATCAGTAATATTCTGCACAGCTCTCCCTCAATATTAAAGCACTCAAAAACTAGATATGCTATTCATAATATTCATTGTTTGAAAGTCAAAAATATCACTCGTACTTTAGTGAATAAAATACACATATTATACAGAAATCTGAAGACAAAATTAGTAAGATATAAATTTGTAGGGATTATGCTATTTTTTGTGCTTTTCTAGTACTTCTGAAGGCTATTAAAATATATTCAGACCTCAATCGACATTCGAAAATGTCTGCAATTTTATTTGTTTTCAAAATTATGTAAAACGGTTTAAAATGGAAATCATCTGAAACCTGAAACTGTATTTTCATACGTTTTAATTCCTAATTCTTCAAGAACATTAATTAATGAAAAAATATATTGGTTTTTACTATATCCCGGGAAAGATTTAAATGAAAAGTGTCTTTTAAAAAAAATACAAAATCAAAACATATATAGCCTACATTTATAGGGGTATATCGCAAATTAGGCCTATTTGCCGTTGTATGCTAACATTTTTGACGGAATTTAATTAATATCATTTACTAACACAGAATTCTTTCATAGAGGATTCAATAGATATTATTAAATAAACACAGACATTTTTTAATTAATACAGAGAATTGAATTAATATACATGTAATAATAAAAATAAAAATTCCTATTAGCTTGAATTGTAGCTCATATTGTTAGCTTTCTAAATGGAAATGAGACCGTATATCTTTCAATATATCATGTTTTTTAAATGGGCACCTTCAACATCCGTCAGAACAATAATTATACCTTTGTTCCAGAAACGATTTTTTTTTAGCTACGCTCATTGTCCCATAATTATCTGTGTTTGAAAGTTAAAAATTTTGATGCCAATTTTTGTGAGACTACGCAGTGTATAGAACGACATATTTGGGGTATATAGACTATGTACCAATACCAAATAAATCTTCGAAAATGCCGACTGTTCCTCTTTAATATTTCCTTTGTGTAAAGAAATTTAAAAAAATGTTTATTTTTTTACAGAAACTTTCGCCGAAAAATAACCCTCACCAGGATGCTATTTTTGTGGATTTAACAGAACAGTTGTTATATTAATAATTTAATAAATTCACATGATATATTGGTATAACTCAACATCTTTAAACAAATTATATTATTATCACAATATCTACCCTATAATGTCATTATATTCAAGTGTGACACAAAATAATACGAGCAGCAAATTCTAAAAAAATCATTAAAAACAAAAAATACATGTTTTATGTTACTAACATAATCTGATACCAATAAGGTTTCATGAAAAAGATGTTAACTTTATCATAAACACAATTAATGCCCTTATTAACGCATTGCCATTTATAGCCTAGTCAAATCTGGTCACAGTTCTTTCAACATGATTTATGGTTGTGATATCGAGCGCCAGACATCTAATGCCACTAGAGTTGACATTTCATCAGCATCAAGGCCAGGTTTGTCACAATTTGATATGTATGCAGAGCTGAATCATTTATTAGTTCAGCAAAAAATTACCAGAAGACGTATCCACAATACAGTTTAGGGATATAATGTGTTTGTTATTTGGCAAAATTCAGTTCCTAAATTTTTAGTTTCATAAGGTTTTTGGTAAGAACTGTATTCGACCCTTAAGGAATGGTAGTATAAAAAATGTTTGTAGGTCTTGCACTTGGATTATCGATTAATTTCTCTTTACCTTAGTTTGATCAGATAGTCAACATTATAGGGCTACTGCAATAATTATCGTAATTCTTTCCATTCATTCCATTCTATGGTAATGTTAAAATTACCAATATGATATATACGACTTTGGAGACAAACACAGCGTTCGTTGAAGCAATGCTTTTTACCATAGATACCTTTGGCTCATTCGAGTAAATCTTATCTGGTTTTAGGGTAGGTGTTGTTGAATTTGTTTTCAGCATCAACTTGGTTTCTCTAGGTTGGTCATTGTCGTGTTGGGGATTGATCGTTGACATGGTTTGTTGAAATATTTCAGGGTCCTCTTTTATCGATTGTAAGTCTATAATGGAAATGAATTACTCAGGAATATACAATAAAAGTAAAACAAAATAAAAGATTCAGACAGTAGGTCCTACGTAGTATAGGAAACATTCCTTTACAACAGTAAACTTGCTAGAAATCTATCGGCGGCGCTAGTTGTGATACAAAGTGTGTAAAGGGGGGGGGGGGATGTGGTAATGATTATGAACCCCCATTTGCACTTTCTCCGTAAAAATCTCAAACCCGACAGTTATCATCCCATTAGCCAAGAGGCTTGCGACGCCGATTTATTAGTTGCCTAGTTTTGCTATGAAACAAAGAACTTCCTGGTCAGATGCACGATGTATGTTAATTTCCAGCAACACGTACAACAGAGTGGCTTCAGAACATTTGGAATGTCCGTGAAATGTCAGTAATGAACTCTAACGAAATAAACATGAAATCGTCCCTTAATACAAACATATGATTCACTTACATGGTAATGAACAATTCATGATTTTAATATGAAATCCGGTGAATGCTGCAAATAAACCTTTTAAAATGTGTGTACCCTTTACACTGCATCTTTTAATTGGTGTCAATACACAATTCAGAAAAGTTTCAAATGACCTACAAGATATATATAGATGCTATAGATTATTATCATGTTACTCTAATATTTGTGATTTTTATGATATCTGGTCGTCCCTATAAACAGTTTGATCTCTGTGGTGTACAGATATTGCAACAGCAGATTTCAAA
Source organism: Lottia scabra (assembly GCA_029955415.1). Taxonomy (NCBI): domain Eukaryota; kingdom Metazoa; phylum Mollusca; class Gastropoda; family Lottiidae; genus Lottia; species Lottia scabra. Next base: position 1,671,145 of record JARJEI010000013.1, on the reverse strand, counting down.
AAATTTCAGGCGTAAACATCAAAATGAAAGGTATACCACTGTGGCTTTTATTTCACTTAGAGTCTTAAGAATTTAGTACTTCTTGAGTTTTCAAAAACAATAAAGTTAGTCTACAAGATACCGCATGCAGATGACAGCTATAATGTATCTGTCCAAATACTCAAAATGATATAATTGATAAATTCATAGGCCTACCTGCATGATGCCGCATTATAAAAGAGCTGAGCGCAATTTTTAATAATTTCATAAGTCTCTTTAGTTAGGTAACAATGTGACGTCGAATTATACTCTGAAATGTGACATAAATAATACAGCTTTGACAAATGAGAATTCCAATTTGGTTTCAACTGCCGATATATATCAATCTACGTCTACCTATAGATAATATACAAGTTTATTGTACTCAATGCAAGCGTCAGGCTAACAAATCGAAATTTAAAATGGTAAAGTATTTTTTATTTAGCACATGAAAAAGTCACATCAAAAATTATCTTATGCTTTTGTTAAATATGTAAGATAGAATTCACTTTACCTTCTAGACGATTGCAAATAAAAATTGCCGAATCAATTACTGGAACCCAACTAACTTTCTGGATAATGGAACATCCACCATAAGCATCTTCTAAACATATTTTCAGATCGTCAATGATACTAAACAGACAATAATAAATCAACTATGACAAGGCGACAAGTCAGTGTGAGTTTGCCATTTTAGTAACAAACGATAATTTTTTGGTCAATTTGTATGATTTTCATAGAACCCCTTTTATATATAGCTATCATGTTCATCATATTGTAAAACGTTTCCAATTGTTTTCTGCTTTCTTATTTCTTGAACCTGCATGCATGCATAAAAAAAATGTTGATTGCTTTCAAAATCGCACCACCCCCCATGTAGCATAGTATGTATAGTGTCTCCAGAAAATTTACATAGGGTAGGCCTATCACCTTGTTAATATGGGATTAACTTGAAAAAATATTACATCAACACATCTGCATCAAGTTGTATCAATTTCTGTCAATAACTACGATAGAGATAAAATATATATATTATTAAAAATACACCTAATTCCTACTAACCTGCATAAATATTCTGCACGTTTAATCGACATTAACCCAAGTGGTTCCAGTGAAAGGAAGTCATTTCCAGTGCAATTTTGTGCTTTAATAACATCACACGTTCCTTTGACGGTTTTGAAAGCATCTGAAGCATTTACAATAATTTCAGTCAGTTAGGTTCTTCTGCCCTTCCCAAAAACAAACATGCAAAGAATTTTACACAAATTAAGGCTTGACCACTGATTAAGTTAATTATTCAGCCTTGGTGGGCAAGAAAAAGATTTCTTCATAAATTTTCATTTTTCATATGTATATAAAAAATATGTTATGACGTAAATGTTTCATATTAAATTTTGTCAATAATATCGTGAAAGGGATAAGGGAAACTTTCAGCTTTCAGGAAGTAGGCCTAACCGCGTTCAAGAATTTTTGAAGTTGTGTTTACTTAATGTATTCAATCCATTATAGAGGTTACTGGAACAAAGATAATAGGTCAAGTACCTAATCGTATACTATAAACTATTCAAATTGGACTTCACTGGCCTTGAAACTAAATTCCACTATATTTAACGCGTTATATGACTGACAGTGATCTACCGGAAGCTACTGATATCTATGCAGATCACTGTCAGTGACGTCACCAAACACGTTAGTTTAAGTGGAATTGCAAGAACCACAGACGTCGGAATGGAAATGGGAATTCCTGTTAAAACAATTATTTGATTTTTTGTATAAGGTCTGAGGGATCTCGCCTAGATCATTTTGAGAATTGACACCTCGGAACTCAAATTCCTGACATTTCCAAGACGAAGTAAGGTTTAAAATAATTTGTATAGGGGTCTCAGGTATCTCGTCTAGAAACTTATGAGAATTACACACACGGACAGAAAAAGGGATCTCCTGGCGTTTCCCGACGCATTTAAGACTCAGGATTATTTGTCTTTAAACAAAAAACAGCCTTTGACTCAGACAGGGGTTATACAAGACCAAGCACGGCGTAAATACCCAAATAGTGAAAATTTCAGATTAAGATAATAGGAAATTTACCGGATACTTTAATAAGGAAAGATCACTTGAAATATTGAGTAGATTCAAATATACGAGGGTGGGCTGAAAAGTTCATAACCTGACTCGGAAGGAGTTATGCCACAGTGATAAAACTTGGCATACATTAAATTCAACATTTTCTGATACTAACGACATGGTTTATTTTTCAACATTGTCTCCCCTGCGGTCCACACACTTCTTCCAGCGGTGTTAGGGTGCTTGGAGTCCTCAACAGCAGATATGACCTCATCATCAGTCCGGTACCGCTTCCCAAACCAAGTGTTGTTTTCATGTTCGGGAACAGAAAATAGTCAGATGGTGCAAAATCTGCTGTTGAGGACTTTTTTGGTGATCAACATGAGAGCTTCTATACCATCGGGATCCAAGCACCCCAACACCGCTGGAAGAATGTAATGCATGCCAACTTTACTTACTGTGGCATAACTCCTTCCGAGTCAGGTTATGAACTTTTCAACCCCCCTTTGTAGACTTATTGTAAAATAATTCAATTATATACAATATGAAACTGATTGAGGCGAGTTTTTTCTTATTATATTGGTGTTTGATATCCATGATATGCCTAGTACACGACACGTTTGCCGACAACAACAAAGTGAACCAACTGATAATACATTCGTCGTGGTACACACAGTACGTTTAAATAGTCTCTCTCTATATAAATAATCCTGATTCATAATGTACTTCCGCAACTTTGCAGAAAAATTATAGAAAGAATGAAATAAAACTTACAAGATAATAACACCAAAACTAAAAATAATCTCATATTGAATTTGAACGTCTAACCCATCATATTTCTATATTCAATTATTTACAAATATCTTACATATTCAAACCCAAGCTCATCATCCTTGATATAACGGATTCAGTGTCAAAGTTGAGATATTGTTAAAGATAGATTACATTATTCCGGTTAAGTATATTTCCTTTTCGTAGTAGGTCTAACAATATGACGGTTGGTTAGTTTTGTCCAAAGCTCCACACATAGATGATTGGTCAAATTGAATATTATTTAATTTAGGGACGTGGTGCCAGGAAGGGTGTGCTTACTCTTCTAGACACCTGATACCACTTTTCATTATGATATACTTACTTATATGTGAGTGATATAATTCCGATTTGAAAAGTTCATAAGCTGTTATCTATGTTTTCTCAATATGTCTTTTTGGATTTCGGGTTTCGTATTGCGGTATACAAGTACTTGGTTTCTTTATTGAACCTTATTAGAAAAGAAAGATCAAAGAATTTGAATAGAAAGTCCATTCATTTTTTAAATTATATTTGTTAAAATTGTATGTTATGTACCTAACATAGGTCTAAGGATTGGGAATTTGCTTTCAAATTGATTGTTAACTGAAATAATATAAACATAATGATACACATTGTTAACTGAAATATATAAACATAATGATACACAGTGTTAAAAATAATGATCATATTGTTTAGCAAAATGGTCACATTGTTAACTGAAATATATAAACATAATGATACACATTGTTAACTGAAATATATAAACATAATGATACACAGTGTTAACTGAAATATAAACATAATGATAGACATTGTTAAACATAATGATCATATTGTTTAGCAAAATGGTCACATTGTTAACTGAAATAATATAAAAATAATGATACACATTGTTAACTAAAATAATATAAACATAATGATACATATTTAACTGAATATACAAACAACTTGATCATATTTTAAACTTAATATTGATACTACGTTCCGAAATAATGTTGTTGTTCAGTGCGTTTCAAGCTTTTATTTCATTGCATATACAAGTCATCTTCTGTATTTTTTATGCAAAACTGAATGGTGGAAACAGATGAGGTTATGTTTTTTAGTTAAATAATACATGATTTATTCAGTCTCTAGAAATTGCGAGTCAATACAAATAATCGATCAAAGAGATGAGATGAAATAAAAAGGCATCGGGCAAATCTGCCCACATTTATCACAACAATAAGCACAGTGTTTACAACATCGACACACCCTATCCTAGCAAAATAAATAAACATAGCTTATAACATGCCGATCCTACAAGAATGTTCTGTGAAGAAAATAACAGAAATGATATTTTTTCTTCGGTTAATCGGTTAAACATAGAAAACATAAAAAAATATTTTCTTTGTCTTTCTCAGTGTTTCAGGTTGACTTTTCATGAGGCTGCAATGCACAACCACAATTTTTCACATCATGCAAAAAGATCTTTAGCCGGATCCAAATACCAATGTTATACATATTATACATGTATAATGTTTATAACAAAGTAACTCTTTTCTGCTGATTGTAACTTTCCAAAATTGTTTTTGTTTATTAAAAACTTTTATCCTCCTCATGAAGTTGCTCATTTAGCATTATTATTTCACCAATTAATTTTCTTGTACATCATGTTTTCTTGTGATTATATCCAACAGAACAGCCAAACAAAAACCTTAAATTATAAAGAAACCACATGTATGTTTAACAGCTTGGACGGGTGTGCCGCCAGGCAGGGTATGCTTACTCTTCTAGACACCTGATACCACTTTTCATTATGATATACTTACTCATGTATGATTGATACAATTCCTCATATGAAAAGTTCATAAGCTGTTACCTATGTTTCGTCAAAATGTCCTTTTGGATTTCGAGTTTCGTTTTGCGGTTCGGATCGTTAGTACTTGGAATCTTTATGTAGACCTACTTGTCATATGTCTAATATTAAAAACTCAAATATCAGTTCAAAATAAAACTTATGAAAGAATAGCAAGTTTCATTTAACATTCCATTTAAGAAAAATAGGTCGAATCAAAAGGAGCATTTTTTGGTTGTTATTTTTATTTCACACTATTGAGGGGCGTTTTGTGACATTTTGTCATTATGCCAATAACAATTATAACAGCGGTCATAAGACCAATGCATCACATTAGCTAAGATAATTTCACGTACCAAAAGAGGTAAGACCACTTGTTAGTAAGAGTATGTTAGCCCAACCCGCAACTGGTTCCAACCATGTCACTAGTAACGAGGTGCCGACACTAGACACAGCCTGTAATACAGACAAAACATTTCAATAAAAATATTAAATACGGCATTTGAAAAAGTACCAGTGGATTTGTGAATATAAAAATAAAAGTAATATATGCATCGTTGTATAAAACTTTCAAGAATGCATTGAAAATACATGTACAATTCAAATTAAAACTTATAGTGTTTGTAAATTCATACCGTTTCGAATATTAGCACGGGGACCAGTCCTTTCCCATATTTACCAATTGACCCACAATCTATTCCCATTTCTTCCTTTTCCATTCTCAATGCGTCCCTTTTCAATTGTGCCTCTTTACATATCGCCCATTTTTCATTTTGCCTTTTTTTTTTTCAATTTGCCTTTTCCCAATTCGCCCATTTCCAATTCAAGCATTTTGCAACCGATTGTTTTTTTTTAATACGAACAATATATTATTTGACGGTTTATTCCATATTCCCTTAGGCATCTTTCGACTATAGTAACTTCACAACTGATTTTATAAATAAGGAAGGCTGTACCTTAATGGTCGTATGCCTAACAAGAGCGTCCTTAAATTACTATGTGATTGTGCTTAAAATATAAGTGACAGCATACAAGTACAACCTACCCCTGAACTTCTCACGGCGTTGTAAATTGTGAGATAATTTTTCGCTCCATATAGTTTAAGTACAATTACAGTTAATACTGAAAATATTCCAGAAAAGGAAAAATACACTAAGCATATCCATATAAGGAATATGTACTTTCCACCGTAGTCCGACATCATAACTAAAGTTGATATAGAAACACTAAAACAGGCTGTATTGATACACAATGTTAACTGCAATATATATAAACATAATGATACATATTGTATATAAACATAATGATACACAGTGTTAACTGAAATATAAACATAATGATACACATTGTTAAACATAATGATCATATTGTTTAGCAAAATGATCACATTGTTAACTGATATATATACATAAGCATAGTGATACACATTTAACTGAAATAATATAAAAAACATAATGATACAGATTTAACTGAATATACAAACAACTTGATCATATTTTAAACTTAATATTGATACTACGTTCTGAAATAATGTCGTTGTTCAGTGCGTTTCAAACTTTTATTTCATTGCATATACAAGTCATCTTCTGGGTTATTTATCCAGTCAACTGATCTTTGATTATGCCAATACCTGTACATAACAGCGAGGCCAACAGAAAGTCTTACAAGGGAAAGTTGTCAGTTAAAGTGTTCGTCTTGTATAAGATGACAGAAAGTGAAATTTCTAGCGAGGTATATTTGAAAAAAAAATGAAAATGAAATGAATGGAGTTGAACGTTCAGCTTTTTTGCACCTATATGGGGCTAATTGAGGATGGGCAAACGCCATGTAGTGTGCAATGAGGGAAATTCTACCAGGACAGCGACATTAGCCTGCTCTTATTTTCGATTTTCAACTGTCGAGGGATCTTTAACGTGGACAGTCAATAGCACACGGTTTATTGTCCCATCCGAACGACTAGACGCTTTTTCCATGTCGGCCCCTCCGACCTGCATCACTGACAGGAGGAAACCGGGTTAAACAAATCCGAAGGTATCATCTCGATCAATGTCGGGATTGAACCCTGAAGCTTCAGGTTAGCAAGCAAGTGTCTAAGCTTGAGAAAGTAGCTGCTAAAAGGTTTTTACGAACCTTGTGTCCTAATTTGTCTCCTAGAGCTCCCCAAAATAATCTTCCGCCTGCATTAAATATGGCACTTAATGATCCGACCATTGCTAAAAAGTGATCATCTTTGATGAAGGTCTGCCCGTATGTCTAAAAGAAGAGTGTAAAGATTCCTACAAAAGTATTTTTCACCATTATGAAACTTTGTGTGTAAATTCCACTGTAGGCAAGATGAAATGGGGATCCAGCAGACATTTAAAGCATATAGATGTAGGATACAAGCAATTTCATTCTTGCTCTGCTTGGTATTTTTTAACAATATGATGCGAAATAGGCGATTGCCTAATGCTTTCAACTGACGAAAGTACAAGATATGACGTGCTTGAATAATTTTTCTTGGATATTAGAGGAACATATCTTAAAGTATACGTTGATTCTTCCATTACTAACCTTATAACATAACGCAATCATAGCTACACTTAGTTCAAAAGGTAGCATCATACACCATAAAACATAAAAACTGGCAGATGTGAAAGCTTCTTTGATTGCATAATCCCTAAATATATACAAAGTATATGCATTATTAAAATGGAAAAAAATATTTTGCTCATGAAAACTAAGTTATTAATAACAATTGACATTCAGGGAATTTTAGCAAATGAACCAGCGTCATATAGTGAAATATTGAACCCTCTCGAGTTTCAAGACGAATGTAACTTACATTTGAAATTTGATCAATTATTTAATCATTTCTTTACCTTTGAGCCTCTCTCCTAATGTCTTGAGTATTCTCTTTCTGTACAGAGCTGACTGAGTTAGCACCATCGTCATTGTCGATTAAATCATCATCATTGATAGAACCATTCTTAGATATACCTTCGTCTGGGGTAATGATAACATCTTTCTTTGATTTCTGGATTTCAGAGAGAATAAGTTATTAAAAACATCTTTGAAATATCTAAATGTTCTCACTTATAACATGTACTGTAATGACACCTTGAACACGTAGACCTACAGAATCATTTCAAAGACCGATATTTTAAATTATGATAGTAATAATAATATTTTGTTCCCATGGCGATACAATCATCATGCATGAATATGAATTTTGCATGTGACATAATTGAACGGATGGCAAATTTTTAAAAGATTTTTTTTATACCTTTTTATACCGCTTAGCATCAGAGATCATTAAAATACCAATAATTTGTAGACCTACTAGTACAGCTCCCAGTATCAAAAAACTTTCTGGTACTTTTTCCAACACGGATTTTTGAGAGAAAAACCTTAAAATATAAAACAATAAGCAAGACATGTCTTTTATAACTATCATAAAATATAATACTGCACATTATTTTTTTATTGGTCGCATATTATCAAATACTAGATATCCAGGGCATTATGTGGTGTGTTACCACTAGCACGACTCCAAGAGAATGGATCATTCATAACCAACATTAAAGCTCTTGGTAGCTCTTGAAAAAGTGTTCTTTTTCACTGAGAGAATCATACCATGTAAAAGTCATTCATCTTAAGCCTGAATTATTATGACTTACTTGCTATTGCCTACCTGTAGGTCTGGGGTTAAGTTGTTTGGATTTATTATGAGAGTTATTACCCAGTTGAATATGAATGAACTTAAACCATATCCACCCAATACCAGTCCACTGACCAACCCACTTCTTTCTGGAAACCACTAAAATGCATTTGCCTGGTACGCCATTACAATCGAAGGTATTAAATGAAAAAGAAACCAACAATCCTCCACCCTGCATTAGGCTACATTCCATTTCTCATAGGATGTATACCAAGTTTTTTTAATGATAATTTCGAGAAACAGGTCATGTACAATGTATTACCACAGGCCCCTGAAGCCTAATATTAAGCATAAGAGAGATTAACAGATCGTCAGCCCCGCTCTTCCAGCAAACCCGGATGTAAACAGGAAGTAATATTGGCGGTGAATGAATGCTGCGCGCTGATTGGCTGAAAACATGAAAATAATTCTTTACATCCGGGTTTGCTGGAAGAGCGGGACTGGCGACCAGCGAGTTTTATGAAAATGTCCTGCTACATTTCTTTCAAAAAACGCTTCCAGCGCTTTATATATGCAAATTACGACCGAAACTACCACGGTTGTTTATAATATACATCCTAATATTAATCATAATTATTAATTTAATTACTTTACCTCCATTGAACACTTAAGTGCTGCAGGGTACGCAATGATTTTACCAATTCCAGTACAAATTCCAAAAGTAACGATCATTGCTGCTAGAGAAGACTGTACTGTATAATAGGTGCTCAAAATGCCACCACTTGGAATAGAAAAGGGGGCTATTTAAGGGATGGACGGCATAATAAAACCAGTATAGTAATGGCTTTCATGGCATTAGTAAGTTTAATACTAATTGTGTGTTGATTCATTGTTCTCTCAAAAAGTAGTATAGCATTAGTCTTGATTTCTTTATGTTTTTATACATAATATTTAAAAAGGACTCACCTGTAAACAAAACAGGATAGTATCAATAATGCTCTGTGATTCAAAACTCGTTCAAGTAGACCCAAAAATGGTCCTGAAAGACACGCTATTCCCGTACCTGCCATGGCCACCCATGACGTCGCACCGTATGAAAGATGTTGCTCATTTGAGGTATCGTTACGTAGGTATGAAGTAAAATATGGTGTATAATTACCTAAAAAGAAGATTAGTTGACGTAAACATTAGGATCGTTATGATCTTGCCCAGCATGTGGCTAGCCTTGCATCTTAGAGAAGGAGTTTGTGTAGGCGGTGGGAGGGGGGACTACGTTTTGACTCGACATAAAATTGAAGTGTCTGGAACAGTTCAGCTCGGAAGGTTTGTTTTCACTCAATCGGTTTTCACTGTACATTCAGCTAAGACTGTTTTTTTAAGTGGGGAAATGACATAAGGATGGAAAGGTTTGACCACGCAATCAGGCAAAACATGTAAATTTACGACTTACCAAAGATATATATAGTACCGAGAGAGAGTTCTATTAAAATGGCTCCTGTCACAGTTAAAATGCCTCGAATAATATATTTTCTCTCCATTGTCTGTTTTAATACAACCACATTTATAATGGAAACAAGTATATCTATAACACATAATCAATATGTTGGGGTGTTCTGGAAGAATAAGTGTGAGCTTCCTCTTTAGCAACAAGTATACATACAAGAGGGGGGGGGGGGGGGATGAACCATGTTAGTATCATAAAATATTGAATTTAATGCATGCTAAGTTTCAGGTTATACTAACTCTTCTAGACACCTGCTACCATTTGTCATTACGAAATATTTACTTATTTATTGATATACTTCCTGAAATGAAAAGTTTACAAGCTGCTACCAATGTATGGCCAATTTACATGGATTTCGCGATTTGTTTTACGGTTTTACATTCGTGTTTGAGTTTTATCATTCGATCACCTCTTTTACAGCAGTACGTAGAATATATGACCGATGCGGATTAATGAATCTATGAACGATCTATTAAAATATGACATCCTTATACAAAGGGTAAGCACTATTTTTAGACGTATTAAATCTTATATAAATAAATATGATTTGTACATTAACTTATATTGTTCAAAATGTATTCAGTACCCCCTTTTAACGATATTCTCAATTCTTAAAGGAATATTTGGTAACTAAATAACAATTAAGCATGTCTTACCATTAAATATTACTTTTTCATTTTCTACTTGACTGTTTTATTGATGCCCTGGGTGTGCATGAATATACGCTGCAATACATAAAATAGTTTTGTAAAATTATCACAACACTCCAAGGTTACTGATAACAAATACTTCACGTGGATAGATTTCATCTTATCTATCGATTTTAGTTTTCCTAACATAGATAGTCATACAAAACTACGTATTGTTTTTACCCGTCACGAACTTAGTAAACTTATAGACGTTTTAGATCAATACGTCAGACAAAATCGGTAGAATTTTAGAATAGTCATAGATTTCAACAAAGGTTCCAAATCACACGTACATATAGGGCCTACAAGGACAACGTTGGTCATTTTCCTTCGAAATCTGTTCGGCGAATATTGCTCATTATTTTAATTGAACAGTTTGAATGCAGGTTGGCCGTCAGTGTCGATTTAGTAGTGCCAATCATGACTAAATGATCATGCAGTACACGTAGCCATGTGTCATTGAAGAAATAAAATACGATCATATAAATACGTAAAAAAATATAAAAGAAATATATAAAAATTACCCAACTACTCTCTGGCCACAATGAGCTCAGAATCACATTTTGCCTATTATTTTTTTTTAATGAATTGAAATATTAACCCAAAAGTTTCTACAAAGTGAATTAAGCGGAATTATCAGAAATTAAACTTAGATCAAGGTTTGATTATGTAAAGGCAGCTATAAGCAATACACTTTTTGAAATTAACGTTTGTATTGTAATATGAAGTTACTTCCCTTGATGTATGAAATTTGTTAAAATCTTCTTTAAAGGAATACCTCTTAAAATAAACAAAAACTTTAGGCATCGGGGCATTATAATTTCTCCCAGTCAGAGAAGGTCTCCTGACCAAAATAAGAAAAAAATATTTAAGGACACAGAAAATAATGTCAAAGATTCATGACAAATCCCGTCTCTTCAAATGCATGATGTTCTTTATTTTATATTGGACTACTCATACATACATGCATACATAAGTATCAAGGGGCAATACCACATAGGTCTCATTTTTTAGACGTGATAATCTCCCTTGGAATGTACTATTAATTGATAGTTGTGCCTTCATTTAGTTGATATAAATATGATATGGTTTTGAAACTGCTCACTCACAATTTTGTAAATCGGTCCCTGGAATCCACAAAAGCAGTGGGAGAGAATGTGGTCGTTATAGTCTAGCTATATCTGACCTCAAGTGTAAAGTATTATTTGGTAAAACTTTCTGAAATGCCCAATGAAAAATACCAATAACAAGTTTTCAAGATAAAGTAGATACTTGAAATAAAGTAAAACAAATACCTGAAACTTGCTGATAACAAGATAACAATGTGAGTAAATATTCCACCTTGAAGAAACTAAACTGATCGAGCTGACCAGAAACCAAGAAAGTGAGTAAACAAAGCAGAAGACCCCAAGAGAAAATAGACTGAGATATGGTTCATAGAGTAACAGTATAGCAACAGTAATTAGTTATAACTTAATAAGTACTCATGCAGGCGATTGAATCAAGTACAATCTTAAATCTAGTCAACACATCTAACCTATAATATATAACACAGCTCTAGTTATAAACATGTGAAAATATCGTCTGCTGCATATTCACAATTGATATTTCTCTCTTTCAAATTAAACATGTCTACTCTCTCGGAAACAGACTTTAGGCTATTATTCAGATACAAAAAAGCAAATATTCAATATTCAAAGCAATTATCTGACCTAAATCATCATACATTTGGTTCTCGCCCAAACATCAAAATTTCATTAGTTTCTTTCAAATTCTGAAAGAAATGATAATCCCTAAACAACAAACACCAAATCTAGACCAAAAATAAGCGCGAAGATACTAAAAAAGGGATAGACGAAGATGTCAAAAAATATTAGAGTAAATAATCAATATTGCATACATTTTTTTTGTGACAGTAAGTGTTAAAATAGTTGTTTACTCCTTCGACATGTGCGTGCAGTGATCTACTTGCGATTTGCTCAAAATTTTCATGGTCATCATATATTGACTATTTTAGGAGACAATAAGCATTTGTCATGTGACTTATTTAAAAGTTTTTAACGAGATTTTAGGAAAAGTTCTAGAAGATTGAATTTCTTGATTGAACATGAAAATGTCACCAACAAATGGTATAGTAAATATGCCTCTGACACCAACATCACCATGGAGTATAATAGCTGATTGAAATAAAAATAAACTAGAGCCGTACCAAAACGGCGCTGGGCAGTGCGTCATCCTGGAAATCTTTCATAAACTATAAGGAACAAAGTAAATGGTTACGAAAATGTGAACATTAGAAAAGTTAAATCTAGTGAGATTACTTTATCTATAAGAATTGTAACTGTTTGTGGTCTGAATGCTTATAAAATTAACGATTGATTTGTTTTCGACAATAGCAAAATTTCTTCTTCGCTAGTTCGCTAGTTTTAGGGTTGTCTTGTTTCATAGTAAGCGCTTATTATCGATGTTAACAGTCCGATATGTGTATATCAACTGACTGAAGGGCCTAGCTTTATCGGCTCTATAGTCGATCTGTGGCGGCTATATTTCTTCAACAAGTAGTAAATATGGCGGCGGATGGCTTGACTTATTTTTTAAAAACATTATTTTTTCTAGCGTATTTAATGCATAATATCTTTGATCAAGTTTTACTTTTACAATTGAAATAGTAGTTCTCTCCCTTCAACTGTTTTGACAATAATTGTATGCGTTTGGGCCATGTTCTTTTTCTGTAGATTAGTATCGCCTAAACTCAAGTCAATTACAAGTTGAAGGTAGAGCACCGTAATTTAACCATTAAGACAACAAATATTTTATTCTAGTTCATCTTACAAGCCAATAACGTCAAAATCGGTAGATATATCGAAATGCTGAAAACCCGATTTGAGTTTGCAATCAAAATGTTTATCTACCCACAAGTTTTCAGAACATTTAAATAAAATTTGAAAAAACAGTTACAATGGAACTTTTCAAAATTTTAATCGTGCAATTTTCATAGATACATAATGTGTTATATATCATATGAAAGAATAGATAAGACACACTAAGAATATCTAATAATTTTGGACGTATTTAAATTAGGTCACGTGACAGAACTATTTAAAGTTAATTTGGCAAATTTCAAATGGATATGGAACCGTAAGTAAGAATTGGACACTTTAATTGGATATATCATTGGATAGATCTGGTCAAGTGCAATAACCTTTGTTCAGTTCACAAGGTCAAGGTCACGAGTTAGTTGTCTTTGAAATTTTGGCAATAACATAAAAAAAATATACCAGAAATAACAACAAAGCAACATCGAATATTAAAGGGCCATTCTGCATTTTTGAAAAAAGTTTCCATTATCAACAAAATCGCAAATGCTACCTGAGAGTATTTTTAAAGTATGCTTATTTTATCTCTATATCTTCTTGATCAAACTGAATTTGGTTTTAAAGGGTTGATAACAAATAGGGAGTACTTATTGTTACTTAAGCAATATGACCTAGTTTTGGTGTTTGCCCTTTAAATGGCTCATTATTTCTATCTGAAATCTTTTAAAATACACAAGAGGGACATTTCTCTACAATTAGGCGTTTATTTTACTCAAATCCGTGCAGTATTTCAGCGCCCAAAAAACATAACAGACTAAAAAACCTTACGTAAGGTTTTTAAATATTTTAGCCTGCTTTAAGCGTTTAAAAATTAACAGCTGGATTTTTTTAGTTAAAACTTTCAGATACTTTAAAGGGCACGTAGTTACAGATTTTGGTGTAACGTTTTCACGAATTTGAGCAAAAAAAATTTTTGACCTAAAAAAAATTCAGACTGTCCCTTTAAAATCGAATTGCGTACTTTTTGGGGCAATCGACTGACCTGTTCAACAATCACAAAAATCGAATATAACCCTGAGGCCCCATTTTAAGTTTTGTAAAAGTTGGCCATATCAATGTGGCGGCTGATCTATTACACCCGGGTCAGATTTTATTGATTAATTGTTTAAATAGCATCATTTCTAATATATTGCAAACAAAAAATTTCGAATATCTTCAAAATTCCGAAAGTTAGATTTTAAATTTAAAATGCCAATAACGTCAAAACCGGAAATTTTGAAAACAGATTTGAGTTTGTAATCAAAATGTCTTTCTACTTGGAAGTTTTCAGAACGCTCAAAATAAAATGGAATATATATCATACAAAAGCCACGGCGTTCTTAAGATTTATCTCAAAGACCTTTATCCTGGTGCAGAATTGTAAAGTAGGTATATTTCAGTGGTAATTATTTTCTGCAGTATAAAAATTTCATTAAAAAGTTTACGACTGGTACAAATTTGTTTAAAATTACCTCCCCTGTCAACGTTCAGTCATTACCAATATTTAAATGGCTATAAATCCGGAAGTAAAAATGGGACAAGAAAAATGAACTTTTCATGGATAGCATTCATCTTGAGCTGTAAATTTTTCAACCCGGTTTTCCCCTGTCAGTGATGCAGGACGGAGGGGCTAACATGAAAAAAGCGTCTAGTCGTTCGGATGGGACAATAAACCGAGGCCCCGTGTGCTACAGGCTGTGGCTACGGGCTGTGCACGTTAAAGATCCCTCGACAGTTGGAAATCGATAATAAGAGTAGGCTAATGCCGCTGTCCTGGCAAAATTTCCCTCATTGCACATTGGATGGCGTTTGCCCGTCCTGATTAGCCCAATTAGAAGAGCAGGACGTAAAACTCCATTTCATGTCATTTCATTTGAGCTGTAAATTTGAAATTGCTTGAATTTCTATCTTGTAGCTATTGGTTAAAAGAAATAAACAGAAAAGGACCGATCAAAATCGGTTGATATACTCTTATCACCCAATAAGGTATTCTACAGTAGATATCGCTTGTATGATAAAAAGCAGTATCTACTGCACTATATCTACTAGGAGATACTGCTTTTCTGAATCATTGATTGGCCAATATGGTCACGTGATAAACAATTCGCCCAATGACGTCTTAATAACAATGACGTCATATTGATTTCGCCCTTCGAAAGTTCTTTCAATAATCTGCAGTTCACCCCTCGAAAGTTGTTGTTTCGCATATTTCGATTTTAGAATGATATTGGATGATAAATAAAATCTCACCCTTGTGTCTTTTGATATCAGATATATCAACACTCGTTGATAAAAGTGGAAAAACTTGTGTTGATATATCTGATATCAAAAGACACTCGGGTGAGATTCTCTATATATCAAGAATGAGTTATGAGATATTTGGCTCGTTGACACTTTAGAAGGAACCATTTTTGATAGATTTTGACGAAACTCGGCGGAATTGTTTTAGTATAACCAAAATAAACCCAATTGAAAATCATAAAATCGAAAAAAGTATCAAATATGAGTTGTGAGTTATTGTCCTCGTTCAAAAAAACGCGTTCACTTTTTAGATTTAAACACTCGAGAAGGTACAATTCTTGACGATTTTTGAATACTCTTTGATGAATTGTTGATTATTATTGTTGAAAATTGAGTTATAGTTCTTGTTCTTCATAACACGTTCGATTTCTGACATATGCTCTAATTTAAATAAAGCTATCATTGGGTTGTTATATGTTACCTTGCTTGGCAAGTTGTCTTTTAGGCAAGCTATCTTTTAGGTCGTTCACGTCGTTGTTGTCAGGTCAGTATAGGCCCTACATGTATATAAGTATTGAAGTGATTAATTGTTTCCTGAATAATCAATGATAAACTCAGTATGTTATTAATTCAACCACTTAATTTCAGGTTGATCATGAAATTTACCAGAGACTACAGTGATATTTTTGATGCCGTTAGATATGGTTCTACAGATGACGTAATAAAGGTTATTCAAAGTGGTGGAGATGTAAACGCTTTAAATACAATATACCAAAGCCCCCTTATTGTACATATCATACGGAGGGATGAAAGCGAAGAGAGCTTGAATATTGTCTCCTTGTTGATTGACAAAGGGGCAAATTTAAATTTTGTCGATTTAAAAGGAAGGACACCATTATTGCTTGCCATTGAAAAGGACAAAACCGATGTTGCGAAGTTGTTGATAAGAAAAGGTTGTGATGTAGATATAGAGAACACTGAGAAACAAACGGCACTTCATTTAGCAATCGAGAAAGGATTAACAGAATTAGTTTTACCTTTGATTAAAAGTAGTGGTGATATAGATATTATACAAGATGATCGTGGTCAAACATTAGTAAATAAAATAGTTAATTCTAAAGAACAGTCGGCATTAGTGCTATCTTTATTATATAGAAATGAAGAAATTGCTTATTTATTAATCGATTACGGAGCGGATGTAAATCAACCAGATGAAAATGGCACGACACCTTTAATGTGTGCTATTCAAAAATCACTTACTGATATGGTTAAGTGGATGATAATTAAAGGTTGTGACGTCAATTTATTAAGTTTGAAAAATTCTTTGCATTCTAAAGAACAGTCGGCATTAGTGTTATCTTTATTATATAGAAATGAAGAAATTGCTTATTTATTAATCGATTACGGAGCGGATGTAAATCAACCAGATATAAATGGCACGACACCTTTAATGTATGCTATTCAAAAATCACTTCCTAATATGGTTAAATGGATGATAAGTAAAGGTTGTGACGTCAATCATCAAAATAAAAACCAAATCAGCGCTCTTCATTTAGCTGTCGAGAAACTTGATACAAACTTAGTGAAGTTGTTGTTACAGGAAGGAGCAAATGTAAATTCAACTAATTACAGAAGACAAACACCATTGATGCTGGCGATTCGAAAATGGAAAGGACACTCTGAAATAATCATTCCATTACAAAGTCAAAATGAACAAATAATTAACTTGCTAATAGAAAGCGGTGCGGATTTGAATATACAAGATGAAAATGGTAATACCTGTCTAATGTTGTCAGTTGAAAATAGGCTGTACAATTTGACAAATATTTTCGTCAACAAAAAATGTGATATTAACCTTCAAAATGAAAATCAAGAGACGATAGGAATTGCTTAAAGACTCTTATACAATCTGGTGCTCACTTGAATATACAAAATTCTCGAGGAAAAACACCATTTTCCATAGCACTTGATAATTGTGATCGCAACACAGATTGCCTATTTTTAGTTTTAAAACTCGGTTCAAATATAACTATTCGTGATAAAGACAAAAGAACTGCTCTTATGAAGGCTATTAAGAAAATACCTTCTGAAAATGCTGAGGAAATTGCTGAACTGTTAGTACAGAACGGTTGTGACGTGAATGCTGTTGATAATAAAAACAAAACAGCCTTGTATCTCGCCCTGTCCAAAGAGCAGTACAACTTGGTTCAACTATTATTAGAACGTGGTGCAGATCCAAACATCGGAGAACAAATTTTACAGAAACATGTAATGACTCGAACAATAAATTACATGTATAAACAGTGTGTAATAAATTTAATAAAACATGGGTATAGATCAGATTTATTTCCACAACACGATCGTTATCCTAGATTATTATGTTACTTTCTGATGAATACTTATTCAGAGATTTTTTACCAAAAGCACAAGTGTTTTCTAGAACTATTATTTCTCTCTGGTTCTTGTAAACAATCTCAGTTATTTACGTTAATAAAAGATCCTAATAATGTTGCCGAACGTGAAAAGAATCCCGAAGTATTGAAATGGATAGAATCTAAGAGTTGTAGTCCGATGTCTTTACAAAACATAACGCGGATTGTAATTTTATCTAACATACAGCCTAATATTACAAAAAACATCAAAGAAACAGGACTTCCAGTGACCTTACAACATTTCCTTCAGATTGATGATATTATCGACAATGATCCTGTTCCTGAGATATCCTCAACACCTACAATATCACCTTATAAAGTTTATAACTATAATAATGCTGATAATAATGATGATGACTATTATGAGTATGAAATATATGACTATAATGCTGATAATAATGATGATGACAATTATGAGAATGATGAAGGTGACTTTGAAATATATGACTATAATGATGATTACTATTGTGACTATTACTGATACTGATGTCTATACTACATATAGATCAGGTAGCGATGAAGATGCGTATATTAGGTTTATTAGAGATGACCCCTTGCTTTTTTTTGACCGGGATTATCCTCATTGAATGATAATTTGGCGATAGCTGTTATACTTTAATAAATACTTCATAGATTATTTTGTAAATATCACATTTATATCACTGATGATGTCTAGACAATGTTAAATAGAAACTTAGCCTATCTGTTCAAGACAGATTTGGTAATAAATTGGTAGATGAGTTCCATTATTCTATACCAGTGGTCTATGGGTGGAGCCAAATATTCTGTATTGTTGTTGGTATGCCATTGGTTTCATCGTGCCATCGTGGGATAACGATTTTAAGTTGTTTCTGTAAACTCTTCACCTCAATTTGTAGAATCAAATTTTAAGCTCGGACCGGAACAAGCAGGTTTCCGGAAAAATTATTCCACACTTGATCATATATTTTCTCTTAAATGTCTTATTGATTTGTATCTTGGTAATAACAAACGAATATACGCTGGATTCATCGATTATCGATCAGCATTTGATAAGATCCCAAGGTTGCCTCTATGGCAGAAAGTGTTAGATTGTGGCGTAACAGGCAAGATCATCCAAGTTATTCATAACTTGTATAAGTGTATGTCTTAACAAAAACAGATCTGATATGTTTAACTGTTCAGTTGGAGTTCGTCAAGGTGAAAACCTGTCCCCTCTTCTGTTTTCCATTTATTTGCAAGACTTGTCATCATTTTTGTCCCAACACTATAAAGGTTTAAGTGTTCATGAAACTGATTTTGAAAATGTGGGTGTATTTATAAAACTATTTGCACTCTTGT
Source organism: Lottia scabra (assembly GCA_029955415.1). NCBI lineage: Eukaryota > Metazoa > Mollusca > Gastropoda > Lottiidae > Lottia > Lottia scabra. Next base: position 1,651,756 of record JARJEI010000013.1, on the reverse strand, counting down.
ATGCCGACGACACCTATCCTATTAGCGGAAAGTGAATTTGAACTACAAGCTGCTTTCAACTCCATGTTAGAATATTGTTCACACTGGAAACTTGAAATTAACTCAACAAAAACTAAAACTATTGTTTTCTCGAAAGGTAAAATTAGGAATACACCTAAAATTATTTATGGAGATGTTGAAATAGAAAATGTTCATGAATATCTTGGTTATCTTGGTATACTTTTTAATTATAATGGTTCTTTTGTCAAGGCCAAGAAAAAACTCCATAGCAAAGCATCTTCAGCAATGTTTTCTTTGTTACAAAAAGCTCGTAAATTAAATCTTGATGTAGATACACAGATACATTTGTTTAATTGTCTTATAGTACCTATTGCATTGTATGGTTGTGAGATATGGGGTTCCACTGATAACACACTTTTAGAAAGACTTCAGCTGAGATATTGTAAATATTTACTGAATGTAAAAACTTCTACCCCAAATGTCATGGTCTATGGTGAGCTTGGTGTATATTGTTTGCAAATTTATATAAAATATAGAATGGTTAATTACTGGTATAAACTTGTAACTGGTCCTTGATCGAAAATTGCCTGTGAATTGTATAATGCTCTGTGTACATCATACGAGTCTAATATATGGTTAAACTCAATAAAAAGCAGTAGTAGGGGGATAGGGCTAGGTAATTTGGTTGCTAGGCAACGGATGACGTCACGTTGCTAGGCAACGGTTGCTAGGCAACGGATGACGTCACGTTGCTAGGCACCGGTTGCTAGGCAACGGGGTTGCTAAGGATGACGTCACATCCGGTCGGCCATGTTGGATGACGTCATAGGTTTGACGCATGCGCATGGCTTCTTGGGGAATCCCATCGGGAAATCCCATGGGGAAATCCCACTGGGGGGAAATCCTCGAAGGAAATCCCATAGGGAGATCCCACTGACGTCAACCAGGGGGTATTCCTAACAAAGGGCAGGGAACTCTTTTCATTTGATTAGGTAGCCCTGAAAAGGGCTGTTTTTTCATTGGACTTGGGTCACTCACTAGTCAAAGTACGACCGACGACACTTGCAAATTTCCTTTGGTTTTTTCGGACACGCATTGGCGTGCTTCGAAATCCTCCAGAATGTCGGTCTTACAATGGCATTACACCAGAGACATTGGAACCAGTCGTCCTCATGGTGGTGATAATACCCCATAGGTCTGGTCTTACGACAAGTGTCGCATTCCTTAATGGAAGTACGTTGGCTGTCCATCGTGAATAAAAATTTCTTGGACGTCGCGCTGTTTTATTAGCCGTTTGATCACGTGTTTGATCACGTGACATATTCCTTACCGTTGATTGGCTAGAGTGTCAACCTGTCAAATCAATATAATACACATACACTAGAATATTTCATTAGACATGGATAAATATTTGTTGTTCGAGGATCGCCTTGACACGTTTGTCGATTGGCCTAAATCTAAACCTACACCAACATCTTTAGCCGAAGCCGGATTTCATTACCTTCAATACGAGGATACTGTAGAATGTTTCGTGTGCCGACAAACACTGAAAGAATGGCAATCTAACGACAATGCCTGGGATGAACATCGACGTCATTCACCACACTGTCTTTACCTTAAAATGGTCAAATCTCAACACTACCGAAAAGGTTATGTTTATGAATGGAAAGGAATATTGAAAAACAAAACCAGTACCATGGCAACCAGTCATAAATCATATTCAGATTTTAAATCCTGTTTGTCTGCAGCCAAAAAACACGACTTTGATTTTCCAGACTCTATGGGAATTTATTTGTGGATTAAGAAAGTAGATGAGAATGGACAAGTTTTAGAAAAAATGGAGATTGACAAAATGAATCAGATGGAATTGTTGTTGAAATGTTTAAATATCAATTAATGTGTTCTTGTTGTTGGAATAAAGAAATGTAAAAAAAAAGTCTCTTTTATATTGATTTGGGGCTCTATAAAGAGCCGTCAGGTGCTACCTGACATGGTTGGGAAGTTTAACCTTTCCCAGGGTTTTGCTTTAAACATACCAGGGCATATTCAAGGCATCGCCGTTCCTGCGCCCACACCCAACGTTCCTCTCGCTGGCGCTCGAGAATGCCCTCGACAATCTCGGACCACCGCTCCTGCTCAGCTACAACTGCGTTACTCCTACAATTACCCATTGTGGAAATGATGACAAGAATGACTAAGCCCTCTGTTAAATAGGCAGAAATGACGTCGCAGAACACGTGATGTTTTCAACCAATCAGATTATAACGTCATCCTTAGCAACGATTATGATGACGTCAGATTTCAGCTAAGCTGTCAACAAATATCATAACAATAATGTACTATGCATCGAACTTTCTAGAATTTGTTAGAATATTAAAGAATGTGATAGAACCTTCTAGAAGAGAACTCGCTAGAACTAACAGAACAATCTAGAATTAGTAACAATCGTGAATGCGCATGACTATACGGCCTAACACAAGCTATTAAGCTGCTGATGTGCATGTCTAGATTCACTTTGAAAGAAACCTTCGAAGATGGCATATCAACTAAGACTTGGAGATAGGAAATACAGCAGACGTTTTCATACCAACTCTGTGTATTTGAACGTTGACTTTACTCAAAATTGGAATTATGTTTTACCAGCAGACGTTCCTCAACAGTTGGATGATACGTTTAACCAAATTATCCGGGACATTGGAAACTATTTGAGTTGCGAGCCAGACGACCAGGTTCGATTCAGTGTATCTCATCCGGGATTGAAATCACCAGCTTGGATTCCATTTAACAAATGGTCAAGGATTAGAGCTCAGGATATTTTGAACCCCGTGGCAAGAATTTTACAGTCAAATGAACAGTTTCGATTGGACGAACGTATGACACTACATGTTTGTCACGTGAGTGTTCCACAAGGAGATGGTCAAGGAAAATGTCTGCTTAAACGGGATTCTTTATCGTTGGAGGATTATTTGAAGAGAAAGAAAGCGATTGTAGTGGTAAAGAACAAAGATAATTTGTGCTTCCAACGTGCCATTGTGATCGCCAAACACTATGCCAACAAAAACGGCACACCAGAATGGGAAGCGAAAAGGAATAAGTTAGTAAGGATCTCAGGACCTTACAGTTGGCAGACAAAATGCACCGAACGGTTGATTGAACAAGTCGGAGCACGCCCCGAAGCTTGTATTGGGCAGGAAACCTGGGAGTTGTACCAAAAAACACTCGGACAACAAGGCTACCAATTGTTTGTGTATTCTCGGCTATTATTTGGAAAATTATTATACAAAGGCAAAGTTTCCGGTACACCAAAAAAACTTCATCTTTACCATCACGATCACCATTATGACGTCATTACATCCATGCCTGCCTTTCTAGAGAGGAATTATTATTGCGACTTGTGTGGAAAAGGTTACAATAATATCGAGACACATCCATGCACAAGTCTGTGCAGTGCCTGTCGCCGCCAAGGAACAGATTGTCCCACTGATACACTTCGATCCTGTTTAGAATGTCATCGAACCTTTTTCAGTGAAGAATGTTTTAAAGCCCACAAAACTGGAGTCACCCCAACGCCATCACCACCTGTAACAAATGGAAAAAATGCACCAAATGTTTTAAGGAATGGGACACAAGAAAACGAGGCCGACTATTGGAAGAACATATTTGTGGAGAATACGAATGTAAGATATGTCGGAAATGGCACGGTAAGGGTGATAAATGGTGTTACATACAGACCATAGACATTGACAAAACCAAAGTGGAAGAAAAACAAGAAAAAGATGTGACGAGGTTTGTCTTTTATGATTTCGAGTGCCATCAACATACAGGGGAACACATACCTAATTTATGTGTGGTGCAACTGTGCTGCCATTTCTGCATTGGTCAATCCACTCCATGTCAACATTGCGATTCAACTTGGAACCACCAAAAGGAAATCATCTTCTCAGGACCCAACACTTTGGATGAAGTTGCCAAGTTTTTTGTTCACTTATCGGCCAAGAAAGTTTCACCCGGAGGTTGTCTCACTACGAAAAGTCAGAACATCGTTGCTGTTGCACATAATTTCCGGGGATACGATGGTATGATCATCTTACAAGGCTTGCATAAACACGCCATGGATGCACCCAAAGTAATATTGAATGGTGGAAAAGTCATGACCATTCAACTTGGATGTGTCAAATTTGTGGACTCCTTAAACTTTTTAGCTATGCCACTTAGAGATTTACCAAAAACATTCGGCATCACCGAATTGAAGAAAGGATATTTCCCACACTTTTTCAACAGACCCGAGAACGCACACTATGTTGGAGATTACCCACCCGTTACCGATTATGATCCAGACGGAATGAGTTTAGGAGAAAGAGACAAGTTTTATGCCTGGTATAAAGAACAACAAACCAAGACCTTTCATTTCCAGCAAGAACTTTTGAGTTATTGTCAGAGCGATGTGGATATTTTGAGGAAGTGTTGTGGAGCATTTAGAACCATCTTCATGTCAGAAACCGGAATAGATCCCTTTTTAGATAGTTTGACGCTGGCCAGTGCTTGTAATAAGGTAAGTTTATTTTTTAAATAAGGAAATCTTTTACATCATGAAATCTTTTACATCATTAAATCTTTTACTTCACAAAAATCAATGAATAACGTAAAAAGGTGACAAAAACGAGTTTTTTCCAAAAAAAAAATTAAAAAACTATTTGTCTTTCCAGGTTTTCCGCGCCCATTACATGAAGCCCGACACTATTGTTATTATACCAAGAGCATTGATGGAGGCCCCAACACCGGGTGAAGATTGGAAAAAATTTCAACCCAGACAACAAAGCAACAAGGCTTTACGTTGGTTAGAATGGAAACAACACGAGAAAACTATCGAGGCATTGAATCAACACCAACCTACACCCAACATCAGACATGCCCGAAATGGTGGAGAAGTAAAAGTGGGACCCTATAGTTTAGATGGATACGATCTCAACGATAAGACTGCCTATGAATTCCATGTAAGTTGAATATTTTTTGATACCATGAACAAATTATTTATTGCAAAACTTAACAATTATTTTTGATATTTATATACGATATATTTTGAGTATTCATTATTGCATGTTATAATTATTTTGAATCATTATATTTTTCAGGGATGTTGTTATCACGGATGTGCTACATGTTATCCAGGACCCTTTGAAGATTTGAAACATCACCATCCATATGATCCTTCGAGAACCATGCGAGACTTGAACCACCACACCATGGACCGCATAGAGAAATTGAAAACCTATGGATTAGATAAAATAGAAGTGATGTGGGAATGTGAATTTGATCGACAACGCCAACAAAATATGGAAATGGATGAATTCATCACTGGTTTAGAATTGAGAGGATGGCCGTGTCCTGATCCATTAATGCCAAGAAATGCATTCTTTGGTGGACGAACTAATGCAATTCAACTGATGGCAGAACCCCAACAAGAAGGCGAAGAACTCCACTACGTCGACGTGGTATCACTTTATCCATACGTCTGCAAATATGGTAAATTTCCGATTCAAGAACCTGAAATTATCACACAACCTGAACTAGATCGCTGGCACGAATATGAAGGATTGATTCAATGCAGAGTTCTTCCACCCATAAACCTCTACCACCCAGTCTTACCATTCAGAAATGGAAAACTAACTTTTCCCCTTTGTCGGACTTGTGTACAAGATCACATGAAACAAGACGATGTTGCCGTGTATCAGGAGTGTCATCACAGTGAGAAAGAAAGAGCTTGGGTAGGCACGTTTGTCACATTAGAATTGAAGAAAGCCGTGGAGATGGGTTACAAAATTCTGGAAATTTATGAAGTATGGCACTGGAATCAATGGAGCCAGTATGATCCCGTAACCAAGACTGGTGGATTATTTACTGATTATATCAACCGTTACTTGAAAATGAAAATGGAAAGCAGTGGATACCCAGACAACTGTCACACAGATGAAGAGAAACGTCATTTTGTAGAAGAAGTTTACAGAAAAGAGGGAATAACACTTGATCCGGACCAAATTAAACCGAATAAAGGCAAACGCGCCTTTAGTAAATCAATATTGAACACCCTGTGGGGAAAATTTGGACAACGAGATAATTTTAGTCAGACTGAATACATCACGGATCCTTCAGAATACTTCCAACTGATGAACGATGCAACAGAAACAGTCAAAGATGTTCAAATCGTCAACGACAACATGGTAATGATTGAAAAATTGAAGAAAGAACAACACGTTCAACCATGTGCTATAACCAATGTGGTGATTGCTGCCTTTGTTACAGCCCAGGCACGTTTAAAACTGTACAGTGTATTGGAACCTTTGGGAAACAGAGTGTGTTACTTTGACACCGACAGTATCATCTATCGACATCTACCACTACAATGGAATCCAACAGAAGGTTCATCGTTGGGAGAATGGAAAAATGAATTACCAGAGAATGTACACATCACACAATTCGTCGCTGGAGGTCCTAAAAATTACGCCTACCAACTGAGCACCGGGGAAACAGTTTGTAAGGTGAGAGGATTTACATTGAACTACAGGGGAATGCAACAACTTAATTTTGAAACGGTAAAAAACATGGTACGCCACTTGGAAGAAAACATCAGTATACCTGTAGATAACCCTCACAAGATTGTCAGATCACGTGACAGAACATTATGGACTCGTCCAGAGCAGAAGTTATATAAGGCTGTTTACACCAAACGAATGGTTCATTTCAACACAAGAGGAGAACCTGATAATACCTTACCCTATGGATTCGCTCAAGCCAAAAATTAGACAGAGGTGGTTAAAATTTAGAGTCGAGAATTATTATCTACCCACAATTCAAAACCAGCAACACTCAAACTGTATCGGATGTGAAACGGACCATCCCAGTCAAAAATATCACAGCTGTCTTGGAATCGGAATTTCATCAAGTGGACGTAGCCATCCAGTCGACGATTACTTGTATTTGGCCTTGGAGGAAAAACCTAAAGACGAAGATATAGACGTTGTATTAGGAAGTTTAATCGAAGACCCAAGAGGTCACGTGAGATTGTGGGAGAGTGAAGACGATTGGACGATTGACGTTGATCGGGAGTTGAGAAAATTCTGGAAAGAAGTTCCTGGTTTACGCATGATATTACCAACATGGAGAAAAAAGACAGAGAATTGTTAACAGACGTATTGTCAACCAAACATCAGATGTGGAATGAAATGAAGAAAAAATATCCTTTCCTGGCTCCTATGGTATGGTACGACAAAGACAGTGTGGTTTACCATTGTATAGAATATCTAGTGCAGCGTTATAGCCCACAAACCCTACAAGAAGCCTTGGACGATTTTTACAGCCAATGAAACTCAACAAATTCTTCAGCCAATCAGAATCCAGAAATTTGGAAAACAGCAACACAGCAAACAGTGCGCATGTCTAAAAATCAACCAATGAAAACACAGCAAACAGTGCGCATGTCTAAAAACACCACGTGACCTGGAAGACGGTATATGTTTCGGAACAGAAGTGTCTTTAATCATTTTCATTTGGACATCCGATCGAGATTGACTTATGTATAAGAAGAGAAGCTATGGAGAATGTTATAACTGTGGAGACAAAGGACACTGGGTTCCAGAGTGCCCTCTGCGGACAGGAGAAAAAACAAGCCAAGAAGAAAACAAAGACAGCAGCCAAGACACAAGAAAAGACATCAGTCAAGACGTCTGTTACAACTGTCAGCAAAGAGGACATTGGGCCAGTAACTGTCAGCAACCCAAACGCAAACAACCCAGAAAAGGAAAATGTTATCAATGCAAACAAGAAGGACACTGGAAATCAGAATGTACTCAAAAGAAAATTATCGACAACCAAGGAGAAAACCCCGAAGAAACTCAAGTTAACCAAAGCTCCTCCTCTGAAGATAACCTCAACAAACATGCCTCTGAAGATAACATCAGCAAACATTCCACTGAAGATAGTCACAACAAACGTTCCTCAGAAGAAAACCACCGATGTCTCAACTGCCACCAGCTCGGACATGGATTGTTTCATTGTGGACAGCCCATTGAAACCAGAGTCACCTTCGACGAACTCACAAACGCTTTGTTCAACAAACGAGGCTCCTTGTACAACGCCAGAATACAACGATATTGGTACTGGTGTGGAGAAGCTGCCGAATATTTCCGAAGATACCAAAGCTCCAAGTATTCAAACCAATGACTTAATCATCACTGACGATTTGGCCAGAGCTGTTATCATCCCACTAGGTCCCCGTGGATGTAGAAACTTGTACGCTTTACCAAGGGAACCATTTAAAAATGATGCCTGGACCTTAGTGGTTATGTTACTTGGGGAGTTGCAAGATTGGATGCAGGATGACGCTTTACAAATGCTGTGTGGACACATGTATTGGATTCCAAAAAGTCTGCGTTATACGTCCTGGACACACGACCAAATTATAAAGATGGAAAATGAAGCTGAATAGATTGCTGTGTTTGCTGTTTGAAGAATTTTTCCTGTTTGAAGAAGTTTACCTGTTTGAAGATTTTTCAAAACTTTGTTCTTTTTAAAATGTAAATATGTTTGTTGTGTTTATAATATTGTTTAAAATGTTAAAATTGTAATGTTGTAGAAAATGTTATATAAAATTTCTTAAAACAAACATTGGTTTTTCTTAGAGGGTCTTTGTAGCAATTTGATTATCCCAACCCCACAACCTATAAAAGGTGAGGCTTTTTGCAGACAAAGTCAGAATCATCATGGAATTCGACACAGCACTCCGACATCCTTTCACCATGCTTGTCTCGGGCCCAACAGGTGTTGGCAAGACCGTCTTTGTACAAAAATTGTTGGAGGCCAACATGTTTGATCCCACACCTGAACGAATCGTGTGGGCCTATGGCGAATGGCAACAGTCCTACGAGTCCTTTCCTTACACTTATGTCCATGGTTTAGCAGGCATTGATGATGTAATGGCCCAAGTGTCTGGGCCTCAAATTTTGGTGATTGATGACTTGATGGGTGAAGATACAACAGCCCTTGAACAGTGGTTTACTCGAAAGAGTCATCATAGAAACGCCAGTGTTATTTACATTGTGCAAAATTTGTTTGATAAAAAACAACGCACGATTAGCCTTAACGCCCATTATTTGGTCTTGTTTAAAAACCCTAGGGATGCTTCGCAGTTGGGTGTGTTAGCCCGGCAAATGTATCCCGGGCATTCACAATTTATGCAAGAAGCCTACACGGATGCCACTTTGACACCCCGAAGTTATTTATTAGTGGATTTGAAACCAGATACACCAGAAGAGATGAGATTGCGAACACGAATTTTACCCTCAGAAACCCCAGGTTATGTCTATCTCCGAAAGGTATAAAAGGGCCGACTGTTTTGTTGTCAATCATTCACGATGGCACGCACCAAGAACACCAAAAGACTTCACCAGCCACCTCCGGGTACAACCCTGTTGCCTAGAGCACAGTTTTCTCCTTTCACCTCACTGGCCCCTGATCTAAGAGATCCAACGGCTCGAGTACCTACCCGCCCTACCATTCCAGGAGCCCGACGTAGAATCATTTCACCGAGGCCACTACCCTCTTTATCTCCGCCACCAAGACCCATATCGCCTTTACCACCAAGTCCACCCAGTTTGTTTGCTACGCTGGCCCCAGATTTACGTCCAGAGACACCCCCAATGCCAACACCAACACAGGTCACCAGCACCCCACTTCGAAGTTTGAAAAAAACTCGTCAAACCAAACAACCTCGACCCCCAAAGAAGAAAAAAGCAGCACCCATCAGACCGCCATTCGATCCTCTGGCTCAAAGTCGACAAAGCAAACAAATGAAGGAAATGTCTGAATTCATCAAACGCTTGAAACGTCTGAATCCTGATATGGTTTACACTGAATTGTTGAGAAATGTTGGTACTGCCCGAATTGGGTTGTTACAGTGGTTTAAACTTGCAGCCAATCATCTTCTGAAAGGTAATATTAAACCTCTACATGCTCAACACACCAAATGGGTAGCTAGAAATAAAGATGTCTTAAAACAATTGACTCAAAATATAGGCACCAAAGAAAAATTAGCTTTGGTCATGAAACCAGGTGGTCAAGGATTTTTCGGTGGAGTGTTGATACGTATTTTGGTACGTTGGAAAGAAAGATTAGAACAAGAGAAAAAGAAGAAAGAAAAAAGAGCTAAGAAGAGAAAAGTATAAAAAGGTTGTCGCAAACATATATTATGATCATTTGACACCATGGCACCACGACGTAACATCAAGTGTGTTTCTAACCAATGTAAAGCTATTTTAAACGGCAAGACTCGATTAACGACACAACAACGTCGTCTATTAACTCCACACAGAAGAGCCCTGCGAACCTTAGCCAACCCTCGAACCTCTGGTCGATCCAAAAGAAAATTGTTAAACCAAAAAGGTGGTTTTCTGGGTGCGTTGTTGGCTTCTTTAGCCTCTAGTGTCATTGGACCCATCATCGGGGCCATTGGACAGCGATAGGGTATATAAAGGAGAAACCTAGGACTCTTGTCTCAGTCATGAAGCCTCAACAGACCTTGAACGATTTCTTGAAAACCTCTCACAGTTGGCGAAATCATATTTTGAACGATAAAAAAGTCGTGGATTGTTTATGTGAATGTATTGGTAATTTGATCCGGGGCACCTTACCACTATCAGCTACAGAAACAAGACGTTTGCGATCAAAGGCAAACTTACTTAGACGCCTGGGCACTCCCAAAACACCTTGGAAAACCCGTAAGCGATTACTTCAACAACACGGTAAAGGATTGTGGAAACCCGTCTTTCATCCTTTGCTCAACAAATTAAAACAACGATGAAGTTTACACGAAAAATGAGATTGGTCCCAGCAGATGAACCAGAGAAGATTGTCACCGTTAAACCTTACGAACCTGTGTACGATCGAAATCCAGTGAAAGAAGCTTTAGAATAATTAAGTCAAGAAATGCAACGTTTACTCAAGTCCAATACTTCAGACGCTATGAAAATGGATCAATATGGTCAAATGTTGCAGCGATATCGAATACTTCAAAATAAAAGACACGCACCAATCATACCTGAGACAACAAAAAATAACAAACCTGACGACGTCGCTCCCATGGAAAAACCTGATATTTTAACTTCGGTACCAAAAACATACCAAGGCAAAGCACGTCTGTTATTGCAGCATTTAGAAAAGAAAACACCCTACTCTTGGAACGACAAATACGAATTGACTCATGATGGTCAAGTGATGAAAGGAACGAATGTAGTGGATATTGTCAATGATTTCATTCGAAACCGCAAAACAGTCAATGCTCCTTTTGGTTGGGAAGCCGTCATGAGAAGTTTGAGAGAATCAAACATACCACGAGAAGCCATTGGAAATGATCGTCGATGGGAATTGTTTTCGACACCCCAAACACAACCTTCTACCTCCACTTTTGAAACACCCAAGAAACGCACAAGTAAAAAGCAACAGAGGAAAGAAAGAAAATGGCTTTCTTTTGACAGCCTATAAAAGAAGCTCACAAACATTAACTGGTCAAAGATGGAGAAGCTAGCACAAGTTTATTATGATCCTGCACATCCAGCAGGATTTAGTGGTGCTCAGAAACTAGCCAAGGCTACTGGGGTGCCATTGAAGAAAGTCAAAGCCTGGTTAGCGGGACAACGGACCTATACTTTACACAAACCTCTCAAGAAAAAATTCAAACGATCACCTACTTTAGTAGCGGGTATCGATCACCAGTGGCAAGCTGATTTGAGTGATCTGAGTAGCATATCCAAGAAAAACAATGGTTATCGCTTTTTGTTGTGTGTGATTGATGTGTTTTCCAAATATGCTTGGGTCGTACCCATGAAAGACAAGAAAGGTGAAACGTTGGTTCGAGCTTTCCAAAAAATTAAAGACAGAACACCTTTAAGATTGCAAACAGATAAAGGTACAGAATTTTTAAACAGAAAATTTCAAACTTATCTCAAGAAGAAAAAAATTCACTTTTTCGTGACACACAATGCCGAAACCAAAGCCAGTGTGGTGGAGAGATTTCAACGTACCTTAAAACAACGAATGTGGCGATATTTCACGTACAAGAAAACGGAACGTTACGTTGATGTTTTGGACAAGTTGGTAGAAGGTTACAATGCAGCCGTACATCGCACTATTAAAATGGCACCTAAAGATGTGACGGTTCAAAACGAATGGTTGGTTAGTCAACGATTACCTCGGGAAACATCCAAGAAAAAACGCGACATCACATCAACTGTGCGGTTAGCACTGGACAAACAGAAAGCTTTTGATAAGGGATACTGGCCAAATTGGACTTTGGAAACTTTTCAAGTCAAACCCAGTGTAGGATCCCGTTATAGATTGATTGATGGAAACGGTGAACCGTTGGAAGGATCGTTTTATCCTGAGGAATTACAAGAAGTGAAGGAAGACAAAGACGAAGCTTACGTGATTGAAAAAATCATTGAACGACGAGGTAAAAACATACTCGTCAAATGGAAAGGTTATCCGGCTAGCTTCAATTCCTGGATTCCTGAATCGACCGTGGAGTATAAATAGAAGTAACCAACTACAGTGGAGATCCATCATGCAAGACGAATCCACATCGACAACATCGGTTCGATCCAGATCCTGGGCGTGTTTAGGAACTCGGGTACCTCAAGCTGAAATTGTATTTTTCTGTCAAGTGATTTTGGTCTACATTGTCGCGGGTGTTGCTTTGTCTCAACTCGCTCTGAAACCCGAAGGACCTCAAACCACATTGTGGACTGCTTTGTTATCCAGTAGTTTGGGTTATTTACTGCCAGCACCTCAACTGAAGAAAAATGAACGATTTTTATCTCACCCTGCCTAGTGACAGTTCCATGGGAATGTTTCCAGACAATAGCCTTTCGACGTATCGCACTCATTTAACGCCTCCCATTCATTTTAATCACCAAGAATGGGAAGTGGGTTTGGCAGCCTTGGCCTTCCCAACAGATTGGTACAACCTGACAGAGAAAGACAACAAACTCAGACTGAAAGTTTTTCCGTGGAAAATCGTCCCAGATATGGACACCATCAAGTGTGTGAGTGACAAATGGTTGGAATCTCCCGAGTGCAGCACTGTTCCGAACAACGATGAAGGTTCGACTGAAGTCGAAACGCATATGGAAACCAACACTTACAGAAATGTGGAACAGTTGCTAAATGTATTGAACGTGACCATGCATGGATTATGGAAATGCAATGAAATACAAGAAACCATTTCGATTGGAGCCCAACATCAAAGAATTGACGCCTTTAGAACAAAACGAGCAAGAAGAGTACGAAAATCGTATGAAATTATCCAATCAGGCCGAAAAACAACCCTATGCATCCTTTAAATTGGATCCTTTAAGCAAAAGAATATATTTATCTTTCGACTCTCCAGACGCCGTCAACTTTCTACGTATGTTACCAGCAATCAGTTTCAAAATTGAAGGACCCATGGTTGGTATGTTAGGATGGTCTGACTTTACGCAAGAATTTCGGTTGGATAAATTATGTCGACGAAACATTCGCGAAGCTAAAATCACTGCTCCCTTTCAACCGGCTGTGGATATGGCCTTTGATATGTTTTACTTGTATTCGGATATTGTGGAACCACAACGTGTAGGTGATGCGGTGACTCCGATCCTGGATGTGTTTCACAGTAAATCAGGATACTTTCGTCCATCGGCCATACATTACGTTCCGATCAAGTACGACCGCCTGACGGCCATCGGCATGTATATAAGGACCGGACATGGAAGACCCGTACCATTTGTGAGAGGAAAAGTGGTGGCCAAGCTTCACTTTAGAAAGAGAAAATGACATTGTTGGGAAGAGGTAACATTCGAGTGTATCGTGGAGGTGTGCTCAGACAACGAGGGTCTGGATTTTTGTCCGGTTTATTGAACATGGTCAAGAAAGGTGCTGTGATGGCAGGCAAATCTTTATGGAGTGCGGGTAAACAAGCTATAAAAGATAATCTTCCACAAGTTGGAAACGAGGTGTTGAAAGTTGTCCAAGGCAAAGAATCTGTCAGTCGAGGATTGAAAAACATTGTTCAAGATGCCGTCAAACCTGCTTTGAAATCCACAGTGTCGGAAACTTTGAAGAATGTGGTCGGAGGTATAAAAGACCGACAACCACCACGAAAGCGGACAAAACCATCTGCAGCTCGTTCTGTCAACATCAAACGAAAGAGAAGAAAGAAAGATATCTTCGATCATGGCTTCAATGATGCGTAATGATTCCTGTCCTTGTGCTCCTGATGAATTACAACAACTCTTTACCGTTCCTGACACTCAAACAGCCGTTACTAAAGTAACCAAAGTCCGCAAATATCCACTGACCAGTGATCTGAACCATGATGGTCCCTTGGAATTTTTAATTCCTAATTCAAGTACAGATTTCATCGACTTGTCCAACATTAGTTTGTATCTCAAGTTGAAAGTTGTCAAAGACGATGGAACGAATGTTGGAGCGGATAAAAAAATCGGACCAGTCAACAATTTCTTTCACACTTTGTTTAAAGATGTAAAAATGCGTCTTGGAAAAGATTCCGATACGTTGGTGACCGCTTCGTTGCCCAATTATCCCTATAGAGCTTATTTGGAAAATCTCCTGAGTTTTGGTCGTGGAGCCAAAAACGATCAACTTAACCAACAAGTTATGTGGGAGAAAGATACGGCTGGTCAATTAGATAGTACACAGGCTGTTCAAACTGGAGCTGGTGATGCCGTTGTGCCCATCGTTAACCATGGTTTGGGAGGAAGAAGAAAAAGGATGGGTGAAAGTTTAGAGTTTGAATTGCAGTCCCGACTACATGTGGATTTGTGTTTACAAGATCGCTATTTAATAGATGGTGTGGATGTCCGCATCCAATTGGAAAGACAACAACCCAAATTTTATTTGATGTGGAACGAAAACAACGAAAGTTACAAAGTTGAAATGATCAAAGCCTATTTGGAAGTACCTTTTGTTACACTGGCACCATCAACATACACACGAATTGCTGAACAACTACAATCGAACAACGCCAAATATCCACTTAAACGAGTAGTCGTCAAAGACATTAGTATACCCAGTCGTAGACGTTTTCACGTCTTGGATAATTTATTCATCAACGAAGTCTTGCCTAAACGTCTTATTTTGGGTTTGGTGGAGAACGATTCTTACGACGGCAATACCATCAAGAATCCATTCAAGTTCCATCATCATCGACTAGAATACATCAAACTAATGAAAAATGGTGATGTGATGGATGAATATTTCATGGATTTTCCAAACAAACAAGCCACAACACCGTATTTAGATTTGATGAAAAGAGTAGGAGTACTCAACAGCAAAGAAGATTTGGATTTGTCTTACAACGACTATATTAATGGCTACACTCTATTTGGTTTTGATTTAACCAATGACCACGGAGCAGATCAAGTCAATTTTCATCCCAAGTCGTCTGGAAGTTTGTCTTTGGAATTGAGATTCGAAAACGCCCCACCGAATCCACTCAATTTGCTATTGTTTGCCGAATACGACAATGTCTTGGAAATCGACGTCAACCGCCAAATTTTGGTGGATTGGTAAACCTCTGTATACTGCCCAGTTGGAAGAAGGATTGGGTTGTCATATCCCTGAACAATTTGGTGGTGTCCTGGCCAGAAATCAATTACAAACTGTAAAACCTACCCGCTATCCCATGGCATACGTCGTTAACACCGATGACGAAGACCAGCCTGGAAAACATTGGACCGTGTTTGTGTGCGAAGAAAACTATTGTGATTTCTTTGATTCGTACGGATGTCCCCCAGAACTGTATGGAAAAGATTTTGCCGACTTTGCACAACGTCAAGGACCAGTACGACACAGCTCCCAATGGATTCAAGGACTCCAAAGTGTTGTGTGTGGCCATTATTGCTTGTTTTACCTGTGTCATAGATTCCACGTACCCACACCAAAAGCCTTGTCGGTGTTTAAATCGAATCTGACTGAAAACGATCGTTTAGTACATGGTTGGACCCATGACCATTTTCCCTGTTTAAGATTTGAAAAAGGCCAAACTTGTCGCAAATTTATGGATGTAAATACGTTATAGTTATTGTTAAAAGTTATTGTTAAATTCTTTAGTTTATTATGTTATTATTGTTCATTGTTCTGATGTTAATTGATTAAAGTTAAAAAATCATACCACGTGTTTTTTTTTCATCCAATCAAAACCCATCTCCGGCTTACAGCCTATAAAATGGCAGCCATTTGTCTTTGGCCACTCATTTGCACCATGGCAGCCGAACCCATGATTGTTGTGCAACTAATGGAAGTGGATGACAGTCCTGTTAAGATTTTTTGCCGTAACGGTAAAACAGTCATCATCACACCAGATGACATTTACCTTATTGAAGAGTCGACGATGAACGAATGTCAGACGCCTCGGCGGAGGAGAATCGCTCCCGAGGTGCTAGCTAACGTCCGTCAGAGGCACCGTCACAGAGTTCGTCGAAGGCTCTTCTAAAAGGAGTTAGAAAAACAGCCCTTTTCAGGGCTACCTAATCAAATGAAAAGAGTTCCCTGCCCTTTGTTAGGAATACCCCCTGGTTGACGTCAGCGGGATCTCCCTATGGGATTTCCTTCGAGGATTTCCCCCCAGTGGGATTTCCCCATGGGATTTCCCGATGGGATTCCCCAAGAAGCCATGCGCATGCGTCAAACCTATGACGTCATCCAACATGGCCGACCGGATGTGACGTCATCCTTAGCAACCGCTCTAGTGACGTCACTTCCTATGACGTCATCCGTTGCCTAGCAACCGGTGCCTAGCAACGTGACGTCATCCGTTGCCTAGCAACCGTTGCCTAGCAACGTGACGTCATCCGTTGCCTAGCAACCAAATTACCTAGCCCTATCCCCCTACTACTAAAGCACTTTAGACAGTGCTGGTTTGTCTTATATTTGGGACACCAAAGCCCGTGATATTAATGCTAACTGGTTGAAACAATTTTTACTGCTATAATAGAATAACACTGTACATAATTCTAGTAAATGCTTAAATTATCGACTGTTTAAATGCACGTTCAATTTTGAACATTACTTAATTGATTTACCTATGAAGTACAGACAATATTTTAGTAAATTTAGATGTCGAAGTCATAGACTTCCAATTGAAGCCGGGGTTTTCATAAATATCCCAGTAGAAAACCGTATTTGCTCTCTCTGCAATGAAAATGATTTAGGTGATGAATTCCATTTCATTTTCAAATGCCCAATCCTTAAGAACGAACGCACTAAATTTGTAAAAAGTTATTACCTCAAACATCCTTCAGTCATTACTATGTATAACTTATTTAATAGCCAAGGTACAGAGTTGGAGAATCTGTGTAAATTCATTTCTATTATTGTACATAAATTTAAATGAACACTGAGAGTTATTGAAATGTAATAAGTTGTCAGATTATACTAACTGTAGATATTATTAATTGATACTGTCACAAACTGTAAATATTATGTGTATATTATTATATTCATGTGTCTCAATGAGACTTGAATAAAGATATTATTATAAACAGCACTCTGTCTTACGAGCGGATTTCAGCTCGGTGCATTCAATGAGATGTGCCCTGGTGGCGACATATGGCCACATCGACATTTAATGGCGGTGAACGTGTGGTGTTCGTTTTCATATGGCTGTGGATGGATGGTATCATCTGCATATAAGGCCATACTAACCGATAGGCACTTTTACTGCACATAGTTCTGGGCTAGATGTTAATCATGATGCTGAAGAGGGTAGGGCTAATAACAAAGCCTTGGGGTGTCATTTTCCATTGAGTGCTTCTCACTGATTTACCCACTTTTATAATAGACACAAAACTCTTGCTATATGGTAGCACTCATTTGAGTGACGAAACGAACAAGCTTGTCACGGAGACGGTCCATGCATATATATTTCTGACCAAAGATTCAAGCTAATAAAATGATGAAGTATTGTATTAAAAAAAACCTGATAGAATTAGCGACGTTTACTTGTATCTGGCGATCCTTTAAGAAGTCTTGGATCCACCAGAGAAATGTTTATAAGTTGGAACGAATTTTATATTTTGTTTACACGTCATTTCCTTTCTACCCAAACCGCGATCTGATTGGTGAGATACTAGTATATAATACTCAATTTTACATTTCATTTATCACGTGATTTTGTTGTCGTCTGTTTTGTAAACAAATTTGAACGGGGAAAGCAAGATGGTGGGCGTAAGGGGGAAAAGTTGAGCAAGGAGGTTAAAGAAATTATTACAAAGATGGAAAACCATTACCTACGCATCAGATACGTTGGACGTGTCCAGGAGTACAATTATAGAAGTTGAATTATAAGTTTTAAGAAGCGTATAGAACGAAAGGGGTACATAGAAAACACTCGAGTCAAGGCAGGAAACAGATTTCTTTGTACGAATATTTATTGCATCCTTCTGTAGGTTGGCCACCTTATCGTAACAAAAAATATTTCGTGTTGAAATACACATTTAAATATTCTCGTTATCAATTATAACAAATAACCGTATTACACAGATCTATAAATATATTGAAAAACTTGGGATCGAAGTCCAATTATTTTTAAAGTTTCTGACTTAATTTGTCAGGTCCACAAATAATAACTATGTACTAATATAAATCAAATATGTTACAATATTTTGAAATAATCAGATATTTTAAGAATGTTTTTATCATTAGTATTTTTAAGTATATTTTCAATCTGTCGGTTTGTAATGTGAAGAAGTTTTGTTATTTTTTAAAACTACGTATTTCTTTTTGAAATAGGGTCTACATGTCAAGGTCAAATAGACATTTATTTCGAAACTCGAACTATCAGGATAAACAGATGTATAAAGCCAACCGTTATCACCCTTGAAATTGAACCTGAAAAATTAGATATTTGATAGTGTTTTGATAATTCATATAATTTTGAAATCTATGTAAACATATTGGCAGCAGCAAATTAACTTTTAATATGAATATATCAATAAATGAGAATTTTCATAATGAAAAGTGGTTGCAGAGTCTAGAAGAGTAAGCTTGACCCGCCAGGCGCAACTGCTGCTAAAAAATATTACGTTAATTTGTAATTTTAGATTTATAAAAATGAAATTCATCATTACGGGAGAGAATTTTGAGTCAAAGTCAAAAACGTTTCGAAGAACGAAGACGAAAATCAATACATTTATCATCAAAATTTCGTCAAAATTCAGGTCTCCTCCCCCTCCTTTTTTTTTCTTATTTCAACAAAATATTCTTGTCATTTTTATAATTATTTTTGTTTAATTTCTGAAAAATGAAAATCGAGTGACCGAAATCCGAGGAGTTTTTGTGGTGGGGGTGAAGGTGAGAGGCGGATTTTGAAAATTTTCAATCCAGACTACCCCCCACCCCACTTTCAAAAACGCTCCGCGTCCCCTGGTAAAGATATTGAAGGTAAAGGAAATGTATTGAGAAATGAATTATTTTTAGGGATAACGAACAATAATGACTCAAGGATTAATCAATCCAAAGTGCTTATCAATTTTATTTCAAAATAGATTAAAATTCTTGCACTTTTAAACCAAATTAGTCAATACAAACATAAACTGTAGAGGAAAGGTAGGTTGCATATTTTGGTTGATGTGGACAAAGTCCAATGGTGTGTACCGGACCGCCCGGCCTCTTATCTGAGGAATCACATGTTTTCAGTTGATTTAAAATAAGTTTCTTCCATATAACACAACATTAACTTATCAGAAAGAACGTTAGATTAGTGTTAAATCTTGGAAAAAATTACGTTCATAAGATCTTGTGTACTTGGAAAGTGTTATTTGGAGAAGCATAGAACGAATAACGATATCATAATAATACCCAGAGAGTTGTTATTGAACCAGCAAATTCAATGAGTTTTCACTAACAGTTGTATCAGAATGATCTGTGTAACGCTGTTGAGTTTACTCTTCTTGAGTACGACAGTAGCTGGTGATGGAACTGGTGTGGGTGCCAATTCCCCGAAATCAAATATTAAGACAGAATACAGCCAGCTGGATAAGGCTAGATTAGTAGGACAAGCACTGTTTGACAATGATCACTTATTTCGAGGATTGGAAGCCATATATTTTGCTTATGCCGATTTCAAAAAGACTCAACCACCAAGTCAAATCGGAGGAGTGTTCTCCGAAGTAGTTCTTGGCATGATGCCGAAACTATTAAGCAGCCGAGAATTTCAGGATATTGCTCGAAACATTACTGATGAGGTTGGTAGAGTTAATATCTCAAAAGTTACCGAGATGACCAAAGCAAATGATGTAGATGCCAAGTACAATAACTCAAATAATAAGAAAGAGAACATCCAACTTGCAAAGGCTAGATTCGTAGGACAAGCACTGTTAGACAATGATGACCTATTTCGAGAATTGGAAGCTATATTTAACGCTTATGTCGATTTCAAAAAGACTCAGTCACCAAGTCAAATTGGAGGAGTATTCCCCGAAGTAGTTCGTGGAATAATGCAGAAACTAATAAGAAGCCGAGAATTTCAGGTTATTTCTCAAATCATTACCGATGAAGTTGGTAGAGTTAATATCTCAAAAGTTTCTGAGATGACCAAAGCAAATGTAGATGCCAAGTACCATAACCCAACTTCTTATATTAAGAAAGAATACAGCCAACTTGAGAAGGCTAGATTAGTTGGACAGGCACTGTTAGACAATGATCACGTATTTCGAGAATTGGAAGCCATATATTTTGCTTATGCCGATTTCAAAAAGACTCAACCACCAAGTCAAATCGGAGAAATAATCTCAGAAGTAGTTCTTGGTATAATGCCGAAACTATTAAGAAACCAAGAATTTCAGGCTAGTGCTCGAAACATTACTGATGAGTTTAGTAGATTTAATACCGCAGATGTTACTGAGATGTCCGAAGTAGATGATGAAACTGATGTGGGTGCCAATTACAATAACTCAAATACTAAGAAAGAATACAGCCAACTTGAGAAGGCTAGATTCGTAGGACAAGCACTGTTAGACAATGATCACGTATTTCGAGAATTGGAAGCCATATTTTACGCTTATGCAGAATTCAAAAAGACTCAACCACCAAGTCAAATCGGAGGAGTTTTCTCCGAAGTAGTTCTTGGCATGATGCCGAAACTGTTCAGAAGCCGAGAATTTCAGGATATTTCTCAAATCATTACTGATGAGGTTGATAGAGTTAATATCTCAAAAGTTACTGAGATGGCCAAAGCAAATCATTGGCAGCCGAACAACCCAAACGTGACCAACGCCTTGTTGTACACCTACCAACATAACCTCAACTACAAGCGCCTTATCCAAAGAATAATGATGAGACGCAGTGCCCGGATCTACTTCCCTTATTTTGAACCGCTAATGCCAAATAAGCAGTGCTATGAAGATAGTATGGATTTTATGGACGCTTTGGTTGGTGGAAAATACCCTACTGAGGATCCCAATGATTTTAATTTTACAACCTTCTGGTGGGCCTTGAAAAGTAAGTAAACTCACAATTCACACCAAATACCATTCACTTAATCTTTCTTCTGTCATTTTTCTTTGCTGAATATTGAAAATTGGCAAAATAATATTCTTTTTCAACAAATTTTTCAATTTTACTTTTTTTTTCTAAATTGAACCATATGAGTGCTTTGAAATAGGTATAAAGAGCCTAAATATACAGAACAGAGCATTAAATTTCATCTGAAATTATATCTTAAATCGTCTGCAAACTCAAAATATTATAATGAAATCTAATCAGTATTTAACTCACGCTAATATATTCATTTCGCAATGTTATTGAAAACTACTGTTTTGTTTCTGATATCAATATGTCATACCTTTGACAGTACAGGAATGTCAATAAATATTTCTATCAAACCTATATCATCATGATAACCTATTTTATCATGGTTAAAGGGCCATTCTGCTTTTTTGAAAAAAGTTTCCATTATCAAAAAAACCGCAAATGCTACCTGGGAGTATTTTTAAAGTATGCTTATTGTATCTCTATATCTTCTTGATCAAACTGAATTTGGTTTTAAAGGATTAATTACCAATAAGGACTACTTATTGTTAATTTAGCAATTTGACCTAGTTTTGGTGTTTGCCCTTTAAATGGCTCAATATTTCTAGCTGAAACCTTTAAAAAACACAAGTGGGACATTTCTCTACGATTAGGCGTTTATTTTACTCAAATCCGTTCAGTAGTTTCCTATCAGCGTCCAAAAAACATAACACACTTAAAAACATTACGTAAGGTTTTTAAAAATTTTAGCATGTTTTTAGCGTTTAAAAATCAACGGCTGGATTTTTTTAGTTCAAACTTTTAGATACATTAAAGGACACATAGTTACAGATTTTGGTGTAAAGTTTTCACAAATTTGAGCAAACAAAAATTTTGACCTAAAAAAAATTCAGACTGTCCCTTTAAGCCTTCAATTAGATTAGATGGATTTAATAGCAAATATGAGGGTCTGAGCCTCCACCTTTAGAGGAAACAAAACAATTCATTCCACTGCATCAAGTTAAGACATAAATAAAGTCAGGTTCATAATGATCAAAAGGAAGTCGATATTACTTTGAATTTCCGAGTTTTTCTATAAGATTACCATTTAGCCTAGGATAAGCATTTGTCGTGCTTCGTCAGCCCTTTGTGACCCCTTTGTGACATTGAAATTTAAATGTAGTGTATTGGCGTTGGGTCTAATGAAATTCCTATACGAATTGTCATATATACTATTACATTTTTTTTTTATCAAAGACACATTAATTATGTTCTCTGATCTTGTATCTCATACTAGTTACTTGTGATTTGACAAAAAATACATAAAACATTCGATTTGTCCGATTGCTCTTTGACCCCTTACCCCAGACCTTGGACGTTGTGGTCGCTACCAACCAAATATCGCTAAATATTTTGATGATAATAGACAATGAACAACATATCATTAGTCAAGTATTTTTGATAAATTTTGAAATATCTAGGACAAATTATATAAATCATTTTGATAGTTCTTCATTCTTTCTGCATGGTAATCTATCAAATTGGGTTTTCTCCATTTTGTTTTCTGATTCGAATATACGCGTTATGTCATGGTACAAAGAATCTACTTTAGCCTGATTAAACCACAAAGTGGATTGACTTTCCTCTTTTAATTTCTAGACTACAAAAAAAAAAAAGATTTGCAGATTCGTAATTTATTTTGAAAAATATACATAGGTGTATACTGAAGACGTAAAAGTTTTCTTGATACATTACTGGTGCAGATATACTGAACTAAAATCTAGCGTAATGTTCTCGAATATTACGATATAAAGTTGATGTGAAATCATTTTGGTATTGTTATCGGAGCTGATAATTTGGTGCATAAAAGCCAAATATAATTTAACCTGTTTCGGTATAAACTACAAGACTTAGTGCATACGGCATACGGCGAACGCCAACATGTCAATTAAATGAAGATACGAGTGGCCTCTATGATAACTATTTTTATCATAATCCCTGATATTAGTACTCTAATCTACTTCACTATCATCTTACAACAGTCTCGAACAACACCCTAGTCAGATAAAATATAACATTGATCTACATTGATATAATATAACACTGATCTACATTTAGTCTAAATATTGATAACCGCAATACAAAACAAATAGAACAATTGAACTGGATTCAAATAATTGTGTAGGAATTCATAAACATTGTACACCATGGCTTGAAAAGGGTAATAGATGTTTAAAGCTTTTGAACCGTTAGAACTCCGAACCGATATTCTGCACTGCACTTCAAGAATATTGGGTCTTACCCAAGATGATAATTAGAAAGGACTGCTCGATACCTCGATATCCCATTGATACCTCTTAGGTAGCGATTTATTCGACTTTAATAAATTGATTGAATTAATCATTTTCCATTATGTATGGTTTCATTGAAACTTCGTAAAATTGCTTTTATTCTTTTAACCGTAATTATTTTTTCGTACTCTGTGTATTTCCCTTTACTTTGTTTCAGTGTTTGACTCATTCGGTAAGCCATCTGGAGGAATTACTAAAGGAGCCTTGTATTATATTGGGTCTTATGATGAGTGTGCCAATGTGGAAGCTTTTATACCTAAAAACATTACTCTTGGTAATATATGGAGAAGTGAAGAGAAGGCATTCAACACAAAATTCTGTAGGGCGAAGTTTAACGTTTCTGATAATTTTGTACAAAGTTTGAATGTGGTGAGTATTCAAATTATAATTCCGCCAGATCCCAAAACATCTCCACCAAAAAATATTTTAATAATGTCAATAAACATGAACATACATATGAATGGATCGCAGAACAAATCCTTTAGTCAATGAAAACCATCTTGATATTGAATACCTTAG
The DNA here is from genome assembly GCA_029955415.1 of Lottia scabra. Classification (NCBI taxonomy): domain Eukaryota; kingdom Metazoa; phylum Mollusca; class Gastropoda; family Lottiidae; genus Lottia; species Lottia scabra. Next base: position 1,627,334 of record JARJEI010000013.1, on the reverse strand, counting down.
TAAAGCCCTGTAAGCAGTAAGGTCTGTGGTGGATCGGGTTTGACGTTTGATTAAATAAGCTTTAAATTTAAGAAAATTAAATGTACAGATATGTCTTCAAATGGCTCCGTAATCATGATCTAAAAATCAGAAATTTGAAAACTATTAGAACCCTTTGTATTGTTACATTGTTATTATTGTAGGATACACGAGGATTAAAATTGTTATTAAATTGGGGTTTGTGTGTTCCAGCATCATGTCACGGTGGTGATATTGTACAACTGATTAACATGGGTAAATAACTCTCCAAAATTATTGTTATACGGCTAGTTTTTGTCTGTACAAATTCATGTTGCCAACATAATGTTGCCATATTATCTGAGAGGTTTGGCTGATGCTGACTTTGAACTGAGTTGATGCCTGCTGAGCTGCATTTGTGAACCAAATGAACAAAGAAAAAACAACCTATAAATGTCTGTTATTGTACTAGAATCTCGAAAATCAGATTAGAGTCAGAAGGTCATAAAAGTTTTTGAAATTCGTTTCCAGGTCCATTAAGATTACCCGTACATAGTGTATCGTGTCATGAGGATCTGGTATTAGAAGATGATTCATCTGCCATAGCAGCCATGTGAGTTTATAGATCTTTACAGTGGTCGATTGTTATAATCACTCTATGCCATTTTTGGTCAGTTGACGCAAATTTTAAAAATATTTCGCAATAGGCTTTTTATCTTAAACAGCAGATGACCCTACGTTAGGATGTAAGTTATAGTAGTCATACTGTTGTCTTGCCTTGTCAGTTGAATGATAATTCGGATAATTTTGATTGTTGAAAAAAGATGTTTAACTGATATTCCTTCTAAAAGTAAAGATTGATTTTACGACAATTTAATTCCAGCGTCATTCTGTCTCTATTTGGAGCAATAGTTGTAGTGTGCTCGTTAATTGAAGGCATCTTGACATCTTTGCCAGCTCCACGTCAAACCGGACATGGTCGTATCAATATGGGATTCATTTCGGATGAGAGCACAATCATCAAAAATGGTTATGCACCAAAATCGTTAGATGTACAGTTGACGTCATACAATGAAAAGCCTCCGAATGGTTATATTAAGGAAAATGGTGAGGGGAGTTACGAGAACGATAGCATCATTAAATCCAATGGTATATCTAAGGCTGAAGAAGCTGGTATATCAAACGGAACTGTTCAACACTACACAAGACCGGAGCCGCCTAAACCCCCAGAGCCACCAACAGAAAAAACACGAAGTAGGTCCATCACCAGTCTAATTAAAATCAGACCCTAATTTCGTTCGTTCGTTTTTTTTTTTAAATCCGGTTTTTTAACCACTACATTAGGGTCTGAGAACCAGGCGCGATAACAAACGTTCACGTTAACTTTGACCTAACCTTAATGACCTCTGTTTAACCAATCAGATCTCTGCCCTCTCCAGCGCTGGGATTTTGTGACGCGAACAATTGGTGCATTCCGAAGTGCCATAGTCTCGTTTTCTCGTACTGTGCCGAACTCGGTTGAAACACGTTTTTTTATTGGCTGTTCCATATGACGTCATTGAGATCTGATTGGTTAAAACAGAGGTCATTAGGTTAGGTCAAAGTTAACGTGAACGTTTGTTATCGCGCCTGGTTCTCAGACCCTAATGTAGTGGTTAAAAAATCGGATTTAAAAAAAACGAACGAACGAAATTTTAATTAGACTGGTCCATCACATCATTGATATTAATAACAAATATCAAACATTATGCCATGTGACAACCAGACCCATAAGAATGCTCCCCCCCCCCCATACTTGGTTTGATTCCAATGCACGATGCATGTTTAGATAATTATGGTGTTTTTATGTTTAACAGGAATCAGTCCTTTTATCAAAGCTTTTTCCATACTAACCAATATTCCAAAGTTACTGAGTGCCAAGAAATCACCTTCTGCCATCAATTGTATACATGGAATCAGATTTATCAGCATGTTGTGGATATTACTAGGACATACCTATAATTATGGTGTTATTTCTGATGCTGAAAACCCTACCACTGGTAAGTTGAACTAAATGACATTTTAGTAATAAGAACACACAAAGTGCATACTGATGCGTCATAACAAAGTACATAACTGCTTCTCTCGAATTCGTGTCTTTGGTGGCCAAATATCCGTTAGTGTGCTTAATTCAAGTAATTCAAGGGATCGAACAATTTATTATTATCCTTGTAAAATAAGTATGTCTCCGCTTTTTCTTTCAGCAAATTTAGTGGATGCGGCGTCTTTATTTGAAAGATTTACATTTCAAGGGATCATGGCCGCAGGATTTGCCGTCGATACATTCTTTCTATTAAGGTAAGTAAAGGCAACGGCTGCAGATGAGTTACCGACATCCAAAATATCTGAAAGTAGATATCTTGGAAGAATTCTACATGTAGTATATTATCCGCCAGTGTCCATCAGATGGCTTATATATAGGTATATTTCAGTCTTTCCGTCACCATAATACAGACGTATTATGAAAACAATAGGAATGCCAATAACGTTGGTATACTTTTTGTTTCAGTGGATTTTTAGTGACGTATTTAACTCTGAAAGATCTTGGTAAGAAGAAGGTGAAGGGAGGATACATGTTTATGTATTATTTTCACAGATTTTGGAGGTAGGTATTCATAGATTTGGGGGTAATAGATATACTAAGATGCACTTAGAGAGAAAAAAACTCGAGTTCGCAAACCAGAGTAACATAAAGTTTTTCGAAAATGGCATAGCTGGCTTGTGACACCTTCGACGCAACTCGTGTCATTGGATATCAAAAATAACAAAATATATGGACTCTATGCAAAATGATCCAAGGGAGTATTTTCTTCACCAGCAAAGTAATTGGCCATGTGATTGTTTTATAATATTAGGGTGTATTTGACCTTAAGAGAACAAAACCTTGTGAATAATGCGCTCTGTTTTCAGATTAACACCTTTGTATATGATCGTACTAATGACATTTTCGTGTTTGTACGCCTATATTGGTGAAGGTCCTCTATGGCCAAACACTATCCCGGCAGCAGATTACTGTAAAACCAACTGGTGGACTAATTTACTCTATGTAAATAATCTTGTCAGAGCCAAAGAACAGGTAATCAAAGTGATGATTTCTACAAGGATAACATTTTTTTCAGGGGCTGTCAAGTATACATTTGGTGGTCTTTCATATATTTTCTTTTAATTCTATAAAACAAATGCAGATGGTAAATTTCTAATTTGCATCTGTTAAAAAGATATTTCGAATATAAATCATTTTTTTTTAAAGTAACGAAGTAGTAACATAAAATGTTAAAACCGATGTTGTCCTTTTATTTTCTAGTGTCTAGGTTGGTCTTGGTATTTAGCAAACGATATGCAGTTTTATGTTTTCTCACCAATTTTCATTTTCCTAATATTTTGGTGAGTATGAAATACTTTCTTCCTGTTCTTCCGTATTTTCCTCGATGGATTGTGTCTTGTAACATTGAGGTTATCCAATGCTACGAAAGCACAGGCATGATAATCCAAAACCTCGAGAATATGAAATACGTATTCCATGCCAATTTTATAACATTCTTAGTTTTTCATTAATATCAATGAAAAGAGTTATCTTTATTGCGTAGCCCAAGGTTCATTGAAAGAAAAAAAAGTTCGATATTCTAAAACAAAATTTCGCCATAATCTTCAGTTTTAACGCTCCTGATATCCGCTCATAGTCATACCCCAATAGTCATATCTCCATAGTCATACCCCCATAGACATACCTCCATAGTCATACCCCCATAGTCATACCCCCATAGACATACCTCCTTAGTCATACCCCCATAGTCATGTCAAGTTTTTCGTTTCGCAGTCTTATTGTTCTTTATTCTGTAGGTTTGCTCCAGTTGGTATTGCTCTAACCGTTGGTGTAGGTGTGGCAGGTGTTGCCTCAGCTTTCTATGCACATTATGAAACCGGTGGTGATATGTTTTCGTTAGTATTTGACTCTTATTTTGAGATATTTAGGACTTGAATGTCTTTAATAACTATTGTAGGACATTAAATTGATAAAAACAACACGCAGCCATAAATTCATTCTCAATGCACAGGCAAAGAAAATTCACTTTGTCAAAGTCAACATTCTTGGTTGATGGTGCTCTTAAGTTGAATAGGTGCTATTGTCCCCATAATTACATGTATAATATACATTATTATATAACCTTATTTTGGTTACAAATCATGCCTCAATACAGATATCCTCCCTTAGTTACGGAAATTGAATTAAAACGCTATAATTAAACAATCATTTGAAATTTGAAACGAGTACTCATTATATACTCAAAATGTAGAAAATTGGTTAAATGACATTAATTTACCAAAATAAATGTTCTTCTATTTATAGGATGCACGAAACACCAGATTATTGGTATGATGTATATATTGTACCGTGGACTAGAATGGCAGCATGGATGGTTGGCATCATTCTGGGTTTTATCATGTACAAAACAGACAAAATCAAACAGCTGAAATTGGTAAGTATTTTATCATTATCAGAATCATGTGCTCTGGTAATTTATACTAGGTATTTTTGTGGGACGATTCGATTTGGTCAATTAGCTATTTTGCGCATTTTTGTTAGCCAGTTCGATTAGGCTAATCGGTGCATTTGTGAGACCGTTTACCTAAACTGATTAGGCTAATCGACCTAACCGTCCCAAGAGGTGGTTAGGCGATTCGATTAGGTGTTGTAAGATGGCGGAATGTGCCAGTTCGTAATACTATTGGCTGATATATCAATAACGTCATATATATCATACACGTGACCTTTTTTGTTGACAGTCAAGGCTGCCTAATCGCCGGTACATTTGTGGACCACAGCAAATTACACCAAATCGTACTAGCAAATCGAAACCATATCGAATCGTTCCACAAAAACGCCTAAAATTTATTGTTAAGTATAAAAATTGAGGTCAAAGCGGATCGCAAGTCATGTGCCGTAGATATTGTGATTTATAACTTGAAAACATTTGAACTTGATTAAGATTTTTTCAGACAACAGCAGTAATTGGTTGGATAATAACACTATTTGTTGGTTTCTTCCTGGCGTATATAACTTATACATTTAGACAAGAGGATGGAGAAGCCTGGCCACATTGGGTTCAATCACTATATGAATCTTTAGGAAGACCTGTGTTTGCATCCTGTGTCGCCTGGGTAATATTTGCATGCCATCGAAATAGGGGAGGTAAGTGTACATTAAGGATATAAAATACAAATGTAGTCTCGCAACTTTATGGTTGATTCATCATCAGAACTATTATTTTCCACACCGAACGTTAAATTCTACAAGTTGTGGTATTACATTGTAATATTGAGTGTGACAGAAATAATATGTATTTTAAGGTCCTATGCATACGGAGAAAATACAGCGCGCAAAATGTTCAGAGGCATTGCCGTGGGCTACTTGCTAACCCCAATATTCCTCGTATGATGAAATCTGTTATTAGCATCTCTAATAATGGTAGGGGATTTGGTATTCGATTGTAGACACGTTTTTCATTTTTGGAATACATGTAGCCTATGTAGACGCTATATTTCATAAATAATAAAATCCAAGCACGAAAGATACACCAGTGGTGCTCAATAATATTATACTTCTTAGTCAATTTTTTCAAAAGTTCAAGGGAGGCAATTCATCTCTTAAAAATCACGAAATTAGCACACTATGGCAACAATTTTGATTTGGTTTTCTTGAATTAAAATGTTTAAATGTTTGTTATATCGGTTTATTGTTTTTCAGGTTTGATCAATGACGTGTTATCGTGGAATGGTATTATACCACTGTCTAGATTAACGTACGCTTGTTATCTACTACATCCAACTGTAATGATGATCAAAGTTTTCAATCAGAGACATTTAATTTACATCAGTGACTTCGATGTGGTACGTAACCATTGGCATATATCCTCCCTTGAATATCTAGATAGTCTTCTTTCGATCGGAGATATAATATGGAACCCATGGATCGAATGTTCTATTCTTAGTCTTTCCTTGGTTGTTCATTTCTGGATAAGGAATTCTGATTCTGATGATTAGATCCTGATAAAGATCAGGGTCATGACCGAGTTCGTTGAAGTGTTTGCTGATCAGCATGGGCCTTTTAAGCCTGTCGAAGCGGCGATGTTCCTTTGAGTCCAAAGAATAATTGAAACGTTTGGATTCTACGACGTTCCGGTACTGTTACCTGTAGTTTCTTCTCCTCAGTAATTTGCCGAAGTCGACTCTGCATATGGTCCAATTTTACTTCCCCGTATGAATAGAGGTAGAAAATCACCCATGCTTAGATTGCATTGGGTTAGGTCATCTATGTCAATGGTTCCCAACCTTTTTCAAGCCGTGGCCCAAATTCACGAAGCTCCCAGAGCCATGGCCTCCTGTTATATTCCAAGCTAGTGCAAAAGAGGGATTATATCGCAAGGGTTGTTGTCTTGTACCTCCTCATCATCAGGAGGTCAGACGCATTTGACCACAAGCAACTACAAACCTTACACAGCAAAATATAATTAAATAAAAATTGGGCTAGAGAAAAAATGATATACATCCTCATGCGCCATGGCCCCCTGACAAACACTCCATGATGGCTTCCTAGGGGGCCATGGCCCCCAGTTTGGGAACCACTCATCTATGTCATACTGAAATACATTTGCAATTTGGTTTAATATGTAACTTCAATCGTATCATTAGTAATTAAATGTTGCCCTAATTTGAACATGATTATTAATATATCTTTTGATTTATTTTAGGCTTACCTGTATATAGGTCACACAGTCATGACGTTTATGGTGGCTTTTATTTTCTCAGTCGTTTTCGAGGCACCATTTTTATCTCTGGAGAAGATATTATTCCACAAGGGACGGTGAAGAGTATTTAAATTAGATAGCTTAGAGAACATCTTTACAACCTACATTATACCTATTGGTTAATTATAGAATAGAACCATTGTAGAGAGATAATTTGAAACTTATATTATGTAATTGAATGTAAAATAACTAAAATGTTACTGCATAATAATCTACGTTGCACCGCCATCAGCAGCCGTTACAACAACTTACTAGTATTATAATTCTCATTGGTAAAAAAAATAAGTAGAGTTTTCCGTCTTCCTTTATTGTAACTGTTTTGGCTAATGAAGACAGATTATCGTGTAATAAATAACAATAGAAATGGTTGTAAGTATGTGGGTTAACAAACTATCACATATATTAAATTTTGTTTGTATTTAACTTAAGAAGTGAGGGTCTGATGTTTACTCTATAATAAAATGATTCACTGTCCTATAATATGATAAATTAGTTTTAAATAAAGTGATTAAAATCTGGTTAAAAATACCAGATGGTTTTCAAACATTTTTATATTCGAGGGAGCGGGTGAGGACAGAGAGTCGTCTCTGGAAGTGTGTGTGTATTTGGGGGAGGGGGCATCCTGAGACGATAAGCTTGGTTTTTACAATTCCCTTTTGACAGTATAAATACGTTATCTCTAAGGCTGTGTGCACATATAGAAGTATACTTTTTGAGTATACGGTGCGCGTTTTGAGCGAGATGCGTATACCTAAAATCAAACAAGGTAATTTCATAATAAGAGGACACTAATCGAAATCGAAGTATTCCTATACATATATTAGAGTAAAGTGTAGTATAGTAGAAATCGTGCTTGTTAGATTTTCAAGTAGTGATTCCGTATACTTCTATGTGCACGCAGCTTTAAGGATCAGAAGTAGCTATACACAAATCAGGGTTAGATATATAGATAAAGGATAGTAGCTAAATGCGACATTAAGAAATACATTGTATCTACATTGTAGGGAAATAAAGAAGTCCAATTCACGATTCTTATTTAAATATGCAATCATACTAAAGGAGTATAAACCCCAATAAGGTATAATTGCACCCAGTCAACTGAATCGTTTGTTTATGTATTTTAAACAAGGAAGTAGCAACCAGTTTATATTTTGTATCGGCGCTCAAATTTCTTAACCATGGACGATTAGAGACGATCACATAATAAAACACGCCATAAAAACCCCACAGAATTATCTGAAGGATGTATCGTTAGAAAACGTTTTATGATTGAAATTGTACAAATAATGAATATGATTAATGTACAAAACCAGAATAATTAAATCAGAACTGAAGATGCTGTTGTTTTTATTGGGTTTTTTTCTTTCGTCTTATAAACAGACATCGAAATAACACAGATTGAAATCAAAGTGTAGATAAGCTATTTAAAGAGCCACAGGCTTCATTTTCGTGGGTCGATTTTTGCAAGTCTCAGAAACGGGGACTTTTTTAGCTCAGCAATTTAGTACTGGTTATCACAACTCACCATTGAAATTTGAGTCTTCAAATCCATGTGCATCCATAATTATTAGCATTTGAAAGTTATAATGCCCTACTACACATTATCGATACTATGCAATATATAGAAAAATCATCTATAGAAATAGAAGGAGAAATGTCTAATTTAAGATATATTTGAAGGAAATATGCAATTTTCGTACATTTCTAGTGCTTCTGAAGGATACCTAAGTATATTCAAGACCCAAATCAACCAATAAAAATGAAGACTGGTCCCCTTTAAGGTTTTAACCTTGCTGTTAAGCAATACTACGAAAGCACATGTACAGGTATTTAGGCATAACCTCCAGTGAGAGAGTAGGAAAACATAAAAAAATGAGTAGCCATCCTTTATCTGAAAAAACATTAAACAATATATATCGGGTGTCCCAAATAAAAACGTCCCCAAGTTTGACAGTAAGTAACTCAGCTGTTGGTGGGTCGATCTCTTTCTCACAGATTTACTTCAACATGTCCTTTTTAAAACCTAGAAATATGAGAGTCATCGAATACAAATTGTACAGGTACTGCCCCGAAAATAGCAAGTCACAAAACTCAATATCAGAGAAACTTATAGACATAATAACCTGTGTCCATTGTGCTTTTCCAACCTGAAACGCTCATCTCAAGGTGTTTTCTCACAAAAAAGCGACCGTCCTGCCTTTCAGATTCTGTTCAGCCAGTTTGTTCCACTGGTACCGGTAATGACTCCAGGCAGTTTGAGATTCTCTTAAGGAACAGGTGTACTGCACTATTTGGGTTAGAAAATGAAATGAATGGAGAGAACGTCCTGCTTTTCTGCAACTATATGGGCTAATTGAGGACGGGCAAACGCCATGCAGTGTGCAATGAGGGAAATTTTGTCGTAGGGGCTGACATGAAAATAGCGTGAATTTTTGTTCGGATGGGACAATAAACGAGGTCCCCTGTGCTATTGGCTGTGCACGTTAAAGATCCCTCGATAGTTGGAAATTGAAAATAAGAGTAGGGCTAGTGCCGTTGTCCTGGAAATTTTTTTTTCGTGGCAAACTGCATGGTGTTTGCCTGTCCTCATTAGCCCATATAGGTGCAGAAGAGCAGAACATAAAACTCAATTTCATTCCATTTTACAAATAACAACATTTTTACTCACGCAAAAAATATTGAGTAGGCTGTATATTCCATTCTGCAGTTCATTTTGGCTGACAAACTGCCACTGTACAGCTAATGTTGGCTATCACTGTACAGCTAATGTTGACTATCACTGTACAGCCCATGTTGACTATCACTGTACAGCTAATGTTGGCTATCACTGTACAGCTAATGTTGACTATCACTGTACAGCTAATGTTGACTATCACTGTACAGCCCATGTTGACTATCACTGTACAGCTAATGTTGGCTATCACTGTACAGCTAATGTTGGCTATCACTGTACAGCTAATGTTGACTATCACTGTACAGCCCATGTTGACTATCACTGTACAGATATTGTTGGTCGACCTACTGCCACTGTGTAGCTAATGTTGGTCGACAGACTGCCACTGTGTAGCTAATGTTGGCCGACAGACTATCACTGTATAGCTAATGTTGACCGACAGACTGCCACTGCACAGTGTATGTTGACCGACAGACCACCACTGTGTAGCTAATGTTGACCGACAGGCCACCACTGTGTAGCTAATGTTGACCGACAGACTATCACTGTATAGCTAATGTTGTCCAACAGGCTATCACTGTATAGCTAATGTTGACCGACAGACTACCACTGTGTAGACAATGTTGGCCGACAGACTGCCACTGTGTAGCTAATGTTGGCTGACAGACTGCCACTGCACAGTGTATGTTGACCGACAGACCACCATTGTGTAGCTAATGTTGACCGACAGACTACCGCTGAGTAGCTAATGTTGACCGACAGACTGCCACTGTGTAGCTAATGTTGACCGACAGACTATCACTGTATAGCTAATGTTGTCCAACAGGCTATCACTGTATAGCTAATGTTGACCGACAGACTACCACTGTGTAGACAATGTTGGCCGACAGACTGCCACTGTGTAGCTAATGTTGGCTGACAGACTGCCACTGCACAGTGTATGTTGACCGACAGACCACCATTGTGTAGCTAATGTTGACCGACAGACTACCGCTGAGTAGCTAATGTTGACCGACAGACTGCCACTGCACATTGTATGTTGACCGACAGACCACCACTGTGTAGCTAATGTTGGCCGACAGACTATCACTGTGTAGCTAATGTTGACCGACAGACTGCCACTGCACATTGTATGTTGACCGACAGACCACCACTGTGTAGCTAATGTTGGCCGACAGACTATCACTGTATAGCTAATGTTGACTATCACTGTACAGCCCATGTTGACTATCACAGTACAGATAATTTTGGCCGACAAACTATCACTGTACAGCTAATGTTGACCGACAGACTTATATGAATAGTAACAAACGGTCTTCCAATGACTTGGGGAAAATGCCAGTTTGTCTCACAAGTGTTATTATGAACTCATATTTATCAAAAAATAGGAATAATTTTTTTTTTTTTTTTTTCAAACTTTTATTATTGCCCAGAAAAAAACACATGACATTAGCAGGGATGGGGCCCTGCCTAATTGTCTTACAATAAGGTATACAAAGTAATTGAGCAATATTACAACAAAATGTGAACACATTTCCATTTCCCACCCCCAAATATTAACAACACACACACAGAGCATCCCCCTGACCCCCTTTATTTAGATTAGATTTTTCCATTTATTTTCGAATTTGTCTAAATTTTGATTTTTAGAAAAAGTGTATTTTTCAGTCTGAATGTAGTCTGTTAAAATATTCTTAAAGCCTTCAATTGTAGGACTTAAGTTTTTATATTTACACCTAAAAATAAAGGATTTCATGATAAGAATGATTAGGTTAATAAGAGAGTAATTCGCTTCGGTTTTGTCCAAGTACCCAAAAAATATTATAGATTTTTCAATGGAAATTTTTATACCTATGGTTTCCAGCCAAACAGATAGTTCATTCCATATAGTTCTTATTGTTGAACATTCCCAGAAAATGTGGCATATTGTCTCATATGAATTACATCGTTCACAGTTAGGTGTATCTTTGATACCTATTTTATAGAGTTTGTACCTATTATTCTATGAATTATGCGATACTGTAGCCATATTAGACTAGTGTCTTGAGTGCATTCAAATGCCATTTTATTTATTTGTGGCCACTGGGTGTCTTGTTCTGTTATTATGTGGTTCCATTTGTTCTGATATGCTTTAGGGTATGAGGTAGATTTTACTAAATTTTCATATATTGTTTTGGGATTATGTTTATTTTTGATTATAAGTTGTGTAACATAAGGAATGCCTGGTTGTTCAGTTTCTCCTATATAGTTTAATATTTTGTTTAGTTCAATTTTTAGGCCCAGATATTCTGTGAAAAAAGGCTTAAAATTAAACTTTCTACAAAGTTGCTCATATGTCAGAAAGTGACCATGTTTGTTTAATAAGTCGTACAGAAATCGTATTCCTACTGAGTACCAATTTTTGTAAAAAACAGTTTTCTTGTTTATTCTTAAGAGTGAGTTATACCAGATTGGTTCAGAGGCCATATTTTCTGTTTTTTCAATAGATGTATGTAGATAATAAAGGTCATTAAACACATTTTTCCAGAAAGGGTTAATGGTTTTTTCTCCTAGCATTTTTACATAGTCATTTCCAAAATTGGGTATTTTATGTATTGAAAAGGTGCTGGTAGCTTCAAGTAGTGATAACCATGGAGACTTACAGTCAAATATTTTGTTAATCCACCTTATTTTCATGTTCTTGGCAAAAAGCGGTAAATTTGGCATTTTTAAGCCCCCATTTTGGTAGCTTTTGATCAGTTGGAATCTAGAAGCACGATCTCTTTTTCCGTTCCAAACAAAGCTGTGGAGTAAGCTTTCTATCTCCTTTAAGGTTGTAAGTTCAGGTGTAGGTAAACTTATTAATAGGTGGGTTATTGTAGGGATTAGAAGAGTCTTTACAACTGTAATTTTTCCTAATAGTCAAATATCTTTTGGACCAAGTGTTTATTAGATTTTTTATGTGTATAATTTTATTCTTATAGTTGGTTTCTATAATATTTTCAAGGTCTGATGTATATGTAATTCCTAATACTGTGAAAGATTCTGTTACTTTGGTTATGTTATAGCCTGACTGGTTTAGTAAGTTGGATTTACGTAGCTTACCTAAAGGTATTATTTGTGTTTTGTCGATATTAGGGCTTAAACCTGAGAATTTTGCAAATTGTAGAAGCAGGTTGAGAGCCGCTTTAAGTGATTTATTTGAGCCGTCCAAAAAGAGAGTTGTATCGTCTGCATATTGCATTATTTTGAATTCAATATTTCTTAGTTTTATTCCGCTTATTTCGGGGTCATTTTGTATTAGAATACTTAGAATTTCAGCGCATAATATAAATAAGTATGGTGATAGTGGGTCTCCTTGCCGGCAACCCCTAGAAATAGTAAAAAATTCCGACCAAAATTTGTTTTGGATGACACACATTTGAGCTTCAAAGAGGATTAAGTTAATCCATCTTTTGAAGTTTGGGCCAAAGTTAAAATAGTTCAAAACGTTTTTTATAAATTTCCACGAAATTGAGTCAAAAGCTTTAGCAAAATCAATGATAAGTAGAACGCCATTTTCTTTATCAAGATTTGTTTGATGGATAATATCATATAAGAGTCCTGTGTTTTCACCAATGTATCTTCCTGCTATGAATCCGGTTTGAGTTTCATTTATCAATGTATTAAGGACTGGTTTAAGCCTATTTGCAAGTACTGTAGCTAGAAGTTTGTAAGTTGTGTTGAGCAGTGTAATGAGTCGCCAGTTTTTCAAGTATTCGCGTTGTTTATTGCCTTTGGGGAGAATAGTTATAATGCCTCTTTTCATTGTTATAGGTAGTGTGCCTGATTCAAAACTATTATTGAATGAGCGTAAAAGAAAGGTGCCAATATCTTTCCAGAAAAATTTAGCTGTGAAGCCATCTGTTCCTGGTCTTTTATCATTTTTAAGTGTTTTAAGTGATTTTAAGAGTTCTATTTTATCAATTGGTTTGTCAATTTGTACTTTTTGATCAATATCTAGTTTTCCAACATGTATGTCCTAGGAAGAAATTTGCCGTCCTAGTGGCCCTAGACTGAATATTTTTGTTTGATTGAAAGTCTTAAAGGGGAATATTCAGAATTTTTGAGGGTCGATTTGGGCCTTGAATAATATATGCAAATAGCCTTCATAAGTACTACTAATGCACGAACATCATATATTTTTTTCAATTGTATGATTTTATATGATATAAGCTTATATATGATATACAGAAAATGAAGGATAAATTTTATCTTTCATTTTCTGTATATTGTGTTTTCTATAACGCATAGTCTTACTAAACGGCGAGTCGTAACTTTGACTTTCAAACGCCGATATTTATGGGTACACGTGTGTTTAAAGGCTTAAATTTCTTAGGAGAGTTGTGAACAATATTACGCTTTAGATAAGCTAAAAAGTTCCAGATTCTGATACTATTTTTTTTTATCGAAAAGTTAGTGAACATATCCCTATTGTTTGTAGTTAGGTGGTTAAAGATTCCGGGGAAAATTGGGCTACAGAATTGGATCGTATAGATCTTATTCAGGTGTAAAACTAGTGATCACCGTCAAATATTACTCCATCTGACACGAATAAAAGGAGTTTCTATTATACACAGATTAATAATCTCCAGGAGGTAAAACATTATCCTGCTTTTAAATAATTGGGAAGGGAAATTCCCTTTGACATATCGTGAGAACTATAAATATAACTATAGATCCTACCTATCGATACGTATATATATACCTATCAATTTAAAAACTAACTATACATTACATATTTGTTTAAACCTTATTTATTGGCCCTGTATATACATAACGAATATTAAGAAGATAAGTTTTCAAGATGGCTGCTCAGCATAGACACGAAATGTTAATGATAAGTAAATTTGGTTTTTGTATTTTTATTTTGTGTCTTGGATTTTTACCTTTTGTTGGTAAGTATGATGGAATATTTTTACACATTACGTAATTTTTCAAATTCTTTTCAATAAGATGATAAAGGTGGGTATTGATTTATATTAAAATAGATTGTGACTATAGAAATAACTAAGTTGGTAGGTATAAAGTAATATACATATTGAATTGATAATGTATACATTTATAGTCATTGAAAATTGCCCAAGAATGGAAATGGCACTCCCGGTCCTCCCTCTAGCTACGCCACTGACCCTAACCAGTTCAATTTATAAACTTTTTATATATATGAATAAATAGATAGGGAATACAATCTAATTCTATGAAGAAATATATTGAGATGTATATTCAGTATAAGACACAAAATAGATTTAATTCAATTATCATTTGGATGTGTTTGGTTCTTATTACAGGGGGGAGAGGGGGGCTTGGAGAAGCGGATTTCTGTCAGTAAAAAATCAAACAGTATAGGACGAAAATAGTGTTGTAGGAGGGTCAGGCCCGTTATATATAGCCAATAATTAACCATTACCATGTCAGGAATTTGCGTTTCCAGTCGTCTCATTCACAGAATTTTCTTGTGTTTGTCCCACAGTTCCGACACCAATATATCATTACATCGTCGTCCGGCAATTTGCATTTATATGGATCTATTTTCACAAATTTTCTTGTGTAGGTACAACTATACACAAATAAATCATTAATTCGTCAGGCTATATTCGAAATTTGCGTTTCTAGGCGTCTAATTCCCAAAATTTTCTTGTGTTGGTCTCTCAGTCCCTACAGTAATAAACCTTAAATTCTCAAAGTTTCTAGAAAAGGTGCATCCACACCGCACAAAAATTTTCCTAGAAAGTCCCCGTTAGCAATAAAGATAGCAGTATATAAATAGAGGTAATCACAGTAATGCGGAAAAACAATTTACAAAGTTTTCCATGGGGCGTTGGCACTGCTCCTCCGAGAGTCTCGTCGTTGGAAAAAAAAAATGTTGTCGTGAAATTGTTTTCAACACCTCCCAAGATATTATATGGACGCCCCTGATAACGAGGGACATTATTTCGTAATATGATAAAAAAAATATGCAGACCACTCCCTAGGAAGTATGCGATACAATTTATAATAAAAGAAACGAAAAAGTTGTATTCACTGAATTTTATACATCATGAAGCAACTATTTCTATTCAACAAATTTAATTACATGTATAAAGCATTTTCACTCAAGATTTGAACAGAGATATAAAATTAAAGGAGACATCAGAAAATATTAACGTGTCGTTTTAGAAGTAAAGAAAACTTGGTTATTAGGTTTTGACTGAACTATTAAGCTTTTGCCTCTAATATTTCATATATTTCACATAAACATGGTCAAGAAAATAATTGCTTCATTAAATAATATTTAGAGTCTATAGGTGAATAATAATAATGTAAAAAACAAATATACCATCAATCATCTGTTGTATCTATATACAACTTAATATTCGCTAATAAATCATTGTATTTATTGATGTTGAACAACTGGACTTCTCGAACCTAAATTAAGAAATTAAATGAATGTCATGTTTTAATCGAAACTTAAGATTCAACTTATTATATAACTTATTCGTTTTCATGGTGGAAGGAGAGAGACTAAGAACCCTCGAGCCCCCTTCCCCACCACACTCCCTGACGATGGGTGTGGCACATGTGTTACATAATATTGAAAAATATTTTTTTTTTGTTAGCAATATGATACGGTTATTTCTTTAGTGGGTTTTCAGCTTGCCTTACCCATTATCTATTTATTTATTTATTTATAAATATTTGAATATACCCGATGACTCAAACATTCAGAGAACTTTATTTAAATTTTTAAGGTATCTCGCTTGACAGATTTACAACAGAGATTGTGTGTGCTCACTCTTCAAAATAACAAGAGCTGCGCGATAATCCGCGATAATGTGGCGTCTATATATTGAAAAGATATTACAATATATAAACATTTAAAGGATGGTTACATAAAATTACTACAAAGACTGAGTTGAAATTGCATAACGCAGTAAACTACATCGAATTTTGAGATTTATCGATGACGGTGTGGTTCATCAGCTTCTACCTTATTTATAAAACATGCAATCGATTTAAATTAGCTATTCTTTTCCATCTCTTGGTACTCTATTTCATTTCAGACATATTTCCCTTTAAGTTTACATAAATATAAAATGTATTGATACATAATATTAAAGTTTAAAGCAATAAACGAGATGAAAAGCTATTGACATTTGCATACAATCATTCACAAACGGATATCAATGGTATCAACATGTATGTTATATACAGTACAAACCGATAAAAGGGTCTCGATCATATAGTTTATGCCTAAAAGTTAATGTGTCAGAATTTTTCCCCTCTCATATACGTGCATAGAATCAGTGGTTTTCGAAACTGGGGGTGCAATGGTAAAGATGAACCGACAGAATATATTGACATTGCGAGCGGAGTGAATAACGGTTGGGGTCCAGAGGCCCGACTGAGCTTTGTGGGGGTCCAGGGGGCTTCTCCTCGGAAGCTCTGAGGTTTTAACTATTTGACACACTGCAGGAAGGCTATTTTAAGCTATATTTTTGGATTTTGTTCATGTATATGCCGGCGTCCGGTCGGCTCAAATTTACCGACGGCACTTTTTCAACCGACGGATATCAATACTGTCCCCCCCCCCCCTCTTCTAGCTACACCACTGCATAGATTTGAGGGTCGGGACTTTCCTATAACTGAAATACATGCAAGAAGAATCTCATTTAAGATAAGATATTTACAATTAAATTAATCGTTTGAGAAGTTTAAATCATATTGTGTTTCTACATTGGAACTTTGCTTTGTTTTAGTTCGGTTCCTGTCTTAAAACTGTAATTTATTATTTATCAATTTTAGAGAGTTTGTTGTGTTATCAATGTGCTGATGGAAGTAAAACTGGTGGAAATTGTAAAAACGATCTGACAGGCCTGCAGGAATCATCGCTTGGTGGTAAAGATGAGGATACAGATAGAGAAATTGAGCCTAAAAATGGAATTTACTCAAAAGACTGTTCAACCAGCAAGTCAGTAAATACGAGTCTGGATTATTGTGTCATTGAAACCTTTATGTCCGCTGGTAAGATACCTCCTTGACTTTATGTATTCTCATTCAAACAAAAGTAAATCAGACGATTTCAGAAATAGACACACCAATGTCCTTGGTCACAGTTAGACCTTACTTTCTTAAGGTCTTTGCTAAAATCCATACCACTTCCCCAACTCGAAAGAAGATGATACACCACTGTTGAAGTAACCTGTTTCATAAAGACTTTCCAAAATGGCTTTTCAAATACTCTTTTTGTATTGATTATTATATATGACCACCAATTCTTTTTACTTTTTCCAGGTGATTCTAAAAGTTTCTTGAGAGATTGTAGCGATGGGATAACGTTTTCCTATACCGGCGAGCTGAAAGATTTACCCAAATTAGACCAGATTCAGGCTGATAATGAAAGTACCTGTATCTACAGATTGACAAACAATATGCATATTTGTATAACATTATGTAACACAGATTTCTGTAACGGGCCACAACCCAACGAAACTGTCAATTGCACGGATAACACTACGTGCTCGGCAGGGCGGTTATGGATGGGTTCTAGTACAATGATTGGTCCAGTTTATATCCATCCAATAATGATTCCTGCTTTAATTTATATTTTAAGTATTTTTGTATTGAATTAAATTCTTCTGTGATAATATCCCAACCTTGATACTCCAACAAAATTGTGATGTACAGTTCAATTATTAGTAAATTGAAGTAAACAGCTACATTCTCTACTGTCTGAATTAATACAATCGTTTCAAATAAGTCGGTTATTTCCCCTTATATTGAACAACAATCTAATAAAACATAGAACATAAGTTGTTGTAATATCCAGTGGCGGATTTATTAAAAGGGGGTGGATAATATAAATAATTTGTAACAAACTAGACGCTAATGTTTTGTGTTTGTTATCCTAGATGAATTAATCTTCTAGCATTTAATCAAATGATATATAAATTGGTAATAATAGAATCACGTCAACACAGGTAAAGAGGGAGGGAAGCCATCCGATTCACACCCTATAAATATATAAATTGCAGTACAATCTAACTCCTACAAACTTACTCTATAAATATATAAATAACTGTACAATCACTTACAAACTTACTCTATAAATATATCAATAACTGTACAATCTAACTCCTACAAACTTACTCTATAAATATATAAATAACTGTACTATCTCACTCTTACAAACTTACTCTATAAATATATAAATAACTGTACTATCTCACTCTTACAAACTTACTCTATAAATATATAAATAACTGTATTATCTCACTCTTACAAACTTACTCTATAAATATATAAATTGCTCATCGTATCACGAATACGGGTTTTGACATGGTATGACGAATGGGGGCGTGGTTTGGACACGATGTTAAATTGCTGTACTATCTCAGTCTTACAAACTTACTCTATAAATATATCAATAACTGTACTATCTCACTCTTACAAACTTACTCTATAAATATATAAATTGCTGTACTATCTCACTCTTACAAACTTACTCTATAAATATATAAATAACTGTACTATCTCACTCTTACAAACTTACTCTATAAATATATAAATAACTGTACTATCTCACCCTTACAAACTTACTCTATACATATATAAATAACTGTACTATCTCACTCTTACAAGCTTACTCTATAAATATATAAATTGCTGTACTATCTCATTCTTACAAACTTACTCTTTAAATATATACATTGCTGTACTATCTCACTTTTACAAACTTACTCTATAAATATATAAATTGCTGTACTATTTCACACTTACAAACTTACTCTATAAATATATAAATAACTGTACTATCTCAGTTTTACAAACTTACTCTATAAATATATAAATAACTGTACTATCTCACTCTTACAAACTTACTCTAGAAATATATAAATTGCGGTACAATCTCACTCTTACAAACTTACTCTATAAATATATAAATAACTGTACTATCTCACTCTTACAAGCTTACTCTATAAATATATAAATTGCTGTACTATCTCACTCTTACAAACTTACTCTATAACTATATAAATAACTGTACTATCTCACTCTTACAAACTTACTTTATAAATATATAAATAACTGTACTATCTCACTCTTACAAACTTACTCTATAAATATATAAATAACTGTACTATCTCATTCTTACAAACTTACTCTTTAAATATATACATTGCTGTACTATCTCACTTTTACAAACTTACTCTATAAATATATAAATAACTGTACTATCTCACTCTTACAAACTTACTTTATAAATATATAAATAACTGTACTATCTCACTCTTACAAGCTTACTCTATAAATATATAAATAACTGTACTATCTCAGTCTTACAAACTTACTCTATAAATATATAAATAACTGTACTATCTCACTCTTACAAACTTACTCTATAAATATATAAATAACTGTACTATCTCACTCTTACAAACTTACTCTATAAATATATAAATAACTGTACGGTACTATCTCATTCTTACAAACTTACTCTTTAAATATATACATTGCTGTACTATCTCACTTTTACAAACTTACTCTATAAATATATAAATTGCTGTACTATTTCACACTTACAAACTTACTCTATAAATATATAAATATTTACATTTTATTGTCACGCGCTTCAGTGAACCCTTGTGAAAATTTTGCATTCATTTACCGATGAACGCAAAATTCTAGAGTGATCTCCCGTGACGTCACTAAACAAAATCTTCCCTGACAACGTAGATTGCGGCGTATGAATACACACCATCATTATTTTCAGAATAGACAAATGATGGATCAAAAATCGGCCTGGGTACACTAAGAAATCGAAAAATAAGATATTTTGAACTTATTTAATATGAAATAAAGTCTTATTTAGGACAAACAATAAATATAAACATCGTAAATGTCGACTATTTGAGTGATCTGCCTTGACGATCTTCCTCTTTGACGTCATTCAAGTTTTGACGTCATGTTAATTGACAGGAGTTCTGTTGCCGATTTTATTCCCAGTTTTCTTACATTTGTAACTATAATATAGCCATTAAAGCTATAAATTTACCACTAAAATATGGTAAAAGATACCCGAACTCTAACGTATGTAAATATAAGGATTGAATGCAGATTTTTTTGCGTTCATTGGGTGATGAACGCCGAATTTTCACATGTTAAACCTGACATGAATGGCTTCGCCATTCATTCGATTTAACACGTGAAAATTCTGCGTTCATCACCCAATGAACGCAACAAAATCTGCATTCAATCCTTAAATAACTGTACTATCTCAGTTTTACAAACTTACTCTATAAATATATAAATAACTGTACTATCTCACTCTTACAAACTTACTCTTTAAATATATAATTAACTGTACAATCACTTACAAACTTCCTCTATAAATATATAAATAACTGTACTATCTCACTTTTACAAACTTACTCTATAAATATATAAATTGCTCTACTATCTCACTCTTACAAACTTACTTTATAAATATATAAATAACTGTACTATCTCACTTTTACAAACTTACTCTATAAATATATACATTGCTCTAGTATCTCACACTTACAAACTTACTCTATAAATATATAAATAACTGTACTATTCCACTCTTACAAACTTACTCTATAAATATATAAATAACTGTACTATCTCACCTTTACAAACTTACTCTATAAATATATACATTGCTCTTGTATCTAACACTTACAAACTTACTCTATAAATATATAAATAACTGTACTATCTCACCTTTACAAACTTACACTATAAATATATAAATTGCTCTTGTATCTCACACTTACAAACTTACTCTATAAATATATAAATAACTGTACTATCTCACCTTTACAAACTTACATTATAAATATATAAATAACTGTACTATCTCACTCTTACAAACTTACTCTATAAATATATAAATAACTGTACTATCTCACTCTTACAAACTTACTCTAGAAATATATAAATTGCGGTACAATCTCACTCTTACAAACTTACTCTATAAATATATAAATAACTGTACTATCTCACTTTTACAAACTTACTCTATAAATATATAAATAACTGTACTATCTCACTCTTACAAACTTACTCTATAAATATATACATTGCTCTAGTATCTCACACTTACAAACTTACTCTATAAATATATAAATAACTGTACTATTCCACTCTTACAAACTTACTCTATAAATATATAAATAACTGTACTATCTCACCTTTACAAACTTACTCTATAAATATATACATTGCTCTTGTGTCTAACACTTACAAACTTACTCTATAAATATATAAATAACTGTACTATCTCACCTTTACAAACTTACTCTATAAATATATAAATTGCTCTTGTATCTCACACTTACAAACTTACTCTAAAAATATATAAATAACTGTACTATCTCACCTTTACCATGTTCCTTCAGCAACGTTAGATATTGGCATTATCTACCGTTGCTGGATTGACGGTGTTTTCTCGTCATTATCAACTAATAACCTCGTTTAAAAAACCTCTATACGTCACATTCAATTTATGACCGTTGAGACTCGATTATCACAAGGTAAATTTGCTACAAGAAATTTGACGTCTGGTCATTCGAAAGTTTTCCCGCAATAATTGTTACAAGGAATATAACTGGTCGACCATAATCGTTCGACCAATCAAAGTTAATGACGAGAAAAGCTTATCATGATAGCAACGGATTAATGTAATGAAATGAAATGATAGTCGTTGCTTCAGGAACATGCACCTTTACAAACTTACTCTATAAATATATACATTGCTCTAGTAACTCACACAAACTTACTCTATAAATATATAAATAACTGTACTATCTCACCTTTACAAACTTACTCTATAAATATATAAATAACTGTACTATCTCATTCTTACAAACTTACTCTATAAATATATAAATAACTGTACTATCTCACTCTTACAAACTTACTCTATAAATATATAAATAACTGTACTATCTCACTCTTACAAACTTACTCTAGAAATATATAAATTGCGGTACAATCTCACTCTTACAAACTTACTCTATAAATATATAAATAACTGTACTATCTCACTTTTACAAACTTACTCTATAAATATATAAATTGCTGTACTATTTCACACTTACAAACTTACTCTATAAATATATAAATAACTGTACTATCTCACTTTTACAAACTTTCTCTATAAATATATAAATAACTGTACTATCTCACTTTTACAAACTTACTCTATAAATATATAAATTGCTCTACTATCTCATTTTTACAAACTTACTCTATAAATATATAAATTGCTCTACTATCTCACTCTTACAAACTTACTCTATAATTATATAAATTGCTGTACTATCTCACTCTTACAAACTTAATCTATAAATATATAAATTGCTCCACTATCTCACTCTTACAAACTTACTCTATAAATATATAAATTGCTGTACTATCCCACTCTTACAAACTTACTCTATAAATATATAAATAACTGTACAATCTCACTCTTACAAACTTACTCTATAAATATATAAATATCTGTACAATCACTTACAAACTTACTCTATAAATATATCAATAACTGTACAATCTCACTCTTACAAACTTACTCTATAAATATATAAATATCTGTACAATCACTTACAAACTTACTCTATAAATATATAAATAACTGTACTATTTCACTCTTACAAACTTACTCTATAAATATATAAATAACTGTACTATTTCACTCTTACAAACTTACTCTATAAATATATAAATAACTGTACTATTTCACTCTTACAAACTTACTCTATTTGAATACATAAATTGCTCTACTATCCCACCCTTACAAACTTACTCTATAAATATATAACTAACTGTTATCTCTTACTTTTTTAAGAATATAGATTATATTTTTAACAAGTAAACTTGGCTAGTGTATATTTTGTAATAGTATTTTGTATGCGGAAACCATAAGTCTCTAAATGGCAAACGACAGAAGTAATTACGACATGGTGAGATAATAATTTACTGACTGGCTTTTTAAATGACCTTAATCAGTACTAGACTTATTACCTACATGAATAATTTAACTTCTCTTTCTCAATGTATTCGTGGAATAAAAACGAAAGTAGTCATTCATTATCAACTGTCTTTACAAATTGATCTTCCTTTTTTCTTCCGTTGCATCATGTCTCATGGGTAGTCCACATTACTCCTTAAATTTTATGCATTGAAAATGCAATTCACATTTCAGTAATCTATGCATATTACTATTAGTATTTCAGTTGCTTTTGGGAAAGACTTAACTCTTTTGCATCTAATACTGATAAACGTAAATTAAGCAGATAACAATCATCAACGAACGAATGCGACTAAATATACATGTATTAGTCACAATGAATACTAGTCCAGTTTCTCTTTGGTAAATGTAAGCAGTTTTCTCTTAAGTTTAATTTTCCAAAATTCGTTTTTTATCTGCAGTTCAGTGATGAAACCATCTATACACTTTAAGTCCAAATATTATTTTGTTGTGCACTCTTTTAGCAGTTAATAAATGACCAAATTGAGAATCTAATTTGTTCATCACCTCGTAAAATCTGTAGTTCGGTATTTGAGTGTTTGATATCCTGTCATTTAACTTTTCAAACGCTTGTTATTACTGCTGTTCAACTGTTCAACTCAGTCAGAGATAAAACAATCTCATATTCAGGTATTGAAATACTCGACATCTAAAGGTGTACCTGTATGCAGTTAGGTTTTGGACTAATCTAAATTGAATTCAGTCTGATATTCAGTTCATTGACCTTCTCAGTTCAGTCCTTTGGGTTGATCTCGTTTTACCTCAATTCAAGCAGCTGTTTGTGCAATTTAACTAAATGTCCATGCAGAACAGTTCTTAGATCACTAAATGCCAGTTCAAGTCTCATATCTCGATACTCTTGATGAATCCCAAAAGTTTTAGGCGGCAGCTTGATACTGATATTCATCTGCGGCAACACTATTCGATAAGTCTGTATTTCAGTCATGTAAAGCGGTGATCAATTCAGACAACTCTGTACTATTCGGATTCTTGCCACCTAGACAAAATTAACCCCCTTTTCGTCTTTGCGTCTTCTTGTACCTACATTAGTCAGTCTGCCCTCTGTTTGTACCCCCAGTTCCACAAGGCTGGTACCGCCACTGTTCAATGACAATTATAATATCCCATTAATCCTTGGCATCTCGGCAGCTCTCTGCTATTTATTTGGCCATCTTTTTAATCAATGTAAAAGGAGAACATCGTGTCTGGCAACTTTCCGATTATTTATAGTATTATCAAATTAAATAGGGGAGATAACCCAAGAGACGTGACAACTATTAAATATTGCTATAAATTGTTTCTAGTAATTTAATTAAACCACCATCTCTTTCATTACTTATTATCGTCATTTTTTAGTTTTCTGTCGAACTGTAATTCAATTCACACAATGATGACTACTTTCACTTAAGTCTTTCTCCAATTTTTCAATATTGGTTTATTTCATACGTATAAAAACAGTTGGTTGTAAAAAGAACTATAGAATACATGTATTAAATTTTCGACTTCAAATTTTATAATTTACACTGACTGATCTATCAGTTGACAAAGATAGATATAAAAACATTATAACATAGTACGGTTGGGTGGTTCTATTTTTCCAATGGAATCTTCTGCATGCACTTATAGAAATGTTATTGCAGTTCCTTTATTACATGTAATTCTTATTTCCTGGAATGGTGACAAATAACCAATTATATTGGTCTAGTAGCCTATAGGAATTTTGAAGAAGAAAAATGTAGACATTTCCGAACTAAGTTTACCATCTAGGAACGATCGATAATTGATATAAGATAAACAATCCATAATTGATGTTATAGTCCTTTATAACTCAAATATTTTCATGTCACGCTCAGGGGCGGACTGGGGCCGTGACGCGGCCATGGTTTTTTCTCCATTGACCGGCCCACTTAAGTATGCCGAGCGTAGGGGTCTTAACAGGACAGATCCACGTTTTTGCAAAGGAGGGGGGCGCATAGATCCCTATCATGGCCGAGCGAAGCGAGGAGAAATTTTTTTTGACCTTTTTTTGTGGCTTAAAAACATAGAATAAGTATAAATTGTACTAATTTAACAGTTTTTGGCGTGGGTTAGACATTTTTGATTTCGTATTCTCCCCATTATTAAAAAAAAAAAGACAAAGTAAAGGGGGGCGTACGCCCTCTACGCGCCCCTGGATCCGCCACTGCTTAAGGGGTCCTCCCCAAAATTTTTTTGAAAAATGACTACCATAAAGGTGATTTCCGAGCGCCTCCAGCTGATTTCGGCCACTTTCTTTTGAAATTTTGAGTATACCTATAAGTCCAATTTTTTTTTTTTTTCAAAATATAATTTTTTTTTTTTTGTCATTTTTCACAAACCGGCCCCGTGCACACCGGCCCGCATGGCTTTAGCCATGTGGCCATGCGGCCCAGTCCGCCCCTGGTCACGCTCGCTTGATGGTCCTTGGGATACGATTTATTTGTTTATTCATCCAGTATATAAACATCAACCCTTTTCATGTTTTTGTAGAATATATTTATGTTTAACTGGTGCACAATAATTCTTGAATTTTAAAATAAAAAATAGAATGGGTGTGGGCGTTGCTGTCGTGTCGAATGGACTCTCATTGAACACTGCACAGTGTTCCGATCTTCATGGTTCCAATAAAATGTTCAGACGTATTTCTCCTTTCCTTATGGAGGTCAATCGTGAGGTTATCCTATCAAGGATAACTTGTATCATTTTGCCTCAAAAGAATTGTCTTGCCTCTAAGATAGAAACTATATATTTTGATCTCATTAATTTAGGTGCACGATGCCGTTTGACAGAACTCGAGCCTTCGAACTTGTAATCTTTCTTACTTTAATCAATAAACTGTCTGCATTTAAAGAACACTTTGACTTGCTTCCTTAAGCTTCAAAATTATGTGTGATCTCAATGCTTCAACACTGTTTATCTTGTATGCGTAATCATAGCAAGTACATACATGTTAAAAAAGCACTCTGATTAAAGATCAAATAAATTACATGTAGTTTTAATTTCTGACCCTTTTTGAGTTTGATTTCCAAAAAATCCTGACCTATTTCCATCCTCACCTAGAATGACGTGAAATCCATAAATATAAGTAAATCATTGATATGCCTGATTTCTCAGCAGTGCCTAATGAAGCTTGGTCAATAAAATGATTCATTTTTAATTTTCATTGTTAAGATGGTCGACTTCTCATAGTACCAAAGACGCTTACACGTGTATTGTTAATGTGTTATGATAGATTCGTGGTTCTACAATGTGGTCTGCAATAAGAAAGTTATGACTGCGGTAACTCATTGGTAAGATGCTTGCTAGCTGTCAGGAAGCTCCATGGTTCAAGTTAAGATCCTGCATTGGTCCAGATGAAACGCTTTTCAACCCTATTTTCTCATGTCAGTGATGCACGTCGGAGGGAAAAGCGCCAAATCGTTTTGATGGTCAATTTACCTAAGCTCCGTGTGCTACAGACTTTGTACATGGAAGATTCCCACACAGCGATGGTTAATGCCACCGTCCTGACTAAAATTCCATCAGTGAACACTGCATTGCGTTTTTAGGTTCTCATTAGCCCCTTACTAGTAGGTGCAGTTACTCATTACGATACGGAAGGGAAGAATAGTCAACACCAAAAAGTCTGGAAAACGATTGACGTTTTCTAATTTTTTATATCGATCGAAGATGTCCATCCCCAGAATAGTTTTATTTGACAAGGAAGGTAATCGACGTAAAAACTGATAAATTAGAGCAATATAACAAGATACAACTTGAATATATTTGTTTGTGTATACCCAGTGGGAGTATCAAGTATAAAACAATACAATAATTGATATACATTAAACGATTATTTGGCATTAATCTATCGTCTGTTTGCCAAGGTTTTTACGTAAATAAACGGACAAAGAACGAACCATTTCCTATTTATATACAGTTAGTCTGTATTGTTCTAACTTCCAGTATGTAAAATATATTTTTGTATTTTAATTGTGTTAGGTTGTTACATTGTAAGTCCTAGAGACTTTTATGACAAGCTTTCATTTAAAATCAATTCGAATGAATAACAGATCTGAATGTTACGTTCCATTGTGTTTAGATTTTTTTTTAGGTTTCCAACACTTGCTATTCATGATCTCGTAGGTTTCTTACAGTTGCAAATCTAAAAAAAGGATTTGTCTTAGCAAAATTCCACTGCACGACTTTGTCCGCTCTCATTAGCCCTCGAGGTGCAGAAAAGTGGGATATTAACACCATTCCATATCATTTTCAACAAGTTTGTCTTTCGTTTTTTAAGAAATGATGTACAAGATAATGTTAAACTTAGTAAAAACCTGCATTCGATCATTATCCTAATCATATCTTCGTTGACGAAGGAGGTTTCCTTTTGAGGAACACCCAAAACAGTATGTTATTTATTTTACAAAGTATTACAACAGTGAACGTACAAGGTACAATCTTTGTCAGTATCGATGGACAACCGCTTTAATTCATTAGCAAGTCAGAAATATCTGATCCTTTAAGAGTATTTCAATAAGTTTCTCTATTGATGTGTTGTGACTCTTGCCTGTCAATATAGCGGAATTACGTCTCCATTAAGTACCTCTTCCATCATTAGATGTCATTTGATGTGTTGCCAGATCTAGTCTTTTTATACAGTAATTCTGGCTTCATCTCACATTCGATATCCTTGTTAACTTGAGGCAAGTATTAAATTCGATATTTAATATTTGCGGAAGATTTTGATGCAGTTAGTCAATTTAAGGGGTTTTTTTTTACTTGACAATACAAATTTGATTATTGTCTTTATATAACATTCTGGGTTCTGAAATTGGTTCTTTAGTGTCCAGAGTTACACGAACAACAAATTCATCTTGCATTATATACGTAACGAATGAAAAAAAAAAAACGCTCTGTAGAAATGCGCAGTTATTAAAGGGATATGTTCACTAACTACTCGACCAAGAAATTATTAGTTTCAGAATCTGGACTTCAAACTCTTTCTCAAAATTTAAGCCTTCAAATCTCCGTGTATCCATAAATATCAGCGTTTGAAAGTCAAAAATACGACTTTTTCTTAATCTGTGCATCTCCTCATCCAGTTAGAAAATTAAATAACCTCTCGACCGTTTTATCAAAAGCAACGTAAGCAGAATAATTTTAGAGTAAATTCTGATTATTTGATGAGGAAAGTGAAAATTAAACGCCTCAACTTGGTAACTTATTATTAACTATATCAATAATTAAAGAAGAAAAGAAAGATTGTTAATTCTTTCTGCCAATTCTCTTATTAATTATTTAACAATTGTAGGGAGGAGACGTAAAACAAGCTGAAATAGGAATCTTTCACAACAATCACTTTCTAGTTGTCATATTCAAAAAATAATGCAACTCAATAATGGTTAATTTTCTGCATTCTGGTACGGTTCAGCATTGGTATTGATTGGGTTGTTGAGGTTATTTTTCAGCTCTGAAAAGTATTATGGTAGTGGCTGGAGGTCCTATTTAGCAAAATAATTTTACAAGTAGGGCCTACTCTGTACTAAGTGTCGATCATATTCAAAGAAAGATTTCACTAACAAAGACAAGACACAATTTTTCTTCAATATGTCGATGCCTGCATACTATAATAAACAGGGATAATACAGAGGATTTCTAAACTTTATATGTCTACCAGGGACATAGAAGTCTGAGCCTGAGGTCTCGCTTTTTTGTACAGCTGAAGACTATTTACACATATTCAAATCAAAGTTTTCCCTGAAAATGATTTTCAAACCATTGGATGACCGACCAACCACTACAACTCTTCTATCCGACTGCAATATAACCATTTCCTGTATAACTTTAAATACATTTAATTATATTTATATAGCTGGTTTCAATATGGTTTTATTGCATATAATATGAATACTTACTAACACATTAATGTTCAGTTATATCCGTGAAAATATTGGTAATAAATATCTAAATAGTAGAACTCATTCAACAACTCGAGTATTTGATAAAAAAGATATATTGATAAACTGTTAATATAAAGTATTTGTATTTAGAGAAAAGTGTCATTTGACAGACGAGGGTGCTTTCAGGAATAACACTAGTAAGACACTTTGCTAACAGTGGAATTTTTTTAATAAAATTCCGATCTTGTGCCTTGAGACAAAAGGTTAACGACTAAGCCCTAGTGACTCCAGTATTGAACGAATTTTATAATTGAATAAAGTTTATAATTAAAATTTCACGTCGGGCAACAATTTGTTAGTTGATACTTTCATCAGATGTAACTCATTGTGTCAGTCAATACTTTTATCAGATGTATCTCATTGTGTTAGTCAATACTTTCATCAGATGTAACTCATTGTGTTAGTCAATACTTTCATCAGATGTAACTCATTGTGTTAGTCAATACTTTCATCAGATGTAACTCATTGTGTCAGTCAATACTTTCATCAGATGTAACTCATTGTGTCAGTCAATACTTTCATCAGATGTAACTCATTGTTTTAGTCAATACTTTCATCAGATGTATCTCATTGTGTTAGTAGTAGTGTAGGAGGACTCAATTCGGTCGCACCTTTCCCCATGCCATTTTCATCCCATGGGGAAACTTGCAACCGAATTGAGTCTACCCAAAACACACCTTAACACCCTACATTTCATAAAACAGCCTACATTTTTCATAGAATTCTTACGACAAACACCTTCAATAAATTTCCTACATTCCATCAAGTCCCTACCTATCATAAAATACCTCAAATTCCATCATAAAATACCTCAAATTACATATTATCCCACTATTTTAAAATGATTTATTTATGTAAAAAATTCGTTGTGGTCTGGTTTTATTAAGATTGACAGATTTAGTTCCCTTTAATCATGTTACATTATCAATATACAATTCTAGTACATTTAGAATTGTAGTGTATAAATCAACTTGTGCAGCAGCTTCAAAAAATCAATATTAATCATATTGTAAAGGCTTGATTATTAATCAATACATCCCGTATAAACGTCATTATTTGATTACTATGAGCTAACTGTATTCATGGTGAAGTGATCAATAAACTATTTCTAAGAATCTAATCAAATACATTACGTGATAATATTGAGGTTGCAAGCTGTATTTGAGACATTAGTTCGCCCTTCTAGCAAAAATGAGTGAAGAAAATATGGACACTGCCCCAGGTATGTAATTTGATATATTAGATTAATAAGCTTGGTGTTTTTTGAAAATATATATTGTTTTTTGATATATTGTTTTGATATATAATATGAATTTGATATTTGTTTCAGCCCCAGAGGATATTGCAACAGCAATACAAGAACACATTACGTACCACGAGGACCATTTACATCATTACGAAATAGTTAAAATAGAATTGGAAACGAATGGATTTTTAAGCGCGCAGACATTTCATCAAGGACACAAAAAAAGCCTGTGTAAAAGACCAAAGGAACTTAAATTTGAACAGCCGCTTCCTAAAACACCCGAAGATTATTTAAAACATTTAAAAACATTACTGTGTTCTGTTGAAGCGTCTTTGGAAATACCACCTTTTGACAATACTATAAACACAAACGTTGAAGAAATAACTGTGAAATGTGATAAATATATAAAACGACATTCTTCTCGATCGATCCAGTATTATGTAGTATTTGGATTGTGGTTGAAAAAACTTTCAATTTTAAAAATGGGAACCTTTAACGCTTTCGTTGAAAAAGAATTAACTATTTCGGTATCTTGGAGTAAAAGCTTAAGAAGACTTGCCGATCTCGTTAAAGACTACCCGAAACTACAGAAATTGTCAATGCCTATTTCTACAATTATTAAGTCAATTCCCAAAATTGAACGGGAGTTAACTATTAATCCTGTACAAGCGGCGTTTTGGAAAGAAGAATAAGTTTGTATAGTTATCACACTTTCAACATTATTGTAAAAATCAATATACTTGTTATGTTATTTCAACAAAAGCTGTGACTTTCAATCGATAATGTAATTCATTATATATTGTGAAATTTTCTCCTGTACAATATCGACCCAGGGACACTACAGTGGCTCTCGTTGACAACGGGTTGTTTACTATCGTTTCTATGCAAGGACACTATAGAAGCCTTGATTAGTAACCGTGTGTTTACTGTCGTTGCTATAGACGCCATTTCTAGTAGCTGTCATTAACAACGGTCTGTTTATTGCCGTTTCCATGCAGGGACACTACAGTGGCTCTCATTAACAACGTTGCTATGAGTTGATAATATAGTATATACATTGTTGAACTTATATATATGTCCTTTTGAATTGTTATTTTGTTTTGTATAATAAAAATGACTTATTTTTGCACAAATTATAGTTTTAAATTACTGATTGGAAAAACCTAAAATTATCCCCCTTAAAAATGGCAAATAAAATTCTTGATCCAATTTTTAGATTATACGATCCAATTCTTTATTCATTTACTCGTAAGAAAGAGGATTACATTATTATTAATGCATCTGTGGGATCTAAATCACAATTGAATGATGGTGGTAGGGTCACTTTCGAGATCAATAGTCTGTCAAATTGGTTATTACTTTCCGATGCCTATTTCAGATGCGATTTCAAAATCAAGGACGGAACAGCAAATGAAAATAGAGTCCCACAGACTAATACAACATTAGAAAATAATTTCTTTCCTTCTTTATTTAGCGAAATGGTTTTGGAAGCGGGATCAAACCCCATAGAAACCATCAAACACCCTGGAGAATTTGACACAATGTTGAAAACAGTCCTTTACCCCAAAAACTACGATTCAGTCTCGGGTTGGATACCCGATGTTGGTGATGGGACCGTTTTAAAAGAACCAGTAAAAACTGTAGCTAACGATGCTGATATCGCTAGAATGAGAGTCATTGCCAGAAATAGCATCGAGAGAATCGGTAGAGCAGTAAACCATGGGTTTGACAAACGAGTAAATCAGTACAATAATGTTGTTGAGGATAATAGATGGGGTAATTACGTCAATTGGAAATTATATCCTTTATTCGGTCTTTTAGAACATAGAAAAGTTTCTATAGGTTTACCATTTAAAATTCATTTACAAAGAGAAATTAATGACGATAAGATATTCTTTGGAGAAGCTAATTCAAATGCAAAATTAGAAATAACAAATCTCCAACTTTTCATACCCGTAATAACACCATCAATTGAAGTAGAAACGAGAATATTCAACTCGTTAACTAAAGACATTGAAATAGCTTTTCTTCGGCGCAACACTGTAGGGAGTATGACTTTAACTGGAGAATCCACAACATGGCCAATCACTAACAGCATTAAACCAGCAAGATATTTAATAGTTGGTTTCAAGAACTTACCAGATTCTCAGACAAATAACAACAATATCTTTAGAGTGGCAATGAACCAAACTCAAGATCCTATAATCCGTAAAGTTCAAGTAAGATTAAACAACGATAATTATCCTAACCAACCTTTAACTATTAATCCATCCACAAAGGATTATAATGAATTGTATAGAAATTATAAAAATATGTGTGAATTATTTGGAAATCCACCTCAGTTTGGATATGTAGATTTTGCAATTAATCACCCAATCTTCTGTTTTGATCTATCAGCTCATCAAGAAGATCTTTTCAAAACTGGAGTAAACATAAATATTCATATCGAAAAAACACAAGGAGATGTAACCGGTTATTGTTTATTATTGGAAGAAGCAAAACATATAATAAAAATATCCGACAGACGGATGATTCGAATAGAATAAATTAATCCCTTAAAAATGAAACCCGAAACTTTAGTAAAAAGAATAATAGACGCTATCGAAACAGAAAAGCCAACTACAATTACTTACAATGGTAAAAGAATCAGAATAACTAAAAAACTTATTGATACATATAAACACTGTAAAGTGCGAGATGATATAGATTTAGAAAGAATTGACAAGAACATAAAGGCAGGTGGATTTTTACCTTTCCTACCCTTGATCTTTGCTGGGCTTGCAGCCGCAGGTGCCACGGCCGGCGGAACGGCAGGAATAGTTCAAGCCGTCAATGCCAAGAAAGCAGCCGAAGCTGAAAAAAGTGAAAAACGTAGACATAATTTGGAAATGGAAAAGTTAGCAAAAGGTTCGGGAGTAGCAGACATATTAGGTACAGTTAAAGAATTTGGAAAACGATTTAGTGAAGAAACTAAGAAAACTGTCAAACAAGGATTAACTAAATTAGTGGATAGTATTGACACAGGGGAAATCAAAGTCAAACATAAGGGTAATGGAATAGTTTTTAAAAATATACACACTGGAGAAGGAATATATCTTTCAAAGTATAAAGGAGAAGGTGTAATTTTTGGTACATAAAAATGGGAAAGAAATTTAATCATTCAGAAATATTTCCTAATAATCCAATGCTCATGTGTATATGCGGTAGTTCCGGTTCTGGTAAAACTCATCTCACTTTTAACATGTTGACAACTCCCAACCTTTTAGATTTCGATTCTTTGTATATCTACACAACAACACCAGAACAACCGTATTATCAATTTCTCGAAGCTTTAGAATATTTACCAAAGAAATATGTTCAAGAATTATTTCAATATTACGAGGACAACGATGAGATAGAAATAAAAGATATCTTAGATACCTTCATAAAAGAAAAGAATCCATCTTTCAATCCAACTGACATAAAAGTGTTTCTGACAAAAAATGTAAATGATCTGGACTTGTCTAATATTGATAGCAAACGAAAGAACTTAATATTGTTTGACGACTGCGTAGCGCAAAAAAATCAATCTGTTCAACAAGAATTCTTCACGAAGGGAAGACATCACAACTGTCACTGCTTATACCAATCCCAATCTTTTTACGGGATGGATTCTATGTTTATTAGAAAAAATGCTAATTGTTTTTTATTATTTGAATTAAACGATAAAGATTTATCTCAAATCATACAGTCGATAAATCACGGAATGGACAGAGATTCGTTTAAAAAGGTTTGTAAAGCTCAATGGAGAAATCCAGAGGAACATGGATATGTATTCGTTAATACCAGAAAACCTGCGGGTGAAAGAGTAATGATCAACATATGTTAATTTATTTTTTTAAAAATGGAATGGAATAATATTTTAAAAAGAAATAGAGAATATATCAAAGCTAAGAATAAAATAAAGACCCAAGTTGAAAATAACAGATTACAACAACTTGGATTAACGGAAAATCTACAAACTTTATTTAAACCAATATTAAAAAGTCAAGAGGATATCAAGAATAAATTAGAAGCTCCTAAACAACAAATTCAACAATCTCCTCCACAAATAGAATATCCCATTGAAGATGATGGAATCGTAATCAGGACATTAGATGATATAAAACGTTATTTTTCAAATCCAAATCCAACCCTAGCCAAAACAATAAAGCCAACAATTGATCAGGATGGATTGATTCTTAACGGTTTTAGGATACGTTTCAATCAACTCAACCCAACATTTAAGATTGACAGAATAGACGCTATATATGATTTAACACCCGGTATGGTTAATCTTTTGAATGGGTATGATAAAGATTATAATTTCAAAGATTTGAATTCATACGTGGAAATTCTTACATCGACAAGGACAGGAGGACCAAAAACTTTAAGATTAAGAAGACTGGAAAAAGAATTAGATGATAACACCGATGGTAGTGATGATAACTACACTGATGATATTATAGAAGAAATCGATGACTTTTTGGGACATACAGGAGATGGTGTAATTTTTCTACCAGACAATAACGAAGAATTGCTTAATAGATTACAAATAATATTAGCGGCAATGAAGGAAGGACATCAATCACACAGACAATATAATGAATTAAATTGTATATTAAAAAGACTCCTACAAAAAGGTATCATAGATAAAAATGATTATAAAAGTGTTATTAAAAATGAGTCAACTATTCGTCATCACCTCAAATAAATCAGACATTAAATTATCTCTAGATTATGAGTATGAACTCGATCGAAATCAAGAATATGAATTGGGATTAAAGTATTTCTCTGTTTACAATTCCATTAGAAATATCAACGAAGATAATAACAAAATAAAAATATCAACAGATAATGGAGCAACATTCAAAACCATAAGTTTACTACCAGGAAGTTACGAATACATAGCCATTAACGAATACCTATCTGAATACGCAGGAAGTGTCAATGGTAAAAACAATATTGAATTCGAAGGTAATTTAAATCTGAACAAAATGAAATTGATATTAAGAAATAATAGTCAAGTTGATTTCAACGTAGAAAATTCATTGAATACGTTACTAGGATTTGATAAACGAGTATACACCCAATCAACTATAGCACCAAATAAAGCTAATATCGAGAATGATGTCGATGTGATCAATATACATTGCAATTTAATAAACGGTGGATTTTTCAATAAATACAAACGTCAGATTATTTACAGTCTTCCAACATTCACTGTTCCGATTGGATATAGAATTATAGAGAAACCATTTCAAACTACGTATTTACCACTTAATTCCTTTATGATCAAAGATATAAATCTGGAAATCAAAGATGGCAAAAATAGGTTTATAGATTTTGGTAACGAGGAAATTGTTATTCAACTTCATTTAAAACAAAAAAATTAACATTCTTCTTGAAGAGTTAGATAATCAAAGTCATCAAATTCATAGTTTTCATCCAAGGACATCTCCTCTTTATCATTGTAAGGATACATGATTCCTTCATTGTCCGGTGCTTTTCTCTTTATGAGATTCAGATAACTTTTAAATTTTTTAGTTTGTTTTTCTTTAGGAATAACTATTCCATTAGTAAAACTCTTCCCCCATGGTTTATCGAATTCATTCGTTATGTCATGTCCACTAGCTAATTGAATATAATCCTCTACCTTAACCTTATAGTTCGAGTAACCCTTAAACGTTTTCTTTTCTTTTAGAACACCGTCGGAAGTTAGAATGATATTGTATTTAACTTTTGGCGCTAAATATAAACCAAATATAATTCCACCATCACCATAATCATTCTTTCCTTTACAATACTCATTTTCGGACACCAACCCAGCTTCATTTAATTTATCCCAATTGCTAGAAGAAATGTATAAACTATCGGTATCAGTATAGTATATTTCTGGTTTATAAAAACCATCTATTACGTGAATAAAATTATTCATTATTTTTTTACTGTGTGATAATATAAACGTACCTAAATGAGTGGGTGTTAATCTCGTAAAATCCTTTGGAGGAACAAACTCTTTTTCTTCGTCATTAATCTCAACAATGTATTGACTATCATTTAGTCTGTCATACTTTTTGACGTGTTTGTCGTAATTAAGGCGAAAGGTTTCTCCATTCCATAAGTGTAATGAGGTATTTCTATCCCTCTGAATAGATTTCCCATACAGGGCATTACCTAACAACTTCATGCAGTTACTGGCAACCATATCCCCTTCCTTTTTGTATTTACTCCTTAATTCCTTCAAAATCAAAATATAATCTCTATAGGGTGGATTTTTAAAATTTTCTTCGTAAACTATACCATCTAATATTTTAATAATTCGTCCACCGGCTTTCACTATTTCTTGAATATCGACTGATGTTAAAACATCTGAACAGAAACCATTTCTGAATCTGATTTTAGTGCCAGTTTCCTTTTTACCTTCTTTATTCGTGAAAGTGATTTTATCTTTAGCTGGTATGGGTTGAAAGAACATGTTTTTGGGATATTCAAACCAGACTTTTAAAATAGCAGTTCTAGGTCTGAATTTCTGTTCATTAAAGAGCTTGACAAATTTTCTATTTTCTTCTGGTAGAAACGCTCTTGCACTTTCAGCTTTTGGATATTCACCTTCTGTCATAGCGGAAGCGTACAAACCGTTGGCGTCAAATGCCATCAGTTTAGTACATTTTATTTTTTTAAGTCTCGAGTGAACTTCCGTTTTATCTGTATCACTTTTACTATATTCTTTAAATAAATCAATTATGTTATTGCTTTCAAGTTTTGTGTATTCCCTTAATACATCACAAATTTCATCCATTTTGTTCGTTTCAAATGATTTTCTGTTTGCTGAAACTCTTCCTCCTTTAATACTTTGTCTTATAAAATATCTTATAAAAGGGTGAGTATGCGAGTAAACTTTTTCTATGTTTTGCTTTTCGGTGTGTTTCAGAACCATTCTAGTACTTTCGTACCATTCTTCTTCAACCATTTCTTTATCGTAATGATATAAATAATACCAACCCTTTAAAGATAAAGATGGAGCCGTAAGATTATTTGAAACGTTTTGGAAGACAGTTTCTCTCATTGCTTTATTGTATTTTATCAAACAAGCTGCGAGACATAAGGTATCTCTTTTAGCGTACGGTTCCCATTCGTGTCTTAAAGATTCCCAATTATCTTTGGTGTATTTTGCAATATTAATATCGGCAATCTTCCTCAAATTCATCGGTAGATTAGACGAATTCCCCCATGCCTCCAAACTAGATCTTTCATGTTGATAGGAACAAGTGAGAGATATATGTTGTAAATATTTATTTTTATCAGGTATCTCTTTCTCTCTTTTCCATTTTTTCTGTAATCTTTCTTCTGTATATGGATTAGATATAGGAAGAGATAGAATTTTATTATCTGCTACTAGTGGACATTGTGTTAGTTTATCAATGGTTTGAAGTGCAACCCAGTTGTCAAAACCACTCCCGTTATGGGAAATTAAGGTTAATCTTTTTTCATCTACTCTTCCTAAACGACGCAACATCTGATCAAAACAATCTGTTCCTACAAATATTTCTACTATATTAGTCATGAGTTTGTTGTAATATTCTTCTGGAATGGGATCAGTTGGTTTTAAATCTGGGAATACTCTTTTAATTAGTTCTAGTTTTTTCCTTAGTTTTTCCAAATTGACTAAAGTACAACAATAAGGAATGGCTTTATTTTCGTTATAAGTTTCGCAATCCCATGCGTATAAAGTATCATCATGAGGGTGTGAAATCACATTTAGTTTTAACTGAGCAAAACAAGTTAGTGCGTCATCATCCCCACAGGTTCTCCATACATTTTCATCGTAATTATCTTTTATTTCTTGAATGCCTAACTTTTTGTTACTTCTTCTTATCAAACAAAAATGTTCTTTGTGTAAATAAAATACCCAATCTAATTCTTCGGATACTTTCTTTGGTTGAAAATGTCTATGTGCGGGCATATAAATTTGAAAATAAGTATTAAATTTCTTATTGAAATCAGAGATTCTAGCAGATGTCATAACTCCTTTTCGGTTTGATTTTTGAAAACTATTGACGAAATCTTTAAATTCTTTTGTTAAGTCTTTATTCATGAAGTGATTTACACACTTTATAAAACAATAACCATCGCTTGGTATGAAACAATTTTTGCCTTTGTACTCATTTATCTTTTTAAGTAAATTACCACCTCTGCCAGTTTTAGATCTTTTTATTATACTAAAATTATTTTTGCGGAAACAAATCTCTCCTGTAAAATACCAATCAGATGCGTCAGATTTATCATCCATCTTTGAATAAATAACTTGGAAAGTTTGAGCATTGAATCCAGATAATCTCATGTCTTGTTTATATTCCCCAACTTCATATATTTGACCATTTATTTCAATTTGACCTTTGATTTTAAAATCGTTAAATAGAATAGTTATTCTCTTGATTAATTCTGAAAAAAGTATATTTGATATTTTGATTTCATCTTCTTCTACATTTTCGGCTAGATATTTGAATTTTTCTTGCGAAGATAAAGTAGGTATTGCCTTGAATAATTTTGAAAAAGAATTGTTTAAATTTTCAATATTTTCCATCTTCTTTTTTAAGTATCTATTTTAATTATGAATTTTTAACTTTTATTGATGACATTTCTACATTAAATTTATCTAAAATTTCATTGAATTTTTCTAATTCTTCAACTGTTATGTTCTTGTCTTCTCTCGATCTTTCGAAAAAAATAAACAATTTATTAAGATACGCATTTAAAATTTCGATTTTCCTTTTATAATGAGCTTTCTGTTTTGATGTAAAACCTAAAGTTATCAAACCACAAGATGAAGTTTGAACGGCAGTGAACGCAGCTAATACAGTTGGGACAATTATTGGAAGCATTAATCCCCCGGTTACAGCTGTTGCCACCGTTATTCCTACTGTTAAAACTGTACTTAATGTTTTGAAAACAGAATCGATTCTGCTCCATGTTTTTCTGCATTTGTTAAATTGTCTTAGTTTTTCTTTTAATTCTATTTGTTTGTCTATCATGTATTTTTGTCTGCTTTCTTGTTCCATTTTTAAACGTTAAATTAAGTGAACTTCCGATAATGCTCTACGTATATCCTTAGGGTTTTGTACAATAGTGACATGTACCTGTACTAAGAATGCTTCTTGTTTTGACTCCTTGTTCTTCTTATCCCGATAAACAAAAAAATTTGTTTTTTTTTCAATAGAGATTTCTATGAAAAAATATGATACATATAGATTTTCTGTTAATGCTATTGGAAAATGTTTAAATTGTTGATTTTTATTAACATCAACAGAGAAGAAAAGATCATTATGAACAAAATATAGTTTCACATATTCAAAGTCTGTTGTTCGTAAAAACTCATAAATCTGTGTTTCTTCTTCTCGTGGTTTTGGATTTCTAATTATGCTTGCTGATGGTGGAGTTTCCGTTTCCAATATCATATCAAATAACTCAGCTGTATAAGACGCTCTTTTATCATTCGGCTCGATTGAGATTCTAAGGTTATCTATATACAACTGATTTGACGAAATATTAATATTTTCCCCCCAAAGATTAAATATTTTAGTATCTACGATGTTAGCATTTTTGATAAAGTGAACAGATAAAAAAGTGCTATAATTAATGAATTGACCATGAATTGGAAAATCGACTTTTACCTTCATAGGAAAAAATATGTCAATTATAGTATTCCCCTCAAAAGAAGTCATAATATCAGATAAGCTTCCATGAGGATCTATATCTTTTTTAATATTTACTTTAAACCCATATTTATAACCACGAATGAATTCTCCAGTGATTTCTTCCACCGAATAATCTTTATAGTCTTTAGAAAATGGAAGAAAGAAATAATAGGGTTTAATATATTCTAATTCATTGAGATTATTTTGTAATGTGGTTATATTTGTTTCCTGTTTTAAAACTTCATTATTAATAGTAGTTATCCGTTGTTGAATCTCACTATAATCAATATTTTGTATTTGTTGTTGAATATAAGTTTTAATTTCACTATCATCAATATTTTCTATCTGTTGTTGAATATAAGTTTTAATTTCACTATCATCAATATTTTCTATCTGTTGTTGAATATAAGTTTTAATTTCACTATCATCAATAGTTTTTAGTTCGTTTTGTAATTCAGTTTTAAATTTAGTTTCCAGAGCAGTTAATTCTTGTTGTAATTTATCTTTACTTATGCCTGGACTAATGTTGGATATTAGTTTTTTAAAATCTACTTTTTGTTTTGATAGTTTATCATCTAAATTAGATATTGATGACCTTAAATTTTGTAATTGATTTTTATCTACTACATTTATTAATTTTTGTTGAATAGATTCTATTTGTTTTTGTATTTCGCTATCATCACTAAGTTTACTTTCTAATGCGGTTAATTTGTCTTCACTTATGCCTGGATTAATATTGGATATTAGTTGTTTAAGATCTACTTTTTGCTTTGTAATCTTGTCATCTAATTTAGATATTAATGACCTTAAATTTTGTAATTGAGTTTTATCTACTGTATTGACTAATTGTTGTTGAATAAAACTTTTTAAACTTGTTACTTCTTTTTGTAATTTACCATCATCAATATAATCTAATTCTTTCAATTTAGATTCATTTATAAAATCTTTATTATTTATTTGTCGTTTGAAGAATCTTTTCACATCAGCTATTCGATCTTTTAAATGGTCTTTATCTACTTCAATTAAATTTATTTGATCCATTAAATATTTCTTGTTAACAGCATCATTATCATTTTCTGCTAACTTTAAATTAGTTATACCAAAATTGTTCATATCAATATCACCCTGAAGAATGTCTCCGATTTGATCCACAAAATATGGTTTGATTTTATTGATTGAAAATGTAGTGTTTGGTTTTTTAGTATCTAAAGGTAAAGCACCTAAACCAAATTTATTTGCCATTTTTATTGAGTTAAATTTATTACAATTTCTTCGAACTGTTTTCCTAAACTCAACTGATATAAAACCCAAAGTGAAAGCTGACCACAAAACTTTTGACCCGGCTTTTGTATTTGAAATGTAGAAGATTTAATTGGTTGATTAGTTAGATTCATTATCTCTTCAGTGGGATCTAATCCAAAAGAGTCGAAAAAATAAAAGTTAGAGTCTTTGTACAAAGCAGAATGATGAACACCTTTTTGATCGGAAGTGTGTATATTTGTTATAGCGTAGAATTTACCTTTTTTACTTTTGAGATTATTTATTTCATCTCTCATACAATAATAAAACGGTGATATATTTAACTCATTCGCCCATCTCATAAGTTGGAAGTTTGTGGTTGTATCGGTACCATATTTATCGAGAAATTCATTCATTTTTAAAAGTCAGTTTTTTGAAGTTCATTTTGATAAAACCTACCTATAATTTGTTCTTTGTCTTGATCGATTAATTCATATGTTGGAGGGGATGTGCTATTAACTTTATCTACGATAAATATTTCGTTTGTCCAATAACCAACATATCCTTTTTCGAATTTACTTTTATATTTGAAAATACGAACTCGATCTCCAATTTTAAATTTGGGTTTGACATTTAGATTCTTTATTTCATTTTCGTAGTTATGTTGCGCGTTAATTGATCTTATAATATTTGGATTTTTTGAGGCTTGTGCTGGTGACACTCCTATAGATGAATGTATTTTGTTATTGTATTCGTCTACGACCTCTGGTAATATTTTTAGCCATTTTTGAGATTTTAATTCCGTGAACTTTTTGAAAAGTTTATTTTTTAGAGTCCTGTTGAATCTTTCAATAACTACAGCCTTACCTTCGTTGTGAGTACTGTAAATTTCAAACCCCACAGATTTCATATTTTTGTTATAAAATTCGCTCCCTTTATCTACCCATAACTTTTGGGGCCGTCTGTCAGATTGTTTCATTATGGTTTCAAATGCGTGTTTGACTGATATTCCAGTTTTGTTTTTGAGAGGAATAACCCAAGCATATCTCGTATACAAATCTATAACTGTTAAGCAATATTTAAATCCTCTTTCAACTGGCATATTAATTAAATCTGCTGACCATATTTCATCTTTATCAAATACTTTAACTTTTAAATAATGTTTGTTTTTTCTAAATTCTTTATGAATTTCATCTGCCAATCCCATACCCAATTTCATCTTTGCTTTTAACAGTTTAATGATTAGCGCTCTTTGCATTCTCTCTTTGAATGTTGGATTTGGAATATTTTCGAGTTCGATTATCATTTGTTTGTCTGCTTCGTGTCTGAAGTTTATGTCTTTGTTTCTGTAAAGTATGTCGTGTTTAAGCGCAGCAGCGTCAACTCTATTGACTGGTTCTTCCCCTGGTTTTGGTTTATCGTTTTCGTCTAATCGCAGATCTAATCTAGTACCTGGACCGGTGTAATTATGACCTGGAAGATGTTTCTCGCCAGAGTATTTGGCCCATGGAAATCCAGGAAGATATCCTAATGATTTTTGAATATCGGAACCAAAATAAGTTTTTGGATTTTGAGCAATTATCAAAGACATTTTTATCCAATTACTTTAAAACCTTTTCCTGTTTTTTTATCTAAAGCTTGTTGTTCTATTCTCCTGTTTCGTAGTTCTCTTATTTGCTGTAATTCTTTCAGTTCGTCGGATTTTTTCACGGCGTCGTTTATTCTAATTCCTGCTTTTGCCACGGACCCAACTGCTTGAGCACCGGAGGAAATTAGGGATTTGTTGTTTGAAACAAAGCTAGCTACTTTTGGAATTATTTTTGAACCTAGCGAAAATATAGATGAAAAGATACCGTCGCCTGAATAATCTTCGAATCTGTATTGTTCATGTTTTAAAATTAAACTCATCCTATTTTTAATATGCTTTTTTGATGGAATGTAGGAAATTTATTGAAGGTGTTTGTCGTAAGAATTCTATGAAAAATGTAGGCTGTTTTATGAAATGTAGGGTGTTAAGGTGTGTTTTGGGTAGACTCAATTCGGTTGCAAGTTTCCCCATGGGATGAAAATGGCATGGGGAAAGGTGCGACCGAATTGAGTCCTCCTACACTACTGTTAGTCAATACTTTCATCAGATGTAACTCATTGTGTTAGTCAATACTTTCATTAGATGTATCTCATTGTGTTAGTTAATACTTTCATCAAATGTATCTCATTGTGTTAGTCAATACTTTTATCAGATGTAACTCATTGTGTTAGTCAATACTTTCATCAGATGTAACTTATTGTGTTAGTCAATACTTTCATCAGATGTAACTCATTGTGTTAGTCAATACTTTC
This sequence comes from Lottia scabra, assembly GCA_029955415.1. Classification (NCBI taxonomy): domain Eukaryota; kingdom Metazoa; phylum Mollusca; class Gastropoda; family Lottiidae; genus Lottia; species Lottia scabra. The sequence goes on along the minus strand of JARJEI010000013.1, from coordinate 1,583,261 downwards.
ATCAGATGTAACTCATTGTTTTAGTCAATACTTTCATTAGATGTAGCTCATTGTGTTAATCAATACTTTTATCAGATGTATCTCATTGTGTTAGTCAATACTTTCATCAGATGTAACTCATTGTGTTAGTCAATACTTTCATCAGATGTATCTCATTGTGTTAGTCAATACTTTCATCAGATGTATCTCATTGTGTTAGTCAATACTTTTATCAGATGTAACTCATTGTGTCAGTCAATACTTTCATTAGATGTATCTCATTGTGTTAGTCAATACTTTTATCAGATGTATCTCATTGTGTTAGTCAATACTTTTATCAGATGTAACTCATTGTGTCAGTCAATACTTTCATTAGATGTATCTCATTGTGTTAGTCAATACTTTTATCAGATGTATCTCATTGTGTTAGGTAATACTTTCATAAGATGTATCTCATTGTGTTAGTCAATACTTCCATCAGATGTAACTCATTGTGTTAGTCAATACTTTCATTAGATGTATCTCATTGTGTTAGTCAATACTTTTATCAGATGTATCTCATTGTGTTAGTCAATACTTTCATTAGATGTATCTCATTGTGTTAGTTAATACCTTCATCAAATGTATCTCATTGTTTTAGTCAATACTTTCATCAGATGTAACTCATTGTGTAAGTCAATACTTTTATCAGATGTAACTCATTGTGTCAGTCAATACTTTTATCAGATGTATCTCATTGTGTTAGTCAATACTTTCATCAGATGTAACTCATTGTGTTAGTCAATACTTTCATTAGATGTATCTCATTGTGTTAGTTAATACCTTCATCAAATGTATCTCATTGTTTTAGTCAATACTTTCATCAGATGTAACTCATTGTGTCAGTCAATACTTTTATCAGATGTATCTCATTTTGTTAGTCAATTCTTTCATTAGATGTATCTCATTGTGTTAGTCAATACTTCCATCAGATGTATCTCATTGTTTTAGTCAATATTTTCATCAGATGTAACTCATTGTTTTAGTAAATACTTTCATCAGAATATCTCATTGTGTTAGTTAATACTTTCATCAGATGTATCTCATTGTGTTAGTCAATACTTTCATCAGATGTATCTCATTGTGTTAGTCAATACTTTCATCAGATGTATCTCATTGTGTTAGGTAATACTTTCATCAGATGTATCACATTGTGTTAGTTAATACTTTCATCAGATGTATCTAATTGTGTTAGTTAATACTTTCATCAGATGTATCACATTGTGTTAGTTAATACTTTCATCAGATGTATCTCATTGTGTTAGGTAATACTTTCATAAGATGTATCTCATTGTGTTAGGTAATACTTTCATAAGATGTATCTCATTGTGTTAGGTAATACTTTCATAAGATGTATCTCATTGTGTTAGTTAATACTTTCATCAGATGTATCTCATTGTTTTAGTCAATACTTTCATTAGATGTATCTCATTGTGTTAGTCAATACTTTCATCAGATTTATCTCATTGTGTTAGTCAATACTTTCATCCGATGTATCTCATTGTTTTAGTCAGTACTCCAATCATTGTGATGAGCCAAATATATTTATTACACCTTAGATAACGTTAGCATAGTTAGGTAATGAAGTGTCTGTGAAGGAATCCCTTAAAATACTTAACCTTATATTACTCAAACTGAAATCTTACCTTACGGAATAGTTCGGACAATGCTCAAACTCAGAAGATACTTGAAATAATTAGTTATAGTTATGAAATCTAATGGAAAATAATCGTAATTGACGTTAATTTGGAATCAACCCTACCGTCCGTTATATAATTAACATGTAGTATAATATACAATAAACAATATCAGATATACATTAGGGAATTTGTTAGTGTATTATTAACATGGTTCGGTGCCAATAGATAGAGGGCGGAGAGGGAATGTTTTGTTTATGTTTATGTGGGAAAATGGTGTCCTTAAATAACATTAAACAAATTCCCTGAAATGACATAATCTGCATTTGATGGTAAAGAACCATGGTAAGATGAGTTCATACGGATCACAGTTGACAACAAGACGCTTTCTAACTTTCTGTTTTTAGGCTAAGGATTGTCTGTAATATCTTTGTATAATATGATATACAAACTTATTGTGAACCTTTTTGTCAATATGCAGCCTTACTGCCTTAGGCATTACATGATAGATTTTGTTAATGTGCTGTCCATTCTATAAGCACTCGGGCGCGAATAGGCACACATTTCTCTGAAATATTTTGCAGTAAGGTATTCAAAGATAATATACAGGGTTTTTCAACGGCACTAATGTTTGCTGTCTCCCTCGACAAAGTGTGTAGCCAGAAAGCTCTCTTTTCTGTTATAAAGAGACATTAGCTTGATACCAATAATAAGTACGACTCTACTGAGGCCTTTAAAATATTAATAGTCTTTTACAACAATCAATTAATTGCTGCGTGTTGGCAATAGTCACTTATCAACCGTCAAATAAATCGACTTTCCTCTTAATAAAGGATTAAATCAAACATAATTAATTGCGTTTTATGTCTATTTAACTGAATATTAAAATTGATTCATTGTGCGTTGTCTATTCTCCTTTTTATCAGGTTATATTCAGGAATATCAACTAAAAATCTAAATTTTAGAATGGTAACAAAGTCTGAGATGAGGTTTTGGTGTTTTGGGAGTTTTCACCTAAACACTATATAATATTATAGTGTTTAGATGAACTTTACGATCCAATAAAGTTCACCTTAACACTATATAAACACTATATTTTATATAGTGTTAAGGTGAAACTCTCAAAACACCACAACCACATATTATGTGGTATAACTATTATAGAAATTCATATACAGAAATACTATAGTCTCTGAACTTAATCCATGTCATTAAGCGTAATTAATATTGATAAAGCTTAACGTCATATGATTCATGAATCCATATGATGAAATGGAAAACATTTGTCTGTTGTCTATTGTAGAGCTGCAAGTAACCATTGTAATAGACGGTGCAGTAGAGGGGGGTGGGGGGCATTTCTCTAGGAGTGTGAGCTTAAATATAGTGTCCTCTCAGATGGGATCGACTCTTTTTGACATAACAGCCAACACATATACTAGTACATAATATAAGCTTGCTTACTGCTGCAAAACAATGCGTAAGTAAATTGACATTGGAAGTTCAATCTTGAAATTAAGAAACATATTTTAAAAAAGTTAATATTGCTATTGAACATAATGTGGATGGCATCATAAGCTAAGATAACATTAGTTCCAGGTATTATTCATTGAAATAATATAGCCTACACAGAGTTATCTATATACATATTGTTTTAAAATCATTCAGACAGTAAAACTCAACTGATCGGAATGACATTGAATTTATCTAAATTAAAGTGCAAACTGCATATTATTCTAATAAAATTGTTAGAGACCTATCATAGGCAAAATACAACGTCATATTCTTGGAAATTCAGTGATAAGAATTGCATTGTCAGTGTCTAAGACATCTTTAAGCACTTGACTGGTCAGAATTAAGGAATGAACACTTGCTATATAACACGAAATGTAAATACATCCAATGATTATTTGCCTGTACACATTGATAGAGTAGCTTGATTCAGTTGTGGGCTGGTTTGTAGATTGTAAGTCGGTAGAGTCGTGATCAATAACCTGTTTGGAGTTGGGATTGAATTCATATAGTAGTATATTGAACACTGAGCCAAACTAAGATATACATCGTTATACTGAAAGTATATTTAACTCTATTTCTAATGGTAGATGTATATTGACGGATTTAACCAGCGATGCAATATAAATGTTACATTCTGTCTAACAGTATCAGTGATCAGTGTATAATGGGAATCTAACAGTATGGAAACGTTCGTTTTCGATTCCACCATAGTGGAGTGTACATCGTTAATTTACCTAAGTGGATTAGTTAGCTGTGTTTAAGAATGTGATAGGGAGTCATAGTGCCAGTTAACATGGCCGTTGTTTCGTTATTGAATCAGGCACCGTACCGTAGGACTCACAGTAGTCGAGAACGACTGAACATAGCGGAAAGAGAGGATGAGTGGGACTCAAGGCACAACAATAATCATGCCCTTGAAAATAAAAGAAGTAGTGGATGCCGAGGACCTTTATCTAGAAATCATCAATGTTCGATTGATACTTGTGATAGATTAGCAATAAATGTTAGTGGTATGCATTATGAGGCATTCCAATACGTATTCGAAAGGCACCCATCCACCCTTCTAGGTGACCCAAACAAAAGACAGCGATATTATGATCGGCGAAAAAGGGAATATTTTTTCGACCGCCATAGACCCACATTTGAAGCAATATTCAACTATTATCAGTACGGAGGAGGAATTCGGAGACCGGAAACGGTTCCTGATGATATATTTTTAGGTGAATTGGATTTTTTCGAAATTGAACCAGAGGAGATTGACGCGTATCGAGCCGATGAAGGGTACGTGGAAGAGACCATCTTGTTACCGGAAGGACCTATCCAGAAAAAAATTTGGATGATAATGGAGTATCCCGAAACGTCTCGATCTGCCTATATTGTGGCCATTGTATCAGTTCTGGTTACTTTAATTTCCATTGTTTTATTCTGTGTAGAGACGACACATATAGCCCAGGACGAATGTGAAGCGGGCGAACCGACAAACTTTGCAGAACCTTTCTTTATCATCGAAACCTTATGCACATTTTGGTTCACTGTAGAGGTCGTGATACGGATTATAGTGTGTCCTAGTAAACCGATATTTTTTAAAGATTTTAAAAACTTGGTCGATATAACGGCAGTGATCCCGTATTATGTGACTTTAACCAATGTTTTAATCAGTATGACCTGTGATAGTGCTACCTCTAGCACGTCCTTAGCATTCTTAAGAGTTATTCGCCTTGTTCGAGTTTTTAAACTGACAAAACATTCTGCTGGACTCCAAGTTCTTATCATGACTTTTCGAGCCAGTTTTCAAGGCCTCCTTTTATTCCTTGTTGCCATGATTGTATGCATTCTCCTATTTTCCAGTGCAATTTATTATGCGGAGTTAGGAATCGACGAATCGCAAATTAATAGTATTCCCGATGGTTTTTGGTGGGCAGTTATAACTATGACAACTGTAGGTTATGGAGATAAAGTGCCCGTGGGTGTTTGGGGAAAATTAATTGGATCATTATGTGCCCTGGCAGGCGTCCTTACACTTTCAATTCCCGTGCCCATAATAACTGAAAACTTCAACAAATTTTACGCTCATAAAACGGGTCGAGGAAGAATATGAGACTAGGTTTGACCGGATGTGAACTTTCCTTACCGATACTACCTGTTGAGAGATATGACAGTGCTTGTTTTATCGACCGAGTTTGTTTTACATGATGTCGAACGTCATGCCTTACGAATTTCATTGGCATGGTTATAATGTATATCATTGATGAGAGCTTGCAAATGTCAGCAAATCCAAAGAAGAATGAAATACACCGAAATTGTCGATATGAATTGACCCTAATTTAGAGATGTTGGTTTGATTTTGAACGGAGTTTTTTGTTTCATTCCATAAAATTTGGGATAGAAATTTTCCATTTCATCCTATTTGTGATTTTTTTTTTCAATTTTGAGAAAAATTTTCAAAGTTTGTCACCTCTTTCACTCTTCACGAAATTCACTCTTATTAACTAATAAGAATTTGTTGATAATTACCCTTTCCCTCTGGATTTCGTAGAGGAATTTCTATCTTTTTCACTTTTTTGCAATGTTTTTTCAGTAGATACTAGTAAAAATTTGCACAATTCCAACATTTTTCAGAAATTTCCAAATTTACTATTAAGCATGATTAACTTTGGGTAGTTTGAAGGTAGACTAATTTTGATTATTCATTTTTGCAAATTTTCTTAGAATTGTTTTAATATTTCAAGTGTTTAGTGTGTATAGTTTTGGAATTGAACATGTAAATGTGTGTCGATAGGGATTATCCCCCTTTGTGGATTAATCGGATTTATTTTAGAATTTGTGATATATAGGATAACGACTATGCACACGAAAATATTGTCAATGTGGTTTTCAGTTTGCCTATGCACACTGGTGAAGTGGTTTCCAGTAAGAAAGAGTTTTTCTCCTTTTTTTCATTTGGATTTATTAATGAAATCAAATAGTGTCTTATTGGATACGTTCTATGCAAACTAAAACACACGGGTGAGTTAAAGGACTTTTTAACCTTTAAAGAACTTCCATATTTATACTCGCCTCGTTTTCACTCTTAGAATAATCATCCCAGTCGTCCAGTCGACTCTATAACAATGTTTAAAATCTATTGTTATACATATCAAATATTGACTACTCAATTCACTCAAAGATAATCCTGATTGAACATTAACAGCTTTGTTCATAGAATCGACGACCTTGACCTGTATTCCCGGTAGTAATAAGAATACAACTTCCTCTACATACCGGAAGTGATTTCTATTATTAATGAAAAGTTTCATATCTATAGAGTTAATAATTCTAGAATCATTCCAATAGATTGCGAAATAATAGCCTGTAGCTAACGTCACAGTGTCTTAATCCTCTTGGGCAGGTTTAGGGTTGACTTATATTGATTTCAATAATGCGACTTATTATTTTATTTTCACTCGCGACTAGACCTAACAATACCCCATAAATGATATTTTTTAGTAGCGTAGTTCAATACTTTACCCCAAATAGGAATTCCGGTAAAAAAAAGTAAGCATAATCACAAATTACTTAGAGAGCTAAGATGAATGAAAGAGAAAAATACTCTGCTGTTTGATGTGAAACAACTGCAATGTTTGGATTCCCCGAAAACGAAACTGTAATAGTTAAATCATTAAAATCATCTTTAGATCTCGCGGGGCTTTGTAAAGAACTGTAACAAATTGAATTGCATCGATCGATTTTCAAGTCTGTTTAAAATATAATTGAACGCCAGGAAAGGGAATACTTGGAAAAAATAAAAAGTTCTACTCTACAACACACTGTCTGGACATACACCAAATGGGAACTTTCAATTTATTATCGGTTTATCTTAAAACTAAATTAATCTAACCACAATTATTTGGTAAGGCTTCGTACCTTTGTGTTGACGAAACAATGTTACCTTCATGATGTTGATAGCCAAAGGAAACTTCACAGAGATATGCAGTTGTATTATTAGTATTATTAAAGATTGATACGAATAGGTTCAATTCGAAAACAAATATTGTGAACAGATTAATTAGAAATATACTGATGTATCGATTCAAATTGTTGAGAGGAAATAACATTTTGAAGTAGCAGCTTCTAATTAAATCAGGTCTTAATTAAGATTCTTCTATACCATGTTTACGTTAAAATCAAACCGGATATACGCCAGGGATCTTCTTAATTTCTTGTGCCAATTAAATATTGTAACGTGGAACACTCCACGGATATCGTCCTTAAAAGGAAAATTATTTCGCAAGTTTCTTTACCCTTGAGAATAATTCAAGGTCTTAATCTACATGACTTTAGAGTGAATTGTATTGATATGGTTTGTCAAAATTAAGTTTTATATTCAAAATAGACAAAATAATGGCAAAATATATCATTCTTATTAACGTGATATAAGATTTTGGAATATTGATGTCGATGAAGAAACCTATTGAATATATGAGTCATCATGATGTTTTCATGGCCTACAAAAAGATTTTTATTGACTCGATTCGACGACTGGGATGTCTTAGAACAAATAACTTCTTTTGTTTTTAAAAATTTATTGTTTGACTTCGTCACGCCATTCTGGATTGTTTCATTCATTCGAGGATTTCAATACACGACTTATTTTGATTAAACTTATTGACTCAGAGACTGTCCTGGTCGATATCTATACGAATAGAATTAAGTTAGTCAGATATAGTTACGTGAGGGGAGGGGGCGTTGGCAGGGTGCTGGGGTAAGTATGGAGCGATATTCCATCTAGTTCCTGAGTACCCTGACTTGGTTCTGCTGTCGAAGAACAGCTTTACCTGGCCTCGACACTTCGCTGATTGGATGCAGTAAATCCATCAAATTTGGTGTGATCTTGTGTTGGATTAAGGCTTGTTAAAATTTGGGAGTCAGTAATGAAATGTTCTGAAGAATTTGGGGTTAATAAACAAAACAAAAGTTTGAGTACCAGGAGCTATTTTTAAAATGTAGGTCAACAAAATATGTGATGCTTTGATATGCATTGCTTATGTACAAATTCGTTCCAGATGATATCTGGATTGTTCTTCCGGATTGGGCACGGAAAGATTATCAAAAACAATGACTTAATTACACAAGGATGCGGGTTCATCCACTAGAATTTTCAAAAATCACTCAATTTTTCGAATCAATCCAAGATGGTGTGACTAAAGTTTTGATTGTTATTATTTAAAATCTTGTATCTATTACTATTATTACTACCTGCAAATAAAATGATTATAAATTAACTATAAGTCATTATATTACAGGATGTCACCTCCCAGTCTCTAAACTTCTAAACAATAACATTATTCTTATAACTGCTACAAATCTAACAGTAAATGTTTCTTGTTTTCAGCAATTTTCACTAACGCGTATACTGCGTTTCTGAACTCAATCTGGCAAATATTATTAGGAACAGAACGGTAGAGCAGGACGACCACTAGTCGCAAGTTTTTGTGACCTAGTTTTTCTGACTCTCTCCCAGCCATATCTGTCCAAATATCTAGCAAAGTCTGGGAATAGAGTCAGCAAGTTTCGGACTAGACGACCACGTGTATTTAAATGCCTTAACGGTCACACATTTTAACGGTTTAAGCTTCAGTTCAATTAAAAATTCCATGAAAATAGGCGATTTACTATAGGTACGTTAACGTCGTCTCGCACACTGATATTCTTCACCACAGTTTATACCAAGGTTAAGGCTCATGAATTTAAAAGTTTGTTCGTCTGAAAACTATAACAGAGACATCTCAGTGTATATAATTAAACCGGACACACAGACTTGTCTTTATGGCACGTTTCATTAACCCAACGTGAAAATTATAATGATCAAAGCCAGACATCCAAATTAAATTTTCACCAATATTTTCACAACTCAGTAACTCAATACCCTTGTTATATAGTATTAGAGCGAAATTCAAATAATTAAACTATCATACCTTTCACACAATATCATGGTTAGTAAGGCGATGTAAAAACATGTTGCCCAGACGATAAAGGATACCCATTATCAGAAATGACAGGGAGTTTGGCGTCCTGCTTTTCGACACATGTTTGATCCACACAGTCCGTAATACACAGTGCCTTGGTGTATCCGGACGACTAAACGTTTAGCCCATGTCAGCTACTCTGGCTCGCATCACTAAAACGAAGAAACCTCATGGTTTGAATTTTTTACCAGAATCGAAGCCTGGACCTTAAGGTTAGGTAGCTAGAGCCATCACTTACAATTGTAATGCTATCACAAATATTTCAGTCACTCAAAGGTTTACTATTTTACTTATGTTTCTGAACCTACATCACCATTTAACATAACACTGCTTAGTGTATTCAGCGAAGGGATAACAGTCAGGTGTGGTGCACTAACACAATGTAGGCTACACCTGCTGATATATATAATACCTGTATATTATGTTATAATATATTTAGCTTACTGCTCGTTAATTCTATATAGTGGTATCATTTATGACTTAGTAACTTATGTCTAACGGTGATGTATAAAACTCGCATAAAAATAAACTGTCAATAAATCAATAAATTATAACGTTAAAAAAAAAAGATCATATCTGACTAAGAGCAGTTGACTACCCATGACAGCATTAGTATCAGTTGTACTAGCAATCTCAGAACAGAACATCAATTTCTATCTGTTTTACAAGAGGTCAGTTAGATTTATAAAGAAATGTAAACCAAGTTTGTTCTAATATTTATAAATCTGGTTTGCACATGGTTTCTTACCTACATCAGTCTACATTGTTAACATATTCATTTTCACTACTCAGAACACTTCTTATATTGATAACCCAAATTCTACTTGAGTAAAGAAAGAAATAACCTTTTTACAAGGATATCTACTTAGTTTTGCGTGGATCCTTTCTACGAGCTGGTCCTTTGTCAAATATTCCCCGGTTAGTTAGTTGGTAGCTGACGTTAGCTTCCAGGGGATGCTGATATCTCAAACTATGTCGTTGTTGGTAGTCGTAGTTGTTGGGTTCTTTCCCGGATTAATAGTACCCAGCTGATTCGACATGGTATCTTATTCAAGGTCACCAGACTTTCATACGCCGAATCCACTTCCACTATTTTGTTCGACGTATAACCAATCATATAATGCCGTCATGTAAAGAAACCAAAGCTCTAACCGGCTTTCCTTCGGCCCTTCATCGGTGCTCCACATGTTAACTACTGTTATAATCCTCATCTACATTATTTTCATCGTAATTCATTTTCATAATGACTGTAAGAAGGCATTAGCATTTTATTAACCTGCAATTCTTTAGGCTATTAATATATTCACAATTCAACTAGCTTGATTGTATGATGTTACAACTTGCTTGATAGCATGATGATACAACTAGCTTGATTGTATGATGATACCACTAGCTTGATAGCATGATGATACAACTAGCTTGATTGCATGATGATACCACTAGCTTGATTACATGATGTTACAACTTGCTTGATAGCATGATGATAGAACTAGATTGATTGCATGATGTTACAGCTAGATTGACTGCATGATGTTTCATCTTGCTTGATAGCTTGAAGGTACAATTTGTTGATTGAATTAAAGTACTAGATTGATGCATGATGTTACAAACGGCTTGATTGCATGATGTTACAACTTGCTTGATAGCATGATGATACAACTAGATTGATTGCATGATGTTACAGCTAGATTGACTGCATGATGTTTCATCTTGCTTGATAGCCTGAAGGTACAATTTTTTGATTGAATTAAAGTACTAGATTGATGCATGATGTTACAAACGGCTTGATTGCATGATGTTACAACTAGATTGATTGCATGATGTTACAACTAGATTGATAACATGATGATACAACTAGCTCGATTGCTTGAAGTTACAACTCGCTTGATTACACGATGTTACAATTCGCATGATTGCATGATGCTACAACTAGCTAGATTGCTTGATGTTACAACTTGCTTGATTCATTGCGCTCGTGTTGGTGAATGGTGCAGATTTATTTAAATGTTAGTTTCTATTAAGATATCGTTGGATATTTCGACTTGTCGATTACTATATCATGAAGGCGAGAAAACTGATTCATATTTTCTTAGCATTTTCCATGAAGGTCAAAATCGTGCTCTGACATCGTGGCTGGAACAAATCAAAATGTAGGCGGTAAAGTTGAGCTATACAATTAAAAACTATTGGAAATCGGTATAAAGTAATTATTTTAGTGGAAATTTCACGCCAAACTTTACGGCTAGCTATAACCATTTCTCATCAACCTTAAATCAAAATGGCCGACGAATGATTACGTGATTCCACAGTCGAGATTGATTTTTTCAAAGAGGGTGAACAACAAATATCATAAATTCCAATTTTTTTCTGATTTGACTTTCAACGGATATTGTATTTTACCGATATTACTTATCTACTGATTATTATTATATGTTTTCTATGTTTGTTGATTATTTATTTGATATGAAACGATTGATAGCTACTACGTAATGGATATGAATAATGTAAACATAATAATAAACAGCTCAATCATATCACTAAATCAATATACAATATACGGGAACTAGGCAGTATTATAGTTTGAAATCAAACACTAATCAGATTTAACAAGATATCAGTTATAGAAACCTTGCTCTATATTTCATATGGTAGTCCGTTGCTGTATTGTTATATTATTATATCTTGCAGGATATAATATAAGGGAATATCTCACATTCCCATTGTTATTGAAAGACATGAATGGCTGTGACTTTCACTATGTTTTACATGGAAGTCCGTAAATGCTAAATTGTTATATTATTAAATCCTGCAGGATATTCTTTAAAGGAATATGTCACGTTCCCCTTGTGATTGAGAGACATCAATGGCTTTAGCTTCTGTTTAGTGACTATACGTTGCTCTTCATAATTTTGGAAGGAGTAAGGAACTGATTAAGCTAAGCTTTTGCTACTATGGTGATGAAATCCGGGGTCATGACGATCTGATTTGATTGCTTGAAGGATGTCATTCTGTTATTTTGCATCTGGTACACTCGTGTATCAGACGTAACCAGTGAGTTGCCGATAAACTGCCCATTTAAATCCCTCACACCCCCAATTACAATATTAAAGGGGCCCACAACTATGATTTGATATATCGATATAACAAAACACAAGACAATATTATGGAATATAACACACTTCTTTAATACGGATAAGCACATAACGTTTCAACACAATATACACGTGTCGTCATCAGATGTAATGATAATACGGATAAGCACATAACGTTTCAACACAATATACACGTGTCGTCATCAGATGTAATTTATGTCATTACATCTGATGACGACACGTGTATATTGTGTTGAAACGTTATGTGCTTATCCGTATTAAAGAAGTGTGTTATATTCCATAATATTGTCTTGTGTTTTGTTATAAAATTATGTGCTCCTCGCTTCTATATGTCGTTCAAATCTTGGATGATTTGATATGTTTTAGATTTTGCTATTTGGTAGATCTAGTATGTATCGTTTCATATGACAATGAATATCCTTATATCCATATTGCCTGTACATTTAATCAAGAGAGTATTTGAACTGCTTGTTTCATTGATCAAAAAATCGTGACACAGAGCAATTTCTGCATATCACAGAAGACAAGAAAAAAGAAACGAAACAAATCTTGTGCAGTCTAATGAACTTGTAGTTGTGAGTGGCATTATCTGTCATTTTAGATCACAGACTAGGAATATTCCAATATAATATTGATTGTAAATGTTATTTTCATGTGTTTGCTTTTTCGTTTTGTAGCAAAAGTTTTATGGTGACATTTTGTCATATCGACATGCGCTTTCGGAGTTGTATCGTTTCTTTATATGTCTATACTAAGCCCAAAGTTCAAATAACTATTATATTGATTTGTTCATTCGGAGGATGATTGAATTCTATTTGTATTAACTACTTTTCGAAAACGACATTTAACTCTCTCTTGTGACCTTATTATAGTAACAAACCATTGAGCATTAAATAATTCCCAAGACAGAATTAAAACCTTTTTTGTTTGAAATACATAAAGTAGCAGAAAGTTCTTGCTGAAACAACATGAAAGGAGCAGGATTCCAATTGCACTTACAATCGACAAAAAATTGAAATGCTTTTATTTGAAGAAAGCCATATGATAGTTAAGGCTACTTACTGGTGTAAGTAGAAATATAGATAAAGATAATTAATAAACGTAAGTAATGAGTATTACACAGAGTATTACAGAGACGAGTTGACGAAACAACATCAAAGGTCCAGCAACGTTTAAAATACGGGACACAAACACGTTCGTTTTTAATGAACACTCCCGCATCTGCTTATAAGAAAACAACAATTATTGTAAATGTTAAAGTTAATCGAATGGAATGTATATAATATACGTCACGGTACAATACAGTACAATAACATTATAGCTTACAATACAGATATATATCGTATAAATTAACCTTTATCTGTAAATAAAACAATCAATATTAAAGATCCAACCAGTTGAATTTATTATAGTTTTCAAGTTATTGTTTCAGATTTCACTGACATGGCACTCGAAAACGAACAGGATCGAGTAGACTGGAATGAGAAACGTAGAAAATCAAGATATAACTTAGTCATTTTTCTATTTATATTGTCTTTTTCTGGATTTTAATTTGATGACTTTTTACATTTTGAAAAATCTATCCATGTTCAAGCAGTAATCTAACATTCTAGGATCCTGAATGCAATAGATAACAGAAATAGAACTTTAAATCCTGATAATAAATTTGTTATGACTGTTGGGGAATCCCTTATTGCTCTTGTCCGAACCTTCAACACGTGAAATTTACATTCGGCTCAACCTTCGTCATTGTTCGAGACTATAAAATGACTCGGCCATGATAAGCGGCCATCTTGCCTGGTATTTGGGCTGGAAAAGACAACTCTTGTTTCAAGGATGATTTTGATTGGCTGTTTTTTTTCCGCGAAAGATGAAGATACATTCTGAAGAATAATTGTGATTGGTTGAACTATAATTTATTCAATATGGCAACTACCGTACAGCATACGAGGTTACCTAGCATGTCTAGTTCCGAAGTTGATACGAGTGGAGAAATTTAGTGATATGATCCAATTGCCAATCTGACCTAGTCTAAAAGTATGAAGGCTAACATTCTAGGAACCTGAATAGAACAGATAAAATAAATAGAACTTTAAATCATGATAATCAAGATGTACTCAGTCTGTTCCGCCTTTTGGTCTGTTCCATCAGCTAATCTGCTTACAAGACAAATTCAATTCAACAGGGAAAGACTATGTTGGGTTTGCTTGTCTGTGATTTGTGCTATCTCGACTGTGTAAATGTAAGCTATAATGATGATATATTTATCTGAAGTTGGAAGACAGCGTTTAGAAACTAAGACACCTTAAACCTCCTGGGAAATCAATAGACTTCAGTGAAGATATATTAATGTTATTAGAAATTCTAAACTATTATAGTCTTAGTCTAACAGACGTCAATATAGTCCATTTCACCAGTTAAATTTAATTCTATAGTTAGTTTGTATTGCGACCGTACAACATAATATGAATTTGACCTTGGCGTTGGCGTTGGTGATCATGGCTAAACAAGGCTTCGTTTTTGGAATAACAATCATTTTTTAATATATACTCGTACACATCAACCGTGCATGTTGTGGCTTCTCTCAAAATTCAGTAACATCGGAAATTTCCATTTCCATTTCCATACCAATTATCATTCAGGTAAAATGACATTCATACACAGGTTCAATTTCCAATTTAAAACATTCATTCATGTGTCGTTGACAGGATATGCTTACTCTTCTAGACACCTGATACAACTGTTCATTATGATATACTTACTCATGTATGATTGATATAATTCCTCATGTGAAAAGTTCATAATTCCTCATGTGAAAAGTTCATACCTATGTTTCGTCATGTCTTTTTGGATTTCGAGTTTCGTTTTGCGGTTCGGATCGTTAGTACTTGGTTTCTGTTTTCATGTAAATTTATTTCATTGTTCCTGTAGACTTATGGAAGTAAACAGGCATTTTCTAAACGATCCCACGCTCATCGATATTTTAATAAGATGAAAGTACATCAATAAGAATAGTGGTATGATTCATAGACGAGGTCGGTGCTATTCGTGTCTGAAAGTGTATTTGTTTAAGAAGAAGAATGTTGGCTAGAGTTATCCAGTCAGTTATGAGGATATTGTCATGTTAATCATAGTAATTTAATCAAGCTAACTCGTTTCAAATCCAATATTTTTACTTCTCGTTATCATCGTTTTCTTTAATTAGTCTCTCAAACAGAGATCTCGACATCTTATATAAGTCTAGTTCATTCAATAAGATAGTTCAACACAAACTGTTGCTTTCTTCCTTCTTATTTTTTTAACAACCAGCCTTGGCCTTAATCCGTGTACTCAATCATTTATGACAGTTTTATCTATGTATTTGATACTTTGCAACATGTCACAGCACAGAAGTTGAAACCTACAGATTTCAGTGTCATAACAATGCAATTTTTAAAGACTATATCAAGAATTTTGTTTTCGACTTATTCATGAGACCAATCAATTGATAAAAGGCCATAAAGACTAATATATATGTGAATTTCTATGACCTATTTGAAGCATTTCAAGACAACAATAGCATATCGATCATTAATTTGATTCTATGTTAGTTCTTAATTACCTCCAATTACAATTACCATAATATAATGATTTACATCAATTAATTCTAGTAAATAGGTCACAATAGTAGATATGAATGGGTAATAATAATAAAATAATAACATTACTTCTACAATATAGCCTACGAATACTGGTCAAGCTGTGACAGAACAGCTGAAGGTCTACGCAGCCGATACTTGTAAGCTCGTTTTTCCTTATTTATATTGTTTATTATTTTATACGTTGATCTCAAAGAAACGATGAGATGGGCCCAGTGAACTAGGCGATACCTCTCTTCGGGCTTTTCAATCAAACTTTCCCTTATCAGCAGGCCGAAGAGGTGACATGGCCAAAATGTCTAGTCTAGTCTAGTCGTTCAGATGTTACAATATAACGAGGCCTCGTGCGCTACAGTCTGTGTACGTTCAAAAGCCCTAGACTGTTAAAATGAAGACTCATAAGCTAATTGCGTGATGTTTTTTATGTTCAGTAGCCAAATCAGATGCAGAAATGTAGTAAGACTACGTTCATTTCATCAGAACATAGATGATACCATTACCGAAACGTGGAGAAGGGGATCGTATGTATTTACTCTTGGTTGTGTAGTAAAACAAATGTGCTGTGTCATCATTTAAGATCCAAGAAACATTTACCCGCTTTAGCACCAATTGATGCTTATAGGATGTCGAAAATGCAAACGGAACAAATATTTGTGCTCAAAAAGACAAACACACAAAACCTTCACCAGTGACCTGTACTGTAAAAAAGAGACTGAAATAGTTCAGCAACTTAATACTGGTTATTCTGTCAATATAAGTCAAAATTAGCCTCAATAAAATTTCACACACATTTTCATGTTATTTTTAACAGTCGATAACGGAATAATGGCGGTAAACTTGATCAAAAATGGCGTCAGTTTGTAAGCAGACGATATAATTGAATCTGAACTCTCGAGGGGAATCAACTGACTCAATATTATTTCTACTCGTCTTCTTATTACATCTACATCAATCAATGACCATCTTTCATTCATC
This sequence comes from Lottia scabra, assembly GCA_029955415.1. Lineage (NCBI taxonomy): Eukaryota > Metazoa > Mollusca > Gastropoda > Lottiidae > Lottia > Lottia scabra. The sequence continues at coordinate 1,566,363 of JARJEI010000013.1, read as the reverse complement.
CATTTATCATTTCATTCATCTCAAAATACATCTATTGGTTCAAAGGTTAATTCAGAAGTCCAGAATGATTGTGATATAATCTGGTATTTTCCACAAAATTGTGTACCATCAAGAAGGATAACCATGATCACAACGAGTTTGGAAGAATGAAGAAGACCGACACGACACACTACTCAGGGCCGAGGATCACCGCAATGTCATTCGACACGATCAGATCTTACGAATTCTCAAATAACCAAACCAATATCATTGAACCAATCCAACTACCAACTACTACCACTACCAACAACTACCTAGTTTGCGATATCAGCTGCTGCTGGAAGCGAACGTTAACTTTCAACCAACCTCAGTTACCAGCTGTAAATGGGTATGAATAATCCAGGAAAGGTCAATGCCAAGAGATTTGGCCAGGACCAGTAAGAAGAAAGGATCCTCAAAGCAACTCAAATTGTTATCCTTGTAAATTATATTGTTTCTTTTTGTCTTTTATTCAGTATCTTATTCCTATTAATATAAATATTCATTTTGAACCAGTATTATTATTTTCTGTTCTACCTCTCTTCTGAAGTTCCACAATTTTTGCCACCTACTTTACAATATTGTGAGCAGATGGATACCACTCGCACTTGTGTTTTCTTCTCCTTCTGTTTCCAATTACACCCCCTCAAACTGAAAGTGGCAGTTCAGACACGAGAAAACCTCAAAACATATGAGTACATGTAAACTATAAGGGTGGATCAGTTTAAAACTTTGACCTATCGCCTAGCAATGAATTTAAAGTGAATTTTAAGGCCTTGCTTTGATCGACTAGCACAAAATCCTAACATAAGATGATTTTAGTGTTTCGAACACCTGATTGTTCAAACATTAAAATCGATGTTAAATTTAGTTTTATTAACCAATCAGATTACTGTATTTCTTAAAATCTGGATTTCATCTTTCTTAAAACCTCTTTGTGAAACAGGGTCCAGATCTTTGAATTGAGACCTGGAAAAATAAATGAATATATTATGATGTATGTTACTATTATAGTTTGTATTAATCAAGTAGGTAAATATCAAGAAGTTCAATATAACAGACCAATTAAACCTCCTTGGTAAATAATATGACTAATTTTCACCCTGATCGTCTAGACATTCCTGTCGACTTAAGAACATCAAATGCAGACAAATTTTCAAAAGACATTATATCAATACAACGTACAATCAACGAAATCACTTATACTGACAAATTTGGTAAGATTTGGTAAAGCGACGTAGAGTTAAACAAATAGCTGATATTGTATTTCATCAAATTACTATCATCAGTTCTTGGCTGAAATCACGGTGGGCCTAATTCGTTCCATTCAATAGTTTGTTCGTCCAGTGTGGCCGTCTGTGGAGAATTAATTTTTATAATCCATTAGTCTCGAGGTCAGATAAGGCCGACCATCATCTAAATGATATTACATTGATTTATGTTATATTATTGATGTTTGTGGGCAGTCTGCAGTCTTCCGAGTTTCTCTTTCAGCTGTATTTCTTCCAAGTCATCAAGTGGTTGATATACAATATACATCCTTCTAAAACAACTTATAACGGTAAAACAAATTTATAATAATCTAAAAAAGGTATTTGTTTCAGTTTCTAACTGAGGTAAAGATCAATAGACTGGTAGTAGTTTCTGTAACTGGCTGTTTAACCTGCAATTTGAACTGTCTGTAGTTCCCAAGCTATTAAATTTCTACTGCAAATGTAAAAGAAACTGGTCTCTTACAGATATACTGTTATCATGAATATTTATAATTCACTTCGGACATTTGAAATATAATGATTTCTAATGATATATTGCCACGGGAATTTTAATTGGAATTTAAGAAACTTAAACCATTAAGATACACAAATGCCTTCATTAGTTAAAAATGGTTCATTTTAGTATCATCCCAGATGAACACTGGATAAACCGTTGTTTATATCACGCGTTAACGACGTGTCCACCTATAGCAGGCTGGATTCCAGGGGGAGGGGGCGAGGGGTCCAGACCCTTCCTGCTCATGTGTCATCAAAGACAAATAAAACTAAAATGACGCCATTTTCCCCAACCCTCCTCTCTGTGGGCACTTCGTCATAAAAATTCGTATTTTGATCCCCCACTTGGAATATTTTCTGCACACTCACCTGCCTAGATGGCTGATTGGTTGCCACTATGGACGTTTTCTGTGGTCAGCATGAGAAGATGTGTTAACGGCTTCAAGCAGACTGGCCCTTAACAACAAGGAACGGCACTATGATAGTTCAGTTGTCCATTACTATAGAGAGAAATTGATTTATCACCAATATATATGATGTATTATTAAAACACTATTCAATATGAAAATTATAAATAGTATATAAGAATTCGTGGTAAAATCAATGATAGCACTGTTTGATTATAGAAGTTTTATTGTTTACTGTTTCTGACGCTAGTAGGACATAATCTATTGTCCCTATTCCTAGGTAGATTCCTCAATATATATATTATAATGGTGGGTTACAGCATGAATGTAGCCGTAGATTGTCCGGGGGGGGGGGGGGGGGGGGGGGGGGTGTGTATTCGAAGGGGCAAGGCAGTCATAATGTATGGAAGTCGTCAGAATTTGTTTCTTCATCCAGTTTTACAGGGGATTTGTCCCCATCACCTACGGTCCTGGATAATACCAGATTATAGATTATAAGTCCAGTAATGCAAATAGCACGGATTGTTACGTCACTAATTACATCACAGAATATGAGCTGAAATAGGGAAAATAGGGGAAAAGGGCTTTTGGTTTATTGTTTTGCAGTAAATGAGATATCTCCCCATCTTCGTGAATATAATATTGTTTATTTAATCATATCTTTGTTTATCTGTATTAGAATTCAATGAGGTTATCGATGATTGCATTGTATTTACCATTGGAGGTAATTCAGATCATTTCATTCTCCAGTGGATCGGTAAATTATAGAAAAGTTTGATTAGTGTAGATAAGGGTATGTACATATCAGCGTATTGTAAAAGTAAACTGCCCAAGTACATGTACTTCGAGATACATTCAAGATTATTTCCACGAGATGTAATGTCAGATAGTTTCGATTGTATTTATCACTGGAAATATTTGAATCCATTTTACCATTCCGTTAAACGACTGTGATAATTGGCGAATATTGACTGTTTTACCACTTTTTATCATGTTAACAAATATTTAATATCATTTAAACACACGAATTGTTTAATCCTGTAATTCAGTTTGACATTGATTTGATAAACAGGTTTTATACAAAAATGGACTTGGCTGGTAATCGAATTGGTTAAAGGGATACATCCATCTAATTATTGACATTATAAACTTATTCCATAAAGATATCCACAGCACTTCAAGAAATAAAATTTATAGAACAAGTAAACACGGAAATTATTATCTTGCTCGAGTTATAAAACATCGATGGCTCCATAAGGATTAAGAAGATACCATTTTTCGAATATGTATTGCACAGAAGATATCCAATTGCAAAGAAACCTGAAGTAAGATTTCTACGGAATTCCATCAGCAAATCAACTAAACCAACAATTCCCATTAGCGAGACAAAGCTGAGAAGCACTTGTGTGTTAGCTCTTCCCATCTTCACTTTGGCTAATACCAGTAACTAATAATATTTCTTTGATTGATGTAAGCTTGATCACACACTCGGGAAAGTTTGAAAGAGATAACAGAAACGGTCTTCAGAAAGACAGAGATCAAATAATCACAAATCGATCGTAGTCGAAGGTCATGCATACAGATATGAAATATTGAAATATGGGAGGATGTGAACGTTAATAAATGATGTTTAGAGATAAAGAAACGTCCATCAAATCACATATCAAAAGAATTCTCAGCTTCCTCATTAAATTGTGTTCAATGATTGGATATAATGGTAATATAGAGAACTGGTAGACCATACATTATAAGTCTACATAAGACAAAAAATAAATGCCTTTAACAAGCGAACTGGAATGATAATTTTGTCAGACAAGTTGGTTCTCCAATATTTTTTGCCCGGCGACAGTCATTAAATTATCACATGGAAAAATATTGAAAAGTTTTCTTGACATTCCGAAATGTTTCGTAACTAATCTCTGGGTGCATTTTGTTTTCCGTCTTGTTGAAAACAACCAATAAACCAATAACAGTTTATATTCATTAAAGGTGTCTACAATATACAAACTGAATCAAATAAACCATAAAAGTAAGTAATTTTCCACACATTACAGGTTATTACGCTTAATAAAACGCTTAATATTTTGCATATCTTATAATATATAAGGCAATGTTCTGGATTTATCAGATTATACAGGTTACCTGTAGTATAGTTATGACATCAGACAAAATGCCTCCTTTAATCTAAACCTTTAAAATTCTCCTAATTAAACTTTTGTTTTCGACTGACCTCGGCTATTTGTAATGCTGTAAACAATGACAGCTCTTTATCGGACAATAAATATCACCACAGAGCAGATCGTTAATGTGAATTATGGTCAGCCAGATCGTGTTAGATATAGAACCTGTTTCACAAGTAACCTTGAAAGAACCAGTGATGGTATTAATATATGTAGGAGGATACAATCGGTTTAGATGGTAAAGAGGGTGTTTTGATGATAGAAACGATCTAATTCACCACGATATATGGTGTCAAAACACGCAACTGATTTCCATCGGCATGTGGCTGTGAAATTCCGTGAAACACATTTTAATTCATTAGTATTAATGAACCATACGTATGTGATTCCTAAATAATAGGTCTCATCACGGACAAACTGTGAGAAGAAAGTTTTGAAACAATATTAAGATGAGTCAATTTTTCAGTTGAAACGAGAAGAGAGGTATTAATACCAAATTTAGATCAGTCAGTATTCAGTTAAACTAGTCAATATTCAGTTAGATCAGTAAATATTCAGTTAGACCAGTCAGTATACGGTTAACACCAGACGAAAGATAATAAAACAACATTTAGATCAGTCAGTATTCAGTTTAAACGAGAAGGGAGATAATAAAACAACATTTAGATCAGTCAGTATTCAGGCGACGGGAAGGGAGATAATAAAACAACATTTAGATTAGTCAGCATTCGGATGATGGGAAGGGAGATAATAAAACAACATTTAGATCAGTCAGTATTCAGTCTCAATGGGAAGGGAGATAATAAAACAACATTTAGATCAGTCAGTATTCAGTCTCAATGGGAAGGGAGATAATAAAACAATATTTAGATCAGTCAGTATTCAGTTTAAACGAGAAGAGAGATAATAAAACAATATTTAGATCAGTCAGTATTCAGTCTCAATGGGAAGGGAGATAATAAAACAACATTTAGATCAGTCAGTATTCAGTTTAAACGAGAAGAGAGATAATAAAACAACATTTAGATCAGTCAGTATTCAGTCTCAATGGGAAGGGAGATAATAAAACAACATTTAGATCAGTCAGTATTCAGGCGACGGGAAGGGAGATAATGAAACAACATTTAGATCAGTCAGCATTGAGGCGACGGGAAGGGAGATAATAAAACAACATTTAGATCAGTCAGCATTCAGTCAAACGGGAATGGAGATAATAAAACAACATTTAGATCAGTCAGTATTCAGTTTAAACGGGAAGAGAGATAATAAAACAATATTTAGATCAGTCAGCATTCGGATGATGGGAAGGGAGATAATAAAACAATATTTAGATTAGTCAGCATTCGGATGATGGGAAGGAAGATAATAAAACAACATTTAGATCAGTCAGTCAAACGGGAATGGAGATAATAAAACAACATTTAGATCAGTCAGTATTCAGTCTCAATGGGAATGGAGATAATAAAACAACATTTAGATCAGTCAGTATTCGGACGACGGGAAGGGTGATAATAAAACAACATTTAGATCAGTCAGCATTCAGTCAAACGGGAAGGGTGATAATAAAACAACATTTAGATCAGTCAGCATTCAGTCAAACGGGAAGGGTGATAATACAACAATATTTAGATCAGTCAGTATTCAGTCTCAATGGGAAGGGAGATAATAAAACAACATTTAGATCAGTCAGTATTCAGTCCAAACGGGAAGGGGGATAAAAAAAAAACATTTAGATCAGTCAGTATTCAGTTTAAACGAGAAGAGAGATAATAAAACAATATTTAGATTAGTCAGTATTCAGTCAAACGGGAGGGGAGATAATAAAACAACATTTAGATCAGTCAGTATTCAGTCTCAATGGGAAGGGAGATAATAAAACAACATTTAGATCAGTCAGTATTCAGTCCAAACGGGAAGGGAGATAATAAAACAACATTTAGATCAGTCAGTTTTCAGTTTAAACGAGAAGAGAGATAATAAAACAATATTTAGATCAGTCAGTATTCAGTTTAAACGAGAAGAGAGATAATAAAACAACATTTAGATCAGTCAGTATTCAGTTCAAACGGGAGGGGAGATAATAAAACAACATTTAGATCAGTCAGTATTCAGTTCAAACGGGAAGGGAGATAATAAAACAACATTTAGATCAGTCAGTATTCAGTTTAAACGGGAAGGGAGATAATAAAACAACATTTAGATCAGTCAGTATTCAGTTTAAACGAGAAGAGATATATTAAAAACAACATTTAAATCAGTCAGTATTCAGTTCAAACGGGAAGGGAGATAATAAAACAACATTTAGATCAGTCAGTATTCAGTTTAAACGAGAAGAGATATATTAAAAACAACATTTAGATCAGTCAGTATTCAGTTTAAACGAGAAGAGATATATTAAAAACAACATTTAGATCAGTCAGTATTCAGTTTAAACGAGAAGAGAGATAATAAAACAATATTTAGATCAGTCAGTATTCAGTATTAATGGGAAGGGAGATAATAAAACAACATTTATATCAGTCAGTATTCAGTTTAAACGAGAAGAGAGATAATAAAACAATATTTAGATCAGTCATTATTCAGTTTAAACGGGAAGGGAGATAATAAAAACAATATTTAGATCAGTCAGTATTCAGTTTAAACCGGAAGGGATATATTAAAAACAACATTTAGATCAGTCAGTATTCAGTTTAAACGAGAAGAGAGATAATAAAACAATATTTAGATCAGTCAGTATTCAGTATTAACGGGAAGGGAGATAATAAAACAACATTTATATCAGTCAGTATTCAGTTTAAACGAGAAGAGAGATAATAAAACAATATTTAGATCAGTCAGTATTCAGTATTAACGGGAAGGGAGATAATAAAACAACATTTAGATCAGTCAGTATTCAGTTTAAACCGGAAGGGAGATAATAAAACAACATTTAGATCAGTCAATATTCAGTTTAAACGAGAAGAGAGATAATAAAACAATATTTAGATCAGTCAGTATTCAGTCCAAACGGGAAGGGAGATAACAAAACCACACTGAAGAAGAAAAAAAGCAGTCTGTTTTCAGTTTAATGTTTATATTAGTCAGTATATGGAGCTTTGCGCTTTGAGCACTCTCCATGTAGAGTGGATTTCAGCGCTTTAAAAATACAAGTATTATTATTATATATTATGATTTGCGTCATCAACTTATAATAATAATCACAAAAAAACATTAAGTTCTCAAACTTGAACAATAAGATTATATATATTCATCAAAGGTGTCAACAATAATAATATACATACAGAACCAAATAAACCATAAAACTAAGTAAGTTTCCATAAAATTACAAGCTATAATTGAAAAACGCTTAAAATTCCCCTGTTGAATATATACTCCTATTGACCAAGTTTGAAAATTTAGATTCTAAGAGGTTGTATTCCTTTAAGATGAATCATCTGGGAAAGCAATATTTTGAAGACAACGTCAATTTAACCATATAGATATGTCCATTATATAAATCGTATATATTTTGAACTCAGTCAATGTAAGAAAGGCAAAAAAGGCATGAAAGCCGAGGTAGATGTCAAAACAAGGAATATGTTGGCTCATTCTTATAGAAGATCAATAAATACATTGGTAGAAATGAAGTCCACTCTATCTTGATTAATTAAATACACTCATACTATTGACCCAAACAATGGAAGAAAAAATGTCTAAATTGATCATAGCAACAAGTAGGGAATAAATTCTATGGACGATCACTTCCAGTCAACATCACAACAACCTTAGCAACAACTTTATTATGTCTAATTATTTAACAAATGAAGGAGATTTAGAAATAACAGTAAATGTAATCACTCGGTGAAAATATATAGCTTTGACACTATAAATCAAATTATATGACTTAAAAGTGTTGCTCCAACTTCTAAGAAATGGCCCTAAGCTATCTGACAAGTCTTTCGTCAGCTTTTATTGAAGAATAAAAGAGAATGAATCACAGTTCTAAATTGGATGGTTGGTTAAAGAGAAGATTTAGACAAGCGGATTGTAGCATCAGGTGTTTGAGACGGAATATCCTGAATTACTAGGATAAATATGATAAATCATCTGACCTTCATGTGTTTGAAGTGACGAGAGAAACACCTTCTGGAAATGTTTTTCTTCTCATATCGCCTATCACCATATTAGACGCAGCATAATATGCCTATATATACTTTAAGTCGAATTGCATTTCACTCTCAATGTCTACGGGTACGTTAGCTTATGTTAACAGATACCTTGGCCAGTGCTTTATATAGAAGTTTTTAGGAACTTCTTCACTCTTAACACCAAGGACGAAAAAAGTTAAAACATTAAAGAAGAGATATTTTTGGCAGATATTGATAAAACCTATTTGGGTGGCTTTTTCTGGGAGTTTCTTTTTGTAAAATGTAGCGTCTCAACCACAGCAGCAATTGGTTTGATCAATTCCAAGGTCCCCGACCTCTAACCCCAACCACAGAATAAAACACAAAATTAAGAAAACATACTAAAAAACAGGTCCCAATCCACCTCAATCTACGGACCCCCAATTATCTGGTTGAGCAGATTATAGTGGGCGTATATTATCTCTTGTATAACTATTGCGTACTGTAAAGTGTAAATATGTTTAGAAATATTCAAATTCCAACATTCTCTTTAATATGTTGATTCACTGAGTTCCTTTCTGTGTGCTACCTTTATAAATAATCTAGTGTAGAAATTCCTGAATTCACCGTCTTATTAATCCACAAGGATATGTTTCGTTCCAACTCAGTAGCAAACAATTGAAGGAATTAATTAAACACTTTCCATAAAATATCAATCTCCGTCTTTCAATTAGATTCTAGTTCCATATAAATTTATCGTAACTCGTTCTTCCTAAATAACATTCTTTCAATATCGTTCAAATGGAGTCAAAGGAATGTTGTACTGTAATGGAATTTAACAGCAGAAATACAATTGTGATAATTTAATAAAATGTTACACTGTCGACTGAAAACATCTTCACAATGTCAAGCTATTACAAATTACGTCGAATACCGTGATATCATAAGGCATTTCTTGTTTAAAATATTTCTTTCGAAGCTTTGATCGGCTGTATTCTCTAGCCCTAATTAATAATTGATTAACTTCAAATTTCAGTATTGGGTGTTCCGGTACCGTTTGATTGCATTGAAGTTGTGATCGAATTACTTTTATAGATTGTAGAAACATGATTAAAATTACATAGTCGACACACACAAATATTGTTTAAAGGGATAGTAACAGATTAAACTATGTAGTACATTATTGTGTCATTTGGCGCCATGATCCAAACTGAGGAATAAATAACCTCGATAATTCAAAAAGCATATTTCAGAATAATCATCGATTTACTCAATCAATACTGTCGAGTCACGGAATGGATTATTTCGTCCTTCATTTCGTAAATTTCAGGAAAAGGGTACCAAGAAGAGGTATAAATATTTGGAAGTACTAGATGCCTACAATCAACAACTACCAATCAACTACCACCATCAAGAAGAATAACCATGATCACAATGAGTTTGGAAGAATGAAGAAGATCGAGTAACTCACGCCACACTACTCAGGGCCGAGTTTCACTGCCATATAATTCGACCCGACCAGATCTTACGAATTCTCAAATTACCAAACCAACAGCACAGTTCCATCCGATTGAACAAATCCAACTAGAAACTACCCACCTACTACCTAGTTTGCGATATCAGCTGCTGCTGGAAGCGAACGTTAACTTGTCATCTACCAACCAACCTAGATGCCCAGATGATTGGGAGCCATGTTCTTCTCTAAAAGAACCTTTGTTGCTTCTATTTCTAATCTATTACGATTTTGTAAATTAGTTACAGGAATCGAAACGATCAAATATGTTAGGACGGTGCCAATAAGAGCCTACAGATTCTCAGACATACAATGGCTAGAAACTCTTAAAGTCTGAGTAAGCGTTTTTCAATTATATGCCACCAGATAAGTCCCCTGCTGAATATATACTCCTATTGACCAAGTTTGAAAATTTAGAATTTATGTTCATTCTAAGAGGTAGTATTCCTTTATATACCAGCAATCCAGATAAACATTTAAATCCAAACGTAAAATACAGAAAAAAAAGTAGTGGCCTTGATCATAAATTTTGTGGTCCCTTCCCTGTGATTTTCGAGGATTCTTGTACAAAATGTTTGGAGTATTTAATCGTACAAAATTGACAAATGTCTGCAACTGTTAAATATAAAACTGTTATATATGAAATATAAGGTGAATATGAGACAAGAGTAAGGTATCTTTTATGATTATGAGGGATAAAAAGCACGTTTATTTTTTCTGATTTATTTAATACATTGATTTGCACTCTAAAAAAATATTCTGATCAAATAGATTTTTAAGCGAAAAGGAGACCCAGACCTAAATTTGGACTTTGCGTGGGCATGTGATATTTCTAAACTTTATTATTTTCTATTAGTTAATATTTCTGAAATTAAAAACATCGTATTTTATTTCCAATCAATCAATGTATTAATCTACATTCGCAACTTCATGCAAGACAGAGCCAAAAGAAGGATTTCAAATACAATACATTATTCAGGATGATATCTGTAGAGCCCTAGTTTCTTTTAGCCACTTCTTGTACATTCCTAATTCAATATCTTGAACTTTGTACAAAGTAGCCAATCCATTTCAAGGTTTAATGCAGCTTTATCGTTCTGTATTTTACATTATTACAGTATTATCAGTACAAAAAGAAAAACAAGGCACCTGGCTTCTACATCTTATCCATAGTCCTTTTTAAAACACTTTTGCATTGCTTTAATTGGTAAGATTCGCCGAAACACTGAAAGGCAGGATAGTCGCTTCTTGAGAGATGGTACCTTTAGATAAGATCCGTGACAGCATCTCAGGATGGCAAAAAACTTCAGATATTGGTGGTCGAATTGGTGAAGGCACATTGAACACAGGTTGAAATAGTAAATTTATTCGTACTAATTTGATCAGGACATAGCTTTTATTCGATGACCCTCATTTTTAAGGGGTTGGACAACTGTGAGAATTTAGCAACAGCTCGGTTTAACAACATCTGAGAAACTTCGGGTCAAAGATATTTTGTTTTTTTGGATTCCCGATATATTCGGTGGTAAAACTTCAATATAAGATATATTCCTAATTCCAGACATACAGGTCGATGAGATTCTAATTTCATTTCACATGTATAAAATCAGAAAGAGTTGACCTATTGAAGTACCAATATTTACCATGGAATTTCTATAAAGAATTTAAATAAAGTGTCGTGTTTTTATTGAATCCCAGTAATCAAATCACCCTTCCAATATTCATAGACATGCTTGCACTCAAATTATTTCTCAACTTCACGTGTTGTATCGAACGTTTAAACCACGTAAAACTGTAACATTGTAACCGCCAATTCGTTGGTGCGACGAGGCGTATAAAGGGCGATAATTAGATATGTGTTTCCTGTAGAATTCTTGTCGATCAACTGTCAGAAGATAATGAAAGGGAAAGATATTTAATGTCTGGTTTGAGATAATTGGATTCGGAATAACTATTGTTTTCATTTCTGTTAAATATCAATATTAATATTTTCGCATGCTGAAATAATAAGAACAGTAAACAAACAGTCAAATCAATTCGAATATTTCGTTAGAATTAATTTAAAAAAAAAGATTGAAAATATGGAAAGTGACTACAAACAGCTAGTTGGGGAAGTAATAGCTTGTAGAACACCATAGTTGATACTTTCATGTTAAATTATATGTATATTTTGTCTGTACAATTTTCCAACCCCTGTCATGCTACAACCCGAACAACCAAAATTAACGTAAAACTATCACAATCTTACAGACTAAGAACACTACAGCATTAATTGTTCATTTCTTAAGCAAAATTCGGAAAAAAATTCTATAAACTAAAATGTTATTATGAAGGTGTATCGAGGGCGTTCAAATTTCTACCATAACACTCCAATGGTTATTTCAATACAGATATAAAACTGACAAGATTACATATAGCTGATGAGAAACAGGCATGGATTGTTATTAAATGTTACAAGACAATCATAATCAAGATTTCTTCTCAACCAAAATAAGAGAAGGCATAACCTTTATCTGATTGATAACACAATATTTTATCTGATTGAGTTGTTATCTTGTTTACTCATCACTTCTATTTACCATTGGTTCTTCTTGTAAACACACATTGTTTACTGTAAAATCAGTCATTTTACCATTCATACTTCTTATAAACACATCCTTCACTTCAAATATCATTCATTTTACCATTGATTCTTCTTCAAACACATCTTTTACGTCAAATATCATTCATTTTACCATTGATACTTCTTATTATCACACGTGCTTCACTTCAAATATCATTCATTTTACCATTGATACTTCTTATCATCACACATCCTTCACTTCAAATATCATTCATTTTACCATTGATACTTCTTATTAACACACGTTCAAATATCATTCATTTTACCATTAATACTTCTTATTAACACACGTTCAAATATCATTCATTTTACCATTAATACTTCTTATTAACACACGTTCAAATATCATTCATTTTACCATTAATACTTCTTATTAACAACACACGTCCTTCACTTCAAATATAATTCATTTTACCATTGATATTTCTTCAAACACATGCTTAACTTCAAATATAATATTTACTATTGATACTTCTTATTATCATGCGTACTTCACTTCAAATATCATTCATTTTACCATAGCACACGTCCTTCACTTCAAATATCATTAATTTTACCATTGATACTTCTTATAAACACATCATTCACTTCAATTATCATTAATTTTACCATTGATACTTCTAATTATCAGACGTGCTTCACTTCAAATATCATTCATTTTACCATTGATACTTCTTCAAACACACGCTTAACTTCAAATATTATCATTCATGATACCTTTGGTCCATTGGCCTGTAGAGAGACTGGAACAACTACCACGACTCCTGAAACATAAAGAGTAGACAAAAATGACAGGACAGCCTTCAAAGGTCAAGTTTCAGATAGCAAACATAGAAGAGAAGAGCACAAGCCTCTTTTAGAACTTCTTTCCAGGTCTAGAAATGAAAACTAGACTTGGTTTGGTGCATTCTGACAGATAATATTGTCATACGCGCCATTACTCCTGAAACACATACAAAACATAGTTTAAAGGGATTGTAAAGAGGTTTTCTAAACTTTGCATGTGTATCGGGGACACTGATAGCATCAATTTGCTCCATTCCAATTTTCATTTCGACTTCTGTGTTTCTTGCAGTTCCACTAAAACTAATGGTGATCTATCGGAAACTACAGCAGAAACGAACATGTTACAATTGTAACAGAGTTTGAATACTGAAAAACGTTTAGTTTCTTTCTTGCCTTCATTTTGAAATATGACACTTTTTTTTATTGTTGAAAGTCAATAGTACTAAACTAGAAGAAAAGAAATCTGTCGATAATAAAACGATAGTTCGTGTTATTTTATGAAATCGACCATATTTTCTTGAGTTAAAAATAATATTTCTTAATCACTTGAACAATATCGGTTAGCCGACCATTGGATTAAGTCGTGTTTTTACAAATTGTCTTCAAAGAAACATATGTTTGTTTTTATCGAATCTAAAGTATTTGTCTAGTAGGAATCGAATTATTCTTGAAATGTATTATACTTTTATCTTAAAGGTACAAAGAAGTGAGAACCATAAGCGTATTTGTGCTAGAATGTTCAACTATACAATTCGGAAAGTTGGTGAAAGGACTATGGAATTATATTTTAGTGTTTAAAAACTTTTATTACTGATGGAAGCTAACATCGTGTAAGATCACTTTGGATTAATTTTAGACAAATCTAAAAATATTGTCTCATTATAAGCTTTGAAAGCTTCTTATCTTATATTGTAAGTGTCGCATAAAACTAAAAATATGTTTGTCATTGAATTATTTAATTGGAAGCTGACGTTATCTTGTCATACTGACAGTTGATCTGAGAAGTATCAACATAATATAATATGCAATAATAGTACTTTCCTTAACGAACTTTAGACATGAAACGGAAAATTCATAAGAAAAATGAGCTCTCGTTCGGTGAAAATAATAAGAAAATAGGCCTAGGTGATTTTCAGGGCTTGGGGTCATTGCTGAAAATGAAATTCAGACATTGTCGACCTTTTGATTATTTTTCCTTTTAAGAATAATCACTTAAAGGCCTTCAATATAACTTACAACCAATGCTTGTGGTTCTGAAACTTTTATGTGGGTTCAGTATATTCTGAATATTGTTTTCAGTGGCATCTCTTCCATCTAAAGCGTTAAAACTTACCTGGTTTCTAATTTAATGAAAGGTCATTTCATCTTCATTCAACATTGTGTACGGAAACACACATATCTTATGGTATTTCTTTCATAACTTCTGTTTATGTAACCCTAGTGTACTGACTAAAGATCAAGATTCGATATAGAAAACAAAGTAGTATCGACGTACATGAAATATATCACCCCATTCAAACAGGAAACGTGATAACTTTGCACTGTTGTTTGCTCGACTCGTGTTGAATAACCACACATTTGCACCGATTATATCTGTAGAGAAATCAGAATACAAAGTAAGATACACAGAAAAAATACTTTATAAAGGGAATGCAGAACAATGTCTTAATTTCAACGTTATATTAACGTTTATTTTACTATTTTAGCTCAAAGCAGATCGTCCAATAGAAAATAATTGACTAAATGAATGGTTAAAATCCATCAGAAACATGAATCAAATCAAAGAAAGGAAATCAGACAATGGATAAAGAAAACTTCTTGAATGTGTTTTATTTTTCAATACTTAAATTTTCTGATCAAACGCATTATAAACCTATTTTTTTTTACCTACATTGCATTTTAATGCTTCAAAGACCACCAACTATAAAGGCTGGAAAATAACAACCAACTGTTCGTATACTATGACTGTCATTGGAACCACGGTGGTTTTCAATGGTTTTCATTAATTTCCACTATTTCCAGATTTCTCTTTTAGGCGATGCTGTATGTAATGGATGCTAGTCAAAATGAAATATTCAACCGCCACCCTGTTAATCACGTCGTAAAGAAAGTCACTCTACACGATCTGTTTAATCTCGGATTAATTGTCTACACGGACCATAAACCGAGTTTCACTGCAACAAGTGGATGGTATATTAAGCACCAGTCGGAGAGGGTCCGTATGGTTTATAGTATCGGCCGGCTCTTATTTTGGGGGGATGTGAGCCCAGTCCAGATAAAATCCCCATTTTCCGTCTCTCGCCTCCGTCGGCGGTAATTATTATGACATAAAAATTGTCCGTGTCTCCGTTACAAAAAGGGCACATTTAGGAATAGAATGAAAATACCAGGCTTGAAAATAAAAAAAGAGATAGGATGAGTTGGAAAAAGGGGGTAATCACCGCATAATCTATATTTTTTGCTACTGTCTCCCGCTTTTTTACCACAATCTTCAGACCTTTTTTTCCTCTGATCTGTACACATGTATCTATCTCTAACTAACAACTTTGACAATATGTTTCATGGCCAATTATTGTCAATCAGACAACACCATAGCTTGCACTCGAGTAGTGTCCTCGGTTATATATATGTTCAAGTCCATCCTGGCCGCAGGTCACCACCTTTAAGACTCTCTCTGCCACATTGACACCGTAGAAAATGAAGGGTACCACATACACTGCATTAAGCCTTTCAGGTGCAGTTGTATCTAGCAAAATAATGCTTGTTTAGATACCCTACTTAGTTTAAAAACTTTTCAGCCAACCCTCGAATATCGAATTAAATAAACTTGTTCCTTGTATTTATTCTGAATGGTTATCTTTCTCTGTTTATTGAACAACATGTCAGAAATTTTTCTCGACAAGCTTCTTTATTCATAAAAATAAACACGTGTCTACATCTGGATTCTGATCAATTACGAGAGGCCAGTAGTACAATGACATTTTCATCTCGGGCAAGAACGATAACCTAATATGTGAAAGCAATATGTTTAATCAATGCGTTCTCTGAAGGGTCTCAGATCCACCTTTCATAATATGAGAGCAACAAATTTTAGCAGGTGACGTAATCTAGGATTTAGCTGACCTGGGCACAATTCCAATTCAATTATGTAACGCTAATTTTCGAAGGATTCGATATGCACATCCACAAAAAGGTTAAACTGAGTTTCCAACAAGATGAATATGACTTGACTAAGAATGGTTATAAACTAAATAACTATTAAAACATTCCTGTGTCTCAACAAGACGAATGGGGGCCTGTGAACTTAAGTTGGTTGGTGTCCCTTGCTAAAGATATTTTTAAATTTACTTGCCTTCATTCTAAAATTCATTTGCATTCTTTGGGGGTTGGGCTCCGTTAGCGGTTAAGGTTCGTGGATTTGGTTCGCCGCTCCCTGTGGTGGTGAGCCACTGATGGGAACTATACAACCTATCTGTATTCCGCTCGTATATTTCTGGTATGAAATGATTAAGTAAACTCTGACCTATATATCATAATTCCAGTTATAAATCAATTCAACCTTTCATAAGGCTTTGATTAATTACCAACTAATATTACTAATATCCTGCAATCGTAACAGTATAGATATAATATGATCAAATATTACCTCAGAATTAACAGTTATGGTGACTTTTCTACTAAGCTATAGCTGCAACTGAAAGAGAAAAAATATCACCAAATGGTTTTATGATAACATCGTTACTTGATTTCACTCAAAGAAAAACTGAAATATAAATCGAGTTCTGCATGCACTATCAGGAACTATGTTAATAAAGCGAGAAATAATCTGAATGGATTAACTAGTATTAACCACAGCTTACGCTAGTATTTTGATAGATGTCTAATAACGTCCACTTCGTAGTCAAACCAAACTAGTGATGTATACTAAATACACGTTACAAGTACTCAGATAATGGCAACAATTCAAGAGAAATCTTGATGCTATATATCACACTGTTAAGAATATGGAAAATTGTGTTAATAAGTAAGATTGATCTTATTGGATTGACCTGATTCATAGTTAATTATTTCGGTTAAACCCCTATCTCATCATGTGAATTGGGATCATCATACGGAACGGGGTACAGTTATAACAGTAGATTTATATTATAGACCTACTATCATCAATCATAATGGTCATTATTTTATTTAAAGTGATATATACTTAATATTTATTTATATACATGATTATTACTGCACCACAACGCACAACTAACCCTTGATTTTGGTGATTTGAATTGCACCACACCACAGTAATAACCCTTATTATTGATGATCAGAACTTCACCACATCGCAAACACTAATACTTTATTTATGATTAGAGCTTCACCACACCACTAACCCTTAACAATGGTGATTTTAGCTTTACCACTTGATGATCGGAAGCTCACCACACCGCGACACTAAAATTTACTTTTGGTGATCAAGACTTCACCACATCGAGACACTAATACTTTTTTTTATGAATGGAGCTTCACCACACCACTAACCCTTAACAATGGTGATTATAGCTTTACCACATCACTATTGATGATCGGAAGTTCACCAAACCGCGACATTAACATCTACCTTTGGTGATTAGGACTTCACCACACCGAAAACTAAATTTTTATCTGAAATTAGAGCATCACCACACAACACCTCTAACCCTTAATATTGGTAAGGAAAACTCTATCGCACCACAACAATTACCCTTAGGCTATTAGTATAACTTCACCACGCCACTAACCTTAGATTAGTAATTAGAACTTCGTAATGACGGGCATAAAAAAAATTGTCGTCAACGTGAACGGGCAAACCGCGATCCCGTTAAAAAATGAGTGTGCCACTTGCATTAAGAAACCAATCGAAAAGAAGTTCTACTGAAGCAAATTCCTTAATTTTATTTATTATCCCTTAAGTCTACTTTGTATTCACTGCATTTCTCTCTGGTTAAATATGATGAGTCAGAGTGTTTCTTGGAAGCTGGTTGGTTCCTGCAGACCTGTGGGATATTCAACTGCACCGGATATGAATAGTGTTTCATTTCATCCAAATTAGCCTATAAGGTTCATTTAGGTTAACAATGCAAGTTTTATCAAATGAGCATATCCGTAGGGGTCCACGACTCAACGGGGGGAATGGGGGATTGGGGTGTGGGGGGGATTGGGTGGGCGGACCGACTTATTGCCCGAATTTTAATGATATTTTGCCCGATTATGGGGATTTTTTTTCCGAACACATAATATTTGGGGAGAGGGGGGGCAGCTGTTCCCTCTTCCCCCTGTCTCCTATGGCTATGCAAAAGAGCAGTTGTCAAGCAATGTTACTTTTGGAAAAAAAATACTTCTACCACATGCAGTCCAGCATGGTATTTTAACACCCAAATTCTATCGATTGTTTATACTGTATGTCTGAAGGCGAATATCATAGTCTTCAAAATAGTAATGATAGACTTGGAATGACTGCATTGATTGAAGAACATACATCTACGTTTATTCGTATTCACACCTATTCCATTTACTGAAATAGTTCACTGATAATTACTTGCTGAAGAAAGATGTGTTCAAGCTATTAATTGAATTTTATGTACTTTAAGATCAAATTCAACTTTGGTAAAATATAAATTACACATATTAGTTTTGATCGCTGGATTTTAAAGCCTACATATGAGACACAACTGTTCCATAGTATTTTTGGGGTTGACGGTGTTCAATATCTGCAAAGGTCGAAATAGTATCTTAGTATTTCATTTCAATGAATGTCACGAACAGAATAGAATAGAATTCATAGTGTAACTTGGTTTGTTCGTTGTAATTGCATAAGTCTGAAAGCCCAACTAGAAACTATAATTCAGTTCTTTCAGTGACTTATATCCCTTTGAATACAACTTATGATGTATTATTCTCTCTACTATATTCCCACAACTATGTTCCTGTCAGTATTTGACTTGTCCCTGGGTAGTTACCCAAAACGTTGATTATTAAAATACAACCACTGGGACAGCTGATCAATTTGATAGATGATATTAATACTCTAACAATTAAATTTAATATCTCTCTTGATACCTGACTTGTCGAATTTATTTCATCTCTTTCACTTACTCTTTACTTTCAATTTCACAATTTGAATACCAGCCATAGAATTACTAAACTACCATACAACTAAAGAGTCCAACTATTACATGTTTTACAAAGTTGATCGTTTGATCGAGATTAGTAATATTGAGGATATCATTTTATTTTAAATACAATCAAACTCCATCTAACTATTTCTACAGCTTGGTTTTCGTAAGGGGTCTTTAGTGGCAAAAAGACACACACCAGAGATGTTGGTGCTGAGGGGGTAGGAGAGTTCAGTGCAACGAATACTTCATGTTGATTGTACAGCAAGTATACATTATCATGTTAATATACAAAGGTGTATTATCATGTGTATTTTACAACGAGTATATCATGCTATTTTACAACGAGTACATCATGTTAATTTACAGTGAGTATATCATATTAATTTACAACCAGTATACATCATGTTGACTTATATTAGGTATGTCATGTTAATTTACAACGTGTATCTCATGATTTTTTACAAGAACTATATCATGTTAATTTACAACGAGTATATATTAATTCATAAAGAGTATATCATGTCAATTTACAAAGTGTTAATTTACAACGAGTATCATGTCAATTTACAGCTTGTACACCATGTTGATTTACAGCGAATATATTATTTTATTTCACAATAAGTACATTAGGTTAATTTACAATTAGTATATATTATCTACCTTTTACAACAAGTATATGATGTTAATTCACAGCTGTTAGTCATGTTAATTTACAACGAGTAAATCATGATATTTTACAACGAGTTAAGATCATGTTAGCCTTATTTACAACGAGTATATCATGTTATTTTATAACGATTATATCATGTTAATTCAATTAATTATCTATGTTATGACAATTTACAACGAGTATATCATGACAATTTAATTTGAAATGAGTACATCATGTTAATTTAAAACGAGTATATCATCTTAGTTTTTAATTACATTTTAGAAGACGAAATGATTTTTTATAACTTTTAATTGAACAAATTTTTCGCTCGGGATTTAAACTATTTAAAGGTGTTCAGCATTTTAGAGGGACGATTTGAGCCTTGAATATTTTAAATAGTCACCAGAAGTACTAGAACTGCACAAAAATCGCATAATGATAAGGAAAATCTGCTCTCAATATTCTGACTAAGATTTAATATGGAAACATTATCCATTTCATAATCTGTTGTTTTTTTTCGAATCGTATTCATTAGATTAATTAGAGACCTGCCCATCTTGCACCCAATTTCAAAATGGAACTAGGCTGTGTTTGTAATTAAGTGTAGGCCTAGGTTTAATAACATTTCAAATTGAATTGAAAGAATGTTATGTAGATTGAGTTATGTGTCAAAATAATATTATTTGTTCGGGAAGTAGCCTAGTTAATTTTGTTGGTTTATTTATTATCAAAATGTGACAAGGGCCGGATGCACCAATGTCAAATATAATATTGGCCTAGCAATCACAGCAATCGAACGGCATATTGTGTGGTAAGTTTTATTTCTATTCAATATCTCTATTTGAATAATTAAAGGTTATTCTCTCGTTAATCTTAAAGATCACACGCTAAATAGGCCTACAACGCATTTTTCTTTATAAATCCAAACCCCGATGATAATGATATAGATGGGCCTATAAAATTAAAAATACGCGATGAAAGACTGGATGATAACGTCAAGGCAAATGACTTACGTCCCTTTAAATAAAAGGTACGTAACTCTTCCTTTGTTATGAAAAGCCATTTTTTTGAAAATCGGAAGTTTTGATAAATGATATTGATTTGCTCATAATGATGATGGCCATTTGGTTAGAAAACTACAGAATTCGGATGTAAAAATGCACTCAGATTTTGGAAAGGTGGGTTAATAGAAACAATTAGCTTTCTCTTCTTGGAAATGGCGGCGTAGTGGCGTAGCGGAAGTTTGCAATTCAATTAAAATTCGAACCGTCATCATTCCGTTTGTGAAGATCTAGTTCCAAGGAAAAGTCCAACAATAACGATGGCACTATGTTCTACCGACAAGTAGTAATAGCAGTACCTAAGGCCTACCATCCACACTATTATTATTAGCCTTCCAGTTCCAGTATCTAGCCTTTGGGCCTTTTGTTTCACTTGCTGATGCTGGTGCCGAATGTGATCAAGCAAAAATTAAAGATTTTTTAATAAGGTACCTGGCTCTATCAGAATTTACCTACACATTTTCTTTGAAGTTTTATATGTACACATTGAAATTTGTTTTGTTTTTTTTGTTATTTTCAGAGAGAAATTCGGTAGTTTACATTTAAGATAAATTGGATTTGGTGTTAATAAAACAGAACGTCAAAAGATGCCTTTCGTTCAACTTTTACCATTCTTATTCTTCTTCCTGACAGTTTCTCAGTCCAACAGTCAAAGATGGCCGCTGTCTGGAACGTGTTATCCATGTTCATGTGACATTAACCAGAAAGGTTTTGGACGAGTAAAATATGTCAATTGCTCAGATTTGGCATTAACGAGAATTCCCAGGAATTTACCGCTGGATTTACACACATTAGATTTTTCCAATAATAAAATTTTGCCTCAAGAGATTCAGCAACTATGTACTTTTAATTCCATGCAATATGTAGTCTTGTCTTCTAATGAACTTGGCTTCATTCCTAAACAAGCTTTCAGAAACTGTCGTGATCTATTTCATTTAAATTTAACTGGAAACAAAATCACCGTTTTAGAAAAGGAAACCTTTATTGGATTAACAAATCTACAAGAACTTTACGGACTTGAAGCTGGTGAACTGATGGACAATGCATTTCAAAGCTTAACCAAATTAAAAACATTACAAATGAGATTTAATGGAGACGAAATTCCTACTGATGTATTAGAAAATCTGTCCATTCAAGATCTGCAATTAACTGTTCCATTTCTCCAAACTTTACCCAACAAACTATTGGAATCATGTTTTAGAACACTTAAAGAAATATCCATAATTGGACCTAAAATAACATTCCTTTCGGAAAATATATTTCGTGGTTTAGCGGTTCTTAACAAAATTTTCCTCGATTTGAGCACCCTTGTCAGCTTACCGGAGAGAATATTTCATAATAATGGTCAAATTGAAATGTCATCATCTAAACCTCAAAATTTACAAGAAATTTGGATTCTGAACATAGATTCTATTCCACCAGAAATATTCAAAGAATTGGATAATCTTCATACCCTTGTTTTACATGGTATTACATCAATTCCAACAACCAATATTTTCGAGGATTTATTTAATTTAGAATATTTAGATATTACTGATTGTCACGTCAATCAAATTCCTGATAACTGGTTCCTTAAACTTTACAGTCTAAAAACATTGAAGCTACGTAGGACTGGTATACGCTCTATAGAACCTGGTGTTTTAGACGGTCTGCTGAATCTCCAAGAACTAGATCTGTCTCACAATGTCATGAGAACAGCCCAAACGGAAAGTTTCAAGCCCATCGTGCAATCTATACGCAGGATCAACTTTAGGGGAAATATGTTTAAAACCATCGACGAATATTTATTCGACAAGATGTATAATCTGGTAAAACTGGATCTTAGTGACAACAAATTGGAATCCATGCACAAAAATTCCTTTCTGGATTTGAGACAATTAATAACTCTGGATATTCGAGATAACAAACTCTCTAACCTACCAGACGGATTGTTTAAAAATCTCCGCAATTTACAAACATTAAATTTAGCTATGAACACGTTTAACAGGTTTCCTGAAACTCTGTATAAAGTTGGTTATCTGTTGAGATTGGACCTATCTAACAACCGAATACGACGTCTTCCTGATAACGTTGTCCAAAGTTTCCCGTATTTAGAGTTTTTGAACGTTGATAATAACCCTCTACATTGTGACTGTAAGAGTCTGGATGTTAAATTTTATCAACCTAACCTAGTAATTATTGGAAGATGTCTATCACCGGACAAGTTTGCCTGGAGACGTTTTTCTAACATTGATGTTACTGAATGCCATGAGGCCAGCAGTTCTCTTGTAGAAATGAGCTCATTAGCAGAGACTGTTTATCCTTCAACTTCCTTCTATTCACCCTCAAGCCAATTCCACACGAGTGTTTACATTGAGTCATCTGTAACTGTGTTTAATTCTGAAGCCATGGTCACATCAACTGACGTTTTTTCTACAACCTTCTTTCCTACACCACCGTTCATCTCAAGAAACGTTACTAGCGACCTGCCAATATCGTTAAATTCGTCTGTCTTTACATCAACAGTGTATCCCACAACAAGTACAATCTACACCATGCCACATACGACACATGCCCCTCCAGTTGTGGAAGAAGGCACAGACCTGGCAGATATTATGGATGAAGTTGTGGTCCGCATTTCTCTTGGTATTCTTTGTGGTGCCATAGGTATCTGTGGTTTTATGGCATTTGTACTATGGAGACGGCGTGTGAATCGAAGAAAACGATATGAAGTAAACGCTAGCCATGCCGAAATGTGAATATGTTTTGAATTGGAATAATAAAATTTGTACCCAAAATTGGAAAAGTATATCCTGCTTGCCAATAGCTTCAACTTTAATACTTAGACGCAATACCGCATTCTATAGACACTTTAAAGCGTTGTAAACAACAACCATGACATTGTCTCCAATAGTAGAAAATTTATTGTCTTCTCGATTCAGTTTTTGTGTGCTTAATTTCGTTCGACTGAAATGTATTATTGTATATAAGCTTAATGGTTGTTAGTCCAGAATTTCAATAAAAAAAAACCTTCGAAATATGCTTGTATTATAGGCCGTATCATTTTTTCTTTAGCTGAAACAGCATTCAAATCATTTAATAGCTCAATCCTTACCAATACCATATTATGCCATCAAATTTTATTTGCATGTGCTTCAAAGAACATGGTTATATTCAAATGTGGGAGATATTAGGTGTTCAACAGACGCCTTCTCTTAGTTTAGTATTATTTAATTTGTTAAAATAGCCTTGATGGTCGAGCTTTAACAATAAGCTCTGCCAGAGTCCAGAGACGTAATATATTTATGCTGCTCCTCTGCTATTTCACTAATCAATCTTTTTGCAAAACTAAACTGTTAATATAAGGGCGGCAACTCTTTTATATAGGTAAATAATCAGACTACAGTTGATTTATCACATGCTCTTTATTCTTTACATATCACAAAATGAGTAAGATCTTTTAGCGTAAACATTAAAATGTAATCAAATGTGCACTGCCAATATTTATATTTTACCAGATGCTTTCAAAACTATATTTGACATACCAAATCATAGTCTACACAGGTATACATTGGAGATCACTTTTGTGAATAGTTTGACAATTGCAGTTCATTGCAAAAGTTTGTATAAAACATGATTTTTTATTAGCTTGGCAGATGTTTAAATATCACAATTTATGTAAAAATAATATCAAAATAAATTACAAGTCTACAATAGATAATGCTGATAAATATAATACTGAATATAGGCTATATATGTACAAAATGTTAAAATATTTTAGAAAGAAACCCAGGTTTGATTAAGCCATATTACAAAAGACCAATTGTTTAGAACTGCCTTCAGAATTTTACAAAAAACAAAGCGAAATTTTAAACAAAATTTGACATTCATATCCTGTATAAATGGTAACCAATTTAAATACTGTAAAATCCACCATCATGTTTACGAGAATATCCACCATTGGTTCCGGCGTTGTGTGGACTATCTAGAGGATTAATAATTAGTTAAAAAACAATATTAGTTAATTAGATTAAATCATTAGTGTGTGCAATAATAGGATTATTTTTTCTGATGTAATTATTTAATCAAATCCACATTGATTAATGATAATTTTTGTTATTTTTTCTTTTGTTGAAATGGAATATTCAAATTTCTTAAAAAATTTTAATTTGAATGTTTATATAAAATTGGAATATATCAATTTTAGTCCAAATATCAAATTTTTAATAAAATTCACTGCATACTAGAACACCACATTAATAGGGTTGGCTACATGGGGTTTGATATTCATTTAATTTGGCTCTAGAAAAATCTAACATCTATTCTAGCTAATAGCTAAGGTTTACATTGCTATTCTACGTTTGGCACGACATAATTCTGAGACAGGAACCTCCCTCCATAATATATAAAATCTAATTATCATAAAAAAAATTGAGACGTCAATTTGTCATTTTTAGAACTAAAATTAAATAATCAAACCATAAATAAAAGACCATGTTTTGGTTAATAAGTGAGTTAAATAAATTAAAATATTAGTTTGAAATAAAAGTTAGTTAAAAAATCCTCCATCAGGCTTCCTAGAATAGCCTTTATTGGTCTGTTGACTGTGGTGACTTTCTGAAATCAACAGGACATTCTCATGAAATAGGGACTGTGTTATAGTAGAACATGGAATTGGTGCTCTAAAAAAATGTTTTCTATGCATATAAACCTCAATATCAGCTAGGAGTCAGGAGTGTATTTTTTTTTTTTTAGAATGAAATTCTGATATCAGTTTGAGGGTAATTTCATGTAACATAACCCAACCACTTACCAGTTTAACTAATCATTATAATACATAAATCATGTTCAGTCTATGAGGTGTCCTCCCATTAGTCATACGTTCATTAGTCATACGGATTAAAACAACATATGCTATGGTTTACTGCACATTTGTAATACCCAGGATTAAAGTGGAATGATCCAAGAAACACAATTACAACTTTCAATACTTTTAATAATATGTGTTGTGTATTCAACATTGGTACATTTTACATACATTTCACATTTAGTGGTCAGTTGGATACAAATACGCAGCAGCATCCAGAAACTGAATACAATTTTTCTGACCTGCTTGGAGTTGGTCCCATAATCTGCTGAGTCTGTTCTCCTTCTCACGATACACTCGCTTTCGGCCTTGGGAAGCTGCACCAAAGTCAATTTGCCGCATCTTGGCAGATTCAGACTTCTCAATTCGTTGTATCAATTCTATAAATCGATAAATGTTCGGATGGTGATGAGGAAGGGATTTGTTCATTTTGTAGTGGAATCCCTCCAGATAAATAAAAGACCATGTTTTGGTTAATAAGTGAGTTAAATAAATTAAAATATTAGTTTGAAATAAAAGTTAGTTAAAAAATCCTCCATCAGGCTTCCTAGAATAGCCTTTATTGGTCTGTTGACTGTGGTGACTTTCTGAAATCAACAGGACATTCTCATGAAATAGGGACTGTGTTATAGTAGAACATGGAATTGGTGCTCTAAAAAAATGTTTTCTATGCATATAAACCTCAATATCAGCTAGGAGTCAGGAGTGTATTTTTTTTTTTTTAGAATGAAATTCTGATATCAGTTTGAGGGTAATTTCATGTAACATAACCCAACCACTTACCAGTTTAACTAATCATTATAATACATAAATCATGTTCAGTCTATGAGGTGTCCTCCCATTAGTCATACGTTCATTAGTCATACGGATTAAAACAACATATGCTATGGTTTACTGCACATTTGTAATACCCAGGATTAAAGTGGAATGATCCAAGAAACACAATTACAACTTTCAATACTTTTAATAATATGTGTTGTGTATTCAACATTGGTACATTTTACATACATTTCACATTTAGTGGTCAGTTGGATACAAATACGCAGCAGCATCCAGAAACTGAATACAATTTTTCTGACCTGCTTGGAGTTGGTCCCATAATCTGCTGAGTCTGTTCTCCTTCTCACGATACACTCGCTTTCGGCCTTGGGAAGCTGCACCAAAGTCAATTTGCCGCATCTTGGCAGATTCAGACTTCTCAATTCGTTGTATCAATTCTATAAATCGATAAATGTTCGGATGGTGATGAGGAAGGGATTTGTTCATTTTGTAGTGGAATCCCTCCAGATTATTATTGGTGCGAGGTCCTACATTTCTGTGGTGATTCCATTACCTAGCATCATCATCAACCCAAGTAGAGACAATGTAATCATTGAATATCTGGGCGCTATCAATTTCTAGTTTGAGTATTTTTTTGTTTTACTTAATTGAGTTAACTCAATCAAATTTTAATTTTAGTTTGAGTGAATCTTGTAAGTTTAAAGATAATTATGTTGAAGACCAACCCATTTTCACCAAAGGGTAGATAGCTATTGGTGTTTTAACTAATCCCTCATTATCCGTATGACTAGTTCTCGTATGACCAATGAAGATATAACTAATGGGATATGACCGTCTATGAAAGTTATAACTAATAGTTATCAGTAATAGTTATCATTATGTTAATAAGAGTCTAGATATTTGGATCATGCAAGGTCAGTCGGAATGATAACATATAGAATTTTTGTTTATGCCAAAGTGACAAATTATGCAAAATATAGTACATAAGTTATGTCCTAGTGTATTTAAACAGGAAAAAAAGAACAAAAAAACTAACCTATTGCATTTTTAACACTATGAATGCTTTCTCGTTTAACTTGTTCAGTGATCGATAGAGGATGATTCATATACATTGGTTCTTTAGGTATAATCTCTTCACGGTTCTTTAAAACACGACTAGAAAAATATAGAATCAAAATAAATCATAAAATACACTAGGCCTACTTAAAACCTTGTTTAATTCAAAAGATGAATAAAATTCAGTAAGATTATAACTTTCAATTGGTACGATCTAAAAGTAAAACCAATAAATTCAAAACAGTACTTTTTGGGGGTAAATAGCACCAAATGCTTTGCCTTATTAAAAATCTGACAAATAATTACTTGGATTGACAATTGCTACAAGGTTTTCCATGTCAGATTTTTTTTATATAAATTTCATACTTATGTTCTACAGAAATAGGCTACAGCGAGCTTAAAGTGAGTATGGCACTAAAAATTATAAAGCTTTTATACTCACCCATGATCTAAATTAAGAGTTTCTGGTTGAAGTAAAGTTTCATTTTTATTTCTTAAGAATTCAGCATGATGATTGTATTGTGTTTTTAAAACAAAGTCTAAACTATCTCTTGGTGCTGCTGGATCATAATGGTAGATTTCTCTTCTTGAACTACATAAAGTTTGTTTTGAATTCAATCTATTCCAAGGATCAGCTTTTTGAGCAACATGTGTTGGTTGAGAATAGGGCTCAGCCTGAAAAATAACAAGAACAACTGATGACTAAATGCGCCTACTGAAATGTGTGTATAGTATACATATAATGAAAACAAGATGTTCAGCATGTCTTATTGAAATTGTAAAACCTAAAGAAATCTCAAGTTACATCAGTTGAAACTAACAAACTTGAAACCTTTCTTACCTAATGTCTATTGTATGTGAAATATGATGCATTTTTAGCAAGATTGACATTTGTATTGAAGATTTGAATGTAATGACTGGTCTTGTTGGTGGGATAATAACAAGATTGGTCTAGTCTAGTCTGTCACTACTAGTACTAGACTAGTCATCTTGAAATATTTTAGAATTAGAAGTGATAGCCTGGCGTAGTGTGCAAGTTCATGTTTCTCATCACTGTCAATTGTTATTCTTCAGTGTTCATTTTGGCAAATATAATTGGATTATTCCTATAAAGTTAATTAGATGCAGGCCTACATAAATAAGGTTTAGAATAAAATTTTAGTCTAGCCTAAGCAACTATAAAATTAAATACTAAAAATATTTCTCAACTCACCTGTGCTACTCCTGTTCCATAAAAATTATCATCATTTTGAAGTTTAGGGAAAGGATAAGGATCTCTGTTCGACAACATTTTAGCCATTGTAAATTTCTGAGAGATATGAATGCACTGTCAAGCCGTGTAATCAAGCAGATGTCGATCTAACTCACAGAGCTTCACTTTTCTACCTTTCTAGACAATTGAGGATTATTATTATTGACGTAAGTGTCATGGCAACGCTTGCTCTCGAGAAAATCTCGCGATGTTGAGAAAAAGTGATAATATTTTTTAAAAGATTTAATTTTCATTTATTTAATTATATTTGATTAATGAATGTTAAAGATATGAAAAGTATGAAAAGCATGATCATGCAAAAGTTCAAATTATTCATTTAACTTGAAAAA
Organism: Lottia scabra; assembly: GCA_029955415.1. NCBI lineage: Eukaryota > Metazoa > Mollusca > Gastropoda > Lottiidae > Lottia > Lottia scabra. Next base: position 1,536,818 of record JARJEI010000013.1, on the reverse strand, counting down.
ATCGATAATATACGGAAATCTCCGTTAGTTTCCGGAAAGTGTCTCCAAATCTATTTTTAGTGCAGTAAGGTAACAGGTTTCATTCAGGAGCACATTGTTTATACCTAAATTTTGTAAGGCTGAAATGACGAGGTCATATTAATTTCGGATCAAACGCAACGAACAAGTACCGGGGAAGTGTTACTACTTAAAAACTTGTGAAATATGTGCAGACGACTATTTTATTGCGTTTTATTTGTGGCCATAAATTTGTTTCCATTCATCTTCAGTGACAAATTGCCAGCCTGCAGGCCAGTAAGTATCTTTTTTGTTTTGTTTACAGTAGCTGAGTAGGCCTACTACAGTACTAGACATACCCAAAGTTTGCCTCAAAATTTGGGCATTCATGCATAGAGCAGCTGAGCAAATTAAAGCTGATCTTATAATACTGTCTACACATAAAAGAATTAAGGTACTGTGTAGGTCTACTAGGTGTCAAAGTCACAGCATAATATAAATGCCAGTACCATTACCAAAACAGAAAGTTGAGAACGAGTGGGGAAGCCTGCACATCAGCAGCACCTATGTACAACAGTTCTTGATGCCTATTGCCATCTACACGGTAGTAGGGCGTTTCACACCCAGATAATTCCCGCTCTGACAATTCCCGCCCGGCCAATTCATATAAGGACATTTCGCACCAGGTCCAGAAGGATTTGCAGCAGGACAACTCCCACCCGAGACATTTCACACCCTGGCACTTTACACCCAGGACGATTCACATCCAGGAAAACTGCCACCCGGAAATTTCACACCCGGGCAATTCGCACCCATGACAATTTCTATCCATAAGAATCGCATTCCTGTCTCCTACACAAACAACAATCTACAAGGAAGGGGTCCATTCCAATAAAATTAGTAAGTACAAAATCATGCGTAGTTGCCATGGTAGACTATGGTATCTATGGAAGTTCGGCATAAATTTGTACTTACGAATTTTACTGGAACTGGCCCCAAGGTATAAGTGTCGCTAGGTGACTACGCTCCAATATTTCTTACACTAAATGTATGCAATGGGATTTTAACGGACAAGTATTAAAATGGGCCATAATCTGCCTCAAAGTATGACCGCCTGCCGTTTGGGACTTTTTGGCGAGAATTTATCTACAATCATAAAATTTTTATAATGGGAGCAAAAATGGGTGCGAATTGCCCGGGTGTGAAATTTCCGGGTGGCAGTTTTGTTGGATGGTAATCATCCTGGGTGTGAAGTGCCAGGGTGTGAAATGTCCCGGGTGGAAGTTGTCCTGATGCAAATCATCCTGGTGCGAAATGTCCCGATATGAATTGATCGGGCGGGAATTTTCCGGGTGGGAATTATCTGGGTGTGAAATGTCCGCGCACGCAATACGCATCTACACATAGGACCAATCGCAAGGCAAGGGATTATAGGACTGAGACGTTTCCTCCAGTCGGTCACCTCTTCACTTTATCAGAGGAATAAAAAAACTTAAGTGCATGATTGTTGCTTTTTTTTTTGTTTACAGGAAGATTTTCATTATGAATATACTGAATGTGACAGTCATGGTGGAAGATGGCGTGTATCTGTACCAGAACCAGGGAAATGTATTGATGGAGCACCCAATGCACCTGTTAGAGGAAAAGACTGCTGTAAGTATTTTAATTATTCATGGAATCTATCGAAACATGTTAATTTACCGGTATTGAGCTAGGTTTGATTAGTCAGAGTAGGCCTACATATATAAACCACTATTGTAAGTGACTTAAGAGTTCTATAAAACCAGTTGTCATTAAGGCATATATGCACTTTATTCCTATTTAAATACGTTTTAGTCACCGCTTGAAATCAGTCAGACAGGAACAAACTGTTTGAACATCTTAACACTGGTACACTACCTCATACTAAATAAGAAACTATGAAGTTTGGACATAAGTAACCATAGGCTTATGGTAATCCAAAAATAATAAGTTATGACATAAATGCCTCTCGACTATGATATTTCCAAATATTCATTGTAAATCAGTAAGCTTATACGGTGCCTACATAGTAACATACTGCAACTTTTGCAAACTGTTGAATGTTTGTTTTAAATCAAACAATCCATGCTTATTTTCTAGATGGATAGTCATTTATTTGTAGCAAATGTGTCATGGAATCAGTATGTCGTTTGTACACTAATATAATCTAGTTAGAATTTATCACACCGATTGTACCATTTAGACTTAACTAGAGTATTTACTCATAATTACTAGTAAGTTCAGAGTAATTATATCAGGAAACTGTACACTACTGTGTCATATCTATTGATATTGTTGATAACAATTACTGTGAACAACAGATGTTACATTTTAGACAGGTGCTTTACTGTTAATCACTGCATACTGCACAAAATCTATTCATATTACAGATCAAAATCTATAGATTTTAATTAAGATCTATTTAGATATTATCTGGACACCTTTGTAAATCAGATATATTACACAAGCATTTCATTTCTACTATTTAAACTTTTTTATAGACAGACAGCTGTGTTAAACAAGTAATGTCAGAGTAAAAACTGGACTATCAGGCTATGACTAATGGCAATATCATTTGGCTGGAAAAGTATATTTTGTATTTGTTAGATCATAATCTGGATCAGTCAGTCTTTCAGAATTCCATTATCCAAAGTTGGGAATTTCATATACCAGCAGCTGTCATTCTTTCTGATAGATACCGGTACTGTACTTAAACTTAAAGGGATTGTAAAGCGTATTTCTAAACTTTGTATGTGTATCAGGGACACTGATAGCATCAATTTGCGCCATTCCAACGTCTGTGGTTCTTGCAATTCCACTAAAACTAATGCGTTTTATGACGTCACTTACAGTCTGCAATCTGCATATTATATCAATAGTACCGGAAGGTAGATCACTGTCAGTGACGTTGTCAGAATGGAAATTGGAATGGTGCAAATTGATGCTATCAGTCTCCCCGATACACATACAAAGTTTAGAAATACGCTTTAAAATCCCTTTATAGGTCGATATTGATAAAATTTTATTACAGTTACTTTAACCACTGTTATTCCATGGCCTTTTCAACTCACAGACTAATACATTAAACTAATGTTTGAATTAGATTATCATTTATTATTTAAATAGATTATAGGTTTAATAGGTGATGTAATTAACAATATTTATCTTGTGATAACCTACTGTCTAATCATGGTATAACGATGAGGGCAGATGTTGTCTCTCAGGCATTATTCAAGAATTTCAATATATAGAAGATAAGAACATTTTCTGTTTTGTTTATTTTTTTAAATAAATTTCAATAAAACAGTAGCTTATTCAATTTAAAAAATAAGTATATAGGCCTATATACAAAACCGTGCTTTCGTGCAATATATATTCGCACAGAATGGCGTTTTCATTGAATTTGCTTTACGACCCTATATACTACCAACAGCTATATATCAGATACAGTGGACATACATGTCCAGGACTACAATAGCAAATGTAGAACAAAGGGGGTACATAAGATACAACCAAGACGAAAAGGACTAGCTATTTCTTAATACGAATATATATTGCACGATACTGTATAATACATATATTACAAATTATCAGAGTGTTAAAAAGAGTTAATTATTTATATATGAATTTAGTCGGGACAATAATAAAACATTGTTAAGTGTTCAAGTTTTCCTCGAGATTGTGTAAAGAAACATGTCTTATGCTGCTTTGTCATGTGAATGGGTCTTACATCATCAAAAAGTTTAAATGCAATTTTATTCCTCATAAGACATTGTAGCATGTTGATAGGTTATAGGGTTAAAAACATTATTCCTGGACAAACTATAAAAAATTATATAAAGTTTATTTGCATAGGCTTCAAGATAAATCTGTACCTGTAACTGCTCAATAGGTCTAACAGTAACAGTAAATATATTCAAAAGCAGAAATGGAAAAGATATGAAGTTCCATTACTGTTGTTCTATAAAATGTCTCCATTTGTGTACTGCTTGGCTTTGTCCAGTTTCTCTAGAACAAATAAATACAGAAAATAATATAAAAACCTTTAATTCATCTTATTCATATGATGTTATTTTTTTTATTTGCAGCATTCACATGTAAAGAAGGAGAGTATTTGGACCTAGAAAAACAAGAGTGTGAAAAATGTCCTGCTGGAACTTATTCTTTAGGTGGAGGACTACGTTTTGATGATTGGGAGAAATTACCTGCTGGATTCACCATAACAACAGAAGGATTTCAAGGAAAATATTTCTGGCATAATGAAAATGAAGATGTCAATTGTTCAAAGTAAGTTTCATTTTATTTATTCATTAGCCTGGTACTACTATTGATTTTTGTAATGATTTTACACTGATAAACAGTAAACGTAATTTTTTAAATGTGCTGGATAAATAGTCTAAGAGTCTTTATGACTTAGAATCACATTATTATCACTTTATTTTTTAAACACTATCACAAAAGCTGCTAATGCTGTCTAAAAAACATAATAAAACATTTTTGAATTGGAAAAACAATAGACAATTCACTGAAAGTTGGAATGGTGCTAAGTAATGATGGGTCCCCAATACCCTAGAATGTTGTTGTATAACAATATATTATGCAAGTACTGGTGAGGTTGGTGTATGCTGGGTCATCCAGACACCAAATGTTTTGCTTTGTAACTAGGGCTGGGGGGGTCTAATAATTGAAATAATCGATTATCAATGCTACAAATTATTTATTTTGATTATCGATTATCAAATTTCATAATCGATTAAAATTCATAGTCAAATTTTCTGTTACACATTTATCAGAGAACCATTTTATCATGATAATTACACATAATTGTGGACAGTTTCTTCAGTTTCAATTGTCTTCAATACCAGATATTGATAAATAACAAACATACAGGTACAAAAACGTACACGAACATATGAAGATTAGAAGATTTCCCAATTAAAATATTAATCGATTATTGATCAGTAACCTGCCTTCGATAATCGATCGCAATTTGGTAATCGATACCCAGCCCTATTTGTGTGTTGTGTTGTCTAATGTGTTAACATATTGAACAGCTATTATTAACAACTCATAGTTCTATAGCTATTGTAAAACTATGGTTAAACTTGGTATAATGTGTCAGTTGACATTAATATATTATAGTTCTATAGTCCACAATAGTTGTAGTTAATTCTGTTACAGACTATTACTCTCTATGTCCTATAAACAATATATATATATAATAGATCTGACATAGTTGACTCACAGCTGTTGTTGGAAGGACTATTAAAATTATTGCTATATTTGTCAGACATCTAATAAATTATGTGTTATGAATATTATTTATATTTTCAAATACTTGAGTTATTTGTGGTAAAAGGTAAAAGAAGCACTGTCTCAGATGACTGATCCAAAACCCATTAAAAAAGCATTCATCCTCAAACTTTTGACTGCAAACATTAGCCTATTATAACATAACTGCTATTTCACATGACTTTAAAATATGGATACATATGGATTTGAAGACTCAAATATCACAATAATATTTGCGTACACCAATGCCGATAAGATTAGCTAAAACTAGTAAAATATTCTCTTTCTGAGACTAGGGTCTGGTGAACTGTTTCTTTAAAGTACCTTATTCTTATCAAGTTGCAGGATGAATCTTGAGCTCACCAAGTCGCTAAGTTGTTTTATGTGATAAAATGTTTTTAATTATTGAATTATAGTTAGACTGAGTACAGGCCAGATTACTGTACCGTACCATATCTTTCTTCTCACATTGTTTATTTCACTTCATTAAACATGTTAAGTCTAGAGATTTTTTATAAGATTTGGATATTTCTGAAGCAGATTTTGAACTTAAATTTAGTCCTTTAAGTATTTTTTCTTAAAAACACAAATTATCAAATACTTTGCTGCTTGATTTGACACTTAAAAACACTAGAAACCCATACATGCCTCTATCAGATACAGGATACATGCTGACTAGTTGTTGTCTTTTGACTCTTGTATGATGGAGATTATTTAAAGGGCCATTCTGCTTTTTTGAAAAAAGTTTCCATTGTCAAGGGTTGATTACAAACAGGAAGTGAAAACTGGTTGATGATATTTAAGAATTTATTTACATAGGATGAAACATATACATGATGAACCGACTAGGTACCACGCCGGTGACAAAACTGATACATAAAAATACATTTGCACGGACCTCCAGTCCACGCATGCGCAGCCTACTATACTTGGCAATCAGCCAAGTTAACAATCTCACTATTATTTTTTTTTGTTTGTTTGTTAAATTACCAATTGTAGAAATATAATAAAATATACAAAAATAAAATTGTTTATCTTTTTGTCTTTTTGTTGTTATCCCAAACTTTTTTTCTTATTTTGTTTTTAATATCTCTCAACACAGAACATGTAAATTAAAAATGTTTAAAACACATATATACAATAAATACATTTTCATGGCACAAATCGTTTAGAATTGGATAACGCCATCCTCTAGCGTTTTAAGTAACTTATATGGAGAAGCACCCTTCTTGGTTAAACAATCTGCCAGCATCTTATCAGTTTCACACCACAGTATTTCCCTAACTATTTTATTTGCTATCATTTCTTTAATACTAGTTATTTCTAGCCTTAATCTTTTATCAGATACAAATTTTGTTGATTTAATAGCATCACATAATGACTTATTATCAGTGATACAAACTAATGGCAATTGATTGTTATTACAATCATCAGATAGTAATTCAGAGTATAGTGTAGAGATAAAAAATACCCATATCAATTCCATCTGCCATGGCCAATGTTTCACCGGAAAGAGTGCTTCTAACCACACGTCTAATTTTAGAGGAATTCCAACATATAGGTGAAAATTCACCATCTGCATTCACTAATAACACAATATAACCACCCTGAGTTCCACCGTCAGTAAGATTAGCCAAAGAGGCATCACTATAAATTACTAAGGACAATTGTCCTTCACCTAAATACCTGTAACACAAATTAGATTTATCCGATTTTAAACTCCTAACTAACTTGTTGGCTTCCAATATATCTTTAACACGAGCGTCTTTTACTTTTCCAGCCAGTATACAAGAATCGAACATAATATCTGGTCGACTTTGGCGAGCAATCCATATGAGCTGACCTATTTTTGAACGTAAAGCAGTCTTTTCGGTCTCATCTAACAGTTCTTCTTTCTGAAATGTTCTATTCATTTTTATTTTAATAGGCATCAAATTATTTGCATAATTATTTTGGTCTAAATTAATATCTCCTTTTTTATCACATTTTAAATCGATTCCAATATATCTAAAAGCAACACTGTCCTCCTTTCCAATATCAAATTTTGACCTAATTTTTGTTATCACATTTGACTCAAAATCTACAGATCCACTCCAAATGAAATCATCAACATGGCAAGCTAGAAGACCTGACAATTTTCCTTTCTGATCAGACCAATAGAAAACGGCTGGATCAACTTTTGATAATTTTGCCCCTAATTCAATCATAACACTTTTAACTTTATTATACCAATTTAAAGAAGCATCACTTAGTCCATAAACACATTTTTTTAATTGCCAAATGTTATTGGTAGAATTGTGCTCAACAGGTGGTCTTATAAATACGTTTCGATCTATGGTTTTCCCTTGCAAAAAGGCTGTCTTAATATCCATTGAGTTGGGCGTCCATTTCTTTTGGGCTATTATGGCTAATATCATCCTTAAAGATTCTTGAGCACAGGTCGGAGAGTCCTTTTGGATTGAGTTATTAAACTCTTCGAATCCCCTAGCCACTAATCTTGCCTTAGGAGCTATACCATTTGGAGTATCTTTAACAGTACATACCCATCTTGTCGAAATACATTTCTGGCCTTCATCTGGAATTTCATCAAAAACATCATTTTTCTTCCAATTTTGTATTTCAGCAATTTTTGCTTCCTGAAATGATAAATCTTCTATTACCATCACATTTTCTTCACCATCAATATCATCACTAATTTTAAGATCCACTACTTTACTTAAATCCACTGATTGTTTCATAGATATAAGTTCTTCTGGTTTACTAAATTCCAAATTATACCAATGTTTATTTTTACCACCGACTTTTCCTGCTCGACTTAAAACTTTTGCCGTCATGTTCTCTTCAGATTCTTGATTTTTGAATTGAAGAGTCTGTCCAGTTCTTATCCTCGACAAATTTAAGGTGTTGGTATCAGGTATTGATTCTTTTTCTTGAAAAGATTCGTTCGTTGTCTCCACCTCATCATCAGAATCCACATGACCATTTTTATTTACATCTACTTCTGTATCATCTGAGGTTTTCTCAATTGCTGGTATTTCTGCATCAGTAGTTCTTCTCAGTCGACTTTGATGGACTCTTACCATTATACCCCCATGCCTAACAAATACAACCGCTCCATCTTGGCCAATAACAGTACCTGGTCCTTTCCATTCTGTGGCGTCAGGTCTCTTATAATATACTTTATCACCAGTCATAAAGGGACCCTCTGTTGTTCTAATTTGTTTCCGGATGGCCCGTCTAATCTTCTCTGAACTTTCTGCCGCAATGAATGCCTTTCTTGCAGCTATCAATGTTGAAATATGGTCTCCAACAATTTGACTAGACGTGGTGCCCTCCAGTGCTGGTGGTCTATCAATGAGTGTTGATGGTAAATTAGGGTTCCTTCCGTAAACTAACTGGTAAGGACTAAACCCGTTTGAATTCATGAGACTATTCTTCGCCATTATCGCCCAACCCAAACAGGTCTCCCAACAACACGTCTTCTCAGCTCGTATCTTGTGAAGAATGTTTGTGAGTGTTTGATTATGTCTTTCTAACAAGCCATTGGACCAAGGACTAAATGCAGCAGTTGTTTTATATTCTATATTAAAGTTTTCGCACATGTCTCTAACCTGAGAATTATTAAATTCGCCCCCATTATCACTAAACAATCTTTTAGGAGCACCATGAATACCAATCCAAAGTTTAATAAAATTGTCAACAAATACTGAAGCTGCCTTACTTCTTATAATAGCTCCAGCACTAAATCGTGTAAACTCATCAATTATGTGTAAGTACCATAGATTTTTATCAAGTTCATGGAGGTCTACAGCTACTGCATCATTGAAATCACTTCCTAGAGGCAGGCCTACAACTGGTCTTGGAGTTGGTTTTTTATAACGAGCGCAGACATCACATTTTTCTACCACTAATTTCAGTACATCAATGACATTCTCCTTTATTTGACCAGAGTTCTTAAGAAGTGTAGTCAAACGTTCAACTGTTGCATGACCAAATTGTAAATGTAGCTTATTGATAGTTTTTCTCATTTCATCTTGTGATAGTAAGCCTATTGAATCAATCACAAGGACATCCTCACATGAATTTTCCAAAATATTCACACAGTAATGTCCACTTGAGGTAAAGTCTAAATTAACTGACTGACCAAACATTTCCGCCTTGTCGTTGACCAAGTCTAAAATTGTCTCGGCTCTTTTTAATGAGTCTTTACTCAGCAGTAAAGGTATGTCTGTGTTCACTACTTCTGTCTCAATGTTACATTTCACGTCTCCAATTTTTGCAGGAATTGTCACTTTTTCAAACGAACTGACCTGTAATCCATCTCCAAATCTGAATCCTTTCCTACTTGGCTCTCTTTTAACTGTAGACCGCTCTTCTTCATTTAACTTCCCAAGAAAATTTGTCAGCCATCTTTTACCAGTTACTGTTTTAGTACAGGCTGTATCAATGACACCACTACCAAAAGACTCTACCATAAATATTTGATTTGTAGTTTTTTCTTCTCTGGCAAATAACGTCACATGCTCGTCTGTCTCACTTGTCTCAGTGTATTTCACTCGTTCTGTGTCTCTGTCAGGACATTCCCTAGCCCAGTGAAATATAGATTGACAGATTGCACATTTACTTCTCTTCCCATTCCTATCCATTGGATTCACGTATGAACTTCCACCAGTGGAACTATTGTTGTTTCTGTTGCCAAAATTATTGTTTCTAGTAGGTCTTTTATCATACCGTTGGTAACTCGGTCTACTTTTAGTGTAGAGGGCTTCTTCTTTCGGTTTTACCAAAATACCATCTTCTTTCTTCGTGCTTTGACCTTGACCTTCATTTCCAAATATTCTCGTCAAAGCTGACTTCATATTTTCGTATTTCAAATCAATCGTTGCCGTTAACGCTAATTTCCTTTCATTCATAGAAAAATCACAAGAGTCCAATAGTTTGAATGAAAGTACGGCATCTGGTAATACCATTCCATGTTTTTTACACTTGCTATAGCGCTTTTCAAATTCGTAAATAAAGTCCGACATCGATTCATTCCCTTTTCGCTGCAAACTAGCAAACCTCGAATACGTGCTATACGCTTCATCAACCTTATTCTTTTCAAAATGTTTATCTAATTGTTTCATCAATTCGTCTAATCCACCATCGGAATTCAATACTTCGACATCTATCTCCATGGCCTTTTCCTTGGCTTTCCGGGTAAGCCCTAGGGTAATTGCACAACCTTGTCTCTTCTTTTCTAAATCTGTGACTCTGCGCCATATCTGAATTTCACTTTTCCACGTTTCGTAGCTTGTTTCTGGGCCCAATTCTGGAGGATTTTTATAGTTCCTTTGTGCCATATTCGTTTCGCTCTGCTACCATGAAAACTGGTTGATGATATTTAAGAATTTATTTACATAGGATGAAACATATACATGATGAACCGACTAGGTACCACGCCGGTGACAAAACTGATACATAAAAATACATTTGCACGGACCTCCAGTCCACGCATGCGCAGCCTACTATACTTGGCAATCAGCCAAGTTAACAGGAAGTACTTATTGTTAATTAAGCAATTTGACCTAGTTTTGGTGTTTTCCCTTTAAATGGCTCAATATTTCTAGCTGAAACCTTTTAAATACACAAGAGGGACATTTCTCTACTATAAGGCGTTTATTTTACTCAAATCCGTTCGGTAGTTTCCTATCAGCGTCCAAAAAACATAACACACTTAAAAACCTTACGTAAGGTTTTTAAAAATTTTAGCATGTTTTTAGTGTTTAAAAATTAACGATTTTTTTAGTTAAAACTTTCAGATACATTAAATGGCACATAGTTACAGATTTTGGTGTAAAGTTTTCACAAATTTGAGCAAAAAAAAATTGTTGACGTAAAAAAATTCAGACTGTCCCTTTAATCAGTCCTTCAATAACATAAACTTTAACTAGTTGCATTATCACTAAAGGTTGTATCTCACTGGAGGAGACTTCAATGTGATTGAGCCGACTAAACTGTCGTATCAACTCCAGTTGGTCACAAGTAAATCACAGTAAAGTGACCAGTTGACAACTTCAGTCTTCGCTGTTTGTGGAGACGTTTTTGCGACGTCTCCTGGTTTCAGAGAGAAGTGGTGTCTTCAAACATGTTTGTAAACTTTTTCAATTTCCAAGGTGTTTTGTCTTTTTGCAGCGACAATGTGTTGACTAATTTTGTCTTTGCGATATATAACTTCTATGCAATTTTGTCTGTGACGTATCTGAGGAAATTTCTGCTATGTCTTAGCGAAATCTTACAAAATGTTTGAAAACTTTGTGACTCCCCGAAGATCCGGTTAGTGAAATCTTGTACCAACCGGGACACATTTTTCTACTTTTTCCTAATTTTTTAGCAAAAACTAACGAAATACCTAATTTCTTTTTGTTTTTTTTCATTCTATATAGTTTACAAATAAAGTAATAATAATTATCTACAATCTGAGCCCAAAAATAATAAGTAATTCGCAAAACTTCCATCTCGTGTTTTTTTTCTCGAACGCTAGCCCAATCAATACCCTTAAAATATAAAATTTCTGAAGTTTCCAGATGTAATAAATTCTCAATAATTCTATTTTATGTACCAGATTATTGATTACCGGTATATATAGAAATTAATTTAACATATTGAACACTTGGTTTATAGTCAGTTTAATTAAATAACATACTGGTAACTTTCATTGTACCATTTTTATACGCCCTCATCTCTCTATGAGGACGTATATTGTCGGCACCCCTGTCTGTCCGTCAACATTATTGCTTGTAAACGCTCTAAAAACTAGAGTTTTTGACGGAATCAAATGAAATTTGATATGTGTATACGTATTCATAAAACGAAGATCAAGTTCGAATTTGAGCTATTTTCGATCGTTAGACGCAGAGTTATTGCCCTTGCTCCAAATCCGTCGGTCTGTCCATCATCATTTGCTTGTAAACGCTCTTAAAACTAGAGTTTTTGACGGAATCAAATGAAATTTGATATGTGTATATGTATTCATAAAACGAAGATCAGGTTCGAATTTGAGCTATTTTTGATCGTTACAAGCAGAGTTATTGCCCTTGCCCCAAATCTTAAATATGCTATTACTCTCTTAGTTTTCAACTGATTTTGATGAAACTTAAAATGGATGTTATTGGACCTAAATCGAAAGGGTTTTTTTCTGATTAAAATTAAAGCTTTTTCAAGATTTAGGACTCTTCCATCAGTTTTGATGAGTTTTTGCCCTTTAACCTCTCTACAGTAAGTGCTTCTTTAAACATCAATTGCTTGTAAGCGCTCTAAAAACTTGAATTTTGGATGGATTCCAGGGGCGGATCCAGGATTTGCGAAAGGGGGGGCGTAGATGTATAATTGAGCCGAGCGAAGCGATGCGAAAATTTTTTTGACCTTTATTTCGGCTTAAAAACATAGAATAAGTATAAATTGTACTAATTTAACGGTTTCTGACGTGGACCATGTTAACGAAATCTATAGGCGTATTCATTGTACAGTCTAATTTAAAAAAAAAAAAAAAAAAAGACAAAGTAAAGGGGGGGCGTACGCCCTCTACGCCCCCCCTGGATCCGCCACTGGATTCAAATGAAATTCGGTATGTATATACATATTTAGAAAACAAAGATCAAGTTTGAATTGGAGCTTTTTTCGACCGTTAGTAGCAGAGTTATTGCCCTTGCCCCAAAGTCTTGAATATGCTATTACTATCTAAGTTTTCAACCAATTTTGTTGAAACTTAAAACGGGTGTTATTGGACCTAAATCGAAAGGTTTGAGTTTTATCCTTATTAAAGACTTTTTCGTTAGGCGTATTTGGCCGTGGTCCACTATCTTATATTTATATATTATGTTAACTATGGTTTTCTAGTCAAATATTTTGTTTTGGATTTTGCCCGATGTTCATATTGAAACGGGTTTTTCTGGATCAGTATATGAATATGAATATGATTTAATATATGATTTATGATTTTGATAGGGAATGGTCTTTCAGTCTTCAATCATACCATCTAAAACTTTCTTTGCCATGTTAATTCATCAAATCAGAGCTTTACCAGTGGATCCAAGACCCAGAGAAATTCAATAAGAACATGTTTGACTCTTTTGACAATATTATTAATAGAAATATGATTCAAAATTGTTTAGTTTGTTACAGATACAAGAAAATTATTTTGGAGCAGACACGTAAAAGAAATTATTAAATTTGAAGTGTGTCAACGGATGTTATTTGATATAATTTCAATAACTTGTTCTATTATCTTCGACATCAATCACTGGTTTCAAATAAAAAATAGATATTGTTAAAATCAATATCCGTTACCATGGGGATACAGTTTATAATCTATTGAAATACATATCATCATGTTCTTATATTTCTGTTTTTAAAATATATTTGACATATCAGATTTCATAGACATAAATAGATTTTAAATGGCTTTCATGCCATTTTGAAGTATTGGTATGACATGACATTGACATAGGCTGATAACTGGGCTTTAGTAATGTTAATTTGAGGGCATTTTATTTGCATTGCAGACGACGAAAAAATTAAATCTGAAAGGGTACTGAGAAGGCCATAAAGTATTTTCCCTAATTAAGAACAAGCCTTCAAAATATTTGGCATCTCTTGCTTTGCAACTTATCAGTGCTTAAGAAGCATGACAACATCTTATTTTATAACATTTTATCAAAATTTGGCACAGCTAATTTGCACACAACTAATTTTGGCACAACGTTACCCTAACTAGCACATATTATAAGCTCTGGATTACTGAGTTTTCTGTAGCCAACTCAAAAATTGACAACCTCTGAACTGGCTTAGTGGAACATATCATACAGATTAGCTCTTCTAAAACTCCATTGATTATCTCAGGAGAAATTGATTTTTATATCCTAAAATGTGGCTGAGGCAATGTAGGTTAACTAATATCTGTTTAGGTTGATAATTAAAGGATATCATCTGTTGTTGACAGTTTATAGACAGTGTGTAATTACCCAACTATCTCTTCTAATGATAGTATTTAAATATTCACTTACTCTCGACAGAAATTGATTTATCCCTAGCTATCTTATTCACACATTTACTGAGGCATTTCTCTGTATATATCACACTTTTTGTAAAAAGGTTATATAACTTAATATGTAAACGTGTTGACTATTATTGCTTCAGTAATTTTTGGAGCTAAAATTTAGCAGGACATAGACTGCTGCCTACTATTTAGCAGCCCATAATTTGAAGGGATTAAAAATTGTCCTATTGTCCTAAATTATTGAAAAATTCGGCTATACTTCAGATACTTAGTTGAATTTTCCACATAAAGTTTCTTTTCTACATTTCATACCATTTCATTCTTATGTTCTAAATTGGTTTATCAACCAAACACTCTGTTTAAATGTTATTGGATATTGCCTAGAAAACAATGTCTGATATTTGAAGCTAACCAGAGTAGAGTGTCTGATAAATTCAGTATTCATTGTAGTTTAATAGACTTAACCTTTCGTCACTGGCTTAAAACTTCGTCACTGAACTTCTCTAACATTGTAATCATATAATATAATTATAGTCTAGTCTAAAATAATAGGAAATAAATTGTTGTTTGTATTTTAGGTCAACATGGCAGCCACGTGGAAGTTATATTGCTGCTGTACCAGGAGACTGTACAACTATTCTAGTTTTCTCTACCAAGTTAGTGAAGGCTGGTGTCGTACAGTTTGAATACCAATATACAGACGCTGATATCATCTTCCATTTTATGGTAAATTTACTAAAAATCCATGAGCATACATATAAAATCATGACTTGACAACATAGACGCCCCTGTCTATATTTTCTCTTTTTAATGTATCATGATAATAAATGGGTAATTTTGAAATATTTTGTGTGTAATGGGGAACTTTTATTTCATGGTGTTGACCTAGAAGTTGTGGGTGTTGCATGAAGCAGATTAAGCTGATTCTTTTCAAAACACCTGATAATACTTTACTTTAGAAAAGTCCAAAGCAATCCATCAAGGATCCTGAAAGGGGGTCACCGTCATAGACAGAAAAGACTTGAAAACCCCTGAATTAAGATATTCAGGGGTGAAAGTATCTTGGATTGTTTCACTAAAAGAAAGAAAAAAAGAATAACAACTTTAGTTCCCATGAGGATTCTTTCTCCCAGCTGGTGCTTGAAAACCTCTTGGCATTGATATTTCCTGGGTTATCTGTGGAATTATGAGTGAAAATAACTTATTCAAGGTCATCAGACTTTCAAAAACTATCATATACATGACACAGAAATAGTCACTTACATTCCAAAACAATGATGCAGTTGTATATTATGTGCATGTGATTGTCATTAAAACACAGTTGTTTTGATATATTTAACAGGTTCAGAATGATCAGTGTCAGGCAGCAGGAGATGATGATGCTAGTCAATGGCCTAAAGTTACTGAGGAAGGACAATGGAGAAAACAAGTTGTAAGTTACTATTGTTATTAGAGCTAGTTAAAGTGTTCACCTCAGTAGTTAAAAGAACACCTAACATAATGGCTAATTCTCATAAAGACTTATTTATCTTGTATAATGGATCATATAACCTCAAATGTTGGAATATAGAGTTTTCTACTTTGACTTGAAAAGATGTTCAGATTGCTTTAAAGGGTTTGTAAAGTGATTATCTAAACTTTGTATGTTTATCGGGAACACCGATAGCATTAATTTACGCCATTCCAAGAACCACATACGTTGAAATAGAAATTGGAATGTCGCAAATTCATGCTATCAGTGTCCTAGATACACATTCGAAGTTTAGAAAATCTCTTAACAATCCCTTTAATACTCAGATGTCTGAATTCACACGGTACAGTACACTGTAACTCTTGATGAGTTATATTCTTGATTATCTTTGTGTCCTCACAGAACTGAAGCAATGATTTAAATCTCCTGATATTGTTTAACTTTTTCAGGTTGAACTTAAATCTGGTATGAATGTTATTCAATGGAGAACTATTGGTGTTCTCAGTGATTTAGTCCCTTCTAAACAAGTTCCTATATTAATTAGAAATATTGAAATATCAGGTAATACATTATATATAACAGTGTATGATAAACATGTACTATTAACTTAGGCCTTACTCGTTTACTGGATTCAGAACCCGTGTCACTCGTTTACAACGCTTTGCCCAGAAATCGAGTCTGGATATCAAATCCGTAAATCTGCTTTCTTGGGCTGATTTGTCGCATTTAATATGGTGTCATTCAGCAGAAACTTGTAATAAGTTTGATTTTGTATTTTGCAAAAGATATAATACCACTTATTTACAAAACTTATCTGATATCTCAAACCGGTTTTGGATTTCTTGTAAATTTCACCCATTAAGAAATAATAACACAAATCTGATGTGAACTAGTTTCAGATTTCTTGAAATCTAGCAGGGCCTTAGTTTTGAACGATGCCTTAGGGTTTGTCATTATGATATATTCCTTGTTACAAGGCCATTTTTAAGATAAAAAATTTGGTGTTTGATTGACATTCAATGTGGCAACAAAATACAAAACTTGAGTTTTTCTAAAGTATTCTGTGCTTTGAAAAAAATATTTTTATTCTAATTTAAGGGGTAGCCTATACATCAGAATGTACCAAATGTAGAAATGGAACCTACAGTAGTGGTGGCACTAATTTCTGTGCTGATTGTCCTGTAAATACTTTTTCTCATCGTGGAGAAGGAACATGTCAACCTTGTGATACAGCTGTCAAATATTCCTGTAAGTTGAAACCATTTTTATTGAAACCTTGATTTTCATGTTTATTAGCTTGACTTTAATAAAGTGGCCTTTTTTGAAGCTTTAACTTGGAAGGTTATTTTATAGTAGGCCTATAGTCCACAGATATGCTTTGCATAAGTAAGAGGTTTTCTTACAGATCCCATATAGGCCTACCGCTTATACTGATATTTGATTAGTGCAGGGCTGTTGAATTGACTCTTTTTAGAAGGACATGACCGTCTGACCCATCCAAATGTCTGTCTGTTGTAAGGCTCAATCGGACATCAAGCACTTTTGTATTGGGCACTATACTGTTCACAATCATACAGTATTTCAATATATTATATTTTGACTTATTACATTAAAGAATTGACTTGGATTTAGTGAATATATAGATATTTTTTCTTCTAGTACCAGGAGCTACTAAATGTTTAACTCGACCAGCTTGTAAAGAATCAGATTATTTTGAACATCAAACTCCTTGTGAAAATAAAAAGGTAAGATTATTTGAAACGTTTGTTAGACTTTGTATGTCAATAATAAATTCTATGAAGTCTTTTCTTTGTTTTTGAAACTTTAATCATTTTTCCTTCAATCATTTTGTATCTTTCTTTTAGACATTTAGAACCTATTCTTGGATCAAACCTCAGAATTGTAATCCAGGATTAGTTGGTTCAGTTCAACTTCCCCAGAGTGGTAAACCTGAGGACTGTCCACCTTGTAACCCAGGCATGCATCTTGTAGCTGATAAGTGTGAGTTTTGTCCAGCTAACATGCATTCTGATGGTAAAGAAGCGTGTACTCTATGTCCTGCCTCTACATCTCCGGTATATAATATTGATTATCGCTGGTGGAATACCATGCCTCCTAATATAACTTCTACATGTTTATCTATGACAGGTAAGATAGAGCTCCTCTTTATTTCAAATATTCTATTTAGCGTAACAATAGTAAAACTCAATTTGAAAGATACCGTATTGTTTAAAATAATATTGTTGTGAAACCCCTGGAAAGTAGTATCCCACAGTGCTTTCTTACACTTGTTTATCAAACACCCCACATTAAAGTGTAATGTTCAGCATTTTCGGGGTCGATTTGAGCCTTGAATATATGTTAAAGTCTAAGTACTAAAACTGCACAAAAATCGCACAATCCCTTCAATTATATTTGTACCTTAACATTTATCTTTCATTTTTTTTTCTATATAAGGCATAGTTTTACTAAACAACAAGTCATATTTTGACTTTCAAATACTCATAATTATGGCTACATGGAGATTTGAAGGCTTAAGTGTTTATATTTCTAGGGAGAGTTCGTAACATTATTATGTTTTAGAATAGCTAAAAAAAATGTTTTTTTTTCTAAAAATGAAGAATCGGGTTTTCCTAAAATTGAACTTATTTTAGTTAACTAATATTATGTTTTGTTCTTGCAGATGAAAATTGTTCTGAACAAGTTGGTTGGTTAACTAATGGAGATCATCTACAAACTAATTTTGGTCATGATGAGAATATATTTATTATATTAACTTTAAATGTTGATGGATTACGAGGTTCTACAGGAAGTGTTGATGGGAAAGCCAAGGTTCTTGGTCAGATATCTTTCATGTTTGATTTAGACTGTGAAGTTGGAGGGTGTGAACTAGTATTTCTGTCGGTGAGTTGTCTTTATATAATATATGATATAAGAGAAAATAAATGAACGAATTGATATATCAATGAGGCAAATAATCTGTGTTATTAAATGGCCAGAAAATATCACTCTTTTCATTGGTCGAGAGAGTGCATTGCTTTCATTGATATAACATCTTATCCTATGATGAAGCAAAATTCAAAACACTGATTGGTTGACAGGAAGTGGATTTTCTTGTGTTCACTTGATTAAAATTCAAAAAAGTACACCAGGTGTACTTTTTAGATCAAATCTTGATTTCAGTTTTGTACATTATTTGATTATAAACAGAAATTTGATCTGAATAGCTCTATAAGAACTGGCTAATAAGTATTGTATGTTTAAACTTTAGATAAGCTCTGACATTATGATCTTTTCTAACAGAATGAATCAGGTAGAAATTCTATTGTTTCAAGTTGGCAAGGTACTACCAATAAACAGCCTTATGTGTAAGTTATCATTTTACAACTCTCTTTCTGATAATATCCCAAGTTAATTGTGTTAAAACCTATTAATTATTTAGCAAGTTTATGATGCATTGGAAAGAAAGAAACATCACAAATCACAAATATAAGGTTGTCAAGGACCAAAACATCTTACAATTGATCAACTGCACAAAACTCTCTAAGTCAACAAAGATTAGAATTCATGACCACAATTGTACAACATTACCAACACTTGTCAAGTCTGTGTCTGCAAGAAATTGTAATTAAGGAAAAGTTAACTTTTGCTTGGTATCAATTTTGTTTCTTGCATCTTGACTGATTTGTTTAGTCAGGCATACATGGATATGATTGTATCCCATCATGTTGACCTATATAGTCATGGATGTCACGTGCAAAGCAGACCATGCTTTTCTTTTTGGAACACCTGATGGTACTTCTCTTTGGATTAGCCACTACTATACAACTATTACTCTTGATTTTGACACAATTGTTTTGCTTGTACGGATTTTTATTGACTTGGTTTAAATTATTTTTCAGCCATAAAATAAGAACGAATAAAGCTGTATCCTTTACGTGGGCGTTTCAACCAGCTGACTGGGATAGTATGGATCCAAATCATATTGATATTACTAGATATCTAAACAATAAGGCTAGATTATACTCTATACAAGTTACTAATAAATTGTCTGGTGGTGCTGTAGCTTGTAAAGCTTGTCCTAGAGGCACACAGAAAGATGGGTAAGATAGTCAGACTTTAGACCACATTCTGCAAGCCATTCAAGCCAAGTCCTATCCTAAAAAATTCATTTAGTTTGAGCTGTAATGCAAAATGCAAAAGATTACCTCAGCTGCAACATTATCTTCCAGATGCCACTTTTTGACACAAGTAAGGGTCATACAACCTTGAAAAACCCTTGAATTCCGTCCATTGCCTTGAAAAACCTTGATTTAAAAAAAAGTCTTTGAAAACACCCTAAAAAACCCATTTTCTCTTGAAAAGTCCTTGAATTTTGAGTTGAGTGAATTTGTCTACAGTATGATTTTTATCAGACATTTTTGTTTGAGTAAGATTTATCAACAGAACAGCCGTAACTGAAAATCATAAACGTTGACTTGGAAGTATTCAATATAGATTCCATAGTAGGGGGTATAAAGCATATTGATTTCACAGTTCAGGAGTTAGGTACATGTGTATAATATGTCAGACTAATATCCTTGAAAAGTCCTTGAATTTCAAAGCCCAGAGTCCTTGAAAAGTCTTTGAATTTTTGAGACAAAATGCTGTATGAACCCTGTGACAGCTTTGTGAACTCACTTTTCATTTCATAGCTTCTACATTGTCATGCACTGCATGATTGTGCATTGAATCATTCAACTTTTAGAATTTTAGAAAAAAGCAACCAATTTTAAAGTTAAAACTTTATTTTTATGTCTGTTTTTTCATTTTTTCCAGTTGTATTCCATGTCCAGATGGAAACTATATTGAACCTGCCACTACTAAATGTACACCATGTCCAGAAGGAACTGTCATGGCTAGTGGTGATCCCTGGGGTAAACAAGCCTGTGAGAAATGTGGTGTAGGATTAAAACCTGTTCATGGACATCATTGTGCTTCAGACTGTAAGATTACAGACAGTCACGGCAAAACATTTGATTTCTCAAAGCTAAATGGGTAAGGAAATGGATTGTTTGTTTTTGACATACCTTCTGATGACCACTAAATGGATTTTGGTTATTGAAGACTATCCTGGATTTCCAATCTGAAGATCTTCATACCACTGACCAAGATTAGCATACAACCATCAATTGTTGGAAGTAGCCAAGTAGCTGAGCTCATGATTGTAAAGCACAAATGGTCTAACCACTCTAACCTGTCCTCAGTATGAGAATCTTAGAATGACCTTGAATTGATAAATATTATTATAAACATGGCACATATTATCAGGCTAATAAAAACAATTTTTTAAAGCGAGAAGACAATAGCTAGAATTCATAGTTTGACCAATGACTTGTTTCTTTCAGTCTACAGTATATAACAGGAACAAGACTATTTACCTCTAGTGGTACAACTTATTTCCATGGTTTTAATGTTAGTTTATGTAATAATAAAGTTCTACCAAGCTGTGTAAACAATGTTACATCAATGGACGAAGAGGTAGTTATTGTTTACTTTATTACTACCTTTGTAAACATTGTGTTTATCTCTCACATAGCAAAACCTGTCTTTCATTCATATGATGGTCTTTTATATAGGCTGAGACATTTGGATTGTACCAATTGTCTTTCAAAAGAATAGCATCTGTTCTCTTTGATATTGCTTTGATAAGTTCTTTTAACAATAAAATT
The DNA here is from genome assembly GCA_029955415.1 of Lottia scabra. Taxonomy (NCBI): domain Eukaryota; kingdom Metazoa; phylum Mollusca; class Gastropoda; family Lottiidae; genus Lottia; species Lottia scabra. The sequence goes on along the minus strand of JARJEI010000013.1, from coordinate 1,515,289 downwards.
GTTGGGCATATTAGTTCAATTTGTTACCAAAAATTGTCATGCATTATTACTTTTAAATGCGCATAACACATTGGCAGTTTATAAACACATATGAATTGATATTTATTTGCTAAATATCATTTAGTATTAATATTTAGTTTTATATATCAATTAATTTCTGTAGAAAACCAAGAATTCAGAAGATTTTGTCATCATGAAACAAAGCTCTACTGTATGAATATACATAATTTATTTTATTTGGAATGAAATGGTGTTGATTGGATTATGAACTATACTTTTCTTTATTTCCTACTTGACTCTTTCTTATGTTTTTCCAATTTTTATTGCTGAAGCTCTTTTGTTTTCAGGGAAAAAGTGTTATGTTTCTATTCCAATTTCTTCTATTTAATGCCTTTCCTTTATCATGAATCTTGATGCATTTTAAACATCAACCTATTGTTTGTTTTAAAAATGGACCTAGTATAAATTTTGTAAGCTTTGGTACTGTGGTGAAAGTTATTCTGAAATTTATCTTGTGATGAAATGGGAAATCTGCGTTTTTGATCAAATTAGATTGGAGTTTATTATGGATATTTTTTACACAAAAACAAAATGAAAACAGTATTAAGAAATGTGCTCTAAGAAGTCAGGGGAAACAATATTTTCTCATATTTTCAATAAGAGGGGAAGTTCATGAAATAATATTTAGTATGTTTTTTCAATAAAAAAAATGACGTCAAGAAACAATATTTAGCCATGCTATTTTTTTATTTTTCAATAAAAAAATAATCATTTAGTCCTGAAACAATATCTATGTATTCAAGTTATAAGTAAATATTAAAGTATGTTGTTTTGTTTATAGATATATAATGAACCTAGTACAATCTATGGTATGGTCTGTAGATCAACTATGGTACCATCTAAAGATACCAAGAAATCTAGTTCTATTGTTTCTACTCAACCAGTAAGGTAACTACATATATATATTCATGAGACACGAGAATACTGAAACTATGCACTGTTGACATGTATGAATATTCAGTATGTAAATGAATATTCATAGCATGTGCATGTCATGGCTTTGCGCATGAGCACATCAGTTTGTATTGCTACTTCATATGTTGCCCCCATGGTGTGAAGATGTATGTCTCAATAAATATATAAATCATAGATGTGTTTTGATGTTTACGAGTTAACATGCACATTGTATATACAATATACTAATTTGTTGATGGATGTTAAAAAAGTGCTGAATGCACAGAAGAAATGTGGTTCTTCAACTATTTATGTGGAGTCTAATTCTTATAATATAAATGAAAAAGTAAAACCATATTTAACAATTTGAGGATTAGCTCCTTCATTGGTAAAACTTTGTGGCATTTATATATCCACTTACCAACTCAATGAATTTAGAAAGCCCAAAAAAAATTTCTTCAGGTGAAAATTCAGAAACTTTTTTTATCTTTTCAGTATTGGTGACCATTTGGTAAAGATTGTATCAAACTCTAGCTTAAAGTCACAATATGTAAAAGAAGGATTTGATACTGAGAAAATAAACGATGATATTCACTTTTATTTTACATCTGAGAGGTGAGGCTTTAATTCTTTGTCTTATTTAGTGTATTGGATAGAAGAAATCATAAATGTTATGATGGACATTAAATAATGTCTATATCTAGTCTTCTTTTTGCTTGTACTGTCACTGCAGTAGTCCGCCATTATGACAAGTCCTGTAATATGGCTGACCTTACTAGGACTGAGAAAAGGGCTCATCATATACAAAGAGAAGTGAAGTTTGCCAGAGGCTCGTGCCAAATTCTCTCCATTTGTGGGAGTTGAAATGGTATTCAATAAAATATTGGTTTATAATTTCAGTGCTACAGCTGCCTGTCCTAATGGCAGACAAACCATCATCACTCTTAGCTGTGATGTCAACCAGAAAGGTCAAGGTAACTTGGAATTGCCACCAAAATGTTCTGATGGAACCTGTGATGGCTGTAATTTCCACTTTATGTGGTACAGTCAACATGCATGTCCTCTGTGTCAAGAGAAAGATTATGAGGTGGTCAATGGAGAATGTAAGAATGGTGAACAAACTATATATTACAACCCTCCCAAGTATGTTAATTTCTAAGTTTCTAATGTGTATTTCACTATGTTTCTATTCTAATGTGTATTTCACTATGTTTCTAATGTGTATTTCACTAAGTTTCTAATGTGTATTTCACTAAGTTTCTAATGTGTATTTTACTAAGTTTCTAATGTGAATTTCACTAAGTTTCTAATGTGTATTTCACTAAGTTTCTAATGTGTATTTCACTATGTTTCTATTCTAATGTGTATTTCACTATGTTTCTAATGTGTATTTCACTAAGTTTCTAATGTGTATTTCACTAAGTTTCTAATGTGTATTTTACTAAGTTTCTAATGTGAATTTCACTAAGTTTCTAATGTGTATTTCACTAAGTTTCTAATGTGTATTTCACTATGTTTCTATTCTAATGTGTATTTCACTATGTTTCTAATGTGTATTTCACTAAGTTTCTAATGTGTATTTCACTAAGTTTCTAATGTGTATTTTACTAAGTTTCTAATGTGAATTTCACTAAGTTTCTAATGTGTATTTCACTAAGTTTCTAATGTGTATTTCACTATGTTTCTATTCTAATGTGTATTTCACTATGTTTCTAATGTGTATTTCACTAAGTTTCTAATGTGTATTTCACTAAGTTTCTAATGTGTATTTTACTAAGTTTCTAATGTGAATTTCACTAAGTTTCTAATGTGTATTTCACTAAGTTTCTAATGTGTATTTTACTAAGTTTCTAATGTGAATTTCACTAAGTTTCTAATGTGTATTTTTCTAAGTTTCTAATATGAATTTCACTAAGTTTCTAATGTGTATTTCACTAAGTTTCTAATGTGTATTTCACTAAGTTTCTAATGTGTATTTCACTATGTTTCTATTCTAATGTGTATTTCACTATGTTTCTAATGTGTATTTCACTAAGTTTCTAATGTGTATTTCACTAAGTTTCTAATGTGTATTTTACTAAGTTTCTAATGTGAATTTCACTAAGTTTCTAATGTGTATTTCACTAAGTTTCTAATGTGTATTTTACTAAGTTTCTAATGTGAATTTCACTAAGTTTCTAATGTGTATTTTTCTAAGTTTCTAATGTGAATTTCACTAAGTTTCTAATGTGTATTTTACTAAGTTTCTAATGTGTATTTTACTAAGATTCTAAAATAAAGTATGATTATTTATTTCGCCATGTATGTAGGAGATAAATTATATTTATTTCACTAAGTTTCTAAGATAAGATATAATATGTTTATGTTATTTGTATTTAGTATGTTCTTATACTTTCAGGAACTGTTTGATACCTGCTGTATCCAAACCAAGAAAAATGGTTCAGAAATGTTCAACATTACCTTTGATAGTAAGTATAGACTTTCAACATAAGAAACAGACTATTATGGTTATAGTATTTTGCAGATAAATATTTGATAGGGGCTCTGTCTATTGATGTTAAAAGTCAATGTCTTAAAAGCTGTAGATATGAGAGAAAGGATTATCTTGATTTGACTAAAATTGGTGTAACTAAACTTTATCATTTTGTTTGTTTTAGGTACAGTTATCAATCCCAGTAGCTGTTGGGGTGGCATTATTATTAGTAATATTATTAGTCTATTGCTGGAAGAGAAATAAAAAGTAAGTTATATTTATTCAAATAAAGCATTTTCTAATTGAGATATGTAAATTTTATGCATTATGTACTCTTCATTTTCTCTTACGGTTAATTTGATATTAGTCAGAACTTATAAATACTTGAAATGGATTTATGACTCAAGAAATTAAGGTCAACAATTTTTGCATTATGTTTACTTTTGTATTATATAAGCTTATCTTAAACCGGTGAAATTTGCTTAATGATTGTTAATTAAAATATGTTACTATTTATAGATTAGAGTACCGTTACATGAAGCTGGTAGAAACAGCTGGTGGTAAAGATGGTGAACTACCAGCAGCTGAATCATGTGGTTTAGATGAGGGAGAAGATGAAGATACAGTACATTTCTCAGAGGGAAAGGGAGTCAAACTCTTCCAGAAACTAAGAAATAAGATTAGTGGAAATAACAGCAAGGTAAATTGATTTTGATATCTTTATCTGTATTTATTATGTAGTATTATGCAATACACTATACGTATGAAAGCCATTGTCAATTATTGTAATTATGAATATTTTTTTGTAGATAAGTAAGTTTTTATTTTAAAAAATTGCTATCTATTTCTGCTTTCATCAGTTGACCTGGGACTTTCTTCATCTGCTGCTAGATTTCTTCATCTAAAATCTTGTTTCATGGGTTTTAACAAATACTTGTGTCCTCTAGGGCCAGCATCCTTCTCAGAGGCTTTTCCACTGGTTTTTCACATGTTACATTGAAGTTTAAATAAATTAGCCATTGAGAGAAAATTATGCCTTTCATATATTTATGCATTCAGTAATAATATTGATCAATTATACATGCAATTATATGCTTATTAACCTAAACAATAACTCTTGAAACATTGAAAGGTATACAATATTTTGCTGTACTAGCTGAAAAACGACCCTATTAAGTCAGGGGTTTTCAGGAGTAATGCAAACAATAAAGATCCTAAAAGGTTGAAAACCCCTGCTCTAAGCAGCTCTTAGTAATATTGTAAAGGTTATTTGTGTTGATTAATTTTGTAGAGTGAAGATGATATGTTTTCAGTAAGTAGTAATAACTGGTAGATACCTAACCTCAACCTACAAACTTGATTTAGGTACCCACTATTTCATGGCCCCTAGTATATTCTCTAGTCTTGGGTTACGGTATGCAATCTCCTGATATTTCTTGGGATTATGGTGCCAAAAGTCCCAACCATTTTTCATAAATTTTGTTTTCTTTGACTGATAAGTATTGTTTATTTCATGGGATTGTTAACAGTTTTGAATTCTGGAATGATTTACTTTTCTTATATTATGATAGAAACATCTCAAACTTTTAGCATTGTTTTCATTTCACTCTGCCATTGATGTAAAGAAAATGTACATGTACAATATGAAATCCTAATTTTGTCTGATAATCTAATGCGATACAACCTCTTAGAATGAACAAAAAAATTAAGTTCTCAAACTTGGTCAAAAAGTGTATATATTCATCAACAGTGTCCAAAGTATACAAACAGAATCAAATAAATCCATATAACTATGTAATTTTCCATACAAATACAGATTATTATTGATAAATGCCTTAAATTGGATTAAGGCAATAATCAATTATTGTATTTCAACATAGTTTTCTGGATTTATCAGATTATTTAGGTAATCAGTTTTATAGTTTTGCCACTAGGTTTGTCCCCTGATGAATATATACTCCTATTGACCAAGTTTGACATTTTTTTTTTTTTTTTTCATTCTAAGGCGTAGTATCGCTTTAAGTTTTCTCTAAATGAAAAAACCTGAAGTCACATCTGTAGGTTGTGTTAATTTATGTGCAATTTAATCAATCACAAACTAGACATTTAATTTTTCATCTGATAGATCAGCTCTTGAAGCAGCTACATTTTCTTTCAATTGAATCAAAGATCAAACATGGCAGTGTGAATGATGCTCCTGATCTTTATGCCTTCTATATTTTCGAATGGTTAACATTCTTCTTTACAGTTTTTCGACAATATTGAATTTTTTGAAGATTACATAGATGCAAGTTTTCAAGGGATATAGTGATCTAATTTTTCTTAACTGTTAATAGAATTTTAGCTGCATTTAATGGGGTTGTAAAGAGGTTTTATAACTTTGTATGTGTGTATGGGGGACACTGATAGCATCAATTTGTGCCATTCCAATTTCCATTCTGATGTCTGTGGTTTTTGCAATTCCACTAAAACTAACGCGTTTTATGACGTCACTGACAGTGATCTGCATAGATATTGGTAGCTTCTGGTAGATCAATGTCAGTGACGTCATAAAAGGCGTTAGTTTTAGTGGAATTGCAAGAACCACAGACGTTTGAATGGAAATTGGAATGGAAATGGTGCAAATTGATGCTGATAGTGTCCCCGATACACATACAAAGTTTAGAAAACCTCTTAACAATCCCTTAAACATTTTTAAGAAATCCAATATTTCCTTAAATTCAAGTCAAATCGCAATGACTATTAAGATGTACATTGCCGAATATCAATGTATAAATGTTATCATCAGCTAGAATTGATAACTATTGACTAGTAAAGAAACTATTTAGAAGTCTGTATCCTGAGTATTTGTTCCTGTTATAGATTCTGTTTTTTATTCAGTTACTTTTACAGCTTTGATGAATGCTTAATTTCTGGTTCTTTTCTTGTTTATAGCATTTTGTTGGTACTAATACTAATAGACAGACCTCTATTTTCATCCATTCAACTTGTTTTATATTAACAGATATAATATACTGTTATTTTCTTGATTTTCTTAGTTTCATGAAACTGTGATTTTCTTAGTTTCATGATAGTGTGATTTTCCCAGTTTCCTGATACTGTGATTTTCCAAGTTTCATGATACTGTGATTTTCCAAGTTTCATGATACTGTGATTTTCTTAGTTTCATGATACTGTGATTTTCTTAGTTTCATGAGAGTGATTTTCTTAGTTTCATGAGAGTGATTTTCTTAGTTTCATGATACTGTGATTTTGTTCCCAGTTTCATGATACTGTTATTTTACAATTTTCATGATAGTGTAATTTTCCTAGTGTCATGATAGTGTTTTATCATACTGTATTTTCCCTAGTTTTATAATACTGTGATTTTCCCAGTTTTATCATACTATGATTTTCTCAGTGTTGTCATACTATGATTTTCTTAGTGTTCTCATACTATGATTTTCTCAGTGTTATCATATCATGATTTTCTGTGTTATCATACTATGATTTTAACAGTTTCACTGTACTTCTTTCTAGATTTATAATATTATTATATTATATTATTCTCTTTGTAGGATGATGAGAACCCGTTTGTAGCTGTAAGAATGAATGAGAAGGTTCCACTGAATTTAACATAAAGTGTTCTGTTAAACATCATGTATATAGTGCTTTATTAGCTTGGATTGGACTTCAAGAAGAGGTCCCTAAAACTTGTCACATTTCCATTCAACTCAAATATATTACAAATTTAAACCACTTTTTCTATTATATGTTTATGTTTAATGTATCATATGTGTAATATTTTAAGTCTTTGATACCAAGCCTTGTTCTATAATCTTTCCAATTTCCAAAAATTAAATTTAAGTCTCCAGAATCAATGTTAGATTGTTTACAGATCTTGTGAAACTGTATTCATTGTTTGTGTTAATTTTTTTTAAAAAAACATGATGGTTTGAGAAGAGATATTTCCATACTAAAAACAATTTTTTCTTCTTCTAAACGTAATATACATTTACAATACTCCACCATTCCAAATTTATTATTATTTCAGAACAATTTATTATTCTTAACAATTTATTATTCTTAACAATTTATTATTCTTAAAGGGATTGTAAAGAGGTTTTCTAAACTTTTCTATGTGTATCGGGGGACACTGATAGCATCAAATTGCAGGAACCACAGACGTTGGAATGGAAATTGGAATGGCGCAAATTGATGCTATCAGTGTCCCCGATACACATATAAAATTTAGAAAACCTCTTTACAATCCCTTTAACAATTTATTATTATTTCTCAACAATTTATTATTATTTCTCAACAATTTATTATTATTTATGAATCTATTATGATATTTAATATTATAAACCACATTCCTAATTTTATACTATTATTGTTTTTTTGTTACATTTTTTTTTGTCATGATCTTAGTTTCATTTATAATAGATCTCTAGTTACTTTTACATTTTTAGTTTTGTTTGAAAAAATACTTTTATGTTTTAGAAAGTATTATAACATTAGAAGTAATATTAATAGTTTCGTTTTCTTTAATTTCAATTTGTGTTACTTTATAAACTACACATTTTTGTTAAGAAAATACTGCATTATATTACAGAAATATTTCAACTAGAATTCTCTTCTCTTCGTCATCTAGATGAAATATCTCCAATTCTTTTTCAAATAGTATTTTTATTTTTATTTAAAATTCATACTTAATACTAAATATCATTTTAATGAAGCTATATTGTAATAGAATATTAATATGAAATCCAGTAGCTATTTATTTTTGTGTTGTGTAATATAACCTTATAATTTATTTGATATTTCTGAGCTCTATTTATATCATAAATGAAAAATATTATCAAGAATGATCCAGAGAACCTTTGGGTTGGGTTATTTAGTGAACACTGAGTTTGTGTCTTGGTTTTTGCTGTGAAAATGATTTTTCATTTTCTTACTATTTACAAACATAGTATTAATTCAAATTTTACACTTATTTATTAATTGAGATTGGTGTAATATTTGGTGTGTGATGATATATTATAAGGATTTTGATTTTTTCTTTGTGCAATTTTCTTAGACAAACCTCTGTCTTAGTCAAACCTGTTTATATTTATATGTGGTTGTTTATTATTTATGTTGTGAACTTGTGATTAATATTTGTTTAAAAATTATAATATTTAAGTGAACATAATTTTGTTATTTGATGTGAACAATGACATTAAACAAAGCATAGTTCACACTGATCAAAATAAAATGACTGTGAACAATTATTATTTAATTTTGTAATACATTATATTTTTTTTTTCTTTTTTGTATTTAATATTTGTATTTTTGTTTGTGATAACAATGTTTGTATTTGAATCTCGAAATCCATCTCAACATGGCCTGTATGAATTAAGATATTTATTCATTGTCTAAAATGTCTCTGAAATCTGGTTTCTTATGTATTTTAAGACAACTTGTCTTCCTTTGTAATCTCTAAGGTGTATTTTGTATTAAATGTTGTGTTTTTGTTTAAAATCAAATTTAATCGTTTTATTCCTTACCTTTTAAAAAATGCTTCAGCTTTAAAATATTGTCTATTTATACCATTGTTAAATTAAATGGCTCTGAAAATATTTTTCAATATAGTGGACCAAACAATTTTAAATGATACACAAAAAGCTTTAACGTTATTAGTATTACTTGTAATAGATTTTGGAATGATTTAAAAACATATTATTGATAATTAATTTCCACTGTTTTTGATTATACATTCCTGTATCTTATTGAAATCCATGGCATAATGAAATTCCAGTATTTTTTTTTCGAGTGTTCACTATTTGTGCTCATTGTTTAATAAATAAACATTTTACATTGTTAGTATGTTCTTTATTTTGAGATACCGGTAGTATATCAAAACTTCCATTTACATCTGCTTGAAAGGTGCTGCTCATAACATTTTTGGTTTATTTATTAAATGTGCTCTGTCTGATGCATTGTCTAACAGCATCCATATTAGATTCATGGGTTATAACTATAACAGGCTACCTTGTTGAATGCCTGACACTAGAACTTGACTTGAAAAATATGGAATGGAACTTCTTTAGATCAAAGACGACTCAGTTTACTTTGTATGATTCACAATCTCCGGTGGACCAGACAAAGAAAATTTATAGCTGGGTAAATTGTGAGTTTTTTTGCCCTATTTTTGTCATTTTGAGCTTTCAGTTTTCCCACTGTCAAACATTAGTTACGATGACGTCGTAAATGTCATGTTGACGTCATTTCACGCTTCGAAAATCATACCACCATTTTGAGGATGAAGTTTTGATGTTTTTTGATGAAATAAAGAGGTAAATTCGTCAAAACAATGGCGATTACGCGCGATAACTTGCATAGCTAAGAACTTCGTAAGTTGCTTAGTGAAACAGGTGTAAGATTTCACGTAAGATATGCGTAAGTCAAATTCTTTTGCCTAAACTTACGCACTTTAGTGGAACGGGGCCCAGGGCTCCTAAAGGGATAACAGACAGAAAATTATAGAAACACCAAACACATGAACAGGATATTATATTATGATTTTCAATGAAACAATGATTATAAATGCAAAATGATACCATAAATGCAATGACTATTAAAATGCAAAATTTAAGAAAATACAGAAAATATGTAATTATAAGAATGACAATACTAATTATTGACTATAGGAACTCTCCTTATCCCTACCTTACCTCCGATAGATATTATAACTTTACGAAATGAACCGGACACAAGCACTATGAAATGACAGTTTTATATGAATTTATAAAAAAAGTTAAATTTATTGTCAAGATCTTTTTTAGTGTTAAAAATTATTCAACATTATATGCAACATGTGGTGTTTATCATCATCATCAATTTAAAATAAAAATGCACATGTAAATTCAAGATTTTTTGAAAATCTTTACATTTTTTTTTAAGTAATATAGGCTATGTAACTCAAATTGGTTTGAAATTCTGGCCTTGATCAATAACAGTCAATATATCTAAGCAAGGTAGAGACAGAAATTGTGAACAAATGAAAAATGTACATATGGAATGAAATCTGGTATTGTACAGTGTACACTAGTAGAAATGATGTGACCATTTTTAATGGTATTACAAATTACAAAATCATATCAAATAAACAACAACAAATAAACAAATTGAATGTGATCATGATTCAAAATGGTTCTGATAAATAGTAGAAAGATGAAAATTACTACTATAATAGTATTAAGTAAGCAAAATATCAGCATGTCAAAGAATTGAAAACCAAAGCTGTGCAATGTACCCAAGATCAGTTTCATGCTATCTGTCAGATGTTGGCATCAGTCAATCAGTTTTAATATTCAAGTCAACAACAACAGAATTATGTTAAGAAATTGTAAAGTGACATTCATGGTTTTTATTTGCATCATTCCATTTTTAGTCAGATGTCTGTGATTCCTGAAATTGTAAAAAAGCTGAATTATATAGGACATAACTATGAAGCAGCTTATAATATCAAAGGGCATTAGCAGTTGCTACTTTTATTTTAGTTGCAAGACTCACAGATCTCAGACTTAAAAATGGAATGGTTCAAAATTAATGCTATCAGTGTTCCAGATACAAATAAGAAGTTTAGAAAAACCTCTGTGCAATCCCTTCAATATGATTTCATTGACAGAAACTACACTTTACCATATCAACTGATTCTTTTAGTGAATTTTCAACCTAGCCATACATTCAAATTATGCAAAAGAAGGTGAAGTAAATATTAGTTTAAAGACTGTCTAGAACACCTAATATTTTAAGTTAATTCATTTGTTAGTTTTATTATCAAAAATGACTGCTATATATGATTTTTTTTTTCAAATAAGATTTATCTCAATAAAGTTTTTGAGAATTATGCCCTGGGCAATTATACAAAAAAGTGATTGAATCATAGCCGTAGGACACATTGGGCAGCTGCCTCCCCAAATAATATGTTTTCGGGCAGCCAGTTAAAAAAATCGGGCAAAATCATTTTGCAATTCGGCAAGTCGGTCGGTCCCCTGTTGAGTTGTGGGCCCCTACGGCTATGATTACAATTAGGTTTTAAGTATACAGCAATGAGAAACAACTGAATAAACATTAAGCGAAAATACAACATAAATCAAAGCCCAATATCCTTTGGGTACAGTTTGTTACAGAAACAAGTATACAGCAAGATTTATTTTAATCAAAAGTTTCTTTAAAGGGATTGTAAAGTGATTTTCTAAACTTTGTATGTGTATCGGGGACACTGATAGCATCATTGTCAGTGACATCATAAAACGTGTTAGTTTTAGTGTAATTGCAAGAACCACAGACGTCAGAATGGAAATTGGAATGGTACAAATTGATGCTATCAGTGTCCCTGATACACATACAAAGTTTATACAATTACTTTACAATCCCTTCAAGTTATTTTTCTGTACAGATGGGCAAAAAACATATTCAAATATCTTCTATTGGATGTTACTGCATATTATAATTGAGCAATCAGATGACTCTGAATTCCTTGCACCAAGTCCACATTGTGTAGTTAAATAACTACTGGTAATTTCTAGGTCATATAACTTCCATTGAATCTTCTTATATCCATATAGATTTAACAATCTTAGTGGTTGAAGGTCTAATATGTCTGTGTCTTAACTTGAGATTTCCAACAGAGAACACTGAAATCAACTGCCCTATAAGCAATGGAAATTCACTGATGATTGTTTTTAACTAGAATTTGTAAGTTTATATGGTGAAAACACAAACCAACAACCATTAAAAAAGAGTACTAAATGAAGGTTGAAAACATCATTTTGGATTACCATCTAAGAGTCTTTGGACATGTTGTATACTGTCACTATACGCAGCTTTCAAGTCCGTACCAATGCTTGGATGAATTGAAATACGTTTCTGTAAAATTGCACAGAGTTCACTATTTGTAAAAAAGTTTGGGTCACATTTTTCCACATTCTGTTTTCTTTCTCGTAAATTTTTAGCTCCATTCTCTTCTGATTTTTCACCTTTTGCTTGAGTACCATTGCTGGAAAAATAGTTCATCTTTAAATATTATGGTCATTCATAAAAGGGGTTTTATTCTACATTATTCTGCATAATCAAAATAATCATAACTTATAAATCTTAATAAGACTGTATATGTGTCCATCTACAGCAAGTTTGACTGGAATTGAAAGTGAAAATAACCTAACCAACCTAGATTACAACCCACAACCATTAATTGTTAGATGTAACCAAACATATGGCATCCTGTAAGCCATACTTACCTGTGAGTAGGCAGGGGAGGTTTCTTCTCTACATCAAATGTTATATTAACAGTATATCCAGAAGATTCAGACATATTCATAAAGTTTTCACCAAATAGACCAGAGACCACTAAAAAAACAAAATATTATCAATACCATAACCAATTTCTGTTATTAACTGTGGATGAGTTGACTTATAATTTATTGATCAAAACTTTTCTTTGAAAAAAACTTCATATACCAAAGGGGCCAAAGAGGAATGACACTTTTTTGTAAAAGTTAACTCAAACTTAGTAATCCAAAAAAATTAAAAAATACTGTAATACATGTAGATAAGCTCATAATAAATATAATCTTACATTATTTCAATATTTGAAATTTTTTTTTCTAAAAAACTTGTTATTAGAACTAAGTTTAGTACTAACCCATAGCTAACATTAAATATTTACAAGAAAAAGATACCAAGCACGATATTTTGGTAACCAAAGTAAATTTAATACATGTATACAGATATGCTATATAGCCAACTCAGTAATCATCAGTAGAATGATATATGTATGAATGATTGTGAGATCAGACAATGATTACTGAAATAAGTATACAGGTTTTTACTTAAAAACCATTGAGAGACTTACCAGCTTCTATTTCTTTGGCAACTCCATTGTTACTGGGCTTCTTTTTAATGTGCTTCTAAAAAGAATAAAATATAATTAAAGGGATTTTAAAATGTTTTTCTAAACTTTGGAGACTATGATATCATCAACTTGCACCATTTAAAATTTGAGGTGTCAGTGGTTCTTGCAATTCCACTTAACCTAAGCGAAACAGCTCTATTGTAAACATGGTTGTTTAAGACTTAAAGTAAATGATGTCTTTAAACAGTTGTCTTTATACATGATGACTATTCTAATTCTAAAATTTACTAAGTCAAGCCAACACAACTCTATGAATAAAAATGAATACACATAGACTAATATACTATTATTTTGAACAAACCTTTGATGATCTTGTACTAGAACACTCTGATGGTCTTCGATTTCTTGAATAATAAACAGGTGCACTAATGGGTTCTTCATCAAGTTTACTGGTTGATGCCCGTGGTCCAAGATCTACATAAGGTACACTAATATCTGGAGGATGTTCTTCTGGTGCTACAATTGATGGCAGCAAGTCTGGTTCTAAGGGTAAGACTGGAGGTGGCAGTATAATTTCAGACTGTGCTTGTGGTGTTGAGTTTTCAGATGATTTCTTACATGGCAATGATGTAGCTTCGTCAGTACTAGGTTCCCTTTGAGTTACTGATTTTGAATTTTTATTTTTTGACTCTTTTGGGGGCCAAACCAAGCCTGTGGGATGACTGACAGCTGTAGAAGTAAGCTCATCTTGAATGGGATCCTTCTGCTGAGAGGTTGCAGTATTTGCTCTGGGTCGTCCTCTTCCTCTTTTAACTGTTACAGGTTTGGTTTGTATCTTTTTACGGCCTCTTTTTTTCCCTAATGGTTTCTTCGCAGTAGCTTCTGTGTTTGCTTCAAGTTTACTTTGGCCCTCAATTACTGGAACTTCACTTTCATTTGATTCCTGCAAATCGTCACGTGGGACCTTTTCTGGAGACAATTGTTTCTTCTTTGAACGTTTAGCATGCATTTTAGCTTTTCGAACACTTGCTGAAAGATTTTTAAAGGTCTTGAATTTACGATCCTCAGTCAGCTTTTTATGATGAAGTCTCAAGATCAATGGCTTAACTTTAGTTAAAGGTTCACCATCAGAATTTTCTTGACATCCTTCTAATGGATTATCATTATTTATAACAGATTCTGCCTTTTGAATAGGAATAACTGAAGTTGGTTTTACACGGAGTTGTCGATCGCTGGCTGGCACTTCCAAATTCAGAGATTGTTCATCATCAGCATGGTCACTTGAGCTAACAGATGTTCCAATACCACTGTCAGACATGGTACTAGCTGTTTCACTATTCAATTGTGGTCTTATTAGAGGTTTGCTGTGAACTTTGGATCTACGTTTTTTTGGTTTTGGGCAGTAGTCTTCATCATCATCAGCATCAACCTCAGGAGAGTATGGGTCATCTAGACCATTTTCAATCAAAGCTCTTATGGTTGGATCAGTTTCATCAACAAATGCCATAGGCATCTTCTTTGGTCTCCCTCGCTTCTTAGCCAGATCTTGATTTGAAGAGCTGTTACTTGCATCACTAAGAACCCCTGCATCTTTATTCTTTTCAGCATTATTCATTGCAATATCTGTAGCAGATGTTAGCTGAGGTGTAGCTGATGTTAAAGGTGTATTATCTACTTCATCTCCTAATTTGGGCAAAACATCTTCATTTTCATTATCAGAATCTGGCCTTTCTTGCTTAGCAATCATGATTTCTTCCATAATCTTGGGAACCACTGATTCAGTTGAAGGGGGTTTTATTGGTACAGTTGTAGTTGTAAGTTTTGGAGATTCAGGTTTATTTTCACTTTCATACGTAGGACTCAAATCCTGAAAAGTAGTATCATTCAGTTGTCCTGTTTCCTCAGCTGTATCAGTTTCTATATCTGTATTTGTCTCAGCAAAGACAGCATTGAGCTCTTCTTGTTTCTCTCTATTCAGGTCATCAAGTGTTGACATCAAGTTACGATTAGCATTCTCTGAACTTTCCATGGATAAAGGAGGTGTTAAAACTTTTGGAGACTCTGTCTCCTTGTCAGGTTCAATCAGATCAATTGTGACAGGTTCCCTTGGTAAATTTCTAAAAGGATCTGGGACAGGATGTGGAAAGTTTGTTTCCTGACTTGGTCTTCTATCCAGTGGTGCTGTATAACTAGGAGAATTATTAATCTGATAGCGTACTGCAACTGGAGTTGTTTGTCTTGGAGGAGCAACAGGTCTAGGAGGTGTTGCTGCTGGTTGCAGTTGTTTTTCTCTCAATGCTTGCTGTTGAATTAAGTAATTTCTCTGCTGTTGTGTCAGTCTCTTGCCTTTTGGACTGTTCAAAATTTCATGTAACTGCTGAGCAGTTAATAAAGGTCGAGGACTCTGTTGCCTTGGTGATAAGTTATATTGTTGGTGACCTCCTCTTCCTGGTGATTGGAATCGAGGAGAAGCAGCTCGATAATTCTGTTGACGAGGTGGTGACGTGAACTGATTATATCCTTGACCTTGAATACTTGGGGATAGGTTTACATTAGCATAATTATGATTTTTCTTTGGAGTTACATTATTGACTGCTTGAAAGTTTTGCTGGTTATAATTTTGACCAGGTTGTAAATTATTATTGTTACCTTGGAAACTATTATTGTTGCCTTGGAAACTATTACTGTTGCCTTGGAAACTATTACTGTTGCCTTGAAAATTATTGTTATTGCCTTGGTAGTTTTGATGTTGGTATTGTTGAGGTGATGGTTGGTAACTAGCTTGAGGTTGTTGTTGTTTGTTGAAACCAGGTGATTCACCAACTATAACAACATCACTAGCATCATCTGGATTATTTTGATATGAATTGCTCATCTTATGTGAAGAACTTGAGATTTTGATGTTATTTTTGCTCTGTTTTGATAGGGTGATAAAATTAAATACATCGACGACGTAATTATACAAGTAACAGATAAATTTTGTTCTTCTACTTTGGAGTTACCACATCTGAAATAAACAAAAATATGATAATATATTATAGCCTATTTCAATTTGTATTTAGAGATTGTTATGAAGAAAACAACTCTCTATGACTCAAGACCAGTGTCATTGTACAAATTTAATTAGACCTAAGTATTAGGCCTGATTAAATCAAATAGAAAGTCTACTCTGTTAAAAAAAATATTTACTTGGAAATATGATTTTACATTTGTGACATGTGAGTCATTTTCACATGAAACTTCTAGGACATTGACAACCATATCTTAAATATTTCAATTTAGTAAGTAGGCCTATAGAATCAGAACTATGGTACCTTCTTTCTATGCATTGGCATTGCTGCATATTTGAAGATTGATGAATCAAATGGCAACACCTATATTCCTAACTCTCAGTCTAGGAGTCTGGCGCCATGGCGGAGATTAATGTGACTGAAGGTCTCAGTCTTATAGTCTAGCTGAGGTTTGCGAGAAGATACTGAAAGGTGTTTGTAGTATAAAGACAGAGAGTCTGAGACTGAGTGATAGTGCGAGTGAGGAGAGATAGTCAGTTGGTGCTGAAGAAGTGGGTCACAAATCCTTGAATTGTTCATTTAAACAGTATCAAAATAGAACCTATTTCTAGAAATAGACTTGTTTTATGCTTAGATCTAAACTTACATAGTGGGAAATTCAGTTTATCATTTAAACCATCCAATTTTAGCTTGTTTACTGTACAACTAAGCATTATTTTGGTTTCAAGAGACTCCATTAATAATAAGGGTCAAGGTTGAAATTTCTGGCGGTGTAGATTTTTTATGACACACACAAAAAAGTCTGAATTTCTAATAAAGATTGAATTTATTCAAAAATCTCAGAATATCACATAGCATATAGAATAGCGGAAATTTCAAGGACTGTTTGATCGATCACAAGTCTATAAATTATATCATATTCTTGAATTTTTATGAAATTTAGTGTACTCCCCAGCACTCCCTTACACCGTTTCAAGGGGAAGTAACTCATATAAACAGAGAGAACGGAAAGTCATTTTTTATCCACGTAACATTGATAATATCTATTTTGTAAGTCTTGATTGCCTCAAAACATTTCCATTTGATAATCAGTAAGCATAAAAATTTAATTCCGAAAATCTGGGAATCAATTTTCATGTGGTGATTATGTCGAGCAGTTAGTTGAAGGATGAATGGAAACCAAATTAAATTGATCTTACTTGTCAAATTTCACTTTCACAATGTTTTGTTTCCTTGACCTTATTTATTCAATATTCCAATATTGCTAGTTGAAAATCAAAATAACAAAGCCAACAAATGGTTTGATACCTTGTTTAATCTGGTAGAACTTAATTCATACTATTTATATGTATTAAATTAGACACTGATTGTTATTATGATGATGTCAATGATGATGATCTTCTTCATTTTGAAAGTTAATTTTTAGTCTGTTTGTTGTTGTCAATTTCTTCGACATAAGACCTTATTGGAACTAATAATCTTATGTGAAGATTGTAGGGTCATTGCTATTGCTGACAACGTTCAATGAGAGTTTAAGGCCCTTTGTTATAAGGGTCTGGCAGACATGACTTATTTTATAATTTTATTAGTTTCAATACATTGCATTTGATATGATTTAGTAAAACTTGAGGTGATGTTTTACTGTCGAAGTAGTAGATAACTTTCTGTTTCTAAAAGCTTTTTGTGATAAAAATTCTAGTTGTAGTACAGTACCAGATAACCTACCGGAACTGTCTAATTGCAGACTTCTTTGATCGCTGTAGGTGAACTGTCTGCAATGTGTAGACAGATTTTATGGTCAAATTATCATGTATTGAAATCCCAATTATTTCTTTAATTTTAAATCGATCAGAAAAGAATGTTTAAGTGCAATCTACCTAAAATTGCTTAATGTATATTTTTTAAAATCTCTTTTTTCAGGTTTTCCTATTCCAGAATAAATATGGCAACTACAGGTCAGAGTAAAACTCCATTAATGGATGAAATCAATCTGAAACCTGGTGATAAAAGTTCTATTGTAGATGATTTCATGTATGGATCCAATGTGGCTGGGGCACACATATACATTCGTATGGGTTGGTATTTTTATTTTATTTATTATCAGCCTGTTCACCTGGGTTTGTTATATTGTAAACTCAATTTTAGATTTTTAATGAATGCTGGTTGCCTTCTTTTCATTTATCATAGTGTTAACTTCTGCTTTTAATGTTTGATCTCTTTGGAAAAAGTGGAAGAAGAAAACTAAGAAATGAAACTAATGCATTAAAGGCATGCGATGGCATTGCACCAAGTTTAGTGTGAAGAAGATGGAGTTTTTAACTAATTTTGCTTCTGATACAACTTAAACATTATTATGAACTTCTTTCATTTTGACTCTATCCCTTTTTGCTTAGTAAAATTAATTACATGTGTTTAGTTATTTTCTCTTTCTGTATATTATAGGATTTTTAAGGAAGGTGTATGGTATTCTATCAGCTCAACTATTTTTAACTACTGTAGTTTGTGCCATCTTTATGAGCCATGAAGGTTTAAAAGATTTTATACATAAAAGGTACTATTTATTTCTTATAACCATCTGATTCAACAAGTTAATGTGAATTATAAATAAGGAATTATGTTTTATGAGGTTTATGAGGTTTTCCAGTTTTGCAAGAGTATTTGTCATCTGAGATATATATAGAGACGACGGGAAAACAGCTTTGCCATTGTAAGAAAGTAATATATCTAAGATATATTAAAAACTAATTTTTTTCTTTATTAAAGCCCATGGATGATGATGGTTGCCTTAATTTCAACTTTCGCTTTGTTATTTGCTTTGATGTGGAAAAGAAGAGAAACACCTTTGAATTATATTTTACTAGCAGCTTTTGTAAGTTCTGACTTTGTACATATCTCAATTGAAGTGATGTTACTATTTGCTGTGTCTAGGCAAGATATTCATTTATATTGGCAATCTAGAAAAGAAAAATCACAGTCAATTAATGTAAACTGGATTATTATCTGAAAATTTCCATTATTTAGTTAATTTGTGATGTATCAAGACTTCACTATTCCATATTTTTGGGCATTTTATTTATTTATTTCTTTTATTTTTTAGACATGTGTTGAATCATATTCCATTGCAGTTGTTGGTAAGTTGATAATTCGTTATTGAATTCAATTTGACATTTGAATCTTCTTGGAATATACATTGTTATTTAATTTTATAGCAAAATTTAGGGGTACAGATCACATTCAACTAATAACTGATGACGAAAGTGTAAATTGTTGAAACATTGCGATTTTTTGGAAATCAGAGAGTATGCTAAAGAAATAATGAATACAACTGTTCTGAAAGTTTTAAATTAAATTGATTTTAAAGGTGATGCCTATATACCCTTTCTTTGTGTTACAGTGACCATGTATACAGTGTCCTCAGTTATTGAAGCAGCCATGTTAACTTTCGGTGTGACAGCAGCATTAACAATGTATACCTTCCAGAGTAAAAGAGATTTCAGTTCATGGGGAGCTGGGTAGGTTTATTTTCATTTCCATCTTAAAGGGATTGTAAAGTGATTTTAAGAACTTTGTATATGTTTCGGGAATACTGATAGCATCAATTTGCGCCATACCAATTTCCATTCTGACGTCTGTGGATCTTTCAATTCCACTAACACTAACGTGTTTTATGACGTCACTGACAGTGATCTTCCGGAAGCTATTGATATCTATGCAGATCACTGTCAGTGACGTCATAAAACACGTTAGTGTTAGTGGAATTGCAAGAACCAGACTTCGGAATGGAAATTGGAATGGTGCAAATTGATGCTATCAGTATCCCAGATACACATTCAAATTTTAGAAACCTCTTTACAATCCCTTTAACTCAATTTTAGTTTCTTTCTTGCTCAGCTGGCAATTTTATCTCAACCTTTCTCAAAGACATGAAACTTTTAAAAAAATTTTTAGAAGGATATTTGTTTCTAGTTTTAAAATGTCAGCTTTTCTGTGAATTTTTTATTTTTATTTTTTCAGATTATTTGCCTTTTTGTGGATTTTGATTTTGGCAGGATTCTTACAGGTATGTAGTTACATTTTCTTCGCCTCTTGAACTTGTAATATACTGTTCATAAATCTTCTTTCTTGTAATCTTTTACGCATAAAGCCTGCAGCACAATCTAAAAATTCACGTAAAAACTACTGAACACAAACAGATTGCCTCAGAATGATGAAGAATTCATGATCGAATAGATGTTCACTTTTATGAAAGTTTTGATTTTTGTTTATTTTTCAGATTTTCTTTCATACAGAATTAATGGATAAATTGATAGCTGTAGGTGGCGCTGTCTTATTTTCAATGTTCATTATTTTTGATACTCATCTCATTATGCATAAATTATCACCAGAAGAGTATATAATGGCCTCTATCAACCTGTATCTAGATATCATCAATCTGTTTTTACATATTCTACGTCTTGTTGGTCAGAGAAATAACTAGGTCTGAAATATATCACAGATGATGGAGGATACTTAACTTTGATTAAAAGGGATTGTAAAGAGGTTTTCTAAATTTTGTATGTGTATTGGGGACATTGATAGCATCAAGGTATAACATTCCAATTTTCTATCTGTGGTTCCAGCTAAGTATTTAATGATATCACACTTGGGAAGGTCTTCTTTGATATGTCATCAAACTCTAGTGTAAGTGGAATTGCTGGAACCACAGCGGAGTGGAGTTAATTACTGCTATCAGTGTCCCCTGTTATACATTGAAAACCTCTGTATGATCCCTTTCAACAACATAATTCAAAGAGTAAAAAATTATATTGAGTTATTGAGTACAACTTTGATGTTAACGTAACTTTAGATTAGTAATTTCTTCTTTCATAACGTAATTAATTGTTAACATAATATCAACATCGGCGGTATAATTTAATTAATTAAAAAGTATTGACATGAATATTATAAAAATATTTTTGGTCGTGGTTGAAACACAGTGTTGTAACACAATAATATTTGTAAATTTAATGTTTTTGTTTACAGTATTTCAATGTACCTGTTATGCCATTAGATAAAACATACACGTAATTTGTAGAGCTTCTTATCAAATCTTATAATATTTAAATATATTGGAGATTTAAAGGGATTGTAAAATGGTTTTCTAAACTTTGTATGTGTATCGGGGACATTGATATCATCAATTTGCTCTTGCAATTCCATTAAAACTAATGCATTTTATGACGTCACTGACAGTGATCTGCATAGATATCGATAGTAGCTTGTGGTAGATTGCTGTCAGTGGCGTCATAAAACGTGTTAGTTAAAGTGGAAATGCCAGAACCACAGACATCAGATTGGAAATTGGAATGGTGCAAATTGATGCTATCAGTGTCTCCGATACACATATAAAGTTTAGAAAATCACTTTACAATCCCTTTACTTCCATTAGACATTATAAATGTGTTTCTTTTTTTTAATTTTTTGATTCTTGAATTTGGTTCTGGGTTCAATAATTATGAGATCTGACTTATCTATTTTTATCCTGGGTTCAATGTGTAAAAGTATCTATGTAATTCTAAAATAAAAACTTTTAAATCAAAAATATTTACTAGATTATAGGTGTCAGTGGTTGTCATAGTATTTTGTAAGTTTTTCAATTTGGAGAAGGGTATAATATCTTTAAAATGGCTTATCATTATAAATGATAAATTAAATCATTTGTTATTGTAAAAAGATGTAATTATAATTAAGAGTTATGGTATAAAAGACACGAAAAATAATTCTTGAAATCAATCAGTTAAAATATTATAGAACATGATGTATTGTTATGTTAAATTAAATATTATAGAACATAATATTGTGATATGAGGGTTATTTGTCATATTAATTTTTGGATGTAATAAATTTCTATGGTTGTTGATTTTTATTAAATACATGTATCCTAATTATGTGATCCCAATATATCTTATAGCAGTTCTAGTGTCTCTTCACATTTTCAAACTTCTAATGACGTCACATCCTTGTGTTCTGTTCTAGTATATATTCCCCACTCCAAGTGTAATAAGGAACATATTGTATTGGTTGTAATTGGTATCAATTTACAAACTGAGATCTAAATAATTTGATTTAGAAATATTCTGATCTGCATTGGTTGACGTCTGAATTTTTGTTGTTTATCATATATCATGTTGTCAAATGAAACAAAACTCAATCCTAGCTGTTCAAGGCATCATAAAATCCATATAAAAATATTGGCAATACATTGTCATTGCAGCTAATGACATTTTCAAATGAGGAAGTATATCAATAAATGAGTAAATATTTCATAATGAAAAGTGTAATCTAGTGTCAGCATACCCTGTGTGGGTTCTAATTCTAATGCGTTTATCCCGCCTGTTCGACCAAATATTTCTTTCAGATAAAACACCAGTCTTCAAAAATATAATCTTTAATTATCAGCTGGTTAATAATATATGGTGCAAGTTGGACCTAAACGATTAACTGAAATAATAAATCAGAAATAATAAAGTTTTCGCAAAGGATTATATAGGTAAGCCGACAAACTAACACTCTAACAGCGATGCAAAATGCACATTAGATCGATTCAAAATGAACATTAAATAACAGGTTAAATAGTTAGGGGAAGGGAGCAGGAATGCGCTATGATTTATGACAAATATATTATATCAAATAAATTAAAAGATTCATACCGAATTGTTATCTACCACAGTCTCATCAAAAATAAACGTTGAATTAAAATTTAGATCGCCGTTAGTTTTAAACATAGAACTATAGGCAGGGAATGCCAAGAAGGACAAATAAATATTGAACTTCCGTTTAAATTTATGGTTGACCGAATTTCTACTTGGGGGTCTTTTTTTAACTTCTGGTGCAGCGTAAAAATAGTTATGGTAAACAATAACAAAAGAAGTTAATTTGAAAATTATCACAGAAAATCTAATTTAACAAGATTTTTACAACTGTAATTTTATGATTTGATATGTAATGATAACTATATATTTTTCTAAATGTTATAGGCCTATGTTACTGTAGAAATAATGTAATTATTAAATTTAAGCATGAAAACCTGTTATGCCATGGCTTAAATTTAGACCTACCATGCAGTGAGTTTTACCGGGCTGAAGGTAGCAGACACTTGGCCAGCAAACAATAAGCCAGCAAACAATACGCAATATGGTCGAAAAATGTTTAAGAAATTGTTTCAAATTTTAAACATGTCAAATCTCAAACTAGTCCATCTTCCAAATAAAACACTATCTTAGCCTTTCTCTCACATTCGTACTGTGTAAACATCAATACATTTAACGCCGAGTTTAGGTGCAGTCGGTAGCCAGTTGAATTAATGTCTGTTAGGCAATTAGGTGCCATTTTGCAGAAAGCGGAAGTTATGCGATAACCCTCATATTCAGCGCATGCGTGCCAAGCATAAACTATTTATTTGTCCTTCTTGGCATTCCCTACCTTTTAGTTCTATGTTTTAAACAACAATTACGTCAACAAATAAATGACGTCATTGTCAATATAGTCTCGGTTGACTAGGCACTCCGTGGCAGTAACACCCTGCCAGAGCCTATATAGGCTCTGACCCTGCCTTGTTCTACAACATTGAGATATATTCTATTTATAGTTAATTTTTAGTCAATTTTGAAAGTTCAAGGGAGGTAATTTCATATTTATAAATTCATGAAATGGACATCAAAAAGTCGGTCAGAATGCTTCAAGGGAGAGAACTCCGTCAAAATTTATGTTAATGTTAAAAGTACGTCAGAATCATAGAGTTGTCCGAATTAATCCTGGAAAACCAAACATGTATTTAAACCTACCATCATTGCCTCGTCTAAGGAATTGTTACTGGGCGGCAGTTGAAAACTATATCGCCGGAAATGCAATCAGTGAAACAGACATCAAATAGTCTCTATGAAATGCGGAGATATTTGATATCTATTTGAAACTAAACATACAACAGAAGAATTATTCCGAATCTACATATTATTCTTTTTTCTGTTATATTATGTTAGTTATATTTAAAATTTCGATATTTTTACAATATAGGACTGCCGACCGGGGCTGACTTTTGTGTTCACTGGGCGGCAGAATACCATTGCCGCCTAGTCACAGGCAAGCAAGATACGCCCACTTCCCTGATACATTTTTAGTATATCAAGAGCATTCCCAATTAGTGACAAATCATTTAAAAAATATATCTTGTCAAAAAATGTTAAATAAATTCTGACTTGATCTGTCAATCTCGAACCGTTCTAAGTCAAAATCCGTTCATAGTAAAATCGTCAAATTCAATTTGTCATAAATATAAATGATCACACCAAATTTCATTCAAATCAGATGAAAACTGTAGTCTCTACCTCATTCATTCACAATTCAATTTTGACGCGTTTTGACTTAGTCAAGGGCGAAAACTAAAAAACCTATCATGGAAAAGAGTCTAGGACACCCCCCCCCCCACAATTACCCCCGGATAAGTGCCCCCTGCCAATTGCCCCAAAAGACGATTACCCCCTGAACAATTGCCCGCGGGCAATTCCCACCTGGACCACTACCCCCCCCCCCCCCCCCCCCCCCCCCAGATTATATAGCATGAAATTTATTAACATTCTTGAGTAGGCCTAGTATAAAACTTAATGCTATCCGTATGGCATTTTTACCATTATATTTTGCATTATTTTTGCTACATTGTTTGATAATGGTGACTATGGCGTTATTTCCGTAACGACTGAATTTGCCGAGCACTAGTATTGCCCATGTAAAGACATTATGACGTCATAGTAAGTTCTTATTAGATTCCTTGCCTTAAACCGGGAAAGGACGTTTACAGAAATATTTTGAGTCATTGTATATAGAAATTCCTAGTTAAAAGTGAGAGCTTTAATTAAAAGTAAGTTTATTTCCTTCATTTAAGACACAGGCCGTGACAGGGTTCCTGATAAAATATTCTCATATATTGAAAATAACATTCTGAATATGCTGTTATGCAGAATAGATTTAGTTCTGAACTGGTGAAAGCCAACGCTGACAAAATTGAAGAACTAACGAACTGATCTATTTTATATGGTTTTATCGTAATTCCAGAAAACATGTATTCGAACCAACAACAGCTAGAGTTTGAATCAAACCAGGATTTCCAGGACAGCTACAGATCTCGAAGTTGTCACTCCAGATTAGCAGACGCTTTAACTTTTGCAGAATCTGAATTTGAACGTATTGCATCAGTTGAACAAGAAGCATGTGCAGTAAGATCCTTAGAAGAGAAAACAACAGTTGCGATGTCACAAGAAAGACCAGCATCTGTTTTAAGATCAGAAAGAAAGGAAGCATCTTTGTCGCGATCACCTAGAAGAGAACCAGTCATTGAACGATCGCTAAGAAGCAATCCATCTGTTGAATTACCAGTACGAGTAGTATCTGAGAACACTTTTTCTGTTGAAAGGAAGATGATTGTTTCCCGAACACCATCAGCAAATTCTAAGGTAAATTTTCCTACTAATATTATTGATAATTTTATACGTTAAAATACATTCAATCTTGTTTTACACTTCCATATTTTAACAGTTTATTTCAGATACATATTATACTTTTTCTTGCAATGATGATTATCATATAAATATATTATATAAATATTTATTGATGAGAACTGAATAATTTCTCATTTTAGTTGCATATGTCAGCACCAACCAGATTGGACCCAATACCATACAGCGCTTTAAGCAGCCCCGAACCCTCAATGTTTGCTACAGCCTACCGATTCGATTCCCCGCCTCCCTTTACAGCTAGACCATTGCCACCAATTACAAGCCAACATGAGAAGGAATTTCAAAATTTGGACACCAAAATCCAAAACAGGTTTGACTATTTTGAAATTGGAATCAAAACAAACGACGATCCTAAGACTTCAGACAAGAAGGATAAGAAATTCAAGGCCTACGTGAAAAAAAGAGCAGAGGAAGGACTTGAAGCTGCCAAGATAAAGCAGGAAAGACTCCAGGACGTTTTACACCATCAAGTTAAAGACGAAACTGAACAGGGAATGAACGATAGAGTTAAATCAGTTCAAGTTAAACACTCTCTGACTTCAAATATTGAGAATAAACCTATTGTTAAAACAGAAAAGAACACAATCAGCGAAAATAAGCCTGAACAACCAGATGTTACAGTATCAACACCAACAGCACCAAAACCACCACTCCAACTCAAAGGTCAAATAGGAGTCCACGACACAAAAGCTTCAAAGTTAAGAAAAGAAGAATTGCAGATTGCAGATGACCAGCCCGGCGTGACACAGGTGTTACCACCAGTTAATGCTTCAACTAAATTCCCAGCACGCTTAACCGCAGCCACTGTAGAAAGATCAAAGCCAGTTCACGCAGTTCGGGAGACTAAAGCTTCGAAGCTTCTCCGTCTGAAGAAACTAGAGGATGAAAAAGAAGCTTTAAGGCAAGCAGAACAAGAAAAAATAAAGGACATGGCAACTGAACCTAAACTAAAGAAATTATTGCAACGAAAGCGATCAACGACACCGAGTTTTAAACCGGCTACTACAAATCCTTACAAAAAACAAGAGCTAAAACTACCAAAACCTCGTTCAGCCAACGTCCAGTTGAAAACATTTGCGTCCCCAGTCCACGCGATTCGGGAGACTAAAGCTTCAAAGCTTCTCCGTCTGAAGAAAATGGAGGATGAAAAGGAAGCTTTAAGGCAAGCAGAACAAGAAAAATTAAAGGACATGGCAACTGAACCTGAACTAAAGAAGTTATTGCAACGAAAGCGATCTCCGACACCAACTTTCAAACCGGCTCCTCCGAAACCCTACAAAAAACCAGAGCCAGTAGCTATCAAAGAAACGAGGGCTTCAATGTTAAGAAAGCTGCCAGAGGGCAAGCAAATCGAAAAAATTGAAAATAAACTACCAAGTAAAATGATCAAAACGCCAAACGGACCAAAACAACAAGCAGTGAAGTTATTGCAAAACCGATCCCCGACACCAACTTTCCAACCAGCCCCACCAAAACCCTACAAAAAACCTGCGCCAGTAGCTATTAAAGAAACGAGGGCTTCAATGTTAAGAAAGCTACCAGAGGGCAAGAAAATGGTAAAAATCGAAAATAAACTACCAAGTAAGATGATCAAAACGCCAAACGGACCAAAACAACAAGCAATGAAGTTATTGCAAAACCGATCCCCGACACCAACTTTTCAACCAGCCCCGCCAAAACCCTACAAAAAACCTGCGCCAGTAGCTATTAAAGAAACGAGAGCTTCTAAGTTACGAATGTTACGAGATGTCAAGAAAACATCATCAACTCCAGTGATTCTCAGGGAACTAAGAGAATCAAGGAAACTCCACGAAAGGTATATTGAAGATGAGGACAGAGTGGCTACACCGTTAGTACGATGGTCTGGTAGTAGAACACTCCAGTGGTTGATCGACAATCCTGTCAGTTCAGGTGAATTATCTTACAGCCCAGAAACCAGCCAAGACATTAGCCCAGAAACCAGCTCAGAAACAAGCCAAGAAATCAGCCCAGAAACCAGCCAAGACATCAGCCCAGAAACCAGCTCAGAAACCAGCCAAGAAACCAGCTCAGAAACCAGCCAAGACATCAGCCCAGAAACCATCCAAGACATCAGCCCAG
The DNA here is from genome assembly GCA_029955415.1 of Lottia scabra. NCBI lineage: Eukaryota > Metazoa > Mollusca > Gastropoda > Lottiidae > Lottia > Lottia scabra. The sequence continues at coordinate 1,487,323 of JARJEI010000013.1, read as the reverse complement.
AAACCAGTCAAGAAACCAACTCAGAAACCAGCCAAGAAACCAGCTCAGAAACCAGCGTAGCAAGTTCTTCACAAACTGGGAACTGGAAATTCGATCCGGAAGCTTTAAAATATTATCAAACGTTGACACCAGTAGAGATTGAATGGAAGCCCCCACCTGAAAAGAGGATTTTAAGCTCAATACCCAGGATAGGGAATGGATTTATCAGTAATCCTGTCAGTCCATCGTGGAGAGTAGAGACTCCACTTATGACATCAACACCAATTCCAACATTTAAAGAGCAGAAGGTTCTAGATAGGTCGGAGAAAGACAGATTATGTAGAGAGGAGATATCAAGGGGTTTTAAAGTTCGAAAACAAACTAGATTAGATATGGATAAGGAAGAGCAGAAATGGAAGTCAGAATGCATGTCAGAATTGGACTTAGTAGTTGACCCTCCTTCTCATGTTCAAAGACCCGTAGATACTAACAAAGAAATGGTTAAAAATGAATTGAATGCTTTGAAAGAACGATTGAAAATAGTGGAAAAACCAGATACAACGTGGAAATCAACAGTGAAATCAGCATCCTTCAGTAGTAAATTTAAGAATTATTTCAAGTGCAACTTAGAGTCTAAAAAAGATAAGAAGAAGAGAGAAAGAAAAGAGAAAATTGATGAAAATTTTAAAAGATCTGAAGATGAGTTTAGTAGGTAAGTCACCTTCTTAGCTTTCATTATAATAATAAATCTGTGCACCCTTTTAAATTGTGATACACAAGTATAGGAGATCCACGATTTCTTAGTTGTGTTTAGTTCAAGAACAATCTTTCCATAGTCTCCAACATTATTTCGATGGTAATGGCTATTTGCCTTCAAAGATAAGTAGGACATCAACCATCTTCTATTTAATTTACCTGAGTATCGATGAATGTGGTTGGAATTTCGCAGATTCAAAGGTGTTAAGAAAACCTATATATATATATCTCTCAGAAGTATCCTATTCCATAGCAATCCATATCCTTTTCTATAGAAATCTACATCATATTCATAGCAATATATGGACTACAATCAATATCAGTGAATGAATGAATTCCTCAGTTAATGAATGAATACATAATTTTAGGCAGATGGGTAATGGCTGGAGAATATTTATGTTACAACAAAATTGTCACCATGAAATGATAAAGAGATCAAGACTACACGAGGAAATGATTTACCTGTGGAAATCTGACGCCATCTACAATAAAAATCTTCACACCATGTTGTCAAAAGATTATTTAGAGGGAAGAAAGAAAAGTTTTTATTTGCAGCCAAGAACAATATTGGACCAATGATAGGCGGCACACGGCAAAGACACATAAGAAATGGATTGTGATCACCAGTGATAACTGAAATACAATTTTCAAGTTAAGAAAAGAGCACAAGGACCACATCTTTAATAATACTTCTACTTCAGATGAGCCAGATGATAGAGCTCCAAAGAATATGTAGAAAAGCGCACTACCAGCTATGGTATATAGATTCAATAGAAAATGTATATGTATGAACTTATTTTGTGAATAAAATATTCGTACTAGTAGTAATGTTTTATCTATTCGCATTGTATTACCAGTGCTAATTGTCCTTCTGTATAGATGTAAATACATTTAAGCATATAACTTCAACAAAATATGTATGCAGTTGATAAATCTTGCAACTTTTCAGAAATAGAAACTATGCTTTTGGGAGATTGAACCTAATGTATTTTTCAAGTTGAAGGAGCTGAAACCTTAGAGAACAGTTTATAGTATCTTCAATGCAATCAAGGGAAAAGGTCTAACTTTGAATTTGATTTACTTACTTTATTGCTTAAGGGTGTTACTTAGGCTATTTCACGTTGTGAAAAAATGGAATAAGTATATGAAATAATGATTTCTTGAGACTTGTTGTGCATTTGTTGATGATTTGGGGTCCTTCTCGATAGTTTAAGGTTGATTTCATGTCAATCAGATTTTTTTTAATGAGTTGACAGCCCTTCAAACATGTCATAAAAATTTGACATTTCAAACCTTTGATACATGGATCGATCTACATCAAAATTGGCATAAATGTAGACAATTACATTGCCGAGAAACGTACCAGTGCCTCGTCTAAGGAATTGTTACTGGGCGGCAGTTAATTGAACAGGCGAAGTTGAAAACTAGATCGCCGGAAAACAGACATCAAATAGTCTCCATGGAATGCGGCGATATTTGATATTTATTTGAAACTAAACACGGCGAAAAAAAAAACAGAAGAATTATTCCGAAACAACAGATTATTCTTATTTCTGTTATATGTTAGTTATATTTAGAATTTTGATTGCTAGCGATATTTTAACATGCCGCCCAGTCACAGTGTTAGTCGAGGCACTGCCTACCATGCTGATCAAATTTGTATTTAAACCTACCATGCTTATCAAATGTAGGCCTACATGTAGGCTTGCCATGCTGATCAAATATGTATTTAGACCTACCATGCTGATCAAATTTGCATGTAGGCCTACCCTGCTGATTAAATTTGTATTTAAACCTACCATGCTGATCAAATTTGCATTTAGGCTTACCATGCAGATCAAATTTGCATTTAGGCCTACCATGCTGATCAAATTTGCATTAAGCCTACCATGCTGATCAAATTTGCATGTAGGCTTGTCATATTGTCCAAACTGCCACATTTTCACATAGGTAACCATACCATGGTAGTTATATTTCATTGTACAGATCCAGATGCTTTAGGCAGTGAGATGAAGATAAACTGTCAAATTGACCCTCAGGATAAGATCAAGATATAATAGTCCACAAGGTTCATTCACGCAATTTTTTACACTAATTGTATCTGTGGTATGAATCTTTTGTGATTTTAGAATCATATATTTTATGTAATAATTGGTAGCTGCTGGTTTACCTTACTATTGACTTAGGATTCATATACTTACTATACACATAATATATATGTATTATATACCCAATGTATTAGACGCGGTTCATTTGATGTCATATAGCCCACTTAATGTCTCCGAAATGGTGTTAAAATCCCTCAAAGAACAGGTGATTTAATTGAAATTAAGCTGATCAGATGTCACCCTGGGTTACAGCTAAAAATATACCCATAACGTCTTATTGTTATTTCTTTTAATTCTTTTTTTTTATAGGTAAGATATATACATGTCATAACGCATTCTGATTATAGAGTCAATTGTTCGAGAAATTTTACAAGATTTGAAGTAAAGCAAAATTTTGGGTGAACAAATTAAGCCCCTGTGAATTTCTTAGTCACTCATTATTAGCGAAAATCTTTCAGACATGCTGAATTTCAATAATAAAGCTATATCTTTCTAATTAAATTGCCATTATGCCATACACATTTCTCTATGTTTTATGTATAGCTATCTCTTCATTTTTGATGCCATTAAGCGAGTAGAGGTACTCTTAATGATTACAATTTACTGCAGTAAAATATCAAAGATCTATTATAAAAAGTTTGTTTGTTTAAAGAGGTTATAGAAGCAATATCCCAGCTCATCTTGAACCAATTAGGCCTACATGTATTCAGAAATGTAATCAAAGTCAACCATATCTTGTAATTCTTATATTCTTTTAGTCAATGCTTTTATATAATGATTATTGGTTGGTAGATGACAAGTTAACGTTCGCTTCCAGCAAAATGAATAATTATTCAGTTACTGGCATTTATATACCTTGATTATCTCATCATTAAACAGTTTATATATTCGAGATAATTTCCAATAATCCAATTATTATCGATCTCGATTGTACTATTGTTTATATATAGGTAATCTTATACCAAAATTTGTCCACCAACCAACGTAAAAATATTTCTCAATTGAAAAGGATTAAGCCGATAAGCAGATTAGGGATTAAGAATATAACCCCACTCACTGTTACCTCTGCAAACAGTCGTTGTTGACAATAAATAGTTGTAAATCCATTTTTACTGCGCTTTTATAGGGTACACACGGATTTAATGATCATTGCTGAACTGCTAATTGTTTATTGTGCACTCTCTGATAAATATTATATGTATTGCAAGAATTTCAGTGAATTGTTAATGCTCCAAATGTTATTGCGGATGTTCAAAGAGTAAAATTTATATCGTACTGTGATTGGTACGCAAAGGTTATCAAGAATATTGGAAACATAACATTTATTTATATAGAATATTTTTTTTATTTAACGGAGGTTAAAATAGTTTATTTGATATACTAGGTAAGTGCATGCATGTTATTTCTTACTTACTTAATATATCCGAAATCAGTTGGCATCCAATAGTTTCCGTTTGGAATCATTTGTTTTATCTCATAACTTATACCTCGACAGAATAAAAATGCTTTAACGTGTGGATTCTTTAAAAGGGTTTTGCAGATTTTATTTAGTATCAATACAATTCTTGTCATATCATTAACCTAGTAACAGAGGTACTATATTAGTAGGTCTTATTCACGAGGTTCCAATTATATATACGACACATTTGCATGAATTAAAGAATGGAACCGCGATTTTAGTATAAAGTCGTTGTGATAATCGATTTTTACCTATTGGCTTATTTCAACTCTATGCACTGACATACCTCAACCCTACTTGTGATCTGAATAAATTTCTTTGACCTTATTGGATTCCCCATATTGATATTAATGCGCAATGAATAGTTCATTTAATATTAAATACGTAATATGTTAACAATGCATAGTCCCTTTGTTAACAATGTTACGATCTTTTTTAAAAATACTCTAAAAAGTTCGAATGCTATTTAATGTTTGTTTACTATCTCCGTATAATGTTATTTCGAAAACCACGTAGGCCTACGAGCGTATATATGCACTAAATTGAACGTAAACACGATATTTATGAAGATATCTTGACTAAATATGACAATATTATAAGTATGCCACTTCTGTTGAAATAGCGCATTACGTTGTAAAACGTATAGGCTACTTATGTGATAACCATCACTGATGAAACTTGGTAAAAATAATATGAATGCCCAATGAACCCTGTATAAAATGAAAAAATGCAACATATTTCACTTGATTTACCGCAATTGTTTTCAGTATTACAACTTTTTAAACAACTATAAGGCGCAGCCTAGTTCATGACAACTTAAATTGTCTTGCACGTGACGTTTTCTGTTCTGCCAAAATTATTCTATTCCAAACCAAACATATCTGCAAGAGTTCGTATATTACCTTGTCTGGCATACTATCTATATAAAAATTAGATTTAAATATGTGTTCTTGCATTAGTGTATCAGAAATGGTCTTGACAATTTTCAATATGAGTGCCCGTGGTGTAGTTAATGTCTGCTAATGTAATTAATAAATGTGTTTAACTAGTGATTGATTGACTAGTATATTACATTGAGAAGACCCCGGGGACTACAGAACTGTTGTTTTCACTCAAACCATTGTTGGTAAATTTATTTTATAATGCCCCTTAGGAACGTCATATATAACCAGCCTCTGGTAATGGTGTTTTTCAATACTGAATAAACATCAGTTGGTACTTATATCACATTGTGGGAGTCAACTGAACACAGAGTATTTCATCGGACCCAGTAATAATATAGGCCTACATTTCGTCTTACCAAGGTTCTTACGTTTACGCTTCTTACTTCAATAGTAAAATGGAGGAATATGATAAATCTTGAGTGCTCAGACTCAGTTGATATCTCGTCTCAGTAATTATTTTTTTATAATTTCAGATCACAGTTCAAGATCATGGTTCAGAAGCTAAACTTTATAGAATCACCAACATAACAACCAACATAGTTTTACTTTGGAACATTATAAAAATCGCGCTGTTATCCGTTACTCTGGATTTTGATAGGAATATATTTGCTTTAGTGTGATGTTATTTTAAGGACGATAATGAGTCTCACATCTTTTAAACGTCGGTGGATAGAAAACTGGTGTCAGGAAGTGTACTCCTTCATTAGAGAAGGAAGTCTGTGTACAATGACAGGAGCTTATCACGAAGAAGATCCTCACATAATTCCCAGTATGGGTGTGCCATGTTGTGGAAGAGACATAACTTTATTATCACCAGATTCTTGTGATACTGGAAAACTAAGTGTTAACAGTGAAAAACTAATAGATAGTAAAAAAATAAGTGGATCCTTTCCAGCAGTGAAATTATCATATTGTCAAGTGGAAAGAAGAAAGATCAATCGATTGGTTAACGGATTACCTATAATTCATAGAGGTATCGCGGACAGTCCCGAGGAACTCCGGAACACTCCGTTAATAATTTCACACCAACCTAAAATAGGTGATCTTACTCGGAGATGTGATAATGGATTTTTAAATCATCAAATTTCAAAATCTTATAATATAAACTCATTGCAAAATGGTTCGTCACCTCTTAACCCAACACGGAGCAGAAATGCATTTTCTCCTAATCGGAGTGTGACGCGGGCAAGACAAAAACTTCTTCACAATACCATGAGTAAGTCAAGACATTTCGATAGAAATCCCCCTTCATGTTGGACTGCTGCTGAAATAAGTTTTTGAATCCAACCTGGTTAGAACAGAACTGATGTCTACAATAGATGTTAAATGATTTAATCGTACATGTACATGTTGTTTTACAATGTAAGGAAACGTCTTTTGCGAGGATGAAGTAGTCTAACTTCACACTTAATATAAATTGACCAAATAATATGAAATGTAGTGGTGCTTTGCGTCCACCTTACTGCACCTAATGGGGACGGACATACATCGTCAGGGTATGTTAAGGTACACTTTTGCCAGGACATCGGCATTAGCATATTCCTTTTTTCGATTTCAGACTGTTCGTGCACAGCCTGTAGTTCACGAGCCTCGGTTTATTGTCCCATCCGACTAAACGCCTTTTTTCCATGTCAGCCCCTAACTGGCAAGGGGGAACCCGGTTGATATAAATTAATCAGCAACTAATTTAGATGTCAATGTACATGTATACTATATATTAACCATGCATTTCTATTGAATGTTGGACCTTCTTTCACACAGGGTTGGTATTAAATTACTGTCGTGGATTTACACAGAACACACAAATTAGCTAGGAGTTACGGAAGTCAGGATTTCCTTGGGTTGTTTACTTCCGGTTTATTCAAATTGTGCATTTGGATGGTGACACCAAACCCATAGACTATGACTTGATTAAAAACCATGACATGTTAGTGATATGGCAACATGGAGCGGAGAACGTGAAATAAAAAATTGGAAATATTGTTGTGGCAATAAAACAATTAATATATTGATCTGTGTTTTATGTTCAATAAAAACATTCAAATAATCATCAATTGTATTTTTTCTCCTCGTCATTGTTTTAAGATTGTTTAATAATAGTCAATATGTAACAACTGGTTGTTTAGTATGACCATGTCTTAAAGAGACTATCTTTGCTTGATATCAGGAGTACACCGAGTGAACATGCAGTTTGATTGCAAATGTAGCTTTGTCATTTTAAGGACATTCAAACCTCCGTTAGTCTGATGTCTGTTGTCTTGGAGCCGCTATCCTAGTAGGCCAGTTAACTTCTAGAAATGTGTTATGGATATCACTTCCATAACGTTATTCATCCACTGCTCTTACTTATGTACGTCTACGAAAAGCATAAAACTATGAAATTTTTCAGCAATTCCACGGTTCATACATTAGAATAATGCACTCTCTTTCAATTCATTTTAGCATACGTATAGTCGATCTTCTCACAAACGTTACTTACAAGCACTTGCATAATAAGTGACGTCCCATTTGGCATCTTCTAAATTGATTAAAAAATCCACAAGATTCATTTGAAAATTTTGAAAAAATAAGTACATATCTGATCTGCTTTAATAAATTACGATGTATACTACCTTTAAATATATTAATATACATAAGGCTAACAACAGGAACAGCTGCTTTAAGTCATATTTTAATAATTTTATTGTCCAACTTCTTCTTGGATTCATTCTGACAGGTCATTGTCAAACAGTACTGAAACAATGAGACTACCATACTTAGTCTGGATTACTGTAATTCTAGTAACACAGGGTGGTAAATTCAATGGAGAAGCTACACCCGTAGAGGAAGAAGAAGCTATCATTGATCCTGGTCCAATTGATCTTCTTCAAGAGGAACATGATGAACTGATCGATTTACCAATAGTAAGTTTCATATATCATATGGAGGAGGAGGGATTTGCGTTTCAGGCGTCTAATTGTCGAAAATTTCTTGTGTTGGTCTCGCAGTCCGTACACATATAAACCTAAATTCTTCAGGAAATCGCGTTTCAGGATGTAAAATTCTCAAAATTTTCTAGATATCTTCACATATCCAATTACAACACCCTCCCAGTCACGATTTTATATGGACGTCCCTGCATATCTTTCATAATATATAGGTCTCACGATCAAATCTGGTATAAACCAAACTCCTTTTGGGGCGTTTAGATCATTCAACCCCAAAGAATACGTTTTTTAAACTTAAGCAGGTATTTTTAAATAGGATTTCACAAACTTGATTGAATGGAATCCACATCGATGGTAAATTCAGGAAAAAAATCTTTAAATTTCTTTGACTATCGCCATTTCAACATATTAAGCAGATAATAATTTTGCTTCATTCGATGGAATACACAATTCCAAAATACCCAATTGAAATTGTGGTTAACGGTTCTTTTTTTTCTACACCAGCAGATAAATGATGTTAAAAAAAAACTCTGATATATATTGTAAGAATTATGTTTTTGTTATAAAACTGCTTGAATCATGTTATATTTTCAGTGTCCTTCTAACGACGTTTGGTCCTTTCATTTTCACTGCTTTAACCCAAAAGAAGATATAAAATGTGAAATTGATGAAGAGGTAGGACACTAAATGGAAATAGACATTTCCTATTAGAATATACGTGAATAGTTTCATAGTAATATTAGATGGGGTTATCTCCAAAATGTTTCCGGACAGCAGTCTGGACAATATTTTTTTTTAAGACCAAGAAAGTATTTATTTCTTAGACTTGATCGAACAGTTTAACGTCCTGCTATTTCACACCTGTATGGGCTAACGAGGACGAGCAAACCCCATACAAATTTTGCCAGGACTGCGGCTTCCTTCTTGAGAAATGTAACAAATTGTTTACTTGTAATTTCAGAAGCCTGTATGTAAGTGTGAAAAGGAGTATACTTGTTCTGCTAAAGCAACCCATAATGTCGGGTCGTCTGGACAAGTACCCTGTACCTTTATCTGTAAATCTCAACAACAGCTAATGAACGAACGAACCGATCAACATAAATACGATATGGGGTTATTGTTACTTGGAAAAAAGAAATAAACCTTTTAAACGTCTTGAAATGTTTTTCATTATTATCTCCCTTGTAATGGCATGGACACAAATTTATGTTCGCAGAAACAACCCTCCTTCTAGCAACGGAAAATTTGGCAATGGTGCTCTCTGAAAAACATTTATACACTTATTTATATGATGCACTGAACAATAAATTAGCCCCTGAAATCAATAGTGGTTTATCTATAAAAAGCAGAGGCCTTGAAAGTTTATTAATTCTCAACACAGTGAGATAGAAGAAAATAAATGGCCAGATTTTTAGTTTGACCAAAGAACCACTCTGATAAGACCAGCATAAGACCACTCTAGCTCCCCGTGACTCTCTCGCATTAGCACTCTTTTTACTTCCGGTTTGGTTGCTGGTCTATTCCATTCCACTAAATATATGTCGTTACTGTCTGTGCAACATTTTTTGCCATAATGTTTTTGAGAACTGGAATAGAAGTTTCAAATTAGTATTGTTAGTCTTAAAATGTCTTTGCTTTGATGAAAATATAAATAGGAACACAATAATATTATATGTCTTCAAAATTTGTTTTTACAGAGGACAATTTTCAGTCAAAATTTGTGACCTTTTTGAGTTCAAATTTCTAGGAGAGAAATGTATTTCCATTTAATGTAAACTTACACAAATTATATTTTTTATCAAAGCAAAGACATTCTAAGACTAACAGTAGCATTGTCAGGCTGATATTCCAATTCTCGTAAAAATAATCGCAAAAATTCAAAAAACTTTTCAACTTGCACAGACAGTAGGTCATTAAGTTGTATAATAATTGTTATACAAACCAAGGGTAAGGAGGAATGGGAAAACATGTTAAAATAAAAAAAGATAAGCATTTCACCTTAATATGTAGTTTATGTATATCATTAATTTTGTATGGTACGGCGTGGCATGATTTTGTCTCGTTACGCCAATAATTAATATAATTCTTGGACCCCCGAGGAAAACCCTTCAAACTATATACTAAGAGGAAGTTGATATATAGCTGTGAGGATTCTATAGAACTATATCAGCGGAACTGTCTTGTCATTTACAACATAGCAATAACTGATATCAGATAAAACATCAAGGGATTATTTCCTCTAGACTCCACAAATACCTATAAATATTAGGAACATATCTATAGAATAGTAAGTGGTTGTCAGACGGATGTCCAGGGAAACCGTTTCCGGATATTTCGCATATCATTATATGTTGATGACCAGTTCATCATAGAGGTTCATTCTCCTGGGACAACGGCATTGCGATCCTGATTTTTAAAAGAGACCATTTCATCATAATTCGCCATTTGATTGCAATTTTACCTCCATTTGGGTATTAGAGGTTAAATTTGTGCAAATGTTTTTTTGGAGGGATGCTATAACTCTCAACTCATGAACTAGTTGATATCTGAATCTACCGCGTTCAAGAATGTGTTGAAAAAAGTCAGTTTCATACCTAAATTATATTATAGTGGAAAGAATTCCTTTAAAATGAAATTGGCGAAGCAATAAGTGATTAACGATAATGAATCCATTGAAATATTACAACTTCTGGTCAGGGAAATTAATTTCTTTAATTCATTACCGAGAACTATTTTATTATTTTACTTGATGAAAGGATATTAGACTGGGAGACGTAATTAGGTTAGATGAGGCGTAGGAAAACAAACAGGATTGAAATATTGTTGACGTTAGGAATGTATTTAGGAGAAAGGGAAAATGAGTGAAATTAATTTAATCAATCATAGTTTGAACTGGTTACAATCGAGACTGTCGAAAACTTCAACTATTCAGTTTATATATCAGTTGAGGTGTTGACCTGTAACGAATATAAGTCTAGAAATGCATAGTAATCCATACTGCTACAATTAAATCACGACCCTTTTATAGAGCCCTATTTATCAGACCATCAAAACTTGATGTTATAACGTTACCCCCTCTTTAAATGAACAAAAAATTAATTTTTCAAACTTTAGATTAAGCGTTTTTCAATTATTGTAGTCAAACATAGTTTTCTGGATTAAACAGATTATTTATGTAATCTGTTGTTTTGTAATATCACCAGATAAGTCCCCTGGTGAATATATACTCCTATTGATTAGTTTGAAAAACTTTTTCATTCTAAGAGGTTGTATTCCTTTAATGGCCTATTTTATTTACGTCCACATGCAATGTTGAGCGTTTATGGCATCATCCATCATCAATGGACCTTCCAAATATTCATCTGATTTAACTGAAACTAGAAACACGGGTTGGGAAAGGGTATATTATACCTACCTTAATATTTGCACAACCAAATCCACGTAGTATAAGTTGATTACCACTTGTTGGATTTAAAGTCTTAATTAATGATAAATTTTGTTCAGAGTATGGAGTTGTAGTATAGTTCAGGGAATTGAGGTTTAAAGGTGATTCAGAGATTTGAAGGGTATAGATGAGTTAAGTTCAGGAATATAATAATGTTTTACAGAAATTAAAACAAAGGTAACAGTCTAATCTTGGGGTGAGCTGAAATCAGTTGGCTACGGTAGAGACCTCTCTAAACCATGTATTGTTTGTTCATTGTGACTGCAGACATCCCAGAGTTCACTTCTTCTTGTTGTCATGTCAGCAACATAATAGAAAAATATTCTGGGATTTGAGAAGTTTTTGAATGCAGAATTTCAGCTTTTTAAATACTTATCTTTCAGGTAAACATTTTATCTAATAATTTCTTTTCATTTATTTGATTGAGGCCTTTTACAGACATTTTAAAAAAATCTTGAAATATTTGTTAGTTCTGAAAAAATTGTGAGTGTATAAAATATGGAATCCTTTCTAGTCAGCCATTTTTTCTTCAATTGTTTCTTTAGGACCTTGAGTAATTAGTTTATTTTAATGGCCAATATATTATTCCTTTCATTTTTTTCATTTCATGCTAACGAGAGAATTGAAATTGCCAAGCATATGCCTGAAGATATACAGTCAACAAAATTACATTGAAAGCAATGAAGGGCACCAATTGAAATGATTAGGTAAGCATTTTTAATGTTATACTTTGTTTACTATATACTACTGTTATTTGATTATCAATGTGCTTATTTAAACTTGTAGTAGGTATGAAGTTTTAGAACTGATAATGTCATGATACATAACGAGAATGAAGTTTTAGGAATGATTATATTATCGTATATGATTGGTATGGGGTTAAGAGAAATGATAATGTTATGATATATGATAGGAATGCAGTTTAGGACTGATATTATTATACATGTAATATATAATATGAATGAAGTTTTAGGAATGATAATGTTATGATATATAATATGAATGGAGTTTAGAACTGATAATTTTATACATTTAATATATACATGTAATATAAATGAAGTTTTAGGATTGATAATTTTATGATATATAATAGGAATGACGTCTTAGGAATGACAATTGTTATGATATAATGAGAAATATGTTTTAGGAATGATAATGTTATCGTATATAATAGGTATGAAGTTTTAAGGAATGATAATGTTATGATATATGATCCAAATGAAGTTTAAGACTGATAATATTATACATGTAATATATAATATGAATGAAGTTTTAGGAATTATAATGTTATATATAATATGAATGAAATTTACAACTGATAATGTTATGATTTATGATATAAATGAAGTTTTAGGAATGATATTGTTATGATATAATGATAATGATGTTTTAGGAATAATAATGTTATGATTTATAATATAAAAGAAGTTTTAGGAATGATAATGTTATGATAAATAATAGGAATGCAGTTTTAAGAATGATAATGTTATGATATATAATAGGAATGAAGTTTTAAGGAATGTTAATGCTATGATATATAATAGTTTTGGGAATAATATTTTTTAAGACTATTTCATTTATGCAAGAGATAATTTCAAGTTAAGGCATGGAGAAAAGTGCTTCAGGTTTCAAAATAAACAATAAGGGAATAATCGTATTGGTTGTTACATTCTGTAAATTACAAATCTTCTTTCCATTCTGAACGGGATCTAACTATGGTTACGATAAAATTTGACCCAAAAGAAGGATAAAAAGCATGATTTCTCTGAAGCGTAACAGCTTCATAGTGATCTGAACACTTGAATCTGAGAATCTATTGGCTTTATTTATGCTGCCTGTTGAACTTTTCAGTAAATGTATGAATGTGTTTTATCATTTCTAAGAAATAAGCTTGGTATTTTCCTATCCAGTCTGTCCAATGTTCTGAAGAGAGAAGATGACTTCTTTAGGTTATAAGGGAAGTCTGGCCAAATTTTCTCTTCCCAATTCAAGTCTTATCCCCCACTGTGGCTATAATCTGATGAGCTGTGTATCATATAAGATGTAAAGAGTGAATGTTTAAAGCTCATCAGATTTATAAAGGTTGATTTCATTTTGATACTACTTATTCAAAATGAAATCAACTTCAAGAATGAGTGTATTTTCAAGTTCAACAGCGGCTTTGTTAACGAAAACAGCTTCTTTAGGATAAGGGGAGTTGTCAAAAACTAACTTTGGCTTTAACTGGACAGATTTCAGTCTTATTTATTAGGAATTCTCCTTCTGCAGCAATGGCTATCGGATAAATGATGTTATTTTTTTCTAAATTGGATAGGGACGGCGACCTGCATGGCAACTGAAGGCAAGCATGTGGTAGGTGTGGGGGCCACTATTACTGCAGGGCGGCTCCGAGTAGGTGTTGTCATGAAGTCCTACGGTCGCAACGATTAGAACTTTAACCAAATCAAATGACATTCTATATTTTATACCTTGCTTCAGGGGATCAAATTTAGACTAGTTCCAGATATTTTTTAAATTATTCTCAGTTTTCATGTGTTCATTGGATAAAAGGCGGTGTGATAGTATTGTGTAACATACATTTGAATATTTGTCTTTCTCTTGATTGTATTTCTACAATATGAGACTTATGGTTTGAAATATGAATGTGAACAGTGTTTGGCTTTATTTGACTCCAAATCAGTCTGTTTATCTTCGACGTCTTCGGAATAATAACAATATCACTTTATGTTAATATTTGCCATAATCATAATAATACATGTAATGGCTATACAATTTTAACAATATCAGACTATGCTAATCTTTGTCATTCTCATAATAATAACAGAAGATAACAATAACCGACTATGCTCATCATTATAATTACAGATGTCATAAGATACCATTATCAATTTATGCTTTTCTTGCCATTCTTATTATAATAACAGTTATAAGAAGATAACAATATCAGTTTATGTTAATATTTGCCATTCTCGTATAGTAATAACAGCTATAAGAAGATAACAGTATCAGACATTTGTCATTCTCAAAATAATAACAGATATCAGAAGATAACAATATAAGACTATGCCAATCTCTGTCATTCTCAAAATAATAAGATATCACTATCAGAAGATAACAATACCAGACTATGCTCATATTTGCCATTCTTATTATATTTACAGATGTCAAATGATAAGAATATTTGTGCTTATTTTTGTAATTCTCATAATGATAACAAATATTAAAAGATAACTATATCAGACTATGCCAATCTTGTTCATTCTCAAAATAATAACAGCCATCAGATGATAACATGAGTTTATGCTAATCTTTGGAAATATCATTACAATAACAGTTATCAAATGATAAAAATGCTTATGCTATTCTTTGTAATTCTCATAATAATAACACATATCAGATGTTAACAATGTCAGTTTATGCTTATCTTTACCATTCTCGTAATAATAACAGGTATCAATTGATAAAAATGTCAGTTTTAGCTTGCTTCCTTGTGAGCCGAACACTTGAATCTGAGAATCTATTGGGATTATTTATGCTGCCTGTTGAACATTTTAGTAAATGTGTCAAAGTGTTAATATAGAACAATCTTCTCAAAATCCTATTTTGTTTGAAGAGAGAAGATGACTTCTTTAGGTTATAAGGGAAGTCTGGCCAAATTTTCTCTTCCCAATTTAAGTCTTATCCCCCACTGTGGCTATAATCTGATGAGCTGTGTATCATATAAGATGTAAAGAGTGAATGTTTAAAGCTCATCAGATTTATAAAGGTTGATTTCTTGTTGATACTATTTAGTCAAAATGAAATCAACTTCAAGAATGAGTGTATTTTCAAGTTCAACAGCGGCTTTGTTTATGAATACAACTTCTTTAGGATAAGGGGAGTTGTCAAAATTTAACTTTGGCTGTAACTGGACAGATTTCAGTCTTATGTTTTAGGAATTCTCTTTCTGTAGGAATGGCTATCGGATTGATGATGTTATTTTTTTCTAAATTGGTTAGGGACGGCGACCTGCATGGCAGCTGAAGGCAAGCATGTGGTAGGTGTGGGGGCCACTATTACTGCAGGGCGGCTCCGAGTAGGTGTTGTCATGAAGTCCTACGGTCGCAACGATTAGAACTTTTACAAAATCAAATGACATTCTATATTTTATACCTTGCTTCAGGGGGATCAAATTTAGACTAGATCCAGATTTTTAAATTATTCTCAGTTTTCATGTGTTCAGCTGACATGGTTAATGCAATAACGTGTACTTTTTTAAACTTTGTGGTTAATTTTTTAAGAAGAATAGAAATACAAAAATATTTGGGTTCAGGGCATTGAGAAATTCTAAGCAACATTTTTCAGTCTATTTATTGTCTGTTTTCAATCATATCTGTTAATTTGAATTAAAGCTATACCTTTTTTATGAAATTTATTTAAGAAATAATTTATTAAAACTTTGAATTTGCTCAGGTTAATGTTTCTAAACATTAATTTAATAAATATCTTGCTCAATTATTCTCAATTGTTAATCTGACATCATAAAACCAGCTTTCCTGATAATAATTTCATATCAGGAGCTTTGTAAACAAGAGATGAGAAAATCTTCTCAATTTACAAGTCTTCCAAAGAAGCCCCTTTACTGGGTTATTATATGCTCCCATGCTCCCAATCTTTTTCATGCTCCCAATCTATATCCTGCCTTATGGTTCTGTATTAAAATTTGAATAATCTTTTTCAGACCAACTGCATTGGCATGGACATATTATCAACTTTACTAGAGGGGCTAACCATTACTTTTCAATTTCAGATAGAATTCTTATGACAATTATTTATTGTGATCTTATTTTTCATTCGATTCCATTCATCAGTGAAAGCATGGAATTCCACACGTTGTATATTATAGAGATTTCTCTTGATTTGTGTCAAAAATATTCAAAACTCATTGAGATGGTTACAATTAACCACAATAATGGAATCTGTGGTCAGATTGAACCATCAAATATTGGTTTTTTTTTATATTGGTTTGCCTGAAAAAAATTTTCATATCAAAATGATGAGGTACATTAAAAATAAGCCCGAATTTTCTTGATTTGTGTCAAAAAATTTCAAAATTCACAATTTCACAATCAACCGCAATAATAGAATCTGTGGTCAAATTGAACCATCAAATATTATTTTTTAAATTTAAGATTAGTTTGAGTAAAATGCGAAAACATCACTTTTAGGTACTGATCTTTGCGTTTAGGACTGAATTCTCTTGATTTGTGTCAAAAATATTCAAAACTCATTGAGATGGTTGCAGTTCACCACAATAATAGAATCTGTGGTCAAATTGAACCATCAAAATTATATTGTACATATTTTAAAAATTGTTATCTATATAAAGGTATATGAATGGTTACGTTACATCTGATACCCTACGGTTTATTGATTTGATTTGATTTGATTTCTGGTAAAATATAAAGAATGTATGTCGAGAAGAGAGCTGTTACTTGACAAACCAAAATTTTAAGAGAGGAAATTTAGACTTTTTACCTAATTTGGAAACATTATTTTGGAAAACCGTTTAGTCATGGGACATAAGACAATATATTATTATGTTGTTGCTAGAAATGATTCTTTTATACAACAAGAATGGTTAAATCTTAAATCCAAAAAGTAACATCTTTTTATATGAAATTTCTTTGGTGTAAAAATCTAGGAATTTGAATGATTTTGTTCATCAGCATCCTTCAACATTTACTAATCTTAACTCTACACCTAACCCTAATACACTTACACATAGATTCCTAGATTTTATACACTAAAGAAATTATCTAAATTAACCTTTTCAACCGTAATTGATATATAGAAATAAATAACCAATCTTGTGTTCAAATTATTTCAAAGTTAGTTTCTGAGTAGGCATATATCATTTTTTTCCACTAAACTTTGTCCATCATTGGATGCAAATAACGGTTTATGAAATTTCATTTAGTCTATTTCATTGAATTTGAAAACCAAAGAATCAGGAGTCAGTTTAAGAAAAAGTTTGAAACATTGTACTGAAAACGTAGTGTTTTATGCCAAATTGTCTTTCCGAAGATAGAAATAACGTATTGAAACCATTCATATTTATATAATCTGCTTGAGTATTTGACATTCGGATGTAAAATTTCACCAAATCATTTAGGGAATATATCTGTGAAGAAAAAGTATTCTGATTACTAAAATATCATAGAAATTTCATGTGTTGCAATTTTAAGATATTTTTTCTTTTCAAAAACTACCTTGTAAAAAAAGTTGATTATTACAGAAACTTCTAAATTTAAAGTTATTGACAAAACGTAAAATTCCTATTACATGCTCTTGCTCATAGAGTTGGGAGAAACAACATTGCCCTGTATGATAATCCTATACGATTTGCTCCCATTTATCATAACGCCCCCCCCCCCCCCCTAAATGTAAGTAGAAATAACGCTTGTTAATATCTATTTCCAGATTTAAATATTGATCAAGATGAACTGAAGTTCTATGGAGATTATAAATAGTGTACATCGCACTAATCTTACAGACATCACTAAAAATATGTTGCAGCATAAAATAAAAGTTCAATAAGATCCAAGTTGTATTCCTTTAAAGATGGCTTTAAATTATGGAGGTATAACGTTGCCAATAATGTCGATTGTGTTGCAATGTTAAAATACCAATGTCGTAATTAAAAAATACATTTGTCAATGCTGCAAAGTACAATTGTCGATGTGTAAAAATGCAAAATGTATAAGTATACTCAACAATCCAATGAAATGCATTATGCATTTTGCATTAGGCACTTTTGCATTATACATTCTGCATTAGTCACTTTGCATTACGCACTCTGTATTATCAAACCTTGCAGAATAGACTTCTACACAATAGAACATATACCTTATATGGAATGATGACGTATATTCATTTGCATACGTAAAAAACGGCGGAAATGTACGGAAATTAATTAATATGCATGCGCATTGATACAAGTTCTTTTTTACATTTAAAGATGGGTTCTCCTTTAAAGATAAATATCTCTGTATTATTTCAAATTGAGTTATTGCTACCTGTATTGGTTCAAGGGTGCCCATTGGTAGTCTGGTTTCTAGGGAGCCCCTCTAGAATATTTAAAGAATTGACTCCCTGAAACGCCATTTCCTGACGAATTTTTATAGGGTACAAGAAAAAAATGTCAGGAATTAGACGTCTGAGGGACCTATATCATATAACCTTGACAATTTTGAGTACTAGACGCCCGTAAGCGCATTTTTCTCCCACCCCAATTCTGATACTTAAATTCAACGGGAAATGTCAGGAAATGTTTATGGACATCTTATTTTCAATTTTTTAGGCAACATGTCTGAGACCCTATATACAAATAATCTTGAATCTTAAATTCGGTGGGAGATGTCAGGAATTTGAGTATCCAGGTGCCTAATTCTCAAAATTTTCTTTCGGTGATCCCACAACCCACAAGTTCGTCAGGAAATTTCATTTTTGGGCGTCTATTTCTCAACTTTTTCTAGGCTAAATTACTCAGACCCTATACAAATAATTTTGAACCTTAAATTCGGTGGAAAATGTCAGAAATTAGCGTTTCCATGCGTCCCTATACAAATAAAACTTAAAATGTCAGTTCGATTGCGTTCGATTGCGTTCGATGGCGTCTAATTCTCAACATTGTCTAGTCTAGATCTCTCAGATAATTCAGAAATTTGTATTACCAGGCGTCTTATTCCTGACATTTTCTTCTTGTGATCCTGCATTCCCTATACAAATAAACCTTAAATTCCTCAGGGAATAACGTTTCAGAGAGTTTCTTTTTTGATTTTCTAAAGGGGGCTCCAAGAAAATCATATTCTAAACTTCCAATGGGCACTCTTGAAGCAATACAGGTAACAATAACTCAATAGAGTTTGCACTACTGCAAAGCATAAAAATTCACAAAGTTTTCGAGGAGAGGACGGTTACCTAAATTTCTCTCCTGATTGGACGTTTGCACCCCCCCCCCCCACTTTTTTTTAGAAGTGCTTGGGCCTTTAATTAACTATCAATTTGAAAAAATTTCCAAGGCTCCAGATTTGAAATAATACAGAGAAATTTATCTTTAAGGGAGAACCCATCTTTAAATGTCAACAATAACTTGTATCAATGCGCATGCATATTAATTAATTTCCGTACATCTCCGCCGTTTTTTACGTATGCAAATGAATATACGTCATCATTCCATATAAGGTATATGTTCTATTGTGTAAAAGTCTATTCTGCAAGGTTTGATATTACAAAGTGCGTAATGCAAAGTGACTAATGCAGAATGTATAATTCAATAGTGTCTAATACAAAATGCATAATGCAAAGAGTAAATTGTTAGCTGCATTTCATTGGATTTTTGAGTATATTTATACATTTTGCATTTTTACACATAGACAATTGTACTTTGCAGCATTGACAATTGTATTTAGTAATTACGACATTGGTATTTTATCGTTGCGACACAATCGACAATATTGGCAACGTTATACCTCCATATTAAAGAGGATCTTGAACATTGTTGTGTATATATTATTGAATTAAAAAAGATATGAATTGTGTTGTTTTTATATGTCCACAGTCATGTGTACCTTATGAACTTAGTATGAGGCTACTTTCTTTGTATTTTGATCAAACTTGATACATTAAATAAGCTTTATATCTTAAGTGTGTTCCATTTTGGCAAAAATTCTTTGAACACTTTGAGTTTTTTGCCTATGACTTATCCCAAATACATGTACATAGGCGTACGAGCTGGGGATGCA
This sequence comes from Lottia scabra, assembly GCA_029955415.1. NCBI lineage: Eukaryota > Metazoa > Mollusca > Gastropoda > Lottiidae > Lottia > Lottia scabra. Next base: position 1,466,919 of record JARJEI010000013.1, on the reverse strand, counting down.
GGGGGGGCAATTGCCCCCCCAGTGATTTTCATGAAGCAAATTAAAAAAAATACAATCGTTCGGAAATGATGTAATCAGGCAGATGGCGAGAGGTTTTTGGAATTAGGGGTAGGGTGGGGGTCGACTTGTCGGGCAAATATATTTCGTTGTCGGGCAAATGAGCATTTGTTGTCGGGCAAATCGGTTTTGCCCCCCCGCTCAACTAACGCCCCGTACGCCTATGTACATGTACATGAAGATTGGCACAGATTTTAAATGGGTATGAACAAAATTTGGTATGCCTGTTAAGTTGGTAAAGAAAATTTAAGTTTTGAAACTACCGGTTGCCCTTGACTCTAGTCCGTCTTTATGCATGTATTAAGCAAGAAACATCTTAGTGACGTGTTTAAGCTTCAATGACATTTTCGAATGTATGAGCGTATGAAAAAAAGCAAACATTGAACACTGAATTTATGTGTATATCTTATATTTCACTCTTAGTTGCAACAAATTGAACAAACATCCACCCCATATTGACCCAATTGAATATTTGTCAATCGATCTGTTTTCAAAATTTGGGTTTGAATCAGTTTTAATTTGTATTATCCTGATATACATGCTTGCATGTCTCGAGGCAGGATTTTTTTTCTGATTTTGATTGAATCTTTGCAAGTGCACTCATATAAATAATACAGGCCAGCATGTGCGCTAATATAACACTGGCTAGTGGAACAACAAGTTCACTGTAGAAAGCAAGCTGGTGGCTTACGGAACAGCATTTACACTGCTATAACACTAGCTAGTGGAACGGCATGTACACTGATATAACATTAGCTAGTGGAACAGCATGTACACTGATATAACACTGGCTCGTGGAACAACATGCACACTGATACAACACTGGCTAGTGGAACAGCATGTACACTGATATAACACTAGCTAGTAGAACAACAAGTTCACTGATATAACACTGGCTAGTGGAACATGTACACTGATATAACACTGGCTAGTGGAATAACAAGTACACTGTAGAAAGCAGCAAGGTGGTGGCTTACGGATAAGCATGTACACTGATATAACACTGGCTAGTGGAACAGCATGTACACTGGTATAACACTGGCTAGTGGAACAACAAGTACACTGTAGAAAGCAGCAAGGTGGTGGCTTACGGATAAGCATGTACACTGATATAACACTGGCTAGTGGAACAGCATGTACACTGGTATAACACTGGCTAGTGGAACAACAAGTACACTGTAGAAAGCAAGCTGGTGGATTACAGAGCAGCATGATATAACACTGGCTAGTGGAACAACATGTACACTGATATAACACTGGCTAGTGGAACAACATGTACACTGATATAACACTGGCTAGTGGAACAACATGCACACTGATACAACACTGGCTAGTGGAACAACATGTACACTGATATAACACTGGCTAGTGGAACAACATGCACACTGATACAACACTGGCTAGTGGAACAACAAGTACACTGTAGAAAGCAAGCTGGTGGCTTACGGAACAGCATGTACACTGATACAACACTGGCTAGTGGAAAAGAAAGTTCACCGTAGAAAGCAAGCTGGTGGCTTATGGAACAACATGTAGACTGATACAACACTGGCTAGTGGAACAACATGCACACTGATATAACACTGGCTAACGGAACTGCAAGTAAATTGATATAACACTGGCTAGTGGAACAGAAAGTACATCGATATAACACTGGCTAGTGGAACAGTAAGTACATCGATATAACACTGGCCAGTGGAACAGTAAGTACATCGATATAACACTGGCCAGTGGAACAGTAAGTACATCGATATAATACTGGCTAGTGGAACAGTAAGTACATCGATATAACCCTGGCTTGTGGAACAGCGTGAACGGTCACATGAAAATAGTACATGTTATAGTATATTCGCGTCGAATGAACCCTATTGACAATTAAAAAGGTCGGAAAATAAGGAAGTATGACAAAGGTTGAATATTTGATGATGTTTATTGCCATTCTGCAACTTGTTCTATTTTAAACAAAGCTTATATTGGTCCAATGTTACCTTGCTTGGCGAGCTATCTTAAAAAAATATAATTAATGCACGAAGAATGTTATGAACAATCTTAACTCTCTTTTTAATTGCACAGTAAAGGAAATATTGAGATTGTATTCCTTTGTGCAATTTCCTAGTCATAACAGCATTCTTTCTACTAAAGTACACAACACATATAGCCTTGTTCAAGAGCACTGCTATATTTAAGATATAATACTTCAAGTATATTCTAATCAATACGGATGGTTGACATTAAAAGAACTCAAAGCAATCAACCAGAAAAGTGCGCAGATATCTGTTTTAAACTTGTATAAATGAAATAAAAATACATATTAAAATCAATGTAGTGAAAAAAGAAATCTGTTTGTGCAAACATACATTGGACTACTATCGACAGTTACAAACAGTTTTTTTTTTATTTGCTGGTCTTAACAAATGGTTATCATTCGAATCTTGTTGATTCTTAATAAATATGGTCCAAGTTTTTTTGTTTTTTTTTTGACAGGGAACACCGGAATATCAGAAATACAGTAAAACAACTACGATCTTCAAAGATGATATATACGAAGTGGAATTTATTTAAATTTTATATACATAAATGTGTACTATTAAATTGCATTATTTAATACAGAGTCGTTGAATAGGTTAAAATTGTACAAGTGTGCATAAAATTCTTACAAGTTGAAGAAAAATTGTCTGGTTTTGTGAAATTGTTAGCCAGCAGCTCTCAGCATTATTGGTTATGTTAGATCGGCAACTATGTTGATCTGAGTAGGTTTTGTATGTGAGTTGACAGTTTAATGTAAAGGGCAAGACATATTAGGATAAAATAGTCCAGTTTCCTAAAGAAATTCAACGAAAGCCACAAATCATGTGACTATTTGAAACATGTTGTGCTTTAACTCTCATTGATTTCTGATAAATCTACGGATTTTTCATTAAAATGTCAAAAACATTCTACGACTGGTATTCAATAAGAGAGAACCTTGAAAAAGTCAAGATTACACTATAATTGGCCCTAATGATGGATATAATTTGAAGTATCCAGAAGACATGCTGCAGTGCAATACCAGCTAGAACAAACAATCTGTAAATATGTAATAATAAACAATTTAATCATTATTTAAACACTAACACCAGACTTGCGCTATAACACCAGATATCTGTAACCATATGAGCACTGTAACCACAGACATCTGTGATCATGAAAACTAGACATCTATATCATCAACTGTAGAAGAAGCAAGAAGATTTTTTCTAGTACAACAAACATCGAAATAAAACAAAAGCCAATCTAAGCCTCGGTTCCTAAAGCATAAAACCTTATAAAGTATTTCAGGGTTTTCAAAGGAAAGTTTTGAAGACATTGATTACAAATGTTGACTGGCTTCATCTGGAAGAACATTGAAAGGAGAATTGGAAACTGGTCGATTGGATTAAAACCTCGGAAATTGGCCTAATTTAAAAGTCGTCAATATTTGCTGTCTTAAGTCTGTCGAAAATCTATCAGGTTTCCTTCACTTTAATGATTTGTGGAGCCAAACCATCGAATTCAAAGTTTCAAGTTCCAAACTAATTTGGACTCCATTTCATGAAAGAAAGTTTTCTGAATAAAAATGAAGCCGATAGATAGTGAAGATTTCAATACGAAAACAAAAATCGGTAGGCTATATATTGTATTCCAATCTGCTAACAATAGTTTTTTGCATTATTAAAAACAATGTAGATGAAACTGACTTCTAATTCTGATCGGCTATGGCCGAATTCTTATATGAGAAGAACGCCTGTTAGTCTTTGAAGTCATTTATAATTATCATACCATATCAGACATTTGTCTCATTGACTTGATGTAGCTTAAATAACTTAAAAAAGCTCTGTTGGGTTTAAGCTCAGCTTGGTCCATTCAGAATACCAGTGAACATAAATTGCATAATGAATTGCTGGTTGTAAATCAAGGCTGTTTAACAAAAAATAATTGTTGTTTTTTGGTGATTTTTGCAATCGAACATTAATAAAATAAAAAAATATATTTATGAGCGAATTTAATCTCAGTTTCTCACAAAGAATTCAATTTTCCCATCAAGGAAATACGTCTGTTCAAATGTAAAGAAATAAAATATAGCAAATTTTACTTCAAATTAAATCAGACGCATTCACTGAAATTCCAGTGTCCGGAAAATAAGAGTAAATTGAAAATTCTTGTATAAAAGTCGATGTGAATCAAAGATTCTACAAATGTTTCGTTCGATGAGGAGACGGGATATTTCCATATGAAAAGTAATAGAGGATATTCTTAATGGGCATCAACAAAATAATATTTGTATTTATGCAGATCTAAATATTTGCCGTGTTTCTTCAACTAACGTTTAATGGCTTGCGATAAATAATCATTCATTTATCAACAATGGTGTAGATTGCAGGCTTTGTTGGCCGCTTTGCGAGCATCAAGTTATTGCGTTTTAGACGTTTTGGATGGATGGTAAAGAATATAAAATTGCCTTAATAAAAAAATGTAGGTAATAAAGCTATATTACTTGTACATTGAAATATATTGTGTTTTATTAATAGGTTTTGTATATACATGAAGTTGATATTAACACCGTACAAATCTTACTATTTGACATTTAAATCATTTAATTCAATAAGATAAAGTTATTTAAACTTAAATCGGAAATCCATCGTAATTGAATTAATTCTCTGAGTATAAACTTTTTCTGTCATGAAATTTGTGTTAAATATGCAAACCGTGAAGAATATGTCAACCGAGAATGACAATCAAATACCAGACGTAGCATTTAACTGTTTTAAACGACTCTCTCGATTATAGCAATATGGAAATGTCTCTTAGAAAATAAACCAGTAATGGTGATAAGCAGGATACTGGGACAGTTGAGCGACATATCACCAAGGAAATCGTTACTTATCACATCCAGCATAACGTTGAGATGTATCTATCTTCTCTCTCAGGAACAGGAATCGTGTTTTTGATAATTAGACTGCCAGAATTCAATCTGTAGAATTAATCTGCTCTACTCAAGAGATCTGGCTATCATTTTTATATTTAAATTTCAATAGATACAACTGTCTCAAGGGAACATTTGATTTATTCCTAACATAATGCAGTTTCTGTCTATTGCACTGAATGAATATGCATAACTTATTATATACATTATGTTGGCTTTGAGAGATTTTATCTTTTTATCAGTAATGCTGGTCGGAGGATTTGAGACGGAAAAGGTGTCTAGTCGTTCAGACGAAGCACTAAACTGAGCCCAGATCCCTTTGCTTTACATTGCACAGCGTTGCTCGTCTCAATTTTTGAGAGAATTGGTGTTGGCTATTTTCAAAATACGTGAGCAGCATTATGCAATAGTATAATTCTGGAATTGGTTGTTGTTAGTATGTCATCGACGTTTTTTTCACATTTACGCTTCAAACTCGTATCCGCATCGCATTCACAAGCCAACTTGGGACCAAATTAAATGCAATTTAACTATGAAAAGTCGCAGTAATTAATTCCATTAGTTTCGTTTTTTTCTATCGCTGTTCAGATGCAAATGGGGACGGGACAGAAATAGAAGGAATTCACGTTCTAATTCATATTATCGTAGATTGTCTTCAAGGACCAAGATTAAATCGGAAACATAAAACTAGTTCCGTTCATTTGCTGAAACAACAGACACTTGCTGTTTAAAGCGACTGATTAATTGGTTGGTTGTGTCCACGAGCGTCCAGTCATACAGAGAGGACTAACTTCCAGTAACACAGAAGATATTCAGATAAATCATTTATAAAATATTAATTGGATTGTCAAAGAATAGTTAAACTTTTCACATCACTAAAATAAATCATTTAAACCAATTTCTGACTCTATTTTTAAATTTGCTGAAACCAAATGATTAATATCCCAGTTTAAAACCCAAGTTTAAGAATTCTGACATTTTCACCGCGTGGTTTTTGTGATAAGAACAAATTGTGGAAAATATTTGACGCGCGAATAACATTTCAATTAAGTGATAAAGTAAGAAATATATGATGTATGAGTTGCAGGTTGACAAGTTTTAAAGATGGAATGGACCAGTTTTTGTTTAGCTTCGTGTTTAACACATCATTATGTTTTCAAAATGCCTCAGTGAGACTTCCTACTCCATGTGGCAAAAAGAAATGTGCCAGGACGTCAGAAACTTTCTTTTGCAGTTATATATATCAACATACAGTTTTTAAGCCTACCCCATATTAACAAGTTCTGTCATCTTCTTCAAACGACTAACAGTGCCAATTCCATTTCCACTAAAAGCCTTTATTTTGTCCAGATAAAAAATGTGCAAGGACAGCAAAAATGTACTGTTAAAATCATTTAACATCCATCACCACTCAGTCTCGTAAAAAAGGTTCTTCGTTCCACCCAATGACCAATGCAACAAACCGTTTAAAAAAGACAATTTCCAGTTTCTTCCGATTTAAAAATGTACGGTTCAGATTAAAAATACCAGAAGAAGGAAAAGCAAGTCAGTCTTTAGTATGATCACTATCTTTAACTGTAAGCTACTGTAGTTACAAGATTTATATAGGATATAGTTAAATCATAAAATCACAGAAATTAGCTGTAACTGTATACAGATTGATTGAAATTATACTCTTTTCTTCACTAATTCTATATTTTCGAAAAGTAAATCAATATTTTTTACTGGCCAGTAATTTTGTTCGGTAAACGACTTTTCGTATGGAAAGGGTTAGGGGTTCCTCTGACCTATTTCTTTGCATTTGGAACACTTATGACCTCTATTGGCGCTAATTTATTTTCCTCCGACAACTATAATTCCTGAAATTCAGGATTTTTAAATATAATTATGATACCGCTATGCCATGAAAGTATACATCAACCAAAATTTTAAAAACATAAGTTAATGAATTATGTAGTTGTCCGAATAAGATTCTTGCTGTTGACTATGCTCTTCAGAAACTTCAGTTGGTGTCATCAAGTGGATATGTTTTCTTTACAAACACTAGTTTTATTGATTTTTTTTAAAGTATATGGATGGAACATAACAAATTATTCAGAAGAGTTTCCCCAAATTGAAAAGATATATTTCGTATGAAAAGATACATTACGTTACTTTATGTAATTTTACACTAACCATCAACGAAACACAATTTATTTAATTACCAATTTCTATCATTGAATAGTTAGTAGAAAAACTTCGCTCACTTCTCATCAATTTCTCTCTAATTTTTGACACATCCATTTACAGAAGCTTCATTAAGGTTTTTGCCGGATATCGAAGAATTCTGACACTAAAAAACTGGGTTACAGCGTAAATTAATGTGAAATATCGAACACTTTGTCAATTACTCACTTTTAACAACTTTTTTTTTCACCAGAACTTAACAAAAATCGTGTAATTTTCATTTATCAATACTATCTGTTGAAACCATAATCTTGCATAAACATGATTTGAGGGAATAACACTTTTTTCATATTTCGACAATCTTCTTCCGGTATTGCGTCTGATCGAGGAAGTAAAATATTTGAAATATATACAGCACCAATTTTGTCGATTTGGGAATGGTAAATTAGTATTAATTGTAATGATAAGAGATCGGGGATTTAGAGCTCCAGATTGGTCAAGATAACATTAAAAGGAGTACCGGTTGATCGTAACTTTTTCTGCATTTCATATAATTATTTTTTCCCCCTGAAACCATTTGCCATAACATTAGAACATCTTTTGTCTATTCCAATGTATCTTGAACGGTTCACTGTATATGCCTTTATTTCAATTTACAGAAATAGTATTTTATTGAACATAATAACATGTGTGGTATTAATTGAATTAGAGTAACAGTCAGTACTGTACTATCGTAATATAATTAATAATAATAATAAGGAATAAATATAGAGTCTAGACACGGCGTTTGTTTTACTCCTTTATAAGTTGACACAAGTTCACTACAATGCCAACAAACTAATAAAAGATTGGATTGCCAGAATTTATCTTGAGTCATCTTATAGACTGTTGTCAATCTCTTATTTCTCAGAAATTCTCGGTGTTTACAACAGTCTTTCTTTGGTACAGCCTCTGAGATCCATTTTGAAACAGCATATGGACACTCATGAAGGTTACTATAGGCTTTACATGACTCGATGCTTTCTCTCTCGTAATTCATTGGCCTACTTTGTACATTTAACCAAAGAACGAATTTCTTGTTATTTTATCGATAAAAAATTACTTTCTTAAAATTTGAACCTAGTGACAGATCATTAAACAGCGGATTCATTCTTCTAGACACCTGATACCACTGTTATATAAGAAAAATGTGCTCATTTTCGATAATATAAGTATATTATACTTCCTCAAATGAAAAGTTCATCAGTTGCTACAAATGTGTTGCCAATATGAACTGGGTTTATGAATCATTGTGCTCGAGTCTTATTACACTTTTTCTTCAATCACGGTTTAGATACATGATAGTTACAGGCATAGGCGCAGTGATTTTCATCAAGGAAATTAAAAAAAATAAAATCGTTCGGAAATGATGTGATCAGGCAGATTGCGAGAAGTTTTTGGAATTAGGGGTTGGGGTGGGGGCCGACACTTGTCAGGCGAGAGATGTGCAGGCGTCCCATAAAGTCGCTGGTCTGGATAAGAGTGTTGATAGAATGTTAGGGTCCTGGACTTGTAAGAAAATTTAGCAAGTCGTCAACAGGAGTGAAATTGGAGCGAAAAACAATATATCAGCCGCGAATCGTGCATCTATACCAAAATTATCAATCGCACTGGCCTTTCAGCATTTCTTGTTAACTAGGTCACTGCATCATGTGTGATATATTGTTGATCTAAAATATTAATAATCAAATCAATCTACATAATAATAATTAATAACAAACCAAAAACACAATCAGTGTGTCCAAAGTATTGTGTAACAAATTACTGTGTTGTGGACGTAGAGAGATTGGATTAATAATTTGATTATATATGCTAATAGTGTCCACCACGTCTGTATAAAACGTGTTTAATGGAGGTCACTCTAGCTTCTATTGATAAAGACGATAAGACGATATGATTGAATAACTCATGGACACTAACTGAATTATCAACTCTATTATCGAACAATAGATGATGACCAGTCCTACTTACTGCCAGACTGGACAGCTCTACACACTGGACAATGGTTGTTTCCAGTAGCTCTTGTAAGCAGATAATTCAAATCTAAAGACAGACAATAGGTGACCAGTGTGTGCGGTCAGGAAGCTCGGTTCTAGACATATTATTAATACAATTAGATAGTTATTTAAATTCTACCGAGAACAATAGTCATAGAGGATAAGTACAAAAATCTCCAGCCTACGAGCAGCAGCTTCACGCCCACACGGCAGATAATTTAATGAAAACTACAAATCTTCACTTTGACAAAATATAACCAAATCCTTTTCATGCAGTATCTGTTATAGTCGTTTAAGATTTCCAATATACATTTGGAAATATCAGATTCCCAAATTTCTGAATTAAAAAAAGGCAATTTAAGCAGAGTTTCCAAAACAAAGGAAACTTAATGAGTTGAGTTTATTCTAGACTCTGTACATCATCGTGCATGTACTATAGCAAGTGGATATATTGATCATTGAATTGTAGTTGTCAATTTAAAGGGATTGTAAAGAGGTTTTCTAAACTTTTTGTGTGCATCGGGGACACTGATGGCACTGCACAGATACCAATAGTAGCTTCCGGTAGATCACTATTACAACGTCACAAAACGCGTTAGTTTAAGTTGAATTGCAAGAACCACATACGTGGGAATGGAAATTGGAATGGCGAAAATTGATGCTCTCAGTGTCCCCGATACACATACAAAGTTTAGAAAAACAATCCCTTTAAAAGTTTTTATACGTGTCTGCTTTGATTTGCAAGTGCTGATATAAAAACTAAATTCAAAACTAAGATTGAAATAATAGGCTTAAATTTGACTCGGCACGGATATTATCTATCAGTGACTATTGGTAGCCTACTGATTGTTGTCGTCAAATATCCTTCACCTATTATAGATAAATCTAGTAATGAGAACGCTCAGGGGGAAATATTAGTTAATGATAACAATTATCCTAAAGACTGACCTACATCCCTATTGAAACTATTTACTGTAATTCCTTAATTAGATATAAATAACTATTATCAGAATACATCAATTTTCAATTTGAAACTAGAATTAACTAATACAGTGTGACATTGCTTGTCTATAGAATAAAACTTTCTGTTGCAGTTTTTTTTTTAAACTGAACTTGTGTGTTATTTGTTTAACAAAATACAACCAGGTGAATGTTTGAGGATTTTAGCAAAGAGACTTAATGCGTTTGAAAGAATCGATATACATATATATATCATATGGATGTACAGAGAAGTAACCACAGAGAATAAATTGCATGTAAAAGTAACGACAGTATTGCCAAAAATCATTTAGAGTCTGAACATACTCAATTACATTCTTCGTCGGGCAATGACTTTACATTTGAAACAATAACAGAACTATAGGGTTTCTTAAATACGAAGAGTTTGTGGTTTGGTTTGCTAGTAAAATTCCCTGATAATACAATGAGATACTTTTAAAAAAAAAAAAAATCTTCGCCATTTATATAGTATTTAATCTGTAATAAGCCCTCAGAAAATCTTAATACGTTCGATTTTACGTCTAGACTTATAAAACATGTTAAGAACTGTGAAGCCTTTTAGACATATTACCTAAGGAAGAGAGTAAAACATTGATTACCAGGGATTTGAAATTAGACGGCTTGAAAACAAGATAAGCGACAGGATTGACATATCTGTCACATCAACCGATAGTTTCAAACTTGAAGATTAATCACTGAATTCGTTTTTAAATCAATCAGACAATTTCCAGCTATAGATTCTAAGACATGTCAAATGTTGGACTTATCACTTTATAGTTTGTTTCATAATATCACTGAGCGCAAGTTTCCATCCTTCTTTCCAGACCTTTTAAATTCGTGTCGGTTTTTCAACTGACTTCAAATAAGATAATTAAGACTAGAAGTCCATTAAAAATATACTATTGGAAACTTGTTGACAAAAGGGCGTGAACAAATGAAGAAAAAGGGCAAACTGGAAGAAGGCCGAAGAAAAGATTATCCTTGTTACTTGATAGAGAAAGTGAGCTTCACAATGAACATGTTTCTCCTGGTACTGTTCTAATTGAATGCAATACAGGGTTTAATTTTTGTTTTCATTGGTGAGATTGCAACCCCAAAAGAAGGCAGAATTTGTGCTTTGCGCCCCCTAAGTGGGCATTTGGAACCGCCAGTGAACGACATTTACAGTGTCTGCAGTTTGCTTTAGGTATGTTAATATATCTGATAAAAAGAAGATTTTTATCGAATTTCCTCGAGAATATCTTGCCAGGTTTCATAATTTTCAAAATTCATTATTTTAATAATGTAAAGCCCTTACTTGCTTGTATTTAGTACTATTATTTCGGGTTTCTTCGGTTCTAATACCCCAAAGAATGGATATGATGAAGGACATGCGATAAGCTGTCTCAATTAATAACTAGAGACATGAGCATTATCACCTATGAATTCATATCTGAATTCCAATCTGAAAAGCAACTTGAAAGACAATGTTTTACCCATGGCATTGGAACAGACTTACCATATTGAATGTACATGCTTGTTTTCAAAAGGCAATGAAAATGAACGATGATATAAAAAAAGCTAAGCACGATTAACATTTTTTATCTGTTATTTAACACTTTTGCAAAAGATCTATGTCATAATTGCAACTAAAATGTTTTGTAGAGCTTCCCTGTCCTGTGGAGGTATGGGAAAAACCAACAACATGACCAAGATAAAATTAACATCTGTTGATCTTTTCATAGATCTGGCTACACGAGGAGAATGATCTGAACGATTTCAATAGAACTCCTTGAAGACTGGCGCTATATTTTGTGTTAAAAGATGATGCTTTCAACATTTCGTGATATTGATATATCTTTTGGAATGAAAGAACAGCATTGAAACTTTGAAACACTAGGAGTCTTTTTTATTGAAAAACTCTTTCCTGGCTTCTATAGAGAAGATTCAATAAAAGGCTGGATTTTGAGGATGAATTACGGTATTTTGTTGAAACCCAATATTGACAGTGTCTTCTCAATAGACTCGGCCTTCATTTCTCAATCTTTAGAGTGCCTTTAACACATCGACGCCACCAGGGAAACTTTAATTCAATAGATCACGTCTTACAAATATTTTTCATTCTTTTGGGTGTCTTTTATACTTCAATAAGTTTCCTTACAAATTACAGGATATGTCTACGTCAGTACCTCATTGAGGCCAGTGATTAAGAAGATCAATGATCAACGACCTCTCATGATGAATTACGAAAACTTGTGGATATTTGGAAATCTGTACACAGAAAGTAATTCACCGATATCGTAGAAACATGTTTTTATTTGCGAAGGCCGACGAAGTATGACCTTAACATGCTCTATATCAAATGAAAACTTGAAGCAAGCTTTCAAGCACTGCACTGTATCTACAAACTGCAAACAAACAAGCGCCATGTACCGAAACAGTATTTTGTAAACATGGTCATTAAGCTATGTGGTAGCTGATAATGTCAATAATTGTATTCAATATTTATAAATATTGTTGGCTTATGGCCATTTAAAGCCATTGTTTTCTAAGAGTCATCCGATACCAACCGTGTTTCTGTAATAGCCCAATGTCTAAAAAGATAAAAAGACACTGACAAAGGAGGCTTGTTTTGAAAAAACACTTCACTCCATCAGTTGCTTCATTAGTTTTAGGTTAATTTAAAGCGACATGCATTGTATGCTAATGAACATTTTTACAGGAAACCAAAATTGCAATCAATTGTAGTTAAACACGTCTTTTGAAATGTAGAATTCAACCATTTTATCTTCTAAAAGATTTTACTGTTGAGAAACTAAATAGTTCCTGTGAATATAAAGAAAAAAATAGAAATAATAAAACTGGAAATATTCTAACAGTTTTTATCTGATTTCTCAATAAAAAATATATATTGATGATGAAATTGAACATGAAAAGTTTAATACCAGTCTAGACTTTAATCTTATTATTTGTTTTTATTCGATAATAAATTAATAAATGGCGGAGAAATCATCAGATTTGAGGTTGTAGAAAAGTCATTCTAGTCACGTTCAGATTGTTAAGTATAGAGTTATGTTAACAAACATGCTTGTCAATGTCTTATAATAATATTTTATCTCAATATACATCTGTCATGATCCCGGACTCACAATCAAGAACGTGGTTTTCAGAATCGATTTAAATACGCAAGAGTTCCCATTTAACAATTTGAATTGCGAGTGATCTCTTACATTTGTTCGCCTTGTATCAATTTCAAAATTTAAATTTGATGTACATGTGAAAACTATCAAGGTAAATTTGATTGGTTGAAGTGATTTCTGTTTTAAGTTTGTTTAAACGGTGTTTTCAAAATTTGATTTAAATTCTCAAAAATGGTCATTGAACAATTTGAATTGTTACATGTTTCCGTTGAGTGATCACTTTTACCCGTCTGCCTGGCATAAATGTTCAAACATGTAAATTCGCTGATCATTTTCTCAATGAAGTAATATCTTCTGTGGACGTGATGACAGTTGTTAGTTTAGAGAGTGCTACTAACATTATCAACAACAGATATCTGCATCGGACATATACCATCATGATAATGGATTATTGTCATTTCAGCATCCGCTATCACTTACTATATACTCACATGCCATTCTCTTCGATGGAACACAATTTAGTGAAACAGATCATAATAAACACAGAGCAAAATACAACACGAGGTCTTGTATCTCCTTAAAAAGAAGTTTTTCAAAACGCAAAAGATTGGAATGGACCACCACGAAACAAATTTTCTCTGAATCGATATTTAATATTTACTCGCTACTTAAACTACATCCTTTGTAAACCGACTTGCCTCTCTCACTACTTCCCCCAGGATTTGATATATTGTATTAAAATTGTCTATTCTATTGACTAGATTCTGATACGACATCCTCTGGAGATTACAAGTTGTGTATGATATTGACTCGCCTCTTACTCTACATCCACTTGATGGGCAGGTCAATGAGTTGTTTGGAGCATGATGTATAACAGTATTAAAACTTTAATGTATCAATGGACATCTCCATACCAACTGACATTTTCTGTATGGTGTCGACTGCTGTTCTAATAAACCCTTAATCTTCATTTGTAGCATGATTTGTACTATTTCAAACTTGGCCATTGTGTATAACACAAAATCACACTTGAAATATAATACTGATTTGGATATTATCGGAGTATGACGATGTCAATGAACGAAAAGCCATGATAATGGAACTCGTAGAAAGGATAAGGGTGCATGTTGAGTTACTTCGGTGTGCTGTTATCTACATGCAAGTACATAACAGTCCATTTCCTTTTCTCTAGAGATAAATATTTCATTCCAGACAACAGCAATACTCCATATTGATTTGAACTCATGATCCACGTCAAATGTATCAAAATTCTTCACAAAGAAACTTTTTAATTTCAAACAGAAACTCCGCCCTCGGGAGTAATTGGAAAATTTAAAAAGATAAAAATTACTATGGTTTCCAGTGAAAAGCGATATGAAAGCTATAACTTGGTATGAGAGACAGTAAAGATAAAATCTTTCAAATAATCTCATATTTTATTGCGTCTATGGTTCTTCATACAAAGACAATGAAAGGACAGTTAGATAATTTGTCAATATTTCAACCTAGCGAGCCCAGACTAATCTTAGGTAAAGGGAATGTTTTCACCATTGCTTTGGAATAGTTGAATAGAATTATCAATGCTCCGTGTTCATCTGGAGATATTATTAGATATTACCGTAACCAGAAGAATAAATTTATTGTGCGTCTGTTTGTTTTTAAGCACAAGAAAATATCGGTAATTCAACGAGTATATGCCATATACATTTAGTTATGACCGCCAAATCACAATAACACCTATTTTAGCTTGCAATTGCATGTCTATTTTCATCAGGGCCCCCTAACCTAGCATTTAACTAAGACCAAGTCTGATATTCGATTGGAGATTGTCTTACTAATTCTAGCATAGACTTAAGTTGGCTTAACGTTGTAAGCACGAAATTGATCTTAAGCACAAGGCTAGGAACCAGGCCCTGTACTTAAGGTAATCCGTCCCAACTAAACAGAAATGATAGATATAAGCATAAATTGGAGACCGTGTTAGAAAATATATTATATTATGGAAATGAAATACTGTAGATGTATCGGAGAAAATAGGAAGACCTCCTTTGAGTAATGATATAGATAAATATGAAATATTATTTATTTGGTTTCCGACCACGAACAATACTAAGTAGAGTTTTTAATTTGTAAAAGTAGTCGGTTCTGAAACATGAATGTAATAAATGAGAGATATTAAGGAGCTTTAGGAGAGTAGTGATGGGCTATAAATCATAGACAATACTAGACTAGGGTCACCATCTCTCTAATCAATCATGCTATTATTAAAACCCGTCATAATTTATTGCCTTAAAATCGCAATAAACCCAATTTTCTTCACCTCTCTTCCAAGAACTGAACTGATCTTTTGGTGTACAGTGTACTTTATTTTTGAAATTATGACATTCAAGATATCTAACGTCTCGTCTAAGGCCTTATGTGATAATAGTGATAATAGTGATATCCATTGATGCTTGGAATCATCATATCATTGGCCCACTTCAATTTTACTAGTGGAAATGGAATAAAGCGAGCCAATTTAGAACAGGACCTAGCACAGCAATAAGAGGTGGTCCAGGTGTAAAACGAATGCGTACCTGGCTCAGATTAAAAATTCTTCTGCGCATGTGCAAATTATTGTTATCGTCCACCATTTTGACTCCTCGAGGACCTTTTGTAATCTTATTTCCGTTAAAAGTGGGCCTGGACCAGATCATAGAACGCCAGTGTAAACAAACGTTTTGATCAGGGCCAGACTCTCTTTAATGGGGCCTTGTGTAAACGGGGTATAAGAGATTGATTGATAAATGTGACTTTTTTGGCATATGCAAGGTAGAACATCGCTGCTTGATAGCCCAGTAGATCTAGCCGGACTGTGCTTGAAATTCGCCCAAACTCGTCTCCAGTCTGCATAAGCGGAAACATAGGAAATATCAAATGTCCATGATTAACCCAGTGATAGATTCAACTTCAATAAGAACGTATAATTTCCATTTATACTTTCACCAAAATGACCAAGTAGGAGAATAATAAATGGCGTCTATTCTATTGATGAAATACAAGATGCTGAGTTGAATTCCCAAGACAACTGTTATTTCTGTCACACCTGATGGATTACATTCATAGAATAGAAACACTGGAACCGATATCCCGGTGACTTTGTATTACAAACTACAAATTGTTTGATATTAAAGGGATCGTAAAGAGTATTTCTTAACTTTGTATGTGTATCGGGGACACTTAATTTGCGCCATTCCAATTTCCATTCCGACGTCTGCGGTTCTTGCAATTTCACTACAACTAACGTGTTTTAAGACGACACTTGTTCTTGAAGATATTAGCCTGGCATTGACTTTTCTCAACAATGAACAGCAAATACATTCAGCAAAATCGTGTCCCGTCATATAGCCTACCTTGCAGGGGTATTTACCTTAGTCTCAGAAACATGATTTTAAGCTAAGATAATTGGATTTTTATCGAAAATACTGTTCAAAACTCAATGTCAAAATTTAAACCTTCAAATTCAAGTATTCATAATTATCAGCATGTGAAAGTCATATTATTATACTACTCGAAACTCGTGAATATATAACATATATATCGGGTGTCACAATAAAAACGTCCCCAAGTAAGACGGTAAGTATCTGAGCTGTTGGTGAATGGATCTCTTTCAAAATTCTCACAGATTTACTTCAACATGTCTGTGTCAGACCCTGAAAATATGAAAGTCGTCGAATAAAAATTGTACAAGTACTGCCTCGAACAAAATAGCATGTCAAAAAATTCAATATCAGAGCAAACTACACATTTCAACCTGTGTCTATTGTGATTTCACCACATCGACCACCAATATCATTCATTTTCCATCCTGAAATGCTCTCACCGATCTCATCTTAAGATATTTTCTCCCAAAAAGCAACCTTCCTGCCTTTCAGTTACTGTTCATCCAGTTTGTTCCACTGGTGATGGTAATGACTCCGGGCAGTATGGGATTCTCTTAAGAAACAGGTGTACTGCACTTGGGTTAGAGGGACATACTGATTAAACAAGAACTGAAATGCAGGATGGTCGCTTATCGAGTGGTACCTTAAGATGTGATCCAAAAGAGTTTATTAGGTTGGAAAATTATGGATATTGGTGGTTTTGGTGAAGGCAAAATGGACACAAATTCAAATATGTTCTTTGCTCTGATATTGATTTTTTTTACATGCAATTTTGTTCGAGGCAGTACTCGTACAATTTTTGTTCGATGACTTTCATATTTTCGGGGTCTGACACAGACATGCTGAAGTAAATTTGTAAGAATTTTGAAAGAGATCGGCTCATAAGCAGCTGAGAGACTTTTCGTCAAAGTTGGGGACGTTTTTTTTTGTGACACCCGATATATAGCGATTTTCATGCAGTTCTAGTACTATTGGAGGCTATTTACACTATTTTCAAGACCCTAATCGACCCTTAGACTATGGCACTTGACGGATTAGACAATGAGGAAAATTTAAAATACTGTACGTTAATCATAATATGTAATAGATTAGTAAGCTTTGAACATTTCAGGTCCCTGTGTGTTATACAAGAAACTAACTGGTAGCAAAAAACTTTTTGGAACCTATATATTTCCTATAAAACATTAACTAGTAAAATATCCAAAACGCCTCATCAACTTTATAGACGTTTCATGGCTTCCTACTTTAAGCCTGTCTGATAACTTTAGACTTAATTTCAGCTTCAATGAACAAATATAACCCACGGAAACTAAGAAGTTATAAAAGAGTCCGTAGTCATAAAAACTTAACGTTGATGGGTTTGTGTTGAATTGAGACGCTTGATTAGCGATTCATATTGCCATTGAAATCAATGTCTTTCAAGGTTTTCCCAATTTCAGAGTTCAACCATAAGTTCTAATTTGCTAACTTGAAGGTTTTCCTCTACCCAATAACAAATAATCTAAAATGAATTCTGATAAGCGAAACACACATGTCAACGTTTCTCTTTAGCAATTTGGCAGTAAATTTGTAGATTACTTTTGCGCTCAACAGAAAAATAAAGTGTGGCAAAATTGTTACTCAGATACAATGAAGATTTAATAAATAAAGTTATCTGATTGGATAGTAAAACCAAATTTTTAATCGATTGAAGCCAATGACCGGAGCCTTAACTTTATCCGTGATTGGCATTCCGTAAAACTGACCCCGATATCTTTATAGCGACTTATACAAACCACGATCAACGGTATGCATTATGGGGTTTTGAACTTTAATGCATGTACTAATTAAGTTAAGAAGCCCAAGAGATATACTTAATATTGGTAAGTTCTTCTAGAAGGCAGGTCGGTAAGAACACGTATATCAATATTCTGTTCGGTACATTGGTGATTAACCGACTATTATTGGTTATGACAACTCATTTCACTTACCAATAAGAATCATTTCAGAATATAACCAGTCGAGCTTTATTCCATTATATGGAAGCAGTACAAGATATGAAATATGATTAAATGATAATTGAAGTAATTTACAGAACACGTTAGTTGACCATCAAATACAGATAGTTGCTTTCTGTTTCTAATCGCTTACAAAATTTGTTGAACGATTACCCACAACGCGTTCATGTAAAGGATTTTGGATAACACCCATAGCCGTAGGAGACAGGGGAATCGAGAGAATCGGGCAAAATATCATTAAAATTCGGGCAATAAGTCGGTCTGCCCCCCTGTTTAGTCGTGAGCCCCTACGGCTATGATAACACCACGATTTGTTCATATGTCATCTTAACTGAAATACTCTGAATGTAAAAAAAAACGGCTGAAGTGGACGATACTTCATAAATAAATAAAATCCTAAAATGCATCTAGAATAACACTTGGAGTATTGATTGAAATTAATTAATATCGATATTTCACTTGTAGTTCAACTTGGGAAGAATTGGACAATCTACTTATAAAAGTACACATGATAAGGGTTAATAAAGAGCAGTAATGAATTTGTAGAAGTTTCTACACCGATGAAGTTTTCTTGCCTTCCAGGTTACGGCTATCAATATTAATCATAACAACAAAACATCCTGACCAATAACCCTTTATATCCCATCATGGTCGATTACACTACACCAGCCTACAGTCAGTATTGGACTTCTTACTAGAGAAAATAAGAGAATACAAGAGGTATTAAAGTTATTCAAGCGAAGGACATTATTGAGCATTCTCTTCATTAAAATCATTCTGGGGTTTATTGCTGACAGTTAAATTGGAAAACAAGTTGATGGCATTAAGACACCGTGAATTAAGACTTCATTATCTACACTGCATAGATAGTTAAAAGGATGAGATTGAAGCTTTTTAAAAGGTTTTCAAAGAACCGCATCTCCGATTTGGTGATAAAAATCAACTAGCTAAAAAGAGTTGACTTTCTATAAGTGAGCACCACTGTCACTGGCTGCTAATTTTATATAATAGCACGGACAGTTTTTTACCAGTGTGATACACTTTTTAAAATCAATGTTTTCAATGAAAACTGTTCGACTAAAATAGACGTTTTTAAGCCATGCTTTCAAAATGACAGTTTCCATTTACTATAGAGGTCAAAATAAAGTTAGTAAGTTTGAATCTTATTGGGATAATGAACACCCGTTTCTCTTAGTCTGAACTTTTCGAACGTAAAAGAGTTTGAAATCATCTGAAACGTTAAAATCTAGAATCTCAAAGTCTTCTCATCTGACCATCAGGAATCTGAAAGAGTTCCCATCTGACTATCTGGAATCTGAAAGAGTTCCCATCTGACCATCTGGAATCTGAAAGAGTTCTGATTGGAACATCTAGAACCTGAAAGAGTTTTGATTGGAACATCGAGAAATTGAAATATTTCTCATATGGCCATCGAGAACCTGAAAGATTTCTCATCTGACGATCTGGAATCTAAAAGAGTTCTCATCTGACAATCTGAAATCTGAAGAGTTCTCATCTGACCATCTAGAATCTGAAAGTTTTCCTATATGACCATCTGGAATATGAAAAAATTTCTCATCAGAGCATCTAGAATCTGAAAGAGTTCTCATCTGACCACCTGGAATCTGAAAGAGTTCTCATCTGACCACCTGGAATCTGATAGAGTTCTCATCTGACCATCTAGAATCTGAAAGAGTTCTCATCTGACCATCTAGAATCTGAAAGAGTTCTCATTTGGAATTCACTTGGATGGAATTGAAACTTATTTTTCAAATATAAAGAAACCAAAGAGTTCTCGACTGAACATGTCCATCTGGAAAAAGTTCTTCATCAGTTATTATGTTTTTAAATTGACAGTAAACAATTTCTCTTCTCAAACACAAGTAAACACGTTCTACATTGTACATCTGGAAATATAAGGGGAATGTACAAAAACCCTCTGATCATCTGCGATGTAAACGAGTTCACTCAGTACCTAGTACCTTGTCTGTTCTCAGATATAATATAATGTAATATGTATTACTGGCACGATTTATGAGATTATAGCACATCTTTTATAACTAAGATAATTTGATATTAATTATTAATTAATTAAGTAGAAAGATAATTAAATCTTACAGTAATAACATATTCTAGGTTTCTCCCGTAGATCTGTATAGTCTGATTAATATTAGACAAAACAGACAACTATAGTTTCAAACATGTGCCATTGTATAATACATATAAATAATGTCCTTAGTTAATGGCTGCTGCGATAGAAATGATTTTATTTCTTGGAACCTTTTCATATAATTCTAGGTGTAGGTTTATTTTCATTAAAGCATTGCGAATTCCCAGCCATAGTTAAGTAAGTTTGGTGGTTTTTAGATAGAAATAAACGACACAAAAAAGACACAAGAAGTAATTGACACATCTCTTTCTGATAAAATGAACATGTCCTCTCAGTACGAGTTACCCTAGTAGGTTTCACTGTCATTGAATTTTTGTTTTCTTTTGCAAAGCACATCATAAAAGCAAACCTTGATCTTACTATCTGTATGTATCGCTAATCTGTTTTTATTGTATTTGATTGTGATAACAGTAAATAAATATATTTTTATTATATGTTTTATGAACAAATACAAAAGCAAGACACCTGACTGAGTGCAAATAAAGTAAGTATTCACAATCGTATATGGGTTTATGATTGAAACAATACAGATACGTTATATGACGCTAGTAACTTAATAATTATAGTTCTGTAATCAAATAATAACAATGTTAAATGGTAATTTTGTTGTGGAAACAAGAACAAAGCGTTAAGATAGCAATCAAACAATCGGTCTTTATTACACGATGGTAGTGATTTAAGATAAACTAATGTTACATTTTGGTTTAATGGTATCGATAGAATGATGACGCATACAAAGAGTGTCATATTATACTAGGCCTACACCTACATACATTGTCTTATCAAAGTCAGACATCTTAAGAATTTGGAATAGTATTAAAGATAATTTTGAAACAGGCAATAGCCTAAGTATTAAAGGGATTGTAAAGTGATTTTCTAAACTGTGTATGTTGCAAATCACTGACAGTGATCTGCATAGATATCAATAGTAGCTTCCGGCAGATCAATGTCAGTAACGTCAAAAAACGCGTTAGTTTTAGTGGAATTGCAAAAACCACAGACGTCAGAAATTGGAATGGCGCAAATATATGCTATTAGTGTCCCTGATACACATACAAAGTTTAGAAAATCACTTTACAGTCCCTTTAAAGTGATTGTAAAGAGGTTTTCTAAACGTTGTATGTGTATCGGGGACACTGATAGCATCAATTTGCGCCATTCAAATTTCCATTCCGACGTCTGTGGTTTTTGCAATTCCACTAAAACTAACGCGTTTTATGAAATCACTAATAGTGAACTGCATAGATATCAATAGTAGCTTCCGATAGATCACTATTAGTGACGTCATAAAACGCGTTAGTTTTGGTGGAATTGCAAGAACCATAAACGTCGGAATGGAAATTGGAATGGCGCAAATTGATGCTATCAGTGTCCCCGATACACATACAAAGTTTAAAAAACCTCTTTACAATCCCTTTAAGATAACTTTTGGGTCTCTGAAATGTGTTCAAGCACTGGTGTTTGAAGTAGACATTTCAATAGTTCAATAGTTTCACTAATCCTTAATGTAATGCCTATTTTCGCACTATGTTTTAATTCCGGTTGATGCGGTCGAGAAAATTTTGCCAGAAACTAAAAAATGTCTTTACGATGCCAACCTTAAATTGTTCCTCCGAAATTATTAAATTTTCCAGCTTGTTTGAAAATATTCTTTGATCAAAATTAATTTAATCGGACTTTTGTATAAGTTACAAGAAATAATATGTCAATCTGCCATAAAGTTTCTTCAAATTGAATATGTGATGGAAATTTATTTCTTGATATGGAGTGATTAGGAAAACACATTTCCTACAAATAGATTTCCTACAATTCATTTAGGTCAATGAAACGATATTCCCAATAAAACCCTTTAACGTTCTCACAGTAGATTGTGAACAAGTTAATCCCAAGGGTTTATTGGTTAAATCTTTAGTAACTAAAGACGAGAAAATCTTCTCAAATCGATTAATCAATGACACTGACAAACTGAACAAACCTCAACTTGATTTGCTAAATCGCCAACTTGTCGCAGTTGATTTGTAGTTGATGTTCAGACAAGACATAAAAAGCCAGAAAGGTTTTCAACTTGTCCCTGCAGATTAAGAGATTCAGTATCAATGATTATGACTTGTGTCTGGAACAATAGATTGGTTCAATCGAATCAACTGATGGTTTTGATCTCAAAGGTCATCAGTGGAAATTACTAGTACAGGGAAGGTTATGTCGTGATGCGGAGAGAATGATTCAGAATACATCAAAGGGACTGATATTGAGTTCTATAAGCATTATTGTTATCGAAATTTATCTGCAACGAACCGACTCATTTTTCTATTAAAAAATGGTAATCAAATATATTTTAATTATGAAATAAAGTTGCTGACAAAAATGCAAAAACATCAAAAAAATAGAATCATAAAAAGTTAAAGTTATTCCTTCAAGCCAGAATATCGAAAATTCCCACAAGTACATGTATATTTATTGAACTCACGTACAACAATTCCGTTTTCATTAGCATCAAACATGCTGTAATAAGATGTCTTAATCTTTTCATCTACAGCTTGATGTCTATGAATTAACCATTGAAAGGTTTAACAATAGCATACTAATGATTCAAATCTTGTACAAAATAATGAGGTCATTATCCACTAAGGAAAAAGATATAAAAGTACATTCATTTTGCTCTTCAAAGATGCAACAAAGTCTTGAACTCTAAATATAACGATTAAATGAAAACTCTTGTACAGCTTGTACATCAATAAGTGTGTTCTTTTAAAATTCTATGGAAGAAAAATAAAACGTAATCTGTAGTGTCTGTTACTGGAATACTTAAACTTCAATGCTTGTTAATGCTTAAGCTATGACAAAGCATTACATTCATGATCTGATCTAAAACCAGATGGAGACTTCGACACCTTCATCCACCCCTTCCAAAAGAAGGTTTGTTTGAATAACTATTACAATGTACAAGTTTACTGTAATTTCTCAATACATGCACTAATTTTGTGAAGCAGATAATTTGTATTCTTGGTGGAATGTATTATCCTCTTTAAAAAAGATTATTGTCGTGATTGTAAAAGAAATGATTCTAAATGATCAATTATTTTAAACAGTTTTTCAGAGTTAAAATAATAGTAATTATATCTTGATAGTAAAATATTATTATAAGACATTTACAAGCATGTTTGTTAACATAACTCTATACTTAACAATCTGAACGTGACTAGAATGACTTTTCTACAACCTCAAATCTGATGATTTCTCCGCCATTTATTAATTTATTATCGAATAAAAACAAATAATAAGATTAAAGTCTAGACTGGTATTAAACTTTTCATGTTCAATTTCATCATCAATATATATTTTTTATTGAGAAATCAGATAAAAACTGATAAAATATTTCCAGTTTTATTATTTCTATTTTATTCTTTATATTCACAGGAAATATTTAGTTTCTCAACAGTCGAATCTTTTAGAAGATAAAATGAATATTTCCAGTTCTATTATATTGTTCTATTTCATCTTACCGTACGTTACATATATTTATATTGTATTATATTGCTCTGATGCGAACTATCGCTCACTAACTCACTTACATTTACCTCCAATTATATTTTGAAGAATTTAAGTAGTAATTTCATGACAGATCTGTCATATCTTCTGAATGTTGTGCGACCATAGTGTGATTAATCTATTTTCAGCTATTTGTGATTTGCATCCTGGACCCTGATCATTAAAAATTGCATGGTCCCGCCTTATTTGGTTGGTTATCTCACGTACAGTGATCATAATTGTCAGCTAAATTCGTGTTGATTTGCTACGTTTCTCGGCAATGTAATTGTCTACATTTATGCCAAGTTTGATGTAGATCGATCCATGTATCAAAGGTTTGAAATGTCAAATTTTTATGACATGTTTGAAGGGCTGTCAACTCATTAAATAAAATCTGATTGACATGAAATCAACCTCAAACTATCGAGAAGGACCCCAAATCATCAACAAATGCACAACAAGTCTCAAGAAATCATTATTTCATATACTTATTCCATTTTTTCATAACGTGAAATAGCCTAAGTAACACCCTTAAGCAATAAGGTAAGTGAAGATCTAATTCAAAGTTAGACTTTTTCCCTTGATTGCATTGAAGATACTATAAACTGTTCTCTAAGGTTTCAGCTCCTTCAACTTGAAAAATACATTAGGTTCAATCTCCCAAAAGCATAGTTTCCATTTCTGGAAAGTTGCAAGATTTATACACATATTTTGTTGAAGTTATATGCTTAAATGCATTTACATGTATACAGAAGGACAATTAGCACTGGTAATACAATGGGAATAGATAAAACATTGCTACTAGTACGAATATTTTATTCACAAAAAAAGTTCGTACATATACATTTTCTATTGTTTCTATGTACCAAAGCCGGTAGTGCGCTTTTCTACCTATTCTTTGGAGCTCTATCATCTGGCTCATCTGAAGTAGAAGTATTATTAAAGATGTGGTCCTTGTGCTCTTTTCTTAACTTGAAAATTGTATTTCAGTTATCACTGGTGATCACAATCCATTTCGTATGTGTCTTTGCCGTGTGCCGCCTATCATTGGTCCAATATTGTTCTTGGCTGCAAATAAAAACTTTTCTTTCTTCCCTCTAAATAATCTTTTGACAACATGGTGTGAAGATTTTTATTGTAGATAGCGTCAGATTTCCAGAGATAAATCATTTCCTCGTGTAGTCTTGATCTCTTTATCATTTCATGGTGACAATTTTGTTGTAACATAAATATTCTCCAGTCATTACCCATCTTCCTAAAATTATTTATTCATTCATTAACTGAGGAATTCATTCATTCACTGATAATGATTGTAGTCGATATATTGCTATGAATGTGATGTAAATTTCTATAGAAAAGGATATGGATTGCTATGGAATAGGATACATGCTGAGAGATATATATATATAGGTTTTCTTAACACCTTTTAATCTGCGAAATCCCAACCACATCCATCGATACTCAGGTAAATTAAATAGAAGTTGGTTGATGTCCTACTTATCTTTGAAGGCAAATAGCCATTACCATCGAAATAATGTTGGAGACTATGGAAAGATTGTTCTTGAACTAAACACAACTAAGAAATCGTGGATCTCCCTACTTGTGTATCACAATTTTAAAGGGTGCACAGATTTATTATTATAATGAAAGCTTAGATGGTGACTCACCTACTAAACTCATCTTCAGATCTTTTAAAATATTCATCAATTTTCTCTTTCCTTTCTCTCTTCTTCTTATCTTTTTTAGACTCTAAGTTGCACTTGAAATAATTCATAAATTTACTACTGAAGGATGCTGATTTCACTGTTGATTTCCACGTTGTATCTGGTTTTTCCAATATTTTCAATCGTTCTTTCAAAGCATTCAATTCATTTTTAACCATTTCTTTGTTAGTATCTACGGGTCTTTGAACATGAGAAGGAGGGTCAACTACTATGTCCAATTCTGACATGAATTCTGACTTCCATTTCTGCTCTTCCTTATCCATATCTAATCTAGTTTGTTTTCGAACTTTAAAACCCCTTGATATCTCCTCTCTACATAATCTGTCTTTCTCCGACCTATCTAAAACCTTATGCTCTTTAAATGTTGGAATTGGTGTTGATGTCATAAGTGGAGTCTCTACTCTCCACGATGGACTGACAGGATTACTGATAAATCCATTCCCTATCCTGGGTATTGAGCTTAAAATCCTCTTTTCAGGTGGGGGCTTCCATTCAATCTCTACTGGTGTCAACGTTTGATAATATTTTAAAGCTTCCGGATCGAATTTCCAGTTCCCAGTTTGTGAAGAACTTGCTACGCTGGTTTCTGAGCTGGTATCTTGACTGGTTTCTGAGCTGGTTGCTTGGCTGGTTTCTGAGTTCGTTTCTTGGCTGGTTTCTGGGCTGATGTCTTGGCTGGTTTCTGGGCTGATGTCTTGGCTGGTTTCTGAGCTGGTTTCTTGGCTGGTTTCTGGGCTGATGTCTTGGCTGGTTTCTGAGCTGGTTTCTTGGCTGGTTTCTGGGCTGATTTCTTGGCTGGTTTCTGGGCTGATGTCTTGGCTGGTTTCTGAGCTAGTTTCTTGGCTGGTTTCTGGGCTGATGTCTTGGCTGGTTTCTGGGCTGATTTCTTGGCTGGTTTCTGAGCTGGTTTCTGGGCTAATGTCTTGGCTGGTTTCTGGGCTGTAAGATAATTCACCTGAACTGACAGGATTGTCGATCAACCACTGGAGTGTTCTACTACCAGACCATCGTACTAACGGTGTAGCCACTCTGTCCTCATCTTCAATATACCTTTCGTGGAGTTTCCTTGATTCTCTTAGTTCTCTGAGAATCACTGGAGTTGATGATGTTATCTTTTGTGTTCCCTGTTTTAACATTCGTAAGCTCTCGTTTCTTTAATAGCTACTGGCGCAGGTTTTTTGTAAGGTTTTGGCGGGGCTGGTTGAAAAGTTGGTGTCGGGGATCGGTTTTGCAATAACTTCACTGCTTGTTGTTTTGGTCCGTTTGGCGTTTTGATCATCTTACTTGGTAGTTTATTTTCGATTTTTGCCATTTTCTTGCCCTCCGGTAGCTTTCTTAACATTGAAGCCCTCGTTTCTTTAATAGCTACTGGCGCAGGTTTTTTGTAGGGTTTTGGTGGGGCTGGTTGGAAAGTTGGTGTCGGGGATCGGTTTTGCAATAACTTCACTGCTTGTTGTTTTGGTCCGTTTGGCGTTTTGATCATTTTACTTGGTAGTTTATTTTCAATTTTTTCCATTTGCTTGCCCTCTGGTAGCTTTCTTAACATTGAAGCCCTCGTTTCTTTGATAGCTACTGGCTCTGGTTTCTTGTAGGGTTTCGGAGGAGCCGGTTTGAAAGTTGGTGTCGGAGATCGCTTTCGTTGCAATAACTTCTTTAGTTCAGGTTCAGTTGCCATGTCCTTTAATTTTTCTTCTTCTGCTTGCCTTAAAGCTTCTTTTTCATCCTCTATTTTCTTCAGACGGAGAAGCTTTGAAGCTTTAGTCTCCCGAATCGCGTGGACTGGGGACGCAAATGTTTTCAACTGGACGTTGGCAGAACGAGGTTTTGGTAGTTTTAGCTCTTGTTTTTTGTAAGGATTTGTAGTAGCCGGTTTAAAGGTTGGTGTCGGTGATCGCTTTCGTTGCAATAATTTCTTTAGTTTAGGTTCAGTTGCCATGTCCTTTATTTTTTCTTGTTCTGCTTGCCTTAAAGCTTCTTTTTCATCCTCTATTTTCTTCAGACGGAGAAGCTTCGAAGCTTTAGTCTCCCGAACTGCGTGAAATGGCTTTGATCTGTCTACAGTGGCTGCGGTTAAGCGTGCTGGGAATTTAGTTGAAGCATTAACTGGTGTTAACACCTGTGTCACGCCGGGCTGCTCATCTGCAATCTGCAATTCTTCTTTTCTTAACATTGAAGCTTTTGTGTCGTGGACTCCTTTGATTTGGAGTGGTGGTTTTGGTGCTGTTGGTGTTGATACCGTAACATCTGGTTGTTCAGGCTTATTCTGGGGAGGTAAATCAACTTTGTCACTGACATTAGCGACCGAATGCATGTCTTGAGAGTCATTTTCGCTGATTGTGTTCTTTTCTGTTTTAACAATAGGTTTATTTTCAATATCTGATTTAACTCCATCCTTTATTCCCTGTTCAGTTTCGTCTTTAACTTGATGGTGTAAAACGTCCTGGAGTCTTTCCTGCTTTATCTTGGCAGCTTCAAGTCCTTCCTCTGCTCTTTTTTTCACGTAGGCCTTGAATTTCTTATCCTTCTTGTCTGAAGTCTTAGGATCGTCGTTTGTTTCGATTCCAATTTCAAAATAGTCAAACCTGTTTTGGATTTTGGTGTCCAAATTTTGAAATTCCTTCTCATGTTGACTTGTAATTGGTGGCAATGGTCTAGCTGTAAAGGGGGGCGGGGAATCGAATCGATAGGCTGTAGCAAACATGGAGGGTTCGGGGCTGCTTAAAGCGCTGTATAGTATTGGGTCCAATCTGGTTGGTGCTGACATATGCAACTAAAATGAGAAATTATTCAGTTCTCATAAATAAATATTTATATAATATATTTATATAATAATCGTTATTGCAAGAAAAAGTATAATATGTATCTGAAATAAACTGTTGAAATATGGCAGTGTAAAACAAGATTGAATGTATTTTAACGTATATAAAGTTATCAATAATATTAGTAGGACAATTTACCTTAGAATTTGCTGATGGTGTTCGGGAAACAATCATCTTCCTTTCAACAGAAAAAGTGTTCTCAGATACTACTCGTACTGGTAATTCAACCGATGGATTGCTTCTTAGCGATCGTTCAATGATCGGCTCTCTTCTAGGTGATCGCATTAGAGATACTTCTCTTCTTGGCGATCTTGACAAAGATGCTTCCTTTCTTTCTGATCTTAAAACAGATGCTGGTCTTTCTTGTGACATCGCAACTGTTGTTTTCTCTTCTAATGATCTTACTGCACATGCTTCTTGTTCAACTGATGCAATACGTTCAAATTCAGATTCTGCAAAAGTTAAAGCGTCTGCTAATCTGGAGTGACAACTTCGAGATCTGTAGCTGTCCTGGAAATCCTGGTTTGATTCAAACTCTAGCTGTTGTTGGTTCGAATACATGTTTTCTGGAATTACGATAAAACCATATAAAATAGATCAGTTCGTTAGTTTTCTTTTAAATATCGAAATACACGCCTTCTTCAATTTTGTCAGCGTTGGCTTTCACCAGTTCAGAACAAAATCTATTCTGCATAACAGCATATTCAGAATGTTATTTTCAAATTAGCTTTGATGATAATATATGAGGATATTTTATCAGCAACCCTGTGTCTTAAATGAAGGAAATAAACTTACTTTTAATTAAAGCTCTCACTTTTAACTAGGAATTTTCATATACAATGACTCAAAATATTTCTATAAACGTCCTTTCCCGATTTAAGGCAAGGAATCTAATAAGAACTTACTATGACGTCATAATGTCTTAACATAAGCAACTAATGCTCGGCAAATTCCGTCGTTACGGAAATAACGCCATAGTCACCATTGTCAAATGTAGAAAAAATAATGCAAAATATAATGGTAAAAATGCCATACGGATAGCATTTTGTGTTACATTATACTAGGCCTACTCAAGAATATTAATAAATTTCATGCTATATAATCTGGGGGGCAATTTTCCAGGGGGTAATCGTCTTTTGGGGCAATTGGCAGGGAGCACTTATCCGGGGGCAATTGTCTCTTGATTGTCCTAGACTCATTTCCATGATCGTTTTTTTAGTTTTCGCCCTTGACTAAGTCAAAACGCGTCAAAATTGAATTGTGAATGAATGCGGTAGAGACTACTGTTTTCATCTGATTTGAATGAAATTTGGTGTGATCATTTATATTTATGACAAATTGAATTTGACGATTTTACTATGAACGGATTTTGACTTAGAACGGTTCGAGATTGACAGATCAAGTCAGAATTTATTTAACATTTTTTGACAAGATATATTTTTGAAATGATTTGACACTTTGAATGCTCTTGATATACTAAAAATGTATCAGGGAAGTGGGCGTATCTTGCTTGCCTCGATTAACACTGTGACTAGGCGGCAGCGCTGCCGCCCAGTGGGTGGGTTCTGCCGCCCAGTGAACACAAAAGTCAGCCCCGGTCGGCAGTCCTATATTGTAAAAATATCGAAATTCTAAATATAACTAACATAATATAACAGAAATAAGAATATTATGTAGTTTCGGAATAATTCTTCTGTTGTATGTTTAGTTTCATAGAGACTATTTGATGTCTGTTTCACTGATTGCATTTCCGGCGATCTAGTTTTCAACTGCCGCCCAGTTCAATTCCTTAGACGAGGCAATGGATTTGCCTCATGTATACACAAATTTTGTGATTTGTCTAATTGCAGCTAAATTCGTGATTTGTCTGATCATGGTGTGATAACTTGGTGCCAGTCAAATTCATGTCATTTGTCTCTGTACACTGATGAAACTGTGATACGCTTTGT
The DNA here is from genome assembly GCA_029955415.1 of Lottia scabra. Classification (NCBI taxonomy): domain Eukaryota; kingdom Metazoa; phylum Mollusca; class Gastropoda; family Lottiidae; genus Lottia; species Lottia scabra. The sequence continues at coordinate 1,435,991 of JARJEI010000013.1, read as the reverse complement.
GCAAGTGAATTTCGCGGTGATTGGCTCTTGTACAACCCATCCCATTAACTCTCTAAAACAATATTTGTAATTAATTGATTAACCTTTAACATGCATTGTATTACTTTAGTCTTTTTGTATGTAATTTAAGTTGTGATAATTTAATGTGACATTATTTTTAAACTATATAATGTAAATTGAACTATATTTTTATTCTACTCATTATTATTTGAATTGATAATTGAAATGTATGCTCTCTTCTTGTGACCTTGGTCAGTGCTTCTATAGGAGAGTATCTTCTATAACACCCAATACTGATTATGGTGTGATCAGCGTGGTGCGACCTAGATTCGTGGTGAGTTGTCTCCTGTGGTGCCACTGGTCCCAGCTGAGTTGTAGTGATTGGTTCACTGATCACGGTGTGTGCAGCTTGGCGCCAGCTAAACTATTGATGATTTGTCTCGTGTACACCGATCATGGTGTGATTAATTTGGTGTCAGTTGATTCATTATGAGTTGTCTCAAAAATTCAAGATTCAATAATATTGTTAATGAATAACAAAATGACAAAACCGCCGGGAATAAAAACAAAATAAAATGGAAGAAAACACTTTGATTAAAAAATCTTATTGATACGAAAAAATATTTCAATTAATAATGTTATAGAATTTTTAATCCAGACTTTTCAAACTTTTTCAACCATTGAAATGCCTGTTTAATTGTTTAGGTATTTCTTGAGGACCTTTCGAAAATTAATGTGAAAGGGCGAGAAATTGATTTTATAAGATCCAAAACGAACCTTCAGGGCTTTGGGAAATCTGAAGAGAACATTAAAACCAGAACCATTATCGCCAGGTAAATTGAAATTCTTAAAGAAAACAAATTTATAGGTTAACGGTAAATAAAGTAGAGGCATTATTATGAAGAACAGCTATCAGGTTGCCTTAAGGATGGCATGCGTTTACAAAACCACACATACCATCTCTTTCTGTGCCAGTTGAAAAGTTTTTTGAATTTTTGCCATAATTGTTATGAGAACTGGAATAGAAGCTTCAAATTAGTATTGTTAGTCTTAAAATGTCTTTGCTTTGATGAAAATGTAAATAGGAACACAATATATGTCTTTAAAATTTGTTTTTACAGAGGACAATTTTCAGTCAAAATTAGTGACCCTTTTGGGTTGAAATTTCTAGGAGAGAAATGTATTTCTAATTAATGTAAACATACAAAAATTATATTTTTTTATCAAAGCAGACTAACAGTAGCATTGTCATGCTGATATTCCAATTTTCAGAAAAATAATCTCAAAAATTTAAAATACTCTTTAACTTGCACAGACAATAAGGAATCTATGAATAACAGATTGATACTACCTTACCCATAGTCAAAGCGTGGAACAAATATGTGTATCGATCTTTGGGTCATTTGAATGAGTGAAAAGTATTGTCGATTTTTAAATTAGTTGATATTTGACAAAAATAAGACATAAGAAGCAAGCATTAGAAATGAGCTAAAGTCACTGAATACTGAATGCCATCTTCTACACTTAATTACTAGTTGATAACAGCCTGAAGCATTGTATCCCAAGAGGATGTAGAGTAAGTAGCAAGTCAATTAATTACTTGTGGTATAAGTAGCGAGTAAACACCATAATGTTGATTAAATTGTAGCATTACGACGTATATTATTAGGCGAGATCAACGAGATGGTGTAAATCTTGAGCCTTTAAATCTGGGAGTATTCGAGCGAATGAATACATTTAATTACGGAGCATTTATTGATATGGTGGCGTATATTCGATTATCTTAAGAATATCTTTCCTAGATTTCATTATCCGTATTAACAATCAATTTCAGCAAGTTCATACGTGTATCGTGTAATGTTACATGTCAAACTTTATAATTATGTGGTGAAATAGCAGTGTTTTGAAAGAGATTCTTCGATTCTTCCTGACATAACCACTCGGTCGAGTCTGAGACAGTGCTATAGGCTTAAAAATTTATCAGACATTGTTGTACGTATGTATATAAAAGCAAATTTCTCAAGAGAAAAAACTTTTCCGCCATATTCTTCACCTTGTCAAGTCCAGTATCATGTTCTATTTGGTTGTATTCCACAAGGAGACACATTATGTCAACTAGCAATAGTTATACAATGAAACGGTAATAGAACCAGAAATGTATTGTCTACCAATTAAAATCCAATGTTTATTTGGAATATTAAGTTTAACTGTATTGAAGTCTCTTTTTGTAGACTTACTTTAACTGATTTGACATGTACTTGGCCAATTACTAAACTAATTGTTTAAGTAAATGTAACCAATTTATTTTACATCAGGATATTGTTTAAGCATGGAAACAAAATTTTTGCCTTAAGAGTGTAGCTATAATTAATATAGACAAATTGACTTTCCTGAATGCGATACTGCACAATATTATTGTGCACCTACATTATTAGCAACTGTTCATTCTGATCGATCTGTTGTTCTGACGCGTCCAATTCAACTTTCAAGCCTGTTGCCATGTTGGGTTGCCCCCTCTCTTTAAGAAAATGTCGATCGTACCATTTCATCTTGCTGAGTCCAAAGGCATTGCTGAGTCTGATTAAAAAAGGAACGAGTCTCTTCGGACCTACCTAGTAAAGTTCGTAAGTCAGCTGATCTTGCATCATGGATCATATTGTGAACAGGCAACACCATTTCAATATATGTTAGGGGTTTCATAGACGCGTAACTATTTGGGTTTCTTAGATGAGCGTGGGATTATTCGTATCCGTGAAATATGTTGTCAAAAAACATAGAAGACTACAAGACATACGGGCTAACCGGGCTATAAATATCATTATTTTACAAAATGTCACTGAGCAGGTTATATTTTAAGACAAATACTATTAAACTATTAACTCTTCTGAAGATGTCACGAAATCACGTTTCCGAATGTAAATTTCTTTAAACAATCTAGCAGAGATGTTTCAACCCCAAATGCATTCCGAGAACTACATGTACTCAACTGGCTATGTGCCTGGGTCAAATATCAATATTGATATCTATTAAATTTCCTGGAAACCGTAAAGCGAAATTTAATGTTGGAAAGTAATACTTAAGGTTGTGGCATGATGAAAAAGCAAATATTTAGACGACAATATATCTTTGAATACACTAAAACAACGGTTAAAATACAATATCAGTTTATTAAATTATGTTCCATATGGACGTAGCGTCCAGTATATTTATAGATTGTCCTTGTCAAGGTATGGAACAAGAGCAGTTTCACCCCTTTCTAATATACCATTATCTGGAAAAGAATGTTAACATCCATTATCTATAAAACATCCATTATCTATTATAACATAATAAAACAACACATTCCTACCACTAATAACAAAAATCAGTGGGAAACACAATTGGTAGACAAAAGTCTACAATTGCTACGGTGACAAACCAGCTTCTAGAATTGTTTTACAAATTTGCATGAGTAGTAAATCATATAAAATTTTCTCTGTCCTTCACGCAAGATAACCACAGCTGGGCCTCAAAAGGTACGATTTATCATTTTACAAAAGCTAAGGTAATATTTTGAACATCTGAAATCCAAGTTAAAAAACAAACAAAGAACTTACTATCAAGATCGAGTTGGTGGAACCAGAAATCTTTCAACTCTCCCGTCAACCCGGTGATAGACGAAAACATTTCTTTGGTAATAGCGATTTCACGTTTACCATAAGCATTACCTTCGTTTGGGGTCAATCTGTTTATAGCATGTCTCCATCTTCGACCCCAACTTTCAGTGTCCTGAACAACTACAAGCATTAATATGACCACAAAGATTAATACCTTCATACTGGACACTCAATTAAAAAGTATATGAAACCTTTGAAGTAAGTATGTATAGAAAAGCGTAAACACACATGTACGTCACCTTTAGGTGTAAATAGCCGGAAGTGAATGGAATAAATATAATATGCCATTATCCCGCCCTTAACCGCAGGATCGTCCATGGTGCTGACAATCCTCTTGGGTAGTTTTAAAAGTTAAATAATAGAACAATTTGCACACTTATACATCCCAGATGATTATGAATATTTTTTGTTGTGAAATAAAGGCGTTGAAGATTGAAAGACGCAGAGGATTAGGTGGCTAATTACACCTACTTCTCTTTTCTATTAAAGTTATAACAGTTTCCGTTCGAACTGAATTGACAGTTTATCACCACCAAGCAATTCCATACACCTTTATAATTAGTTTTTCATTAAAGGTGTTTATAAAAATTGTTATTGCAGCCGTCCATAAAAACGTGAACCAATACCCTTGTGCGGTCGAGGTCACAACATTAAGCTATTTCATGTATTCGCAACTAAGATGTACTTTATTTACGAAATCATTTGTTTGAAATGCTTAAAATCGTTATTTGCGTGTTCCATTAAGACATCGAGCCCCCTATTTTTGGCCGACTGATGTCAGAACCCTCTAAAAACTTGCCGCTCGCGGTACCGTTGAATTTGAAGCATATTATATTTCAGAGCCCCCCTTTCTCTAAATCCTGGATCCGCCCCTGTTATAGGTTCAGAAGCGTATGCTATTATTTATGAAAGGAATGCAATAGAGGTGTTCTGTTTAGATACATTATGCAACTATTTGTAAAGATAAATTTAAGAGACATGTATTATGTGGATGAATTTTTGAATGTATCGAATTTAACTATTCATTGGAGTCGATGAGTTCTAGATTCCCTAAGCCCGGAACATTATTTAAGGTCATTTTACACTGATAAATATCGTACAATATTCTCTGTTTCAAAGGCTGAAATTGGAAGGATGAAATCCAGCCTAAACCAATCAAAACAACAAACAAAGAAATTGACCCTTGTCGACCAGTGTGTAATAAATCATGTATTCTGCCAATAGGCGGCGCCTTGATTGAAATATTCCATTATCCACGGCTCCAAACACCGTCTATCTGATCTTATTTACAATTCTTTCAATCAGATTATTTACATTGTGTGGAAAGATTTAACTTCAATGGGTGACATGAGTATACTATATTTCTACACCACCAGACGTCATAAACATTTTATTTCGACAGTCATTCAACAACACAAAAGGAGTCCGTTGCTTTGTTAAGGACACGACTTTTGAACTTGAATTTTGTGCGTTCATCTGTAAATTTTAAAATAATTTGTCGTTTTAATTCATTTATTCATTCTGTCATAGAGACGAAGACTTTTATTCGATGTTCATAGAGTTTTTAACGCATATTAGTGAAATAAAGAGGACATTATGATCTTGCTTTCCAACATGTTAAGTTCTAGACTCTCGGCAAGTTAATTCCTTGTTCTTGATATTCTTCCTTTCCAACAAGTTACGTTACTGCCTTCCAACATATCATGTTTTTGCTTTCCAACTCGTTATGTTCTTGATATGCTTGCTTTCTAATACATTAAGTTCTTGCCTTCCAACACATCATGTTCTTGCTTTTCAACACATTATGTCCTTGAGTCTGACACTTACTCTCCAAATCGTTATCTTAAAAACGACGAATATACTCTTAAATATATAAAATTTTAGTCAGATGTAACCATCATATATTCAACGTGTACCCTGGACTAAGGTTCATGACATAGAAAGAGTTTAACAATGTACACGTATAATTTAATGATTGGTTGCCAGCAACAATCTTTAGACACTAGTAAGTGAAATAATAACTCTAGTGAAAATTGTTAGATTTTATTTCACGAAGTCGTATACCCTAGTAATGCATGGCCAAAGGAAGCTCTGACAAACATGTGGGCTACTAACAAAAGACCTTCTCTGTCTGAAACACTTGATCACCACAGTTACCTCAGTTCAAAGTATTTCAGAGTCCACAACTTATGTTATTTTAGGAGAATTTAAATTGTTTAACTTTTTTGTCTTTTTAAATTTCTTGGAAGTTATGTATTTGTTATGTTTTGTTGAATTACAAAAGTTTCTTCTTTTAATCTTTATCTTTGATTATTTTTTATCGATCAGCACTAAGTTTGATGTTCAGCACGTGTTCAACTTTGAGTATTTTTTATTGTGTCTTGCCTGCAGACTAATCCTTTATAAACCTGTCTTTTTTGGTTAGATTAAATTCAGTGCCACAAGTCATGTAGTTTTTTAAGCTACCGAACCAATCTTTTGTTATCCTTTGAGAGGTAATAACTAGTTATTTAGCCCAATAGGGATTCTTTTCAAATACAGCTGATGTCGCCATTGCTTGAAATGTAATATTCTAGATAGTTTTTTTTTTGTCTAATTATTTCATCGTCAATAATTCTGCATTTTTTCAATAAGATTAAAACATTTAAAAAAGAATGAATGACTTTCCAATTAAATGTCCTGGTAAAGTCCTTCTATTAGATGTATAGACACTTTTACAGTCTAATTAAAATCAGACCCTAATTTCGTTTCGTTCGGTTTTTTTTAAATCAGGTTTTTTAACCACTACATTAGGGTCTGAGAACGAGACGCTGTAACAGCCGTTCACGTTAACTTTGACCTAACCTTGATAAAAATGACCTAATAAACTAGTCTACAGCACTTAGGAATCCTAGAATGCACCTATTGTTCGAGAACAAAATCCCAGCGCAGGAGAGGGCAAAGATCTGATTGGTTAAAACAAAGGTCATTAAGGTTAGGTCAAAGTTAACGTGAACGGCTGTTACAGCGTCTCGTTCTCAGACCCAAATGTAGTGGTTAAAAAATCGGATTTAAATAAAACGAACGAAACGAAATTAGGGTCTGATTTTAATTAGACTGACTTTTATAGACAATTTTATCTCAGAGAATAACTCAGATGGGATACTCATCGCACATAATATACATGTATTGCTTATAGTTCTATTTGCATGAATAATGTGAATAAGTAATTTTTATTCTGATAGTGTGGTATGATCCTAAAGCTGCAGAAATTTTCTCTTTGGGTTGTTGCTCAGTTGAATGAGTAATGCGTCAGTTATGTGGTTTCGCTTGAAATTAAGACCCGAGTTCCAATCTCAAATGGCGACTGAAATCCCGAGCTTTGTGAATAACAATATGTCACAATTAAGTTGTGTACATGTATAATATAAATCTCTTCAAGGTATAATGAGTGTAAAAATGATTTTTTTTTCTTTCTATCATCAGCATTTGTCGTACAAAGTTCAATTTTTCTGGCATCTATCACTGTCAATTGAAATGTTGCTCACTGACCTGATGGTGCAGATAATTTTTCAAGAATGTTCCGGGTCAGTGGTGCAACCCATGTTGATTATGGTACAATTAACCTTATTATGGACTAACAAGTAGGACGTAATCCTCACTGTCATATATCTGTATAACTGTACTGCAACCATGTGCAATGGGAAATTTGGTAGTTCTATAAAGGCTTACATTGAGGTGTTTGTCGAATAACAGTTGAATATAATGTTGAAAACGTCGTGTGCATTAAAAAAAGTTGGAAATTGAATGTGATATACCCATGTCTCATCAAAAGACTGCGTGACGTAGACCAGCTAGCTTTAGAAGCATTAGCAGCACTTTTTTCAGGAACACATAAACTTAAACTGCATTACGGAATGTTAATAGACTAATGCTGTGCCTGTGTCAGAGATGATAATATGTCACACATATCGAGATGAGAAAGTATGTGTGGTCAATTGCTTACTTAAACGACAGAAACGCTATAATTTTGTTTGTCGTTTCTGAGTTCTCTAGTTTCCATCTATATGAGTACTTACATGCACACTCAAATCTGGAAACATCAATATTGATTTAACAGAACTACGTCTGTAGCAAATATAACAACATTGATTTTGTACAGTAAAATAGAGGTATAAATATTAAATGATTATTATATAATACGTGATAACTATTTTATCATAATACAATAAATTATAGAATAATATTCTTCATGAAACTACGGAAGCGTATTAGGGCCATTCATTTTTTTTTTTTGAATTTTCAAGTTAGTATCTTGAATTTTCAAGTTAGTATCTTGAATTTTCAAGTTAGTATCTTGAATTTTCAAGTAAGTATCTTGAATTTTCAGGTTAGTATCTTGAATTTTCAAGTTTGTAATTTTCCAGCTAGTATGTTGAATTTTCAAGTAAGTATCTTAAATTTTCAAGTTAGTATCTTGAATTTTCAAGTTAGTATCTTGAATTTTCAAGCTATTATCTTGAATTTTCAAGTTAGTATCTTGAATTTTCAAGTTAGTATGTTGAAATGGGTATCTTGAATTTTCAAGTTAGTATCTTGAATTTTCAAGTTAGTATCTTGAATTTAAGTATGTTGAATTTTCAAGTTAGTATGTTGAATTTTCAAGTTAGTATGTTGAATTTTCAAGTTAGTATCTTGAATTTTCAAGTTAGTATCTTGAATTTTCAAGTTAGTATGTTGAATTTTCAAGTTAGTATCTTGAATTTTCAAGTTAGTATCTTGAATTTTCAAGTTAGTATCTTGAATTTTCAAGTTAGTATCTTGAAAGTTGTGTGCTTTAATTTGTATTTCATTGAAGGTGTAGTGAAGTTACTAACTTGAAAATTCAAGATACTAACTTGAAAATTCAGGATACTAACTTGAAAATTCAAGATACTAACTTGAAAATTCAAGATACTAACTTGAAAATTCAAGATACTAACTTGAAAATTCAGGATACTAACTTGAAAATTCAAAAAAAAAAAAAAATAATGGCCCTAATACGCTTCCGTATGAAACTATACCCCATTCATTATATACACAGCTTGGATGAGTGTCTTACAAAAGCCTACAATGATATACATGTGCAGTATTTGACAGACAGTTGTGCCTGAGCATACACATAGTTATATTTTTGTAGTGTTATTTATAGATGTAAGCAGGTAAGAGGTAAATGCTCTCTAGATGTCTGAATGTCAAAACTAATAATTTGAAATATAACAACGCGGACCTCGCAGAGAGCATGTATTGTAACACCACTTTTCATTTAAGAAATACTAACTCAATTATTGATATACTTCCTCAAATGAAAAGTTCATAAGCTGCAACCAATGTATTGCCAATGTGGTTACATAAATTTTGAGATTTGTTTTAAGGTTGGGGTAGTTCGTGCTTCGGTTTTAAACGCCACGCAGTGTGCAATGATGAATATTTTACCAAGAAAGCAGAAGGGATAGTTGAAAGAGGCAAAGAGCCTCCTCAAAAGTAGAAAGAAGTATATCATCGTGTACACATCTTGTTCGGACCAGTAGTTAGCCTTTTCTATCTTTCTTGATAAATTTGGACTATATCGTAATATAAGCAGCACCCAATGCAAACATGTTCCTTTAGCAAAGGCTGTCTAACGTTGCTGAAGGAACATGCTATATACAGACTCAGTGCCGACTGGTGCTAAAGCGTATTTAGCTCTGATAACTGAATCAAATGTGTTATTCCGTTGATCGTGAGTCGAGCTTTTGATTCAGTTAACAGTAAGTATTGAAATCCTTTTATTATTATCTCGTCCTAGTTATCATTATCGACTATCTACCAGTACGTCTTGTAGAGGTTGAAACCTTCACAAACCTGTCATACGTTTTATTACAGGTCAAAGAACTATGACGAAAAAATGTGGTCATATTAGGAACATAATAACAATTTTAAACATCCGTTTAAATGACATAGTAACACAAGTAACCCACCACAATCAATACATTTAATTTCAACAATTGAGTAGCAGACGACCGTTTGTCGGAGCTCCGTTAAACGATTTTCCCGCTCAAATTGCACAAGCAGCCGACAATTTGTTGTTGATATTTCACCAGTGTAGATGTCGAGAAGGCGTCAAACATTTTGTTAACAAGTATTCTTCAATTCTCTATATTTTAACGCAGTCGTGTATTGATCGTTAGGCTCAAATCTCGGGTTTAAATCCGATTGGCTGTAGAAATGGTACTTGATGGATTCCAGCCTAGTTGGCAATATTATGTCAATCACACATAGTCACGTTAGTTTTTAGAGTGTATATAAACTGGCATCATGGCCTGCAGGAACTTTAATTTCATTTTACTATCGGAGAGAACGACTTTATTCGGACTCGGTCCATCAGATAGTCAACAACAATTCTAAAGAAAGTTCTTTACCTAGTTTTGTGTTATTTCTATAATTGAATTGATCGACTCGGACTTTTATATCTAGAAACGATTTCAATATAAGCACATGAATTATTACTGACATAGACTTTAATATTTGTGTAATAAACTAATACTTGAATTACATTGAGTGTTCCGGAATATTTCGTTCTTGAAGGTTTGGTTTTTGCTGATAAGATATCAGTTTAATACTTAACAGAACGGACAGATAACTTAATCCGCTAGAGGCTGTTATATAACAATAGAAACATCTTCAATATCAATTTCAGTTAAACATTACAACTAGGATCTTGTTTCTTAGGAATTGGACAGTTTCAGATGTTTGTTTAGGTGTATAACACCTATTTACAATATAAAGGTAAGCTTTCTTTTATCAGCCTTTCCTGTCGACTTATTTACTAAAATATTCCTGGACTCTTAAAGGTTTGAGATTTGATACAAAACAGAATTGTGAGAAAAACTTTCAACATTTACACTAATTTAATTCCTGCTTTCCCTTGTTTTGAGTCCCTTGAGCATTTAGTTGGTCATCTTGTGTCAATAACGAGACATTTTGTAACATGAGTGTGATATGACAGATTAAGTGGAGACAATCTGGACTCATGGCATCGAAAATGGACGCTCTGTCGCTGAAAAGAACGCCGCGTTTGATGTTTCTTAAATGGATATTGAAAGAAATATGATTATTCAAACTATGTGGTAAAGATAAATTGTATATCGACAATATATAACGTGTGACAACCTCAGTTTTCTATTATTCTTGAAAATAAAATATAATAATTATAAAAACCAACACATGCAATACTAAGATGCATCAAAGATAAAAGCTTTTAGAAAAAGCAAAGAAAATTCTGCCCAGTTTTTAAAATGTTTAAAAGTTCATTAAAATGAGGTCGGTGCTTTCACATCTTTATATAATGAAAATCCGTAGAAACAAGATAATTCCGTTAATCAAATATCTCGCCCAAAGAATGACAAAATCAAGGGCTTGTGCCCTTCTTATTCTTATTATCCTACCGTTGTAGTTTTTGTCATGTAGAAAATAGACGGACAATCGGAGGACTAAAAAACCAAAGGATCCAAGTCTTGATTCTTGATTTATACATCAAAATGATTTGGAGTTTTTTCATTTTCTGTCAAGTGATTCAGGTCATAATCAAAACAAAAATTGTCAGAAGTTATACCTACAGGAAGAAACTAGAAAGTAATAGTGTATTATCTGTAACATTTGTTTCAAATACTCAAGACTTGGCTTGTCATCCTTCCCAAGTTATGCAGTATTTTTTAACAGACTAAATGACATTTCTGTGTAAGTAAGCAGTAAATTAAGTTCGACCGTTAAAGTGGTTTGTCAAGAAGCAAAAGAGTTACATCAATTCAAACGCCAACAGATTGGAAGTACCACATGTTTCATTATCTTTTAAGTATTTGATTGATTTTAAAGTTAATTTCCACACGAACTCATTTCCGTAAATTTCAGAAAAAATTCCTCATCTTTTCATACTTTTTTACTGGGTATTGACAGAAGTGTTTAGCTGGTGTTTAAACTGGTTGAAGAGACCATCTTGTGGTCTATTGAAGCCGTGAGCCATGTTAGAAACAAGATTATCTGAGACTTAACTCGATTGACTCTAACCCAGTTTTATCACCACCAAGCTTCCTTATAAAATAAAATATAGTTTATAGCAGTACAAAGCTGTAATAGATTTGTCTAACCAAGCTTGTCAAGGCTAATATTGGACTAGAAGAGAAGGACAGTGTAATGGACTTGCCATGATATAAATAAAGTATAAGCAGTAGGTGTCTGAAGTTATCATGTTCATCCTAGATTAATGGCCGGGTTCAAAACTTTAAAGGATGATGGATGATGACAACTGCAAATGCTTTTATGATATATAGAGACATATAATTCTATTAGTAGAAAGCTGCAGTTTGTCTTGTGTCAAGAAAATCACAGGTTGAATATATACATGCATTTATAATATATCAAATGTTACGCACAAGTCTGAAAATCTACAATATCAGGAAAAAATACACGCATAACAATATATAGTCCGAAACTTGCTGACTCTATTCCCAACCTTTGATAGATGTTTGGACAGATATGGCTATCGTCCAAATAGCTATCAGAGGCTGGGGAAAGGGTCAGCAAGTTTCGGACTAAACAATATATAGATCATTTTATGTTACTGTTAATTAGGCCTACAGAGTAGGGAGTTATCTGAGAGAAGAGGGTTTTTCCTGTCCGATTCTTAAGACACCTCTTATAGATACATTAACACAGTCTCTTTATGATTCAATCCTCAAAATCATTCATTGAATGTAACAAGAGTACAATCAGTCGACGACTCCGTTTCAAAGCAATGCGATGTTTTATCATAATAATAACGGGTGCCAATTAGCAAAATTCGGATCTTGTAAGCTTTCTGAAAAAATGCAAACTACCTTACGGTAGGGTTTTTCCGTACTTGCATAAAAACTGATGTAATATATTAAGTGTGTAAATGTTAATGTTTTTGTTAGAATTTGTTTTTAAACAATTTAATGATAATCTTCAGGCTACTACTTATTATGCCATTGTGTACTAAGAACTGTTATTAAATGTTTTGTATGGCAACATAAAATGAATTCTCAAGAAATTGGACAGGATCTGATATTTTAATAATTAGAGTAATGGTAGACATGGTAGGGATATTTCTATGAAATTAAATGCAAACAGACTTTAAGTAGCTTTAGCCCTTTTCCTACTCATTGTACAAAAATTGGAAAAATTTTATGAAAATTAGTATATATGGAATTAGGGTGGTAGAGGATCAGAAATTCTCTTGTTTGTTAGCTCAAGTAAGTTTCTTTCAGTTGCTGAAAAAAAAACTTATTAAAATATTTATTTTGAAATATTGGAAATCGGAATTAAAACCGAAATCAATTTTTAAAAGAAATAAACCCTAATCTTTAATGTGTACCATCGGGATATTTGATTGTTAAACAATTCTTAAGATTCTTATCAATTCATTCTTTGTTGAGTTATTGGCTGCATTGTCTGATCAAATTAATTTTAAAAAATGATCAAGAAGAATTGATAATCATAGCAAATAATTATCGAATAAAATATCAAAAATTGTTCAGGAAAAATGTTAAAGTTTCGAGGCCTGACAGTCTATTTCCTGCGACTCAGTCTAATAGAAAATCATAAAAATGAATAAAGCTTTCAAAGTTAATTTGAATTAAGTCTTGAAAACTACTTGCAAATTATTAAATAGGTGAAGCAAAGAAAATATGCAGTTAATCTGAAATTTGTTATGATTTTTTTCAAGGTGGAATACCCAGTTCTGAGTCTCATATCTTTTCGTCTAATAGACTGGTACACAACCAACGCGGTCGACACATTAACAATGGTGAACTTCAGGATTTGCAGAAAATCATCACCTTTTTTATAATTTCTAAGTTATTGAAAGGTAAAACTCCAATAGAAAATCTCAAATAGCCAAGAGAATCCTTCATTAATTTTATATTTTCTTTGATGAACTGAAACTTTGAAATATAAAAATAGACTCAATCTTTAAATTATAAGAAGAAATCAATGTTTTAATTAGGCGCCTACTTACCATAAAAATCCTGATTAGTGTTTAATATCTATATTTAATCTGCTAATCATTATTATAAATCTTTACTAAGTAATTAATTAACTGTGAAGTACATTTCAGAGTGAAAATGCTTAAACGACATGCCGACTCTAATGCTATATTTTACGACTGAAAGATTCTGAGAATTTTAAAAACTTAGTTCCATCTCATCGAATTTGCTACTTCAGACACATTTTACGCCTTTTGGGTTTCTGACTGATTTTAGCTCTGTGTCAAGTACGATACAAAGTTGGTATTGAGTGTTATCAGGCCATGCTTCTTTCTTATCTCTGAATCCTCTTTATCTATGTCATTCTGACTCTGTAAGAGTCAACCGTATGGCTTTAGGTTAATTCCTCTGACGTCCGCGCGATTAAATCAGAATTTCAAACAGACTCTTATCTCAAGGCCCTTTGTGCTACAGGCTGTACGCATTAAAGATTCCTAGGCAGTTGGAAATCGAAAATAAGAGTAATGCTAATGCCACTGGCCTGGAAAAATTTACCTAATTGCACGCTCCATGGCGCTTGCTCGTCCTCATTAGCACAATTGGTGCAGATAAGTGAGACCTAACATTTTATTTGTCAATCTCATATTTTGAATAGAGACTTAATTCCAAATATGTAAAAACCAGTGTACTGTTATGGTACCAGAAATCAATTGACCAAGCATGACAAATCATATTAACTGCTATAAATAGACTATAAAATACACTTCACAATCTTTATAGATATTTTGTATCTAGTCTAATCTAGAATGGAATCTCTTCTCATTTTATTACTAATAATATCTGATATATTAAGCCAATAAAATATTATTAGATCGTGTAATGGTGTAGTTAAAAAGGCAAATATGATCGCCACGGACCTTAATGATATTGACAACACAGTCAGCATACTACACTAATCCGGTTATAGTATCGCTTAAGGTCTAGAGTCCTTATCGCTGAACATAAATTTACTATAGCACATAATCTCTCTACGATTGTCGTTGTCAACTCCATTATCTACCAAAGCCCTGTGTTTATAAACCCAGATATACACCGATCTTTGACATTTTGCTATAGATCGATTAAGGTTAATCGGTTTGAAATAGTTTCTAAAAACAATGTTATTGTGAATCTTGCATTCCATGAACAACTATCAGCAAGTTAAAGAAAATTCAGAAAAATATTTGTTTGATTTAATATATATAGTCGAAATATCATGCCCTCTGAAAGAAAGAAACATCTATATTTTAGAAGGATAACAACTTGGGTTCCGTGAGGATCCTTTGTCCCATCTGGTCCTTGGCCAAACCTCTTTGCATTGATCTTTCCCGGATTATCCGTACCCATTTACAGCTGGGTGGATTGAAATTTTGAGTGAAGATGACTTATGCAAGGTCATCGGACTTTCACACCCTGATCGAGAACCGAACTCTCAAACATAACGACCACCATTTCCTGCCCTCTGACACGGTTGGTAAAATCACAGAGTTGTTTTGAGAGTGGCAGCATGGTCTGTATTCATGATGACTGTCCAGGAAAAGGTATTAAGGAATATTTCTTATCATACATATACTTTGATTATCAACATCATCTGATCTCTCTATGCGATTGTTATCAACTAACGCTAACCCTTCCATTATCTGAGAAAATATTCTTAAAGAGCAATACATAAAATCATATAAATACTCCTCTCTTATTAGGAAAGAAAGTTGAAAGAAGAATTATTGCCTGATTTTAATCTTCCAATAAACTATCTGATTTTTATTTGTAGGCAGTGGCTGATGAATTAATAATAAAGTTTATTAAAGGACAAGTCGATAATAAAAAGAACAGTCTAAAATGGTCGATCACGTTCTTAATTATAACTTCACGAATACAAACAATTTATTCTGAGATTTGAACAGGTCTAGGACATTGTTAGTCCGATGGCCTGTCACTAAAATTTTGTCCTGACAATTCGAAATTTTAAGCTCATGTACTAAATCAGTAATCTGAAGCTATTATTATTAGAAAAATTTGACAATAATTATAAACTCCATGGAGTGGCCATTTGAAATAACCACACTGAAATCCGATGTTTAATTCAAATTTCGAATATTAAAACAAAAATAGTATTGCCAACGCGTTTGCTTCCCGCGTATGTTGTTATTGCAAACTTGGTTGTTGATAATAGTTGGATTTCTGATGTTGGCAAATCTATTCAAATTTTTACCTAATATTATGTCAATGAAATCAAAATCAACGTAAAACATACGAGTATATGAACTTCGTACCAAAGAATTTAAATATAAATACCAGAGTCTTTTTTCTCCTTCACAATAATGTAAAGGGGTTTGCTAGATGCTAGAAAACAGTAACACCTAATCCAAGTAGCCACAGATTGGATTGGTGCAAAACGATGCTATCAGTGTCTGATACCCATAGCCTACACAATTTAAAAAAAAAAACTATTACCAGAGTTTCAAAACAAACATTTCTTGAGTGATGCAAATTATTCAGTACATTT
Source organism: Lottia scabra (assembly GCA_029955415.1). Classification (NCBI taxonomy): domain Eukaryota; kingdom Metazoa; phylum Mollusca; class Gastropoda; family Lottiidae; genus Lottia; species Lottia scabra. The sequence goes on along the minus strand of JARJEI010000013.1, from coordinate 1,419,789 downwards.
ATTCAGGTTTTCAGTGCAGTTTGTAAATTGGCACCTTTCTATCTGAAAAGGCATTGTTAGCCATTACAATAATTGTCTATTACCGCTTATTATAATATAGCTTAATAATTATTACATATCAATGATGATATCATAATAATCTAATATATAATACAAATCGCTTGTAGCTCATAATTTGACGCGATTAATAAAAACACTTCAAAAAGGATCAAATGGATATTTCTGTGGTGAAAGTGCCACGCTACTGTTTTATTGTCTGTTTGGGACCCAGAAGGTGTTTAAATTATTTTGTTAAATGAAGCTCGGATGACAAACGGATCTATCATCCAACGACTAAAGGGCTAATGAAAATCAGAAACCTTTAATGTAGGAATGCTGTAAAGATATTTATGAACATTAAACCTGTAATTTGTCCTAAAAAAATCTCTATTATTCTTTTGTTCCTTTAAACGATTCTAAAGTTTATATAACGTTAAGAGGGTTTATTTCACAACTGTTATCAATAACAATATTTGATGTGAAAAAAATCAACTTAGTGGAAAAGAAACGAAGATCCAGAATTCTTTGATTTGTAGCCATTAACACCCAAAAACAGGATTGTCTTTAAGAGGAGAGATGATAAAGTCCTTAAGCTGTCAAATATTTATATATTGCATCCGATATTGTCTGGTAAGAACCTGAAAGTCCTGGAAACTGAAATGATTTTCTGGTGAACTTTTCTACAGTTACCGTCTTTATTAACTTAATCATTCATCAGTATACGGAAGACTTATACTTGTGGTAAAAACAAGACGTTTGTTCTGCATATTCGAGCTGTTGTAAGCATTTTAAGACTTTACTTAAAAGTACATTTGATATAGCTTTTTGGTTAAAATGAATTACTGTGTTTACTACGCATGATGCTGAAAATATTTTATAATCGGTCGGATTAAAGAAATAACCGACATTTTATTAGTAATAAATTATGTATTTCTCCAACCCTAATATAGTTAATCACGACATTGATTTTATCAGGTAAAAATAGAATATCGTGATTACATGCCATCTATATATCTATACTTTCAAATTTTGAAAGTAAAGCGCCTATCATGCCTGATTAAGAAAAAAGTCTTAAAGTGATACCCTCGAATGGTGCCACGAGCAGCTAAAAGTTTGCAGGTATTTGATTTCTTAGTCAATAATACTTATTGCAAATTTCATTTACGAGCAGTAATTCGACAGCTTTAGATCTTTTACATCTGGCGTAAATTCAAAGAATTTGAATGCTGTTCTTTATTGTCTAAATTGAGAGCCAAGCGGACTTGGAGCGGACTTGGTTCAGATCAGTAAGAGCAGTTTATTTTATTTAAAAAAAATTAATCGATGAAAAGTGGTACTTCCGGATTGATGAACTTCTTGTTGATCAGTATACTTAATACGGTAATTTGTTGTTATCCCCTTTGAGAAATGTAATGGTATATTAGTCTTAATGAGATAAAATACTACTTCCTGATTCCTGAAGATTTTTACACTTAAGAGAACAATCATCAAATAGAAATAGCCACAGATCTGGCAAAATTTATTGGCTGTTTTGGTTTATATGTTTTCACGATTGCAGCATTTTCGGTCAAGATATTTGATAGATAAATTTTTCAAACAATTACGTAAAAAAGAAAGAAACATCTCTATTTTACAAGAATAAAAACTAATTTCCCATGAGGATCCTTTCTGTTCTGGTCTTGGCCAAGGCCATCAGCATGATGCACTCTTGTAGATAAATTCATCAAAAGAAATTTATTGCTACAGACAAATTTCGTAACATGAAATTTTTAACATTCAAGCTTATTTCATCAACTTCTTGTAGAAAAGTTTTATTTGATTGTTGAAATGGTATTATATATTTTCCACAGACATCTTTTTTCATGCACAATAAAATAAGTTAGTTTCCCTGTGTTATTGAGTATGACACAAACTTGTACAAATGTAAACACACTGCTTTTAAATTACAACTTAAATTTGAAAATATTGACATTAATGAACAGCATCGAATATAAAAACCATTATGTAGCCTACTATTGGATTTATGATATCAAAAAAATATGCCATCATGAAACATATTTCTTTCCAGATTACATGATAATTTTTTACATAGATATTTTTTCTGGTTGAGCTATTGCCCTTGACCTTATAACTACCAACTTATTTCATTCCTTAACACACTGTAACAAAATTACCTAGTATCAGACACTGTAAGAATTGTGTTTATCGTTTAATGGTGAAAATACATTAGCACATCCGTGTTGAAAGATCTTTTAAAAGTTGGTTTAACCATTAACTCAATCTTAACAAATCTGTGATTATCTTTAGTACTAACTTATGATGTTGAAACATAGTACACAGTGAGTTTCTTGAGAAAAAAAAATGGTGGCGACATTTATTTTTATATCTACACTGGAACGAAAAAAAAAATCTTTCTAGTTCAGGCCGGTAGGTGCTGAATTCAATGCTGCTCCTGTCTATATAAAGCAATTTTGATTTTACTTACCCTAAAAACATACCAGTAATTTCTTTTTTTTATCTTAAAAATATTTTTTTTTATTGCTTCAGTCATTAATGCTCCCCCCCCCCTCCCTGTACCTACCTGTTGCTGAGTTTCCCATTCCTATTTCCAATTTTTAAAGGATTATTTTGTCGCGCGAAACAAGACTATGCTTACGCTTTTCGAAACACCTGATGGTACTTCTCGTATGGGAAGTCCACTGCAATATAATTATTGTACCCAATTTTGTCATGCTCTGGACGTGATTTTTGATTAACGGAATTGTTTTTCTTGTACGGGAGTCTTATTGGATACTGGTTCTGAAAAAAGAAAATGACATCCAGAACGTATCCGATATGAAAAGTTGCTGGAAAGTTGTAAAATACAGGAGCATTGCTGTCTACATCTCTATGTTATATTTTGATTCAAGGGTGTATAGATTTCTCTTCTTGTTTTAAGTCATAAAATGTGTTATGAATAGTGGTTATTGATTTGATTAATACAAAAAAGTAATAGTTTTTATTATTAATGCAGTAATATTCCCCAGTCACCAGCTAATATTAGAAACTATCAATTACTTTATGATCTAAACAAGATAAGTTTAGAGTGTATGTACAGTAGTTTATATTGTATGGTAACCACTCTAAGTCCCTAGAGCATAGGTCTGGTTTTAATGGTACTTTATTATAATTGACTGTTACTGTTGTGTTCAATCAATCAAAAATACATACAATTATTTGATAAGTAGGTTAATACTGTAGAGAATTGATAAACACTGGGCATTGTTTGTATCCATACAATGTTTTTCTTTATACAATAATAAGCAGTCCGATATCTATAAGTTTTGGGGAAATGAACCAGATCCGAACCACACTTTTTGAATGGTCTATTTGAAGTTTTCATGAAATATAAAATAGTGTTTCAGAAGTATAAGTACTTGAAGCTGTTCACATAAGCATTTTTTTTAATAATTTCTAAGTTAACAAACGTTTGTCTTTCATTAAACTAGACAGTACGACAAATTAAATATTTTCACATTTCGTATTTGTCTCTCAACTTATATGAAATGAGACCTTTTTCAAAAGCTGTAATTTTTCCAAATTCATATTGTTTAATGTAGACAAAGAAGTTATACAGAAGGAGAAAAATGAAAATAACGCAATACCCCCGAGGCTCTGGTTGGAGCTTCACCAAAAGCCAAAATGCACGGTAATAGTAGCAGTATATTTTATAATGCCCAGTTCGATATTGTTTAACGTTTGATTTATGGCAATATCCCTAATTCTCCAGCGGATGGTTGTGAAGTATCCTATACTACATGTCATTAGACACTAGTCAACTAGAAAATCTGTATGAACTTTAGTTAAGTGCTATGTCAACTCAAATTAATTTAACGGAATCGAGATTAAATGTTTTCTATCAAACTATATTGAAACTAGTGTGAAAAGGAAGTACCATTTTTCACTATAACGCTTTTTAACATTTACTTTTTCCAAATGCTCCAAAGAACATTACGTTAAACGGAAATGAAAGCTTTTGATTTTGTTTTGTCGTTCAATACACCTTGTCAATACGTATTTATAATTCGTGTCAAGTAGAAATTAGATTATATCACAATTCATCACCTAGTTTGCTGCTTTACAAGCATGTTTTTTTGTTTTTTTTTAGAAAAAAGTGTCCCTTTAGATCTGAATGTGTTTTGATGGTATTGATAGGATTTGAACATTAGCTGAACTAAATGTTAATCAGATTAGGTGACATGGAGATCAAACTTAGTTCAAGAGAGGATTTGAAATGATTCATCTTTTATTTTCTGATCTAAAAGGAATTTATCTTTATTATTATATGATTTGCAGGTGATGGAACGCCTAGGCTTCGGCGAAAACAACGGTCTCGAAACTCAAAAGCATGAAGCAATCAATTGTATTACACCTACGGCATTTCCCTGCTATAGGAAATATTTGATTGATTTTGCAAGGAAGTAAGAACTTTACCAAGGGAGGTCTTAACCCATTTTAGTCCTTTAGGGAGACAGATCTCTTACTAAGATGCTTATCTATCAATTTATGTCTTCAATTAGTCGGTTTTTGAGCCTTTGTAGCTTAATTATCGTCTTTTCTCCCAGGTGTGGCTTCTAGGCTTGTCTTCTTCCGTTACTGTTTTTTTATTCCTCTTTATAATCATGTGGTTGGTGATTTTCTATAAGTACAGATTCACCAAAGTCACAGAGAGAGTTTTCTAATGCTCCGTCTATGAAAGATTTTTTTCTTCAGATAGGAAAGTTCAGAGTATCATTTAATTTTGAACAAACCCGTTGTGTTCATAATAAATCTGGTATGTTTACCATAAACCTGGTATGCTCATAATAAACCTGTTGTGTTTATGATAAACCTGGTATCATTAACTTGGTATGCTCATAATAAACCTGTTGTGTCCATAATAAACCTGATATGCTCATCATTAATTTGGTATGTTTATCATAGACCTGGTATGTTCATCATAAACCTGGTATGCTCATCATTAACTATGTATGTATAAACCCAGAGTGTCCATAATAAAGATGATATGTTCATTATAAGCCTGGCATGTTTATCATAAGCCTGGCATGTTTATCATAAACAGAGTATGTTCATCATATACCTTGTGTGTTCATTATAAACAGGATATGTTCATAATAAACATGGTGTGTTCATAATAAACCTGATGTGTTCATTAGAAGTCTCACTATTCAACATACCGATCTATATCAACAAGTTTATTATTTTTATACTACAGCGAATTCTCCATGCCATTTGACACTTGTACATGTACTGCATATGGATAAATCAATTGGGAGAAATTTAAATTGCCAGTTATATAAATCGATGTAATCAGAGTTGAAATATTGTTAAGAGCTAACATCTTTTAAAATCATCCGAACATTCTGATATATTCGTTGATAACAATTGAAATAGGCGAACAAAATATCACGACGTTCGTATACTGTGTTGAGACGTCAAGAAACACTGGCAACTAAATGAGTCGAAATGATGAAGAAAGTGGTCAAGAAATGTTGTGATTTTGGTTCAGATATTCCATCATTTAGTCTGAAAGATGAGATGTATTTAGTCTGAAAGATGATATTGTATTTAGTCTGAAAGATGAGATGTATTTATATTTAGTCTGCACGATGAGATGTATTTGTATTTAGTCTGAACGATGATATGTATTTGTATTTAGTCTGAATGATGAAATGTATTTGTATTTAGTCTGGAAGATGATATGTATTTAGTCTGGAAGATGAGATGTATTTGTATTTAGTCTGAACGATGAGATGTATTTGTATTTAGTCTGAAAGATGAGATGTATTTGTATTTAGTCTGAAAGATGAAATGTATTTGTATTTGTATTTAGTCTGAAAGATGAGATGTAATTGTATTTAGTCTGAACGATGAGATGTATTTGTATTGATAAACATATAGCTTCCATTTCACAATTCAAGTTCTACATCAAATACCAAATGTGTGGATTCCGAAAGCTTAGAAGCAACAAGGTATTTCAATGATGAAAGTATCTAACATCCGTCAAAGAGCAACCTTGTTCTGAATGTAACGGACTACAGCCTGCAGGAGAGAGTAGAACAGACGGTTATTGGAGGTTAATACTATTGATTTCAATGTTTGGATCTAGTTATTTGATAATATTCTCGACTATACCAGTAGATAGTTAATTACATACTATATCCATAATATGCTTCAATCTAAATATTACTGGATATTCGCGACTGTTCAGCCAGTACATGATGAATCCAAGATCAATACTATTCATAGTATATCGTCAAATAATTACGTCTTCCAATTCTCAGATATTTAATCATATACTTTACTCGTTTGCCTTTCGGTTTAATATTTCTAATACCCTTTATTACACTAAACATACACTCGTTTCTTACATTACAGTGAGAGTTTTGTTTCAGTGATTGGTTTGTTCATTCCAGACGATTCTGGCCACCGATCATACAAGACAAGAAATGGGCGTCCAAAATATTACACTAACCTGTAAGCTATAAGTATATACCAAGTTCTGGAAATCTGAGGGTACAAGCAAACAATATCTCGGTCCATTTTGTTATATATTCCACACAGTAAGCCGTGACTGAAACTTATGGTTCTTCTGGTTGACAAAGGGGTTTTAGGGATTAGCGAAGGTTTTGGGTTCTAAAGTGTGGTGACATTCACTGGCTTACTTATTTTTCAACTAATCTGGTGGAATTGGAGAGAGTATTATTGACCATTTTATGAGAATTATAAAACAATGTTCTTTTGATATGATACAGAATTTATCGATAGCTTTTATACTAGTATTGTTGTTAAACCTATCATTTGTTATAATAGGCTTTTTTTAGATCAAAGAAATAATATCTAAAACTAAAACAAAGCTAAAAGAGACATTATCGTAATTTCAGGCATTACATGGCAATGTTATAAGTTAATGAAAATGTAGGTCGAATTGTGCAAAGGTTAGCAAGTTGTTCATCCTCTGTGATAGGAAGCAATTTCTACCATTTAAGTCTCCGTTAAGTAATCTGCCCTTCGTACCAACGTATTGAGAAGACGCGTGACTGATTAATACCATTTATGGTTATAATCTGAAAATTATGTTTCCCTAGTTTAAGTGTAAACCGAGTGCATTACTTAAGGCTACATCAAGGTAATTATGAGATTGGGTTGGTACCTTAGGTCTGTATACCAGATGTTTTGAATACATGATATTGATAGTGTTAATTTGAAGTCAATAGCAAACCAGCTCATCTGTCTACAGTACAATGGAATAAAGAATGTCGGAAACATATCATAATCTATTAGACAAATAACGGAATGTACGACACAATATATCTAATGTTAGAGGAAACGTGTTATTGTTGAATATTCCGGTAATCAAATTGAAAATGTTGATTTTTTTTCTTTAAATCGATTTTAGTTAAGAAAATAGAACTTGTCTGAAGATACAAATGTTGAAAAATCAATGCCAGCTTTCAGCGAGAATAAATTGTTGTTCAGTGGATAAGGTACTTTTATTATTTATTATGTCAATATGCTATTGATGCTTGTATCTGAAATAACACGATGCGAGTTTTACGCCTTTGCGAGGAATAGAGCAAAGTCACCAGCATTTGCCTAGGAATATTTCACTAGCAATATTTAGGCACATATACCTAAGTAATATTTTGACCACATAGTCACATGTAAAACTGACAACGAGATGCCAGGTTCATTGGTGTGTTTAGAGGGGAATCATGTTGTCATAGCCCATCCCATCGGGCCATATTTTGGCTCTTTTCACTTAAAAATCGCCGAATTTTAGGTAAGATGCCAATGACCACCTTCAAAAATATCTCGCTTCGCCACTGGCCAGGTTGAAACTCATTATATCCGATTGCTGTGTAATAAGAATTTGTTGAGCGCTCGACATAGACATGACCCAACAGAATGAAATATATTCATGGAGTCAATGACTATCAATTGTTTTGAGGAATGATTATATTACAAGAAAATAAACCCAATAACCTCATTAGTTGGTGTCGTCTCCTAGGGCTCTTTATCTAATATACAGTTTACAAACAGGAAAAGAATCACCTGAAGAATGTCTCTTGGGGCCATGGATTATAGCAAAATGAACATACATGTATTATAATGCCAACAAAGTGGTAGATCACAGACGCTTTAATCCAGATAATACTGCCATACTTTAAAGATATGAATATAAGCCTTAATCTACATCATATTTACAACACTATTTACTCATTTTGCTTATAGATAGTTTATCCACCAGCTTTACTATCTCCCTCGAGTATGACTATATGCGTTCAATCTGAAAACTTCTTTGCTGCATTGTTTATGTTGATTGAATGAGATTAATCTCTTAAGCAATGGAGCACATCTGGGTCCGGTTCCTAGCATTTAAGTAAGTCCAAGCCCGATATTCGACTTGAGATTTTCCTACTAATTCTTGCATAGACTTACTTAGGGTTTTAAGCGCGAAATTGATCTTAAGCACAAGGCTAGGAACATGGCCCAGATGCCATTCTATTCCAAGTTTTATAATAAATTCCTACTTCGTTTAGAATTGAAATATAAGCGAGGTATAATCATTAAATTTCGTAAAGTTGACATGCAAACTAAGGATGTTGGAAGAACAGGCGTGGGTATTTTTAACCATATCAGATGGTGAATATCCGACAAGTTCTGTTAGGTTACCACGACCTCAGTCTAATAGATGTGATAAATTAAAGTAATTTGGGAATAATGGAACTATATCGAGTTATTTTAGCCTGAAAACATTCTTAAGTTATTATTTAAAGATTTTAAAGTTTTCTTGAAAACTCAACAGACTATATCTTAATGGTCAACCTGACCTCGGGCACACGTACCTAAGTACTTGATGTATTGTTAAAGGAGACACAAGTTTATGATAATGATGACTTAAAGAATTCTGCGATTTTGAAGAATAAAGGAATATATTACAATATGATATCTTGATACATGCATAGCCTTAAGTCAAATAGAAAACCACAGACCTTTGAACATACAATGAAGGGCCAAGGGCTTGGACGTCAAGATTAAACAACAATGCATTTGAAGCGCCGAGTCAGAAAGGCAATGTTGTTTTGAGCACTAAATACAAATTACCTCACCAGCTTTTTACTTCACAGAAGATTTCATCGACTTTATAGAAGTATTATCTGACACTTTAAAATCGTATTCAAGTTAAGATAAGCTGGTATTATCTTTGTAAAAATTGATAAATATGCCTCTTTCTATCAGAGGCTGGACATAATTCAGCAAGTTTCAAACTATAGAAAGAGATTCTGTTTAATGTAAAAATGATAATGGAAATAATAAACGAAGTGTTTTAATTCACTGATATTATTATATTGATAATGATAATAACAGTGGATCTACGTCCCAAGTTCTAATGACCCAAACTCGTTTTATCACTGAGGGTATCAAGTACATTAAAAATATGTAATATAAAACGTCAATATAAAAGCATTATATGGAAGTCAATCTCGGTGTGTAAATATCAGTTATTTTGTTAATTGAGTGTCTATAGATCATTTTTAATTTATCAAAATCTCTCTATATTTTTTTTATCTAATGTATAACATCAAAAGCCTGCATTAAAACGTGGATTTAGAAAACCTACATTTCGTCTGTAATATATTTCAGCAGTTTCGCTCTGTGTGAACTCTTTGGATCTTCAAATCGTTTTAAGTGATAAATCTTCAATTCGGGTCTCGTATTTAAAGTACTGTGCCCAAGTACACGAATGATTTCAAACCGAAATGTTATTAATCAGCGAATGTTCATCGCATGTATATTTTGTGAAACATATCAGGTCGTCACTTTGTGGTGGCAAATTTAAAAAGTTAAGCTAAGCTCAACGACGTTGGGAATCAAGGTAATAGTAGACAGTTTGAAATAATCATTAATCTGTTTGCAGCATTTTATGTTCCATCAGCATAATATTTATTATCATGGTACATTTAACCTAGATGTTTTTACATTTTTTACAATGTAAATGTCAAATCTAGCTCATTAGCATCATCTAACTTCCGGTTAATTACCTTTTATCTGAGTAGTAATATTTTATTCCAGGTCACGTGATTCCTGTCAGTTGAATTATAGATTTGTACATCAGAATAGAATATTTTAATTCTTTCCAGTATAGAAGTGAGAAGTGGTTAATTACATACAAATAGAACTCGAGTGGTTGAACCAGATATGTCAGTCCTAATCATTGATCAGAGTTCAACATCGATTGACTTCACACAAAACAGCACTGTTGTATATTCATTGGGATAGGTTGTTGACCCTCTGTAAGCAAGCCTTGCAGTCGATTAATCCTGCATAAGTCTAGACACCTACCACTGCATTCGGTTCAACCAAAGAACTGTAACATGTTTAGAGTTCTATGGTTCAACCTTCGTCATTGTCACTTAGAATGGCATCACACATCCAGTCTGATGGTGGCAGAATGTTCGTGAAAAGTTGTAAACTCTGTTTTCACCTATATACACTAAAAAACATTTTTCAACAAGTTTCATCAAAAATAACTTAACAATTCTTTTTCAAATCATTCAAATTTTCCATCAAGCAACTCTGTCTACACTTACCAACAATTCTCAAACATGGTGCTAAAACAACAAATGTTTACAGTGTCAATGTAATTAATGAGTAGTGTCTTTAACTTCCAACTCTCCTGGGTAGATTTTATCAAGAAAGTCTTAGAGTTAGTATGTGACAAATCGCCATTTGTATATTGAAAAGTAGAATTGAAAGAACGGGCTAGATGTTTTTGTGATAAATTCAGCCACATAAGAAAAGAGCACAATAAAAACACCCAGAGGACAGTGTTGAAAAATATGTTCAACGATCTATGGGGAAAGTTCGAGAAGACCAATCGGTTATATCATATGAAATAAGTAGGTAATTGCTATTAGAACAAACACTTTCTCCATATTGTGGAGGTCGAATGAAAGAACTTTGATCGTCTTGCAATAACATCGGTGGATTTCAACTTCGCAGATAATGTTTCTTCATAAAAAAAAAATGAATAAAGGCATTGGCCACATTTGAATAATTCTTAAACAATTTCCTTGTGGTTTAAAAGAACTCAATGACTGCATTTAATTGTGTGAAACTCATTCATGTATTTACTAATAACTACATTACCACGATATCAATCAGCAAATTACTGCAACAGATCTAACCATTATAGTTTTATTGGAGTTGGAATACATCTGTAACGTGTCTGTTACACACTCTAATTAAATCTTCAATTCGCATGTTCTTTCTGAACAAAAACACCAAATCGAAAGTTGTTAACACACAAAGAAAAGGAAATTTGAATTTAATCTTACCACAGACCTTGTTTTATTCTAATTTGATTCTGTCTCAAGTTTGCGTGTAGACTATATTTGTGTTCCAGTTAGTGTTTGCCAATTGATCATAATTTCCTCATGGAATCTATATTTAAGGAAGGGTTGAATCTATAACTCACACGAGTTAATGATAAACAAGTAGACTATTATAAATAACCAGGCATGATATTATGATATTCTCACCTCATTGTGTCACATCATAATATATTACTTCAACAACATACAAGTATTAATGGAAGGAAATCTTTAATACTTGTAAAACCAACTGGTATTATTAAATAAAAAAACTTTAAAATGAGCATAGATAAACGAAAAACTTAATGCTCGGAAGTTGCATTCTGGGTTTACAAATATTATATAAGAAACCTTAATTTAGCTGTTGATCCACTTTGTTTTTGTTTATTCCACTTAATATAGATATAGAAAATACAACACAAGACACTGACAGCAACATACACCTGTTAGTGACGACTTAATCTCAGAATATGATCAGATTGACCAGGACGCCGCAAGTCATTGAACAATCCAGTTTTTCTCAGATTCTTTCAGTGGCTAGGTCGACCTGATCCAACATTAATGTGAACCTTATAAGTCTACAATATATTCAATATCGTCCTGTTGAAGACCAATTGGTTTCAGATAAAGTCAAAATGGTTTAATTAGATGATATATGTATCATGTCATGCATCGACAAAGAGCTATTGAATTATCTAGTGTTCCGTCTTTCAGAAAGAGACAGGTTTACCATTTAGTAAATTGCTCTTTCTGAACTATTCTTTAAGTTGTTTCCATGTGCGTGTGGCGAATTAATCAACTTATAGTATACAATGTATCATGTAGCTCAATTGATTTCGACATGCATGTTTTATATCCTGTAACAGGCTGTTTTGCTCGGATACAGTTGCATATATTAACTTGGTTTTGTAGTAGGCCTAATTAAGACGAACACGTACGCCCGGGTTGCTTTGGATTGGGTGACGTTTGATGTTGACCCATTCGGAACACATGGTGCGATTGGGTTTATCTTCTGAGAATCTGATTGTTTTTTTCCACATCAAACGATCTGTTTTTTCCATTTCAATCAATCTGTTTATGCCCTGATCCATTCCCTAGCTGATATTTAAAGCCTTAAATTCCCGAGTTACACTGTTAAAACTAATATGTTATCTAACGAAATCACATTTAAATTGAATTACACCTCAAGAGTCTATGCTTTGAGTCCAATGTCGTGCTAATTATCGTCCCTTGTGGAACTGAAAGTCATGAGAGGATACCTTTTTTTATATATAACCCGGCTGTGTGTATGATAAATGTGATCACAAACCTTAACATGGAAACGTATAGGATCGGCGTTAACAGCAAAATTGTATAAACGTACGACACTAATGCGAGTTAACGTTTGCATTATAACCTAACCTTCAAAACAATTTATTAGATTAGCTTAGATTGTAATTTACAATAGAAGGGCTTATTGCATTGATTTATAACTTATACTTGAGTGTTATTCCCAATAAACAAAGCCAATTCAATTTCATAAAGTGCAAAAACTAACAGATACAATCACATTCACGTTTATCATTTTGTGTAATTTAGCTAATGTAAAATATATTTTTGAAACTTTAAAATATTTGGTTTTCATACTATTATACAAAAACATTTTTGTCTGCATATATTAGGCTACCACAATAATAACATCAGAATTTCGTTAAGAACGGAACGTGAAGAGGCTAATACACAAGCAGGACGATAGGTAGAGATGTGGTATTAGAAAATTACAATAATAATAATTCGGCAGTGGGATATATAGTTTTACATAATATATATATGTCAACTTGGTCGCAGGTCTGAGTCCAGGAAGTATAGGATCTTTACAGAAGATATATGCTACACAAATACGCATCTATTATGTGTGCTCAAACAAGCTTTTCAAAAGACACACCAAGATTTTGTTTTTAGTTGTTTGTACAAAACAGTGTGAAGAAGAGAGACTGCTTTACAGTCAGACCCTTTACAGGTTCTGGGCCACGTTCCACTAAAAACCTTACGATATATTTTGTCCGAAGAAATTTCATACTTTTTTTGTGGATCTTTTTCTCAGTTTCAGCTGTTTATATTATGCAATGTTATAATTTTTTGTAATTCCTTCAACATATGGGCCTATTTTTGATTGACAATGAACAGGGCCATATAATATATAAAAGCAATAATTTAGTAATAACACCATAGATTATTATAAATTTAGTCATCAATGTACATTATACAACATCGTTATAGATTTTCCTTTTATAGTTTTTTACCATTTAATGATCATAAATGGAGGAAAAATCATTACGAAATTTCTACAAGAGAGTTATAAAATCGATTATTTGTAACAGTGGACCTTTAAACTTTAGATTGCAGTGTTTTCAATATTTGAAATTTGTTTCCAATTAACCAAGATAAAACTGTTTCTTGTTTCAAGTTTCATCTCAACACGCTGCAGGGCTTGAAGGGATTTAACCTTTAAAGCTTCTTTAAATTCGATTCTCTCATGGTGTTGCCTTCAACTTTTCAATTAATCGACTTGAGAGTCTGACTTGTTTCAGGTAATTTAAGTTTTCATCACTAGGAAATATATAGAATTTCTCAATATGTCATAACTCTGCTGGTTTAATTTCATTCTATTTCAGACTAAGTTATTAAACATATTCTCTCAATAGTTCGTATCTACTTACACAGCGTTTATTCCTCTGAATTGTGAGAATTTTTAACTTCGCCAAAGCACTTTATCAGAAATTGTTACCATAGGGTGTGATGAACACATTCGATTGTCCCTTAATCTTTTAACCGTGTCTGGCATAAACCAATCTTTTATTAGTTCTTAGTAGATCTTGCTAGGTTTGGTTTCAGTATAGTTGAAAGAACTAGGGAGGTATGGGGTATGACTGAATATTTGAATAGTGCACTTAATATATATATGCTACCATTACCATGGAGAAAAACCTCTTCAAAATCCCCTTTACGTTTATAGCTACCAGAAAGTACCGGTGAGATGACATACCAGACACAAACGTGTGTTCTGAAAGGGTAATAGCGTATGATTACCTGTCGGAAATGATGTATCAGAATAGTAAATCCGCTTGACAAACCCTCAATATTTGTCAGGTTTATATAACAAAGTAACAATTCTTTGTTTGTTGAAAACATTATCATGACACTAAACCCAATCATTCAGAATGTCAATATGTCGTCGTTTATTACATTACAGACACTTCTACCTTCTCGCGAAGCCTCTCAAGAGAATTTATATTTAAAATAATAATCTACAACTGATATAAAACATATTTTCTTTTCATCAAGTGTGTCAATAACCAATGAATCTGCATTTTAAATCTGTCAACGTGTGGCCATGTTATTTATTAGAGAAACACATTCTGTAAATCTAAGTAGGAGAACCTCTGATAAAATCACACATCTACAAAAGAACTGGTGATTTAATGTTTTAGTAATAGCTATAATGCAGCAATTTATTTTTATATATCACTCCATGCAAGATGCACGCAATATCACTTTTATCATTATCAGTATAATGCTATATTATAATTATCAATATGTATTTTATTATACTTCAGTAATTAAAGCATTGTGCACTATTTTACAGTGATACAAACTTGTCATAAGTGAATTAATATTTTTATCATGACAGTGTGAGATAATTTTGTCAGAATTCCTAATATTGTTTAACTTTAGTTTGTATTATCATACCTCAAGCTCGTGTTTTTATGATCATTTTATGAACATTATTGTGAATAAAACTATGTACGTACATTCAAATTACATGTATTATACTATAGACGATCCTTTTTAAAAATAAATCTAAACTGCTACATAGAGGAACCGCATGAGTTTGAAAGAGAGAAGGCTGATGCCAGCAATGTTGCATTCCTAGATTTCAATAACAGGTCATTGTGAACTTCTCAGCATGTTCCAAATTTACTCTTTTGTTAATACAATCCTCCTGCTGACAAAAAAAAGATCTCTTATAAAAATCAGTATTAAAATTCTTACTAGAGCATCAATCAGTGTCGAGTCAGAAAGTCGACTTCTAAAGAATCTAATACACACAGGGAGATGGCAATAATTTAAACATTCGTTTCGAATGTAAATTCCTCCTACAAAATTCATTGTAGCTTTTAATGAGGATTTAGAGATTTACGTAATGATCCAAGGTCTTTTTTTTTTTAAAAAAATGATAGGTTTTAGATTGATGTTAGATATAAGATTCGTCTTATGGGTCGAAGGCACATTTGGAAAATGTAAGTTGGGGATATATCTTTATTACTCCAATCTTGTGGAAATGCCAGAAAAATAATGGTAAATGTTGTCCTTGAGAAACTGTTCCACTGTGTCGCCATTTACCTTTGAAATTGTTTCCATGGTCCCTGTGCAAATTGAATAGCTTAGAAGTTGATGGAATCGTTGCAGTAGAAAATTTACGGTGTAAATGTGTTAACAACATTACCATAAACGATTCTTTGTTCCTACAGTAGTAAACTTATAATTGTTAACTTTATTTAAAGGGATTGTAAAGCTGACAGTGACATACCGGAAGCTACTATTGATAGCTATACAGATCACTGTCAGTGACATCATAAAACGCGTTAGTTTTAGTGGAATTGCAAGAACCACAGACGTCGGAATGGTGGAAATTGATGCTATCAGTGTCCAGGATACACATACGAAGTTTAGAAAACCGCTTTACAATCCCTTTAAAATTTTACACATCTGATACCTTTTTGGAAGGCTCTCACGGGAACTATTTTGGTATACACACTTGGTGATTATTACAAAATGTGTTGAGATATATATACAGGGTTTATTTCTTTGTTAACGATTGGTATTGTTAATGTTTTTAAATATTTATCGATAAGCATATCTATAACATCAAATAGAAATATAATATATATTATTATACACCTTATTTCCCCTATAGACGGTTAAATAATAGCTAGATAACTAATTAACTACAGTTCTTGGCTTTCAATATTAGCCTAGCATGGAAATGATTCACTGGTTTTACACAAATCCTGAATTAGTCCAACACAAACATGTAAATAAAATGAAATTCGATGAGTATTTGTATAAGTATTAGTAATTACGATATGAATAATAAATATCGTAAAATAATATTTTATGTTATGAAGTAATGGACAATTATTCAATAATGAAATATTACTGTTATCGATATTTTCGTTGGCGATATTTTCATTATTGAAAACTTTTTTAATATAAGAAATGAGATTAGTTCAACTAAATTGCGTAAGGTACAATTATAGTTTGATAAGGGTTTTTTGTTTATTTCAGAATGCGACAATGTAGGCAATGGATTGAAGCCTTTACGAGTAGAAAGAGGTGGGATGTTCGAAGTCTACAAGATACACAATTTAAACGATGTTTAAGTTTACTCGATCTGGTTGGCCTTGGTACGTATTAGTTAAAAATTTTAGTCTATGCATCGCTTTTATAACCAATTATAAAACTACATTTGCAGAGACTGTAGGTACACCGGGTGTCCTCAAGACATTCCCGAAATTCGGAAGTATCTAAGCTGTTGGTATTCTGACCTCTTTCAAATTTTCATAGATATTCTTTTGGTTTTTTCTGCACCATGTTTTAAAAGCCATAGATTCGCATGGCTCATTAGCTTTATTTTTTTTGAATGAATCCTCATTATAGGCTGTTTCCTTTCTTGCTTGTTTTAATTATACGAAAATAATAGTTTTCTTTTTTTTAAATTGTAGGTATATTCAGTACGTCTGGTATTGGTATCTATGTTTTATCAGCCTATATTGCTCGAGTTGATTCTGGACCTTCAGCTATATTATCAGTCATTATTGCAGGAGTCGCTGCTTTACTTTCAGGTAAGAACGCAATCACTATGTAGCGATGTTTGGTTAGTGACATGGCATGGACCATTCCACTGATTATCGTACTGAAATCATGTCAGAAATCCAGAGATCAAAAGCAATATATTATAATTAAATGTCAAGAGTAGAAACATATCAAATTTTCCCCCAATGTTCATAAGAAACATTTCACAAAGTTACCATAGATTTTGACAATTTAAGGTTATAAGACACGCCAGAGTGTCACCATAGAACATTATAATTGAGATTTTTATTTCTGTGAGGAGCAACAGTGCTTTGGAAATTTGAAAGTAAAACATTTGCGTCGAATAAAGTTTAATCTTCATGAATTTTAGACTGTGGATCGTAAGCCTAATAGTGTTAAAAAAACATTGAAACATAAGAAAATGGACACTTCCAGTCAATAATAACTGCGTCTCGGACTAAAGTGTATCTTTTACAGTCGATAGAACAAATTTGATATACATATCATATTGATATCAACCATACCCCCTATGGAATATCTGATTAAACATTCATTTCACTTGTTATTTGCCTGAAATTAATCTACTGGAAACTTTCTTATCGCTTGCCATGGTAAGTTGTTTCGTCGTGGGAATGAACCAAGCTGAAATGAAGTTCTGCATTTTCTATCGTAATTGAAGACAGTTATATAAGAGAAATATATTGCGTATTACTTTCCCTCCTCCAAAAAGAAATTGCAAAACAGTGAAATTGCAGGTAACCGCGCGGCGCTCCCCAAATCAAGTGTGTATAACCATTATACTTCGATGTCTTTTTCTGACAATGCATCGCACTACATGATAAATCATTAAATAAAAAATTAAACCCAACTGAATCTATGCAAAGTCTGACTTGTTACATAGATGAATACTCATATCGTTGAATATAGCGTTGTTATGAGATGTAATAAAAGAAATATTAAAATAATTCAAAGGTTTAGACACGAGAAAACGTTTTATTTGACAAACAGTAGGGACTGAAATAGCTCAGTTATCTGAAGATAGCACAGCGCGAAACTTTAGTAACGACATTTTCAGGTTCTATTTTAATATTTTAAATATTATTATGTAATTGATTGGGCGACTAGATGAACAAAAAAATCCATAAAAAGCTAAACAATTTCGTTAATCCAAGTCGCATCCTAATCATGGCAAGATCAAGAGCAATATTTGTATAGTAGGGACTCCTCAAAAGAGAAGTACCATCAGATGTTACTTAAACTGTTTCTTATTCTTGATTTTAGTACAAAGCTTTCACATGTGTATATACATGTACATATACCATTATAAAAAATGGTGATGGTACAGTCAACATCCTGTATCATGGATATCGTTTAATGAGAAAATGCTAATGTTAAATTTCAATGTACCAGTGAAGAAGACTACGATTTTCTTACATCAGCAGCATTGCTTTAACATCGTTGCGACATTGAACTTGTAATATTCCTTAGCTACATAGCATTAGCATTACCTACATAGCATTTAAAAGTGACACACATTCCCCGCCATTGAAATCCTGATTTGTACATATAATAACATAAGTTTGGGATTTCATTATTTACTAAAGTGGATTACTTTATTATGTCAATTCACAGTTTGTTGGTTCAGCTTTTGAAACAACATTGAACTAACCATGTATTGAGTTGGTATCTATATTTGATGAGTAATATGCCAGTCTAACAAGTAAATTACTGATTGATTAGTGTGTAATATGATGATTTATAAATACATTATTACAAAAATGATAATGCTTCTATTACCTAAAATAAACATGAACACATTCAATTTTACAATATTTGCATAAAATCTAATATAGTTTTATATCTCTATTGAACGTAATTGATTGATATCAAAAGACGAAATGTACTGCATTTTGAATCATAAACTTGTGTTTTTGTCTGTTTTCTGGAATTCGTCTTCTGCACAACACTTGGGCCATCATTTTCTTCAGAAAACAATTTGGAATGCATTTTCAGAACAACTCAACAAATTCTATTTTAGAACTATAAAGGATTTTCTTCTGTTTCTTACTAGTATTTGAAGTAGACTTGGGATTGGAACTGAAGCGTCGAATGCATTAAAAAAAGCACAGGAAATTACCTTTAAATTTCTAATTAGAAGCCAATCAATAAATGATTTGTGTATTAAAGCATTATATTATTGAGTAAAAGTATTGTAAGTTGTACATTATATGTTTTATTAATACTAAATTAACGGTAAAGCTAAAATAAACATTGTCTGTTGCCGATACAATCAAATTCTACTTGAGTACGGATATCAAACCTAATCGTTCAATACTTTATCATACCAAACATTATATTGCTTTAAAGGATGTTTTATAAACGCATTAGGAACTTTCTGATATGAATAGATTTAGATTTGAAGTGGTTACAAATTATCAAGCCATGTGGAAAAGAGGTGCATATAAGGCATGAACTTCAATATAAATGCTTTGTTTGCAATGGAACGCATGTTTCTTCGTGTTTTATTGTAGTAGAAGACGTAGAAGACTTTGTTTTGAGCTGAAAATTTTGTCATTGGTGCACATTTTCATCAACCAACAGGCCAGACCCTCTCAATTTTTGTAAAGGGTCAAATAGAGCTTAGTTAGCATACAGGGCGCCGTTAGAAGTTCATATTTCAATTAATATAATAATTAGTAGCGAAATTCGATTCAGTAAACATTGTAGTCGGACAGTAGATATAATACTACAACGTCTGTACCAGTCTGTCGTTTATTAAGCGTCTCAATATTGGTAAAGAAACAATGAGAAACGACCAGCTGTGTGTCTAGACCTTATACTATCTTTAACATCATTAGATTTAAACACTGGCTTCCACCAAGTTACAGAATCATATCATAAACGAATGGTTTCTTTCGTCCTTTAGTGTCTTATTTATGCTTTAAATGGCATGCCAAAATGTACTTTTTCTTTGTTATTCACATCGAAGTAAAATATTGATTTAGACGAAGCAAAGAAAAAATTTGGATTGTTCTGTTTTGCGTGTTTTGGAAGTTATTGGCTGTTCTTACTTTTCACAGGTATTGATAGGGATTTTTTTATGTACAATCTCAAGATTTCGTATATTATTTCGTAAGCAGTTTCATACTTTCTGAATTGTAAAGTAAATGGACACTTCTATTTAAAATGTCTTTACTAATGTACTATATTGGTGCCATCATAATATAGGATCATGGAAACTAGGCTAACCTAGTAATACAGTTATAAACTGTTTCCCACTAGACTAGCCGACTATTTTCAGGAACTTGATGTCCTTACTCTTTTATATTTTAGTCGTAAGAAGGCAATGGTGCAATACACGATTGAAAAACTCCTTTTTTTTACTAGGAACATGGAACAACCTAGGGTCACGATAACTACTCTTAGACAAAACTCTTCGCATTGATCCTTCACAGATTATTTATTTAAACTACAGCTGGGTCAACTGGATAAATGAGGAAAGAAGTCCTCAGACTTTCACAAACCGACTGCAATTAGAATACCGCGATGATGTCATATAAAGATAAGAAAGCCCTAATCGACTGCTTTTCAGTTGGTTCTGTATACTAGATCTTTTTTTTACCAAGATGCCTGGGGTCCTCAAAGAAAAGCGCTGTGACTAATGCATCACTTAGGCTAAAACACTAGTATTATATTCTAATATATAGGATACGTTTAAAAGTATAAATAGGACCCCAGAGAGCTATTAATGAGAGTAAAAAATATCCTGCATGCCTTTTTGTTCTGAATTAATTAGAAACTATTCATTTTAAAATCTTTGAAACGGTTACACAGCTAGTTTAACGACTCCCGTGGTGAAGAGTATTGATGTGTCAGCTTTATATTCTCATGAAGTGTTTTATTTCCAATCTTTTCAAATTAAATTCTACCGTATACTCTCGTCTCTTTGCTTTTGAATTACGCCATTTCTTTGTAACTTCCGGTTTTTGAGTTATTTATGCACGAGAGCGTATTCTTCATGAGGAGTTAAATTGGTCAATAATGCAGTAATCGGATGCACTTTTTTAGATAGAGTTAAATGATGTTATAATGACAAGCTGTAATGTATAATTTCAAGTCTAGAATTAATAGAAATCCGGTTAGAACTATATAAAGGGTAATTTGAGAGAATTCTATTACTATAAATATAGTTTATTTGTCGTATCATTTAATTATATTTGAAAGGAAATACATAGAAAAATAGAATATTTAGCCATTTTATAATTATACAGCATTTTTCTCCGCTAAGCGTCTTCGATGTCAAATCGGAAACCTGTTTTAATTACATTAATGGAAATTGTTCCTTCTCACGACAGGAAAGAAAAATGTCATAACATGCAAATAAAATAATTGTTGTTTAGTAACAAAAATCATAAACTCAAGTCCTCAAATTCATTCCCAGCCAGAGGTCTAAAAAATTAGTTAAGTTCTTTGTCGCCAAAGAATCGGGTAATGCTCCCCCCATGGAAAATTTGATGATATTCGGCGACTGGCTTAGCCAAGACCATAAAACAAAAATTTCTGTTTGGTACAAGCAATACTACTTTATCTTATTATACCTGATTTCTTCTTTCTGCTTTCCATCCAAGAGATGACGCCCGTGTTAAACGCTTTCATTTTCAATTACTTATTACTCTTTTCAGCATTATGCCAAGCAGAATTAGCAACTCGCCTACCAAAAGCTGGAGCCAGTTATATCTATACGTACGCTACATTGGGAGAATTATGTGCCTTTGTTGTAGGGTGGAATTCATTATTAGAACATATGTTAGGTGCTGCAGTCGCTGCCAAAGCATGGGTGCATTATTTAGACAACATGTTAAATGGAACTATTCAAACGTAAGTAGTCTTATTCAGCTATCATATTTATATATTTTTAAAAATCAACTTCACTTATAAATTACAGAAAAGAACAATCTAAGACTTTATTTTGTTTGACCAATTATTGATTATGTCCCTTTCTTTCAGATATATGAGTGAGACTATTACATGGCATCAGGGGTCGTGGATCCTGGAAGAGTCGCCTGATTTTACTGCAGCATTTGTTGTTTTTATCACGTCATTTTTCTTATTGGTAAATGTTAAGGTAAGTACAAATAAATGATTGGACCATTCAGACAACCTGTTATACACTGATCATCTCTTATAGAAAAATACTATTATTTTAAAAGTAAGTATGGCAAACATCGTTTATAATAGAATTGTTAACTGGTATTATCTGACCATTCGGAATCAAGACGGATACTGGTCTTTGATGTAAACACGGAAGAAAAACTAAGACGGTAAATGGCCATTTGATTCCCATTCGGTCAATACCACTAATGGTCCTTTAGCTAACATAGTCTAGGTTCCATTCAACTTCCGGTTGAAGAACAATATGGCGTCCTGGTAAATATAAGAGTCAATGGAAGTATTAAGGAGTCTTTTATTTGCTAAAAGCCGTATTGTCCACAACAGACAGTTACTCATTATGCTTGCATTATATGTCTTCATAACGTTTTGTTAATATGAAAATAATATGTATAATACAGATCATTAAGATCATCTAAGAACATATAAAAAAATCCTTCAGGTTTCTAATTTTGGTAACTCTCGAATGAATAGCTTCGACCAAAAACAATATACGGAACATACTATATCACGTTATATGATCACGATTTCCTATTTTTGGATTGTCAAAGAAGCATCATTTTGAAATTCACACATTTTCAAACTTTCACTATAGAACTATAAGAGTTTTATTTCTATACTTTGACTAAGTTTCAAAAATCAAACTTAACCAGGGTTTCGGAGAAGACGGAATAATCGAAATAGAGATCAAATATTTGATTTATGAATTTTCGGTTAATTAAACGCAATTAGAAAAGATGTCCGGTCAGATGAAATTCCATCAAAGCTGTAATGAGCCTTGAAAATGACTTTCAATATTTCTATTTGATGATATCGATTGTCAAAATAGTCAAGGCGTAGTAGACCTGATGGGGTTTATTTTCGACCAGAAAAGGTGAATTTATTATCTCGTGGCTGTAAAAAAAAATGATGTCATTTACTTGGATATGAGGGTTGGTTCTAACCTCTGTCGTCTTTTTGAATTCCATTCAAGTCTACCCATCTGTAAGAGGTACGGATAATTAATGCCAAGAGATATGACAAGGACCAACTGGCAGAAGAAAGAGTCCTTAGTCCCTGAGTAACCCTATATAGGGACAAAAATGACAAGCAAAAGTTTTTTATTTGGCCAAGGATCAACTGGCAGAAAAAATCCTCCTATGAATTTAATTTGTTCTCCTTGGTTAATGTAACTGGAAGCGGAAGTAGAATTGTACTGATAAATAAGCAATATTTTTGTCACAGCGCTTCTTTAAATTTCTGTTTGCTAGTTCTGGTACATCGACTGCTTCTATAGTGTCTGCCCTTTTAATGGATCTTTAAGCATTCGAATCTTGTATTTCAATAGACTTCTAATTAGTTGATTGGCGCGAAAAATATCCATAATTAGCAGATCTGTTAAAAACCTTTCTGAATATCGTCTGCATGATGGCGCCCATTCACTTCCGGAAATGTAATGTAAGCTACAAGTTGATGTTCAACCAGGCTGAAAGGATGTATTCAATATAAATGAAAAGCTGATGGAAATTTCAGGACTGGTAAAACCTGAAATGAATTCTTAATGAATCACGATAAAAAGGACTATTAGACAGGTTTAATATAAACATTTGGTGAACGATTACCTGAGATAATATTCTCATATAGTGAACTGCCATTACAGAAACCTTTTAGATTTACTAATGAATTTAAGATAAATAGCAAAACTATTCATATTCAAATAATTATACTCGTCCAAAGTAAAATGAAGGGTGATTGTGGGTGAACTATTTCAGATAAATCTCATGCAAATTTGACAAATCAACAACCATTTTCTTACGTAAAAATGCTAAGGTGTCTTCCTATCAAGAAAATCCAGTTTACTGATTTACAGAATTATGAATTTTACAAATTTGCCCCATAGAGTGTTGAATCACAGCTTGACAAATGCCCGCTTGATTATATACAAATAAGTACAAATTAAATACAAATAACGTAAGCATATAGTTTGATACAAAAATCTACACAAATCAAGTTGGTGCAAAGATTTTACTCAAATCCTGTCTGTAAATGTAACATGCAAGACATATTCCACAGGCATACCGCTAAATTTTAGATAATTACAAACACATCCAAGGATTGCAATTGAAACTAAACAATGTTATTTACGACTCGTTTTTAAAGACCTCTAGGGGAATTTCAACTGAAATACCGGTCATCGATTTTTAGGTGTATAATTTATCACTCGGAGAAATGACTAGTGGTCTGACGCCACCTTATATTCAACAATATCTTTAATACAATGGACAGCTCGAATCCCCGAGGAAAATTAAAACTGTCACTCTCTTGTGTAAATTGAAATATCCAGACAAATTTATAGTCACATGCTTAGAGTAAGAATGGGGTTGAAATTGGTTTATGTGTGATGATTACGAGCTAGTCCATTATCACGATGCTCATTTAAACAGAATGAAGAAAGGTCAAACGTGTTCCGTCCATCATTTACCAATAGTTCAATGTTCTTTTTAATTAAACTGGGAATTCGACAAGCTGTACTGACTTAATTCGTTCTTTGATGTCTAACTTACAACTTTTAAAGCATCTAATGAGTGATTCTTGTGATCATTATATGGTAACCATGTTACAGTTACACTTTTCTGAATTTCAATCATCGATAAGACATTATAATTACAAATGTACAAATTACAAATAGACAACTATACGATAGCAAAACCTCTGAGTATATAATGACGATGTGTACACGCAGTTAAAATTTCAAACTAACATATTTACGCATATTTGTACTAAGACTTTTTTTTCGTAAAATCCAATTAACGTACAAGGATCATTCAGCAAGTCTTAATATTATGCACTATATAACATTATGTCAATAAGATCATTTTACAACCCCCTTTCACCTTCCACCCCTCAAAAAGGCAAACTTATTTGTAATTTATTATATTTTTGTTGCAGGTATACGCCATAATCATGTTCATTATTGGAGTGTGTAGTTCATTAGTCATGGCATCGTTTATATGTGTTGGTTTCTTTCATGTACAATCAGACAATTGGACACATCCACCAGGCTTCTTTCCTAATGGATTCGCTGGGGTATGTACCAAGTTTTCACATTCTGTAAATCTAACACATGTGCATGTTTTTGATCTTGGTTTTACTGTTACCAACACACATTGAGAATGATTGTATGTACATATAAACGTTAAAATGTGGTCGTATTCGATGTTTTTCTGTCATTGTACAATGTTTATTCAAGATTGAATATATTATGCTAATTTTGTGTATTTTTTCTTTCAGACCATGACTGGTGCTTCAATTTTAATGTTTGGTTTTTCAAGTATTGATGTTGTAGCCACATCTACAGAGGAGGCGAGGAACAGCACTAAGACTATTTCAACAGCTGTGATTTTAACATTAACTATAACGTTTGTGTTTTATTTCGGTGTGACTGCGGCTTTAACTTTAGCCTTTCCATGGAATATGTTAGCAAACACTGCTGCTCTAGCCAAAGCCTTTGAAAACAAACATATATTTGCGTCAACATACGTAGTAGGGGTTGGTGCTATATTCGGGTTAATAAACTCCGTGTACGGTTCGTTATATTCCATTCCACGTTTAGTCCATTCCATGGGCAAGGACCACTTATTACCGCAATGGATGGCCAGAATTGGTGATAAAATATCCATTCCTGTAGCGCCAGTGTTTATTTTTGGTATACTGACCTCTGTTCTTGCCTGCCTAATCAAATTTGAAAGTGCTATTCAAATGTTTTCCATATCAACAATATTTGGATTCACGTTAAGTGCTTATTGTGTTATTTGCCTTCGATATCAGACGGGATATATCGGATTATATCGTGAATATGGAGATCACAGTGATGGACCAGATTGTCCGATACATTCTCATCTAAATCGTCCACCACTTTTAGAAATACTGGCAAATGGTGACATGAAAATGCATTATTCTGAATTAAATTCTAGTCGATCAGACGGGTGCCTATATTGTGAAGAATCTGGATTTGAAAGTTCTTCCAAACCATATGGACATTTGGCAATGTCTTCAGAAGTAACAGAACGGACAGGGCTTTATCACGAACATCAATCTTATGATAATTCAATAAAGCCTACAACTTCTCGCAATAGTATCAATAGCCTTATTAAAATACCAAGCGATGCTCTGTTGGATCCCAATGATTCCACGTGGCGGACTGCTATGGTATCCATTGTAGTATTCACTGTATCTGCAACTCTTATGTGTTCATCATGTGTTGCACTGTCTATTGAGGGTACTTCCGGTACATGGTGGGCTATTACTTTGATTTCCCTCTGTTCTATTTTTATGGTGACTTCAGCGTTGGTGATAGCCAAACAACCTCAAAATAAAACTAAGCTGTATTTCAGTGTGCCGTATATCCCTCTAGTTCCCTTATTGTGCATCACATTAAACATGTTTTTATTATCATCGTTGAACGCCCTAGCATGGATACGATTAACAGTATGGTTAATAATAGGTACGTATTCAATTTTTATACGCCCACACATTAATGTGGGCGTATATTGTAGTCGCCCCTGTCTGTCTGTCCGTCTGTCCGTCTGTCTGTCTGTCTGTCCGTCTGTCTGTCCACAATTGTTGTGGGCACGATAGAGAGATGGTTTCTTGATGGATTTTGATGAAACTTGCTGTGAGTGTTTGTTATCACCCAAGGATAAACCCTATTGAAAATCAGACGAATCGAAAAATATTTCATGGGTTATTGCCCTTGCTTTTGAAAATATGTTGTGGACACGATAGAGAGCTGGTTTCTTGATGGATTTTGATGAAAATTGGTATGAGTGTTTGTATTGACCTTGGAATAAAACCTATTGAAAATCAGAAACATTGAAAAATATGTGATGAGTTATTGCCCTTGTTCTTTAAAACGCGTTAATTTTTCAGCCTTTAACAAAGTTGTGGACACGATAGAGAGCTGGTCTCTTGATGGATTTTGATAAAACTTGCTGTGAGTGTTCATAAACACCCAAGGATGAACCCTATTGAAAATCAGACTAATCGAAAAATATTCCATGGGTTATTGCCCTTGCTTTTGAAAATATGTTGTGGACACGATAGAGAGCTGGTTTCTTGGTGGATTTTGATGAAACTTGGTATGAGTGTTCATAATCACCCAAGAATGAACCCTATTAAAAATCAGATTAATCAAAAAATATTTCATGGGTTATTGCCCTTGCTTTTGAAAATATGTTGTGGACTCAATAGGGAGTTGGTTTTTTGATGGATTTCGATTAAACTTGGTGTGAATGTTTGTAATCATCCATGGATGATTTTAGAGAAAATGTCATTCTCAGAATCTTTCATTTACTGACAACTCTTGTCAACACCCCGGACGAATTGGCTGCCATTATAAAAGTGGGCGTATTACGATGGCCATCGCTATTTTTATGATTTTCCTTTGTTACCCAGATTTCAAAGTGGCCAGTTTTTTACTTATGTCTAATTTTGACAAAGCGTATGACAAACAGTAGATTCTATGGCACATTCAGTGTGTGGCTTTATATTACCAGAATGTTAGAACAAAAGATGATTAGGTGTTTTTTTTTTAAATCGTGATCTTCAAAAAGGTTAGTTGAAATGGAATGATATGATATGCTAATGATATTTAGAATGTATATAGATTTGTGATATAACGGTATTTGTTGAAATATGCGTTTTTGTTGACATTGATTTTCAATACACGATTATTCTATATTTGTAGTCTTTAGGAACTTTTTTGAACACAGTTTTTTGGTCTTTCTGGTTTACTACAGAAACAACTTTTTCAATGCATTTTGTTTCCATATGACGGATACTCAATTTAATTAATTGTGTCTTTTAATTACGTTAAGTTGGGTTTGCATATATATCTATACAATATAAAACATATTTTCACTGTTAATTTAGTATTACTTGAATATTGTAAAATGATAGAGATAGTATAAAAGAACCTGGAGTTCTAGGTCTATGCTTAAAGACATGTGCTTCTAATATGATTGGAAGCTTTTCAGTTTTCCGTTTTATTTTGATTGGTGAGGTTTTAGCTCTGTTGTCTGTTGGCCTATCTATATACATGTAGAGATATAAAATAATGTCATATAAGGTCAATAAGAATATTCAAGGATTGTGGTTTTTCCACATGCAAAACATCATTAACTACATGTTGCTTTGTAATAATAATAATTAGCATGGCATTTTCTTGATATAAAATCCCTCGAATTACAAAAAATCAGAAAATAAATGAAATACTAACTCCAATTCCCCGCTTGCCTGTCAGTTTCAGCTTGTAATAATCTCCTATCTTGGCAGTAAACGTAAAATATGATGAACAGGAAGTCTGCCTCTGTCAGGACATATCACAATAATTAAGCTCATATGTGAGTTTTTATTCAGTGGTTGTCGCTAATGCTAGGTTTACACTATGTTCCCGGCAGTCACGGTAATCACGTTTCATTGTAAACGTGGAGAACGCGAGACAACGCGATAGAAAACCGTGACTGCCGTGGATGTGGACCAGAATTTTGACTGTCAAAAAATTTGCCACGGCACCCACGGTAGGTTTGAGAACTGTAATATCACTTAGTAAAACCGGGCATCAGAAATCAATGAACCGTGATCCTCTGATCTGCAAAAACGCCACACATCAGAATGCACCTTTATTATAACGTAATGAAACGTATTAAAACGTAATGAAACGGTTTTGTTCACCTTAGCTTGCCCTGATAACCGTTCACAAAACGGGACACATATTGACAAAATTGAAAAGGAACGTCAGACGCCGTGGAATAGGCATGATTCCCGTTCCACTACGGACCACTTCCAAGTTTTGTAACGACCCAATATACGTCCTGTCACGTTTTGTAGCGATTACCAAGTTCTGTAACGACCTAATATACGATCTGTCACGTTTTGTAGCGTTTACCCCGTTTCATACGGCCTGTTACGTTTCTCTGCACCGTGGCTGCCGTGGCAAATTTTTTGACAGTTTAAAAATCTGGCCCGGCAGCCACGGTAATCACAATCTGTCACGTTTGCATATCCCGTCCCCCAGCGACGCCTCACGTTCACGCCGTTTACACCACGTTGGCCTGAGGCTTGATTACCGTGGCCATCGGGAACATAGTGTAAACTTTTAGTATGATTGGAATTGTTTGGGGAGGTTTCGTTGTACCGTGGCTTTAAACGTGTAACAAGCACCACAACTTCCACGTTTGATCCGTAGGAGACCTTGACAGACGCAATAGACCTGGATGAAAACGTGAATAACGTGAGAGATCCCATCAGCACGCATCAGACCGGGAAGCAACAAACATGCATCAGTGGTAGACCGCGGCCCCAACCTTGATGCACCTTGGTGGAACCGCTTCATCGTCCCATCGGCATGTCAAGGACACAGAAATAATCCGTGGGGAAACTTAGTCACAACTTAACAAAACTTGGATATGGAGACAAAAACTCCAACAATCCACGGCGCAATACGTTTTGGGCGCCGTGGCCACCGGGAACATAGTGTAAACCTAGCATTATAATTACCTGGGTTTGTATGCTTTTATCTGATGTTTTGAAGATGAAAAGATTCATACCTGATTCTGACATTTTATAGCATCAAGAATCTAAGATGAATTATGTTTTAATGGATTTCTCTCTTTTGATACTTTTTCATTTTTCATTTATTCTTAAGAAGTTAATGGTCATATTGTCATAGTTAACATATATCGGCTATATTTGAAATTTCTAAACTTTTGTGACATTTCTAGACTAATTTAAATGTATCCGGACAATAGACAGAAATGTTAATTATCATTGTGTCTTTGTTGGTAATTATAGAATTGGTTAATGATATCTGAGATAATTATGATAATACTGGTTGAAAAATTAATAAAATATTCGAAATGTCAACTGCTGGAGAATTTCTTTTAAGAATTAGATTTCGGGGAAGGGAGGGTTTGGATCTCCCAAATGTACAGGCTTAAGATGGAACAAATACTTTATTGAGAAATTTGGATTAAGGGTCTGCATTCTGGCTCTGAAATAAGAACTCGCCCATTTTCTGCTTATAAACATGGGGAAATTCCTCTTGAAGACTCTTTTAGTGGGCATGAACTCTCTTGCTTGCTCGATTACTGGTTGTAAGCATTGAGTAATTGCGTTTTTTCCATGTTATAAGAATTAACTCAAGTGGTGGTTTTTATGTCGGCGATTGGTTAAAGTTATGATAGGCTGTCATTTAGCTTAATGGAGACCGGCAAACCATGAAAACGATTTAAGTTTTTTTATTGATATCATTTCAAGATATTGATTTTCATCATTTGAAAACGTTACATTTGGAAAATTAAGATTTCCAAACTAGCTTTAAGAAATACTACCTTTTAATATGAACGGTAGAATCTAAATTCTCAGACGTTGATTTCTGGACGTAGATGGAGAGTTGTAGTTGAAATTGAACACATGTACATGGGTAGTTTTGACAGAACGTTTTCCATCTCTTTATGCATGTGTTATACTTAATTCGTAGTTTATACATGTATATTTACATACGTCGACGTGAGATTAATGGAATTATCTGCCACTGAAAGATTCATGTCCACGAAAACATGAAATATTCAATGGTTCTTGAGAACAGTTCCTTGTTTTAGGATATATTATTAAGGAACTTTTAAAATTTAAGTCTCCTTTATAGGCTGGTTGGTAGATGACAAGTTAACGTTCGCTTCCAGCAGCAGTTGATATCGCAAACTAGGCACACATGAGCGATTGTAATATCACAGGCTACACAGATTTAACAATACGTTATATAAGTAATAAGACATACTATAAAAGGATTCATTATCATGTAGAAATGTTTTGTCTGTAAGTTACAGGAACTAATGTCGACTCTCTATTAATCTTATTGAACTCCTGTTGTTTCATTGGAAACTTCATCAATTGTTGCACAGTAATGATGGCGTCGAGTTTTGTCTTGAGACAGATAAGACTAGAAATGAATCATCAGATTTCCATGTAATGAGTAACCCGATCATTGTTTAAGATAGATTAGAAATTGTGTCTTCATTAGTTTATATCTTGGATGAAAGCATCATCCTAGATACAAGTACGTTAAATACATGAAAAGTCACATTTAATTAAAGGCCATACGAAAAATGCTGTCTTTTGTCTTTTTGAGTTGTTTTGGTGAGACCAATAAACTTTTGTATTAACATATTCTGACAACATTTTCGACAACATTTTGGCCAACATGTTACCGAAACACTTGGGCGACACAAATTTGGTCTTGTACATACGACAACAGTTCGACAAAATGTTGCTGAATGTTTCCCAACCTATATACTCTAACAACATTTTCGACAACATAACATTTCGGCAACATGTTGGCAAACATTTTGTCGAAAATGTTGTCAGTATGTACAGTACTTTATACAGAAAGGGGGCTTGTGACAAACACGTTTTCAATAATTGGTTCTATTTTTGAGAAAATCTACCTACAACCTGAGTATTTGTCTGATTAAAATAAAACTATGAAAAGTGTATATTTGATCATTGTAAAACGAATGTGTCATTGAGTGTTTATTCAATGAAGATTTGTGCAGTACAAATAAATCACCATATTCAATATAGAATTAACGTGCAAAAAGACAAGAAAATTAATTATTTCTTTCAATCCCAATATGTCGTTCTATTTGATTTGTCTCCTACTGTTCATCCGCTATAGATAAAGACTTGATGAGAAAAAGAGATTAATGACTAAATTAATTCTAAGAAATAAAATGAAAATGTCAAATAAAGAAATAGAGACATTAGTTTATCGTTCTTATCTGGTCGTTTATTTGGTTACTGTACAATCAGATTACAGGACGGTGGATGAGACATTCAAAATATTCCTTTGCTATAAATTTTAATTTGTGTTTACGATAATAATACCAATTCCATTATGTTCTTTTTTAAATAATTTTTTTTCAAATGACATAATTTATAACTCATAGAAAAGAGAATATCTGAAAATGCCGTTATCGTCTTAGTACAGTTTTCATTATTCTCGTTATTAATTTATTAAGCATTGTAGCATCTTCATATGACGGCATATCGTCATCGTTTTAAATCATCGCAATATCCTAATCATCAATGTCTCTGATGGTGCTAAGGCAGATCTCCCTCCAAGATTTTCTGACAACTGCCAGTTGGCATATTTAACTTTGCCTAGCAAGCTATCTAAAAAGATTTCTTTGCAAATTGGAATAAATTCTTTATTATTTTTTTTTCCTTTTTCTTGGGCATTAATTAGTTTACTTCTTGTGAAGTTTTCTTCATCGAATCTGAGTAATTGATTAGATCAGCTTGATATCTATCAACTTTTTACCAGTATGGATAATCGCAGCTTTATTTCAGTCGGAAATTAGTTTATTAGACAAAAGTCAATACGTCGGATATTTTCTGAAGTTAGTAGACGAATTGAATCATTATATGGATCCCCTAAATCCAACTTAATCTTTACTGTAAAGGACATAATCCAAGAAATCGTTGAACATATTTGATATATATTCTGATATTTAATTTAGCCGAATTTGGTACTTCTAAGACGAAAGAAAAGTCTGTAAATTGGAATCAATGCCTTCAGCAATAGATAAAGAGATAAGCATACTGTGATATTGTCTAGTATAGCAGTTAAATTCGAGCCAACCTGCTGTTTACAATGCCATTGCTTATTCTGTAATTCTTCTTTAACGGAAATTGCTAGATTTCTTTGATAGTGTTGATATTTCTTCAGTATTTCGTGCCTAGTCGGTCCAATCACCGGAACATACTGTGTATTTCCTTTAGAAAGACTTTGATATCATCTACGGAAATTCATTCAGAGAATTAAGACTACATGATAGCATATTCAGAAATTTCACATTGATATCCTTTTCTTTGCTCGCATATGTTCTCCGATTTCTTTTTAATTCAAAATGTTAAATATCCTTTTATGTATTAATTTGCCTCGGTGGGAACACAGGTACATGGGGACAGGATAGCCTATTTTGGTGCTTCATGAGTCTTGCGTAGGCCTACCCCAAATAATCCCCATGTATTATAATTTTATTTTCTTAAAAAATGCTTATTAACATTGTGTATTTCCCGGAAATTGTGCAGATTTACTGAAAATACCAATGTTTGCCGGTCGACTGATATTAGACCTACTCTCTTTATAATAAGACTTAAAGGTAAGACACTATCGTCTTGTTGACATGAGATACCACTTGCCTATCATCTTAAAATATTCTTAATTAACGATCCTGCCTTTCATGCCAATGACTTCTTTCAATTCCATAATAATTTTTCTCCATTTCCATAGAAAGTTTTATTAAATCGGAAATCATTTAGTCCAGTTACCCAGTGTTTTTATCTCTCAAATTACATTTTTTCTTGCCGTTTAGAATCCGTCAAAGCAGATTTGACGGAAGTGAAGCGAAGTGTCGGCGTGCGCATGTTCGAGCACTTTGACCTCAATCACGTGGTCTGCATTCTTGCATAAATTATACTGAACTAAAGTACATGAATAAGACTCAACGTTAGTTCAGTATAATTTATGCAAGAATGCAGACCACGTGATTGAGGTCAAAGTGCTCGAACATGCGCACGCCGACACTTCGCTTCACTTCCGTCAAATCTGCTTTGACGGATTCTAAACGGCAAGAAAAAATGTAATTTGAGAGATAAAAACACTGGGTAACTGGACTAAATGATTTCCGATTTAATAAAACTTTCTATGGAAATGGAGAAAAATTATTATGGAATTGAAAGAAGTCATTGGCATGAAAGGCAGGATCGTTAATTAAGAATATTTTAAGATGATAGGCAAGTGGTATCTCATGTCAACAAGACGATAGTGTCTTACCTTTAAGTCTTATTATAAAGAGAGTAGGTCTAATATCAGTCGACCGGCAAACATTGGTATTTTCAGTAAATCTGCACAATTTCCGAGAAATACACAATGTTAATAAGCGTTTTTGAAGAAAATAAAATTATAATGCGTGGGGATTATTTGGGGTACTCAAGACTCATGAAGCACTAAAACATGCTATCCTGTCCCCATGTACCTGTGGGTGGGAAGGGTAACTATTACAAGATATTTAACAGATAAATTGAACGCACGTTGAACTGAACTGATAGGTAAATTTCTATGCATTGTTGTCAAACTAGCTAATGCATATGTGAAATAAGTAACCAACATTTATTTGCATGCTATGGTATATATATTGTCGGGAAAGTATGTCACAAGGTTTTTGAGGTCAGATTGTAAAATGAAAATTTGATTAAAACGGCTGTTACGTGCATATTTTTGACTATCTCATATTTCTGAACCTTGTTAAGCAATACCATTTTAAAGGTTGCTTGACTTTTCCAACGATTTCTACTTGAATTACATGTAAGGCTGAATATTATTTATGTTTTTCAAATTTTCACCAATGCCTTTGTTTTAAAATTAGTAAAAATGGACCCTAAGGTCGACATAGTTTTTTAAACCGAATAATTAATGATGATCTTATAGGTTCGATAAAGCTCGTTCTTGTTTTTAATGCCTCCGAAAAGCTTTCAAACAGCCATTACTAAAATACGTTCGTACGTTTTAATGATGCTGCAAGCTTTACAAATTATATACCATCACTAAAACACCAATCCTTACTTTTAAAAAGTTCGCCTAGAAAATAGTTGTATTATCAAGTAAGGGAAGCTTTTGAAACCAGAATTGACATATAACATTTCTATTTAAGTAGTCGAGTAGAAATTATACAAGTTTGAGATTGATTCGGTGGAAAATTTGTTGAAGAAATCGAAACATTAAAATAACCATCAATCTTACAGAATCAATAACTTTTCTTTCTATCAAATACCAAGTTTCTACACTCAAGGGAACCAAAATAACGAATTGCTACAGAAAAATAAGTAATGAAAGTGCGCAGAAACCATCTAAGAATCTTTCTGCACTGTTCATTCAAACCAAGATTTGGCCGTAGATAATAGAATTACATAATTCTGAATATATACCATGATATCTTAGGGATCTCATACACCTCACTCACTCATAAATGGTTCCATTAAGGGCCCGAAGACGAATAGAATTTGGTGCGTGCTACATGCTGACTGGATTACTCCTCGTACACGATGGGCTTTTTTCTCAGCCAGATCAAGTAATGTTAGAGGTCCGGTCAGATCGGGTGAGATCAAGACCAGTCAAGATGACGAATTTTTTGAATGGATCTGTCACACATGTCTTTCGGTGATTCGGTGATAGGGTATTGTAGAGGCAAGGGTAGTTTATTTATCCATGGATGCTTTAGTCATCACCCCACTGTGCTGGCGCCCAAATTTGCTTTGAAGGACTATCAAATCTGTGGAATGTCACCTATAGTATGATCCTCTTGAAGAAGTCTTTTTATTGCCCGCCAAATAAAGGTTATAACGTCCTGGAATGTCTCATGTGTTAAATGAATTCTAACACTACATTTTATTATCCAATACATTATTGATATAAGTTAATTTGAAATGAATGAAAAATTGATTGTGACTATTTAAAGCGACAGGTGGGGGTTGTTTGGAGGGAAATATCATATATTATTTAACGGCCTAAATATATAAAATCCAAGTGACGTATTCAGTAACTAAAACATGTCGTGATTATATGACTACCATAAACGCCATTACATGCGAGCGCTATAAACCACAATGTGCTTCTTCAACATATCATAATTTTTAACAGAATAATAAGTCTGCCCAAAGGTTAAATGTTTGGTGAATTTTGAATATTTTATATATATATACGCACTTATCACCGCATTGATATTGCAATTAATGATGAACTTGAAAATTGTTTCTATGATTTCGAAAACACACATATAAAGTATTGGGTCTAATTCTCAGTTGGTGTGTATGAGAACCCCAGAAGTGCATTCGGGCTCCGTTAGTAAAATAAGTTTATTCTCTTCTTCAGTTAAGACTGGGCTCGTGAATGCAAGATCTCTGAAGTTGTGAAACAATTTAACTACGTACTTTAAAGTTTTGCGAATGAAAATAACACTTAGAAGCGAGATAAAATTGTCGTTTTTAAGCATGTTTTGTAGAGTAATCGGCGGTAAGTGGATGAAGTGATGTGAATGTTAACATAAAAACTTCAATAAAACTAGAAATCAACGGAAAATCTAATGGATTTTTGATGCCAACATTTCCAACCGATGGCTTAGTTGAGATAAGGTTTTATTGGCTACTGGATCAATTTTATATTCTAGTGTTCTAATGCACTGTCTGCAATATACGAGGATGGAAATGAATTGTATATTGACTCAATTGTAATGTAACCCAGTCTGTATGTTAATGTTGTATTAAAGTAAGAAGGCGGGGGAAAAGGTACGGATTAGAGTTGGGGAATACACACAGGTGCTTCATTTTCTCTCTCACGAGTTTTATTAATTTCTTGCTCCTAATTGACTACTGACGAAGGAAAAGCAAATCCCTTTGGAAGATATGGTGTCCGCTTCGGTCCAAAGAATAATATTGCAAGTCCCAGATAGATACCTGTACTTATGAAGGTAGCGAACTCGACAGGCGACATGTTCCCTGGGTCTCCTCGATCTGCTAATAAAAGTGTTCATCAATGAGAGACAGAGACCTTAAATTTGTCGCTAATAAATTTTAATACATCTCAGTAATAGGTTGTCGTCTAGGGCTCTTTAAATGTAGATTGGTTAAAATTATACGCTGTTCCGTTAAATATCCTGTCGTGGGTTAAAGAAGAAGGAAGTGTTTGTGGTCTAGGTCCAAGTTAATTTGAAGAACTAACAAGGTTCTGAAGCAGACATGTAAAGATGCGAGGATAATATGTAATTTTACTCTGTAATTATTGCCTGAAATATCTTTTTTACTGAAACATAATATGGAATGAAGTCTAGACTGTCATAAATATAGTTATTAACAGTAATCAGGGTCACATTCATTACCATGTGTTCTAGCCTCAGAATTTTCTCACAAGATTCTTACAATATGTTTAGCTCCGTCAATCAAACTTTGTTGAGGTTCTGTAAGTTCTATAGTTTCAGTTTTGCTCGCAGTGGATTAGTGCTTTAGATGCTATTATGGGAACGACGTTATTAAGCGGTTGAGCCAAAAAATCAGTTTTTAAAAAGGTTGAAATCCTTGGTTGTTTAGCCATTGAAAGAAAAAGTAGTTCTACGTCTTTAGTTTGTGTCAGGTTTGACGTGACATCTGTTGGTTGAATTTCTAGATCTCTCGGTCCAAATATGGCTTACTTTGTTTTCTGTGAATGGCCAATCTATTATATATTAAGATAGAGATATGCAGTTCACTCAAATTGTGAAATGAGATAACATTCATCAGCAGTTGCCCTTTAAAACACTCTTGCAGTATTGTGAAAAATGAAAATGTAATTGTACAATTCAGTCAAGCTTGTCTGCTCGTCTTTCATTCTGATAGCCTTGCGTGTGGACAAAAAAAAAGATTACAGTTTTGATTTTTGTATTATTTCTTAAAGCCAGAAAACAACTTAATTTTATTTCGTAAATGTTAATAAATTACAAATTATATCTTTTTTTATTGCAGGTTTAGTTATTTACATGGTGTATGGAGTAAGAAAAAGTAATGAAAGACTACTTGATGATCAAGAGGTCGTTCTTTATGATATCAGTAATCCAACTTATTGCTCATCTTGATTGTTGTTAATTGCATCGTCGCAAACAATCGTACATTTGGTAGAAAACATAGTGTTCTGGAATTGATGCACTTCATGCAGTAAACTATATGAATCGAGGAATGGTTCCCTTGTTTTGAAAGACAAAATTTGAACAGTGAACTTAATATTATCTTCCGTCAAGTGGTTTAAATTGCACTAGAAATATTGTCATGTATTGAAAAACGGAATTTTAGCAGGAAAAACTGATTTTGGCATTGCAACCAAAACTACACCCAGTGGAGTCTTTTTTGAACATTTTGTTAAGGCAATGCAATGTAATTCGCACTTTTCCTCAATTTGTCAAATCTCTTCATTTCAGCCGGTTTTTTCGTCGTTAAAGAAATACGACATCTTAGAATGATCAAATATATTATAATAGCTAGGCTACAAGATAGAGAAAATATTAAGCGTTTTATTAAGGTTTTTTCAATAATGACCTTAATTGACAATAAGTTTTATGGTTTATTTGATTCTGTTTGTATACTGTAGACACCTTTGATGAATATATATACTCTTATTGGCCAAGTTTGAGACTTAATTGTTTTTGGTTCATTTTAAGAGGTGATATCGTTTTAAATAACGCTATTATTATCTTATTCATATTTCCATTTATTGTCAACAATTGCTCATTTCGACAGTTATGTAAATTTTTATGTTATAATGTACATAGCATGTATATAAATATTAATAAAATGTTTTTAATTTATTCTTATGAGTGGTGTGGTGGCCGGGGGGCCTGGGGGCACGTCCCCCCTCCCTCTCCCCGTGAATGGAAACCAGGGGGCGCCGACGTTGCCAGGGGGCGCCAAAAGCCCTTCGAAAAAAAGTCGGTCGGTAAGAACAAATTATTTTTTTCGAGCTTATTCTTTTAGTCCCAATACAACACGGGCCCTCCCCTTTATTTTTGGCCGAATAATGTCATAACCCTCTATAAAATTGCCGCTCGCCCCCACCTTTCTCTAAATCCTGGATCCGCCCCCGTTATTGATATCCGTCGGTAAAGTTGAGCCGACCGACAGCAGACATAAACATACAAAAAATACAAAAATATAGCTTCAAATAGCCTTCCTGCATTGTTTCAAATAGCTAAAACGAGTTTCCGGGGGTCTTGGTGTAAGTGTTTGTAATCACCCAAGGATTAAGCCTATTGAAAATAAGAGCAATTGAACAATATTTACAATGAATCATTGCCCTCGTTCTTGAATTGTTTGTGGACCCGATAGAGAGTTGACATCTTGATGGATTTTGATGAAACTTGGTGTGAGTGTTTGTAATCACCCAAGGATAAAGCCTATTAAGTTGTGATAAATGAAGGGAGTGAGCCGAAATGTTACATTTCACTGCTTACAGCTATTCAGGAGAGACAACTATGAGGGTCTCTCATAGGTCCGCGCTCGCTACAAGCGTTCACTATGACAAGTGCTAAAATTGATTTTGTACTTCAAAATTAGGTCTTTCCGGTCTTCCTACGGCCTGAATTAATTATTTTGGCTCTTTGAATTTACTTCTGGGGTCCAAAGCCTAATTTAAATTTTAGAACAATGTTGAATTAACCGCGTTTACTACAGTTAAAACGAAAACTTTAAGGACAATGAAGACAATGGTGTGAGTGTTTGTAGTCACCCAAGGATTAAGCCTATTGAAAATAAGAGCAATTGAACAACATTTTCTATGAATTATTGCCCTCGATCTTGAATTGTTTGTGGACCCGATAGAGAGTTGATTTCTTGATGGATTTTGATGAAACTTGGTGTGAGTGTTTGTAATCACCCAAGGATGAAGCCTATTAAGTTGTGATAAATGAAGGGAGTGAGCCGAAATGTTACATTTCACTGCTTACAGCTATTCAGGGGAGACAACTATGAGGGTCTCTCATTGGTCCGCGCTCGCTACAAGCGTTCACTATGACAAGTGCTAAAATTGATTTTGTACTTCAAAATTAGGTCTTTCCGGTCTTCCTACGGCCTGAATTAATTATTTTGGCTCTTTGAATTTACTTCTGGGGTCCAAAGCCTAATTTCAATTTTAGAACAATGTTGAATTAACAGCGTTTACTACAGTTAAAACGAAAACTTTAAGGACAATGAAGACAATGGTGTGAGTGTTTGTAGTCACCCAAGGATTAAGCCTATTGAAAATAAGAGCAATTGAACAACATTTTCTATGAATTATTGCCCTCGTTCTTGAATTGTTTGTGGACCCGATAGAGAGTTGATTTCTTGATGGATTTTGATGAAACTTGGTGTGAGTGTTTGTAATCACCCAAGGATGAAGCCTATTAAGTTTTTCCATGAAAGGACCCCGTATTCCCTCCTTCCTCAAAAAGGGTTTGTGCCCCGCAGCCAATTTGGAGCCACCACGCCACTGATTCTTATCATGAACATGTTTTTAATGCAACCGGCTTCCAACCTGTTATCACTTAAAGGGTTATGTTAACCATCCGTTTGACCAATAAATTGTTAGACTTTGTTGGATTTTTTTTAGCTAATTTAATCTTTAATGATGTTCACAACTCTCCCTGAAAATTTAAGCCTTCAAAATAGATATAAATATAATTATCAGCGTTTGAAAAAAAAAACCCAGAAAATGAAAGATACATTTTTAGGTAGAATAGCTTTGCAGGGATTATGCAATTTGTGTGCAGTAGTTCTAGTACTTCTGGAGACTATTTACATTAATCCAAGTTCCAAATTGACCCTAGAAAATACTGAACTTCCCCCTTTTAATATGTAATACCTCCCTTCAACTGTAGCAATTGAGCTGGTGACGTTATATTATTGAGGTGGCGCCATACAGGGTATGCTTACTTTTACTTCGAGATAAATTGAGGTATTTTTTGCCTGGTTTTAATTACTAGTACTAATGTTCTTTTCGACAATGGCAATTACATAAAGCATGGATTAGAAGCCTATGCTGGAGTGCGACGAATGTGATAATGCCCTGTCAAGCAGTAGTGTACATACTAGATGCCGGCTTTCGGACCAATTATACGACAACCAAGAAACTAGAGTTTTTTTTAGATAGTTGACAGCGTTCTCTTTATCATAATAACAAGTATAAGGGGAGATAATGTTGAAATTTATGAAATAACTAAGACAACTTTTGACTAAAAGATCAAATAATAAGAAACATAGAAGAAATATTTACGAATATTCAATCAACCAAACAAATATCTTTGTGTCATAGCATCAAATTGTTTCCCTTCATTTTTTATGTACAGCACCTAGCACAATAAAATACCGAAAAGAGAACTTGTAAAAACTGTTTTCGAACTCTTTCGAGATATCAAAGTGGAATTTTCAGCATTTTAAATGGTCGATATAGGACTTCAATATATCTAAATAGTCTCCAGAAGTACTACTAATGCACGAAAATCGTAAAATTCTTTCAATTATATCCTTATTTTAACATTTATCCTTAATTTTCTGTAATATGCGTTTTCTATATAAAGCAAAGTCTTACTAAAGTACGAGTCGTATTTATGACATAGAAACGCTGATACATTCGGGTACGCATGAGTTTGAAGGCTTTAATTTCGTATGAGAAATAGTATGAACAATACTAGTCGAACATTGCAGTTAGTGGACATGTCCCTTTCAACATTATCAATCATTCTATACTATTTTAAAACTCATATAAGATAAGATATACTTACTGATAACGATAGGTAAACATATCAATATTGCAACGCCGAAAAAGGAAGATATATATATACATACATGAATAGTGGCCATCTTGCCTAAACAATAAAGTAAGTACAGGAGTTAAAATGTATTTCGAAAAATCTTATGCAACAGTCTATACTAAACAACTACTAGCTGACTCTATTCCCAGCCTTTGACATGTTTGTGGACAGATATGGCTGGGAGAGAAAAACTGGACCACAAAAATTGGGGATTATTTGGGAACAAATATCGTATCCCACTTGCACTATTTTGGTGGTCAAATTTCTAATCGACAATGAGTACGTATTTTGACATTAATCTATGACATTTGGCTTACTGGCTAAGCTTAAGGCTCTCATCTTTTTCAGTCATATGTTTTTGTGCTCAGGCCTATATAGTCTCTTTCTGAGATATACCTCTTATTTGGATGCTTGCTATATGATTATATTTTCCAGATATATTTCTTTCTCGTGAATGACAAATAATCTAAAGTTGTCCAAGATGTCAGATATATGTAAGAAACTGACCATACGAGAAGCCAATACTTCAGATTATGATGGCATCGTAAATATTGGTGTATTTCACGGAGGGTTTGATTTTGTACCCAGTATGTTCCACCAGTATTTAAAGTGGTATCATT
This sequence comes from Lottia scabra, assembly GCA_029955415.1. NCBI lineage: Eukaryota > Metazoa > Mollusca > Gastropoda > Lottiidae > Lottia > Lottia scabra. Next base: position 1,377,282 of record JARJEI010000013.1, on the reverse strand, counting down.
GTTATGTCGGTGTTATAGAAGGACAGATCGTACGTTTAAATTTTGAATCGTTTAAAACAATTTTAAAACAAACAATGAATAAAATGCTACAGCTTGACCCTTAGTTATCCAAGAAAGAAAGACTACACGAGAATTAACAATTGCCGCCATCTTGTAAGGGGAGATAACACCTTGTTATATTATATGGACCCACTCCACTAATTAATTTTATGCAAATGATTGTATACGAATGTAGTCCTTGCTATTTTTAGAAATCCTCTTTCTCCTTTCCTTTTTGGGTTTTTGCATGCCCATTTTTGATTAATTTTTGGTCTAGATTTGGAATTTGATGTTTTAAATTGCATTTTCTTTCAGATATAGTGAGATAATGAGACATCTATAGGCGGAAGGCTATTTCTAAAAATAGTCGATATGTGAGCAGTCCAAGTCAACTTGTTGTTGGTATCCGGTAGAGGTCTACTTTCATTTTGACTAGTTCAAAATTTTCATGGTCATCATCTATTGAATTTTTGTCGAGAAATCAAGTATTGGTCAGGCTTTCATTGGACATATTGGAAAGTTTTCAACGAGATTTCTGGAAAAAGTTACAGAAGATTGAATTTGGTGATTTAACATTGAAGCGGATGGCAAAAGAATTAGTGGTGTGAGTCCATATATGGTCTGAAGCTTCGTAACAGCGCTGCGTGTGTCATATCCTGTGTAGTCTTTCTGGAATAACAGGAACCACGGGCACCCAGCAGGACTTTTGAAAATGGAAGTTAGAAGTGTCTCTCGTACACATAAAAAGGCTAGGAATTGATTTCTGTGACAAAGGCTTGTTGAATTATTGCATTTGGTTTCAACTTTCAGGTTGCATTTAACGCAGGGAAGTTAGTAGATGGTGGTAAGACTATGATTACTGGTGGTGCAAGGGTCAAGGCCGAACTTCAAGGTCAAGGTATCATGGGTCAGATAATAAAACATTTAGTCAAGGAACTTCGTCAGATTTCCCCCGAGTTACAATATGACTGTTTAGCAGTGACTTCAGAAACAATTTCAAAACACGAAGACAAAATCTTGAGGAATTATAAATTGGTACTAAAACAGGTACATGTATTTTAATTATATTTTATGGACTTGAACACCCTTCCAAGTCAATCATCATATTGAATGTATCTGTTTTGTATATTGCATTTTTTAACTTTCTAACGGAACAATGTATATGTAGGGTTAAAATGTGAAATTAAATGGATTTCATACTACAGGACTCAAGAGGTTAAAAGTGTTTTGCAATAAAACTTACCGCTGTTAATGTGCGCCCTTCCGTTTACTTCTGTATATAGTTCTGGTGGATTTAGAAATTATCATTGTTATTTGTCTTGAGGCTTCTTTTTAATGATTTTATTGTGTGGTAAAGTCACTTTTTTTAGTTGAACACATTGTTTCCATGTCCAGTCTACTTTTCTTGGAATATCGTAATTAAAAAAAGGAATATGTCAGATAGGTTAAAATATACCACGGGTGGTTCTTTGGAAGTATTCTATTGAAACGATTGATATCAAAACTGGCAAACTCAACATCATCAGTCGATGGAATAGGAACCAGGAACCAGAAGATTGTGTTAAAAAATAGGGGTAGAAGAGTTCAAAAAGTTGGGAACCAAGAATATAGAGCCATGGATCTCATCTCTTTGAATAAGTTAAACGAATCCCTAACAGTATAATGGGGTCTACTTTATCTAAAATTTTGTTTCAGATTAACTGTGATATTTGGTGTAAAAGAACAGATTTTAATATAAGCAAAATGAATCCAAACATTGAAGAGACTTTTCAAGAGATTGGGGAGAGCAGGCTAAAAGAAATCTTTAACTCACCAACTGCGCAATCGATGTTTCCAGACAACCGCATCGTTGCCGACTGGAGTCCTTATCGCTTACTGGAAGAAAACATACCATGTCTGTTAGAAAGATTCGAGTTTTGGGAATCGAAACATCTCCAGTCCGTAACGGTTATTTCAGTGTCAGAGGTATATGTTGAACAAAACAGACTAAATTATTGTCTAAATTTTTACGGAAGTGATTCTACAGAAATACGAAATCATATGGCCTTTCATATACAAAGAATACTGACATTCCTTACAGTAAACTGTGATGATATAATGCTATCTATGTGTTTTCCCGAATACGTGCAAAATCCAAGTCAATTTTACAAACTATTTCAATCTAATTGTAACAATAATGCTAGTGAAGATATCTCCGAGTTAAGATTATACGGGAGAAAGTTGTAGCCTTGAATGTTACATTCCATTTTGAAACTCCAGTTATGTATTTGAGTACTTACAAATTGTTCCATACATACATTTTCAATTGTTTTGACAAGCATTATTCTAAAATCTAATAATTTTGTTTGTTTGAGTGTTAACAGTAATTGATCAATTATAATTTAATTAATATACCAGACCACTCTTCTAAATATATCATCAATGTCAACCATACTTAATTTGAGTAAAACTATGATGTTCTATTATGACTATCTGTAAGATTTTTATATGGAGTGGTAAATGCCAAGGCACCTGTGCACTCGAGGCCAAAGATTTTTTCTTAATGTATCTATCACATTTCAGTTCACTTACCATATGACGTTAAAGGTTAAACAATTTAGATTCATTGTGTGTCGAAGTTTGTAGTCAAAGTAACAAACAAATGACTAGAGTCGACTACGGCACTGTACGTGGCAATGACCTTAATGCCTTGGCTTCTGACTTTTTGGGACTTTTAGCTTTTCAAAATTCCCCCTTCCCTACATACGAACTGTGTAAACTTCAATACTTTCTTCTAACACCGAGTTGAAATACTGTTTTTTGTTTTGTTTGCATTCTGTACAAAAATTATACCTCCAGGATCAAAATTGACAAAGTTAGTTTGTTGTCGACCTTTTCACGCTTGCATGTCATGGTTGGGGTTAATAGCAAATCTTTGACAGGCTTTTAACTCGAATCATTATTCACATTTCTTCTATCTACTTCAGGTTTATTAAATAACAAATGATAATACCCTTTCAAACAAAACGCATCATTTTAGTCCAACCTCTTGCATGAATGTTGAAGTTATACTCAAGAATAAAACAGCTTTCTTATTGTTCATATTGAATTTATAAAACTGCCTATGATTGAATTATATTCGAGTAAAGTTGAGCAGAGGTAATATGCCCCTCTGGTTACGGTCAAAACATTGATACAACGGAGTTGATTTTATGTTCAAAGATATACAATGTAAAGCATTCTAATAGTTTGACTAATCTTTCACTTGCATATAAACACTTTGTGTGTATTGTTTTCTCTTTGGAAATCTTTCTTCCTAACACACAGATCCTGTTCCGATTGTCTGCAGCGCTTTCCCTTCGTTTTACTGGAATAGTCAAACCTTCTTAACATTGTACACCCTTGAAGTGGACTATACGTGTTAAATTTATGCTTTAACGATTTCCATATTTACATTAATATAGTTTATAAATTACATAATCCAATATACGATTTCATTCCTGTTTAGTGTGTACTGGTATTAATATTTCTTATGGGTTTGGCATGCGGCATCCACAAGGGCATCGGTTTCCCCACAGGTTTGAGATTTCTATCACTACCATCTTTGTCTGAGCGTGGTGTACTACCGTTAGTATCTGAGTGAGCTATTCCATGTACAGGAAATGTTTTCTTTGTGCTAATATTCTTATGATATTCTTGTAACTAAAAAAAATAATATCAGAACTTTGTAATTAGTTTGAGAAGGTTTCGTATTATAAAAGGGATTGTAAAGAGATTTTCTAAACTTTGTATGTGTATCGGGTATCGGGGACATTGAGTCCAATTTCCATTCCAACGTCTGTGGTTCTTGCAATTCCACTTAAACTAACACGTTTTATGACGTTACTGACAGTGATCTGCACAAATATTAATAGTAGCTTCCGGAAGATCACTGTCAGTTTGTTAGTTTTAGTGGAATTGCAAGAACCACAAACGTAGGAATGGAAATTGGAATGGCGCGAATTGATGCTATCAGTGTCCCCGATACATATACAAAGTTTAGAAAACCACTTTACAATCCATTTAAGAGGCTCGGTTAGGGGGTTCCTGTTACTTTCTCAAGGATAAGGAAACATCCATACAAGTTGTATTTGGGGGTGGCAGTTTAGGAGAAAATTTTAGCTTTAAAAGCTTTAAAAAATTTAATTTTGTCTGATCGTAGAAAATATTGGATTGAAAAACATTGTCATGTTCACAAAAAATTAATTCAAAATCAAAGAAAATTGGAATAGCTTTGATATTTATTCTAACTGTAAAATATTTTTAATAAATTACCTCATATGGTTTAACAGGAACTAATATCAAACCATCACGAGTAGTATAAACTCCGTGAGGTTCTTCAACATGGTTTACTTCTGTTCCATGAATTGTTGTTGTCGTGTGTTTTGTTGCCACGTCTTTTTTGTGAACTGTATTTGAATTATGTATGATGTTGTTTTCATATGAAGAAGAGTTTTCTCCTCTTCTACCACATGGACAACAGGAAGCTGAACGTGCAGCGCCACCTCCTTCAGGGTAAATAGCAGCCCCAGCTCCGACAGCACGACTGAAATAAGTCAAATAGATGAAATGAAAAAATACTTGCGTTGTATTATACATGTACAGCATAGGTCATTCAAGAAACTTTCATATATGTGTAGCCTAGTTATTGTATATTAGAACCATTGTCGTTAGAGCTATGCATATGATCATATTATGTTGAATCACCTGAAGCGGCTAAACCTCAACCATAGATGAGACCCAGAAACCTCACTTAAATGTAGTTAGATATAATCTGTAGCAATTGTAGATTAGTATATTTTTTATTTTACATCGTCCAGCAAATCTCGTTCTAGGAGAAGAATATTTAAATGTGAATCATTACTTAATATTTTTTTTTCATTTCGATTAACTGGTCATTTCTTATCCGACCAAGTTCAACCATAAAATATAAAATTTTGTATAACAAATGTCTCTTCTTACCAACAGCAATGGTAAATTGTACAAGCTATACACGATAGAACCAGTAAAGACATCAACACTCCTAATAGGTACATTAACCAATCAGGGGCTGAAAAAAAAAATTAAAATTCAAGAATAATTTAACATTTCGACTTATCAAACATGGAACCTCTTTCAAATATATATCATGGTAATTTTTTACCATAAATTCAGGACGACTCACTCTGAACAACTATTTCTTTTTTTAAACATTAACCCCAAATCTTCAAAATTAAACACAAGTTGGCATTACTTCCTTATTTTGTTCAACGGGGTATTTTTTCTATGTGTTGCCTTATACAATTTTTCAACGAACAGTCATTCATGACGTCTGTTTAAAATTGCAAGAACCACAGACGTCGATATGGAAATTGGAATGGCGCAAATTGATGCTATCAGTGTTCCCGATACACATACAAAAATTAGAAAACATATTTTTAATCCCTTTAAATAAACGTATAATTAGAAAAAAGTATTTAAAATAAAACCATTCCCTTTGTTACTTACCAAACTGGGCATTAATTGTGTTCTGTAAGTCAATAGGGTTACAGGTTGGTGGGGTTCCCCAAACAGAAGCGCTGGAGCAGCTAATGGTTTTACCCCCCGACATTTGAAAACCACTTAGACAGGAATAATCTGCTGTGGTATTGGTGCTAGAGACCACCACTCCATTACTGACAGCTGGTGGAGTAGGACAACTCATGGCAAGATATTCTCAAGGCGACAGCGTAATTTGGTATATCTGTTAAATATATTTATGCACTTTTAATTTGATATATGGTTAAATGATTATTTATTTGTTTAATTTTGGGCGTGCTTATATAACGGATTGTTTAAAAATATGTGTCCTTTAATAATCTCGATAGCATGTCTGTTTTCAGAAAAATTGCATAGATCTCTTAAAGTATTATAGATTTTTACAAAATCTTCATTTTGGTGAGAAATAGGAAAAGATCAACAATACGAAATATATCCTATATTTATATACATTTGAATACATTGCAGAATTACAATTACCATAAGAATACTTTATACAATAATAACAAAATATTTTTACTGTTAAAATAGTTCTCAATACATTAAATGTAGAGCGATATAGAAATATTAAAAATGGTAACAACATGTTTCAGGTTCTATTTTAATATTTTTAATATTTCTAAGAATACTTTATCTATAACTTTTATTTCAGAACATTCAGAACAAGAAATAATTGCCAGATAGCAAATGTTAAGTGATTAATTTTTACCAAAATAAAAAAGAAATGTTAATATTCACAACTATTTAAAAGTATGAGCAAATACCGCAGAATATTCAAAAGTCTGTGAGTTTTTAGAAATATTGGTACAAACCAAAAAATACCCAAAAATAGATAGCGCTATCATTGGAGTCTTTACGTAAAAATACTGGATTTTTGTGCCTTGATGATATCGGCAAATAAGGGATATTAACGACATCTTTCATTACTTTAAAGAAAATTCATAATTTTCGGTTTATTAGTCTGTTAAGGGTTCTATTTGATCACAATACATTGACCGTGAAAGAAAAATAGTTAATCAACATTTGCAAAGTTTTGAGTATTGCATTAAATTTCAACTAAGAGCGACATTTGGTATATTGAACATTATTCTGTTTAAATGAAAGATTAAGGATTAAAAGTTTGATTTAAACTGAACAACTTACCTGTAGTTTAATTTATTGATCAAATAAACTTGTTTCAGATTTAATATAGTTATATTATATCTAGTCCATGGCGATAAAAATACAACTTCCTTGCTGTTTAAAACTCAACAATGTTATCCAAGGTCTTTATATCTCCAAATTTATTAGACGTTTTATCTGATCAATTCAATTCAAATCATGTTTTATTTTGAGCTTTATTCAATAACAATCAACCTCTTATCGATAAAGTGAGACTTCTTATAAATCTAGGGCCGATCTTAAATATCAAGTAGTTTAAAGTGGGCAACATAAATGAACAATATAATATAAATATAAAGACAAATACTGGAAATGTTTTACAAAAAAAAATCCTGTTCGCATTGCACCTTTCTAATTGAATTACGTGTGATCTTCCATTGCTGAATCATATAGCCGATTTTAAAAATCAAATTTATGAAACAATATTCAAATACGTGATGCTGGTATCTGTAAGTAAATTCCTTTCACCGTTTACTTTATTTTCTTTAAATTACACTCTAGGCGCGATTAATGTATTATCTACAAATTCAAGTAAGACTCTACAGACCCATATAGTAATCTACAAATCCTAATTTGAATCTATACATCCAAGTCTGAATCTACAAATCCATGTCTGAATCTACCAATCCCTGTCTGAATCTACAAATCCATGTCTGAATCTACCAATTCATGTTTGAATCTACAAATCCATGTCTGAATCTACCTATTCTTGTCTGAATCTACCTATTCTTGTCTGAATCTACCAATTCATGTTTGAATCTACAAATCTATGTTTGAATCTAACTATTCATGTCTGAATCTACAAATTCATGTCTGAATCTACAAATTCATGTCAGAATCTACAAATTCATGTCTGAATCTACAAATTCATGTCAGAATCTACAAATTCATGTCTGAATCTACAAATTCATGTCTGAATCTACAAATTCATGTTTGAATCTACAAATCTATGTTTGAATCTACCAATTCATGTTTGAATCTACAAATCCATGTCTGAATCTACCAATTCATGTTTGAATCTACCAATTCGTGTTTGAATCTACCAATTCATGATTGAATCTACAAATCCATGTTTTAATGAATTCAATGGTTCAATGGCCAATAAATCAATCTAAAATTGCATGCAAGGATCTAAAAATGCATTTATGATTCCAACAATTCGTGTTTTAATCAATGAATCTAAAAATCCATGTATGCATTAAATGAACATACTCAATGAAAATACACGTTCTAACTTTGACAATATTGATCTGGCATGAATGTAATAAATCTTTAAAATATAGTGGTTTAAGTGAATACTAATTTGAGTATAAACATCGAATCCTGTAATAATATTCTTATTCGTTATGAGAATTGTAATAAAGATATTATCATAAATATATATTATTAATTATAGACATGTATAAGATATTCAGGGAAAAACATATCTTAATTCCAGGTTAAAAAATGAGTGCTGTATTGGCAAATATCCAGTAGGATTATTGGGATTTCTAAAGATATTGAAAGCAAGCAAGAAGTTCTTATCAACAAAAACAAGGTTTGGGACATTTCAGACGATAATACGTTACTTTAAATAAGGATTTTTATTTTGTATCGGCACGTAAAGGTAGATTACTTGTAGTAATAATTATGTTAATATAAGAAATGAAATATTTCTGCTACTAGATAATCACTATGTTTTATCTCTTGTATACTAGATAGGGGATTATTCTTTGTCTTTTAAGGGTTTAAAGATACACCTACCGATAATGACAGGGTTTCCCCGGGTCAGTAGGTAAGATAGGAATGGTCAACGTGGAATGCGTCGATTGAAAGACACCAATGTCATGGTGCACTACAAGCTGTACACTCCGACGATTCCTCTATTTTTCATAATGTCATTTGACGACTAGTGTTTCTGATAAAGATATGGACATGTGGTTCACCTTGCAAACCTTGCAAACCTTGCAAATCGACATATAGAGTAACCATAGCACTCGTTAAAATTCATATCTTCGCAATAGAATCTCGAGTTCTCTTGGTACAGCCTTCCCAAATGGTGCAAATTAAAGTTCATAGTGTTGGACGTTACTATCTGTGAAATCAAGATTAATCTTAATGCTGGCGTCACACTGTCCCGAATTTGACACCAGATGGACACACGAATATGGAAATATTCAAATTAGGGTCTGATCGTGAACACATCGGGCCATTCGTAAGGGCATCCTAAGCCATCGTGTGACCTACGTTTGAGTTTCTTTGGCATCGGCAGCAACTTCGTGAGCTGTTGTAAAATCTTTGGCATGCTAAAGAATTGTCGAAAGACCTCGCGAATGTTCATATTCGTGTTGAATTCGTACATCCATTTTGCCCCCCGTATAGTCATCGTGAGGGCATCTTATCAAATCGTATCACCTTCATCTTTACTTCGTGTGGTTATCGGCACCATCGGGCATTTTCGCCTCACGAAGATCAGCCGAATGAAACTCGAAGCTGCCCGATTGTCTTAGGAAGGCGACACGACTTCGTGAAGCCCTCGCATCGCTCTCGTGTAGCCATCGTATTATAGTACGATGGCAATGAGATGGGACAACGTAGTCGGCGAAGTCAGCTGAATTTGAGTAGCTCAAGCGTTTGCAATGTGTGATGGTGACGTGGACATATAACAGGACAGCATGTTCCTCAGTCAGTCCTGGGCAATTCCACAAAGTAAAGGCGAGTATAACTCACAATTTATTAATTACAATGACATACTTTGATGTTGAGACAACCAGGAAAAAGAAGGCAGCAGCATTGGTTCTTGATGCACCTCAGAGAACATGATGAGCAACTTTTGCAGGTACATTTATAATTAATTGTCTCATTTCGCTTTGTTGAGAAGAGCGATTTTACGGCATGCGCTAAATAATATAGATTTTTTTTTGTTTGTAGTGATGTAATTGCTCTGTGAGTTTGTGGTCATTGAATACCAACGGGAGATCACGTGACTCCTTCGTGACTCAGTTCGAATGCACCGTAGCCATCGTGTAGCCATCGTGTCAACCTCTCTTACAGAGTTGTCTTCCCCTGCGGTCCAGGACTGCAAGGCAAAGAAAGACAACTCTGTATAAGAGATTGCCATCGTGTGTCTTCGTGTGTGATTCGGGTGTCATCGTGTGACCATCGTGTGACCTTCTGTAGGCATCGTACTTACTTCGGTTGTTAATTTTCGTCAATTTTCGGCCAACTTCGTGCGAAATTCAAAATTCCATATTCGTGTGTCCATCTGGTGTCAAATTCGGGACAGTGTGACGCCAGCATTCACATTTTTGGACACCTAGTATACTTTATATTGTCCCAATTCACTAACAGGATTTACAGATGTAAGGTGTAGTTATTCAATTGTTTTATGAACTGAATGTTTGAGTCTATTTGAATAACCAAACCCTCAGACCAATTCATCAATAAAAACAACCTATACCCATCTAGAACAAAATACCCCTTCTTCTAGAGTTGAAGGGTTAATACATTTCCTTTTCATTTCAAGTTATTCTATTAAATAAGTCAACAAAACAACAGTAATGTCAATATTGTAGATTATGTCAAGGCGATTAATCCATAAGGATTGTTTTTTACGCGTCGGTTTTATCTTTTTTATAGCACTCTCGATTTTAATCTTTCTTTTGCGTTTTTTTCTTTCAATTTTAAAGTTATTAACCCAATTCTTTGGTTGATAATCTGCACCAGTTAGTTCATTGGTCATTAGTTGTGAATGTGATAGAGACTACAATGCTACGTGGGCTTATAACATTTTATGAAACATGTAAGGAACCAAGACAGATGTGTGTGGGATGAGTCATATACTAATATCAGAAATTCATTCCAATGTTTAATACGTAAGTAAAAAATGATATGCTGACGTGTTCGGGATGCGTTATCAGATAGATATATTCAACAGTACTAACGATAAAGAAAATACACCACCCTCTAAAATATCTTTATTGTTGATTTGGCTTGATGGCTTTGGTGATGTCAGTAACAATACTACCCATACTGTTTTTAATCTCATCAATACTACCAGATAAAGCTTTATGAGCTTCTGGAGCGATATTCTTCAAATCACTGATTAATGTTGATACTTTAGAGAAGGCATCTAAAACTTTCATTGCTGATCCTAATTTAGTTCCATCTGTTAAACCTGTTAGAGAGTCCAATAGACCTCGTGTTTGTACTGAAATAAAGATCATCATAATATGAGAGGCTAATGTCGCAATGGAGGCAAACAATGTTTGGTGTGCATATACATGTCATAATCTGAAGAAAGAGCGAGCAATGCTGGATACAAACGCTTTTAGTCAAAATGTATGGAAGCTATTTCAAAGTCTTTCCAATGATACTTCGGAGATTTTAAGATGCATTAAGCTAATGAAACGGTTCCTTCGACTTCACTGGCAATAACATAGAATACAGATGATTTGGATAACAGTAAACAAAAACGAATTTCCGTAATAAGCTTACACAAAGTTATTTTTGAATATAACGAGTTAGAGCATTAGCGTCGGTATAGCGACCACCACTTACCAGTTTTAGTCTGACCTTCTAAAGCTGATGTGATACCAGTAACAATACTACCCATACTGTTTTTAATCTCATCAATACTACCAGATAAAGCTTTATGAGCTTCTGGAGCGATATTCTTCAAATCACTGATTAATGTTGATACTTTAGAGAAGGCATCTAAAACTTTCATTGCTGATCCTAATTTAGTTCCATCTGTTAAACCTGTTAGAGAGTCCAATAGACCTCGTGTTTGTACTGAAATAAAGACCATCATGATATGAGAGGTTGATGTCGTAATGGAGGCCAACATTGCATAGAGTGCATATACATGTCATTAAGAAAGAGGGAGCAATGCTGAATAAAACGCTTTTAGTCAAAATGTATGGGAGCTGTTTTAAAGTATTTTCAATGATACTTTGGAGACTTTAAGATGGACTAAGATAGTAAAACGGGTCCTCTGACTTCACTGGCAATATCACGGAATTAAAGGGGACCAGTCTTCATTTTTATTGGTTGATTTGTGTCTTGAATATATTTAAGTATCCTTCAGAAGCACTACAAATGCACGAAAATTGTGTATTTCCTTCAAATATACCTTAAATTAGACATTTCTCCTTCTATTTCTATAGATGACTTTTCTATATATTGCATAGTATCGCTAATGTGTAGTAGGGCATTATAACTTTCAAATGCTAATAATTATGGATGCACATGGATTTGAAGGCTCAAATTTCAATGGTGAGTTGTAATAACCAGTTCTAAATTGCTGAGCTAAAAAAATCCCCGTTTCTGAAACTTATCCAAATCGACCCGCGAAAATGAAGCCTGTGCCGCTTTAAGATGATCTGGACGGAAGTCCACAAGAAGAAATTTCCGTAATAAGCCTAACAGTTAGTTATTTCTGAATATAACGAGTTAAATCATTAGCTTCGACATAAAGACCACCACTTACCAGTTTTAGTCTGACCTTCTAAAGCTGATGTGATACCAGTAACAATACTACCCATACTGTTTTTAATCTCATCAATACTACCAGATAAAGCTTTATGAGCTTCTGGAGCGATATTCTTCAAATCACTGATTAATGTTGATACTTTAGAGAAGGCATCTAAAACTTTCATTGCTGATCCTAATTTAGTTCCATCTGTTAAACCTGTTAGAGAGTCCAAAAGACCTCGTGTTTGTACTGAAATAAAGACCATCAAAATATGAGAGGCTGATGTTGTAATGGAATGTGTACATACATACATAGAAAAATGAGCAAAACTATTAAGATGTTCCTTAGGTTATAAGGGTTTTAACTGTGCTGAATATGAATACATGTTATATAATAAGGACCGTGTCGGGTGTCACTAGCGAGGCATTACACGATGACCTTTAAAGAGAATTTGATGCCACTGTGTGACTGGTTTGCCAACAAAGCATAGCTATGTTTTTAGTACATTCATTATACTCCCATGGGTCGATGACTCGGCTGATGAAAAATAATTCAACAAGGCAACTCTATAGTGTATCGGTATTGTAGTGTTTGAAACCAAATCAAAAGACCTTTCCGAAAAATCTGATTCCGCTCTGCTAATGGGTTTCTCAATTTGGCATATTAAAATAATTATGTATTTATTATCCTATAAACAAACATAGGAAATAACTTAACGTAGGCACATTAAGGGAGCAAATAAACAACACTTACCAGTTTTAGTCTGACCTTCTAAAGCTGATGTGATACCAGTAACAATACTACCCATACTGTTTTTAATCTCATCAATACTACCAGATAAAGCTTTATGAGCTTCTGGAGCGATATTCTTCAAATCACTGATTAATGTTGATACTTTAGAGAAGGCATCTAAAACTTTCATTGCTGATCCTAATTTAGTTCCATCTGTTAAACCTGTTAGAGAGTCCAATAGACCTCGTGTTTGTACTGAAATAAAGACCATCACAATATGAGAGGTTTATTTCGTACTGAATACTGTAGTAATGTAATTGGTACGAATCACGGGAGGATTATCCTAAAAAAAAGAGTCCGGACAAAAACACTGAAGATATTGTTTAAGGCCATTTTTAAGATCTATGAATTATGCGAAGATGTAAGGATGGGAGGTGAAATTGAAATGTGGATAGTTTATCACGGTGAAGAGCAGGGCTGTATTATCAATATATCCATAAGCGTCAACCAAACTCATATAAGCATTATTCAAGATTAAATTTGAAATTAAGGCGATATCTTCAACTACAGTAACTGTGTAAGGAACGAAAAAAGCCGAAGACGAACGACAATATACATTTCTATTTTCATCTTTATGGCGGGGGAAAGCGGCAAAAACCTAATGCTATGTAGAAATGTCTAATTCAAAACGCAAATGTAACATAATGCAATACCAAATACCTAAAACGTCTGATGCAAAAGACAAAATACAAGAAACCTCTAATACATAATACCTCATACGTCTAATTCAAAAGACAAAGTACAAGAAACCTCTAATACACAATACATTTAACTTCTTATGCATTATTGATTTTACAGTGTGAAACATCGTTAGCATTAGACGACATATCTCGATAAACTTACTTACATTTCTACATTGCAATATCTTTATTTGGGTCATTTGGGTCAATGTCAAGGCCGTAGTATTTGGCTATGTTTGGTTACTGTCTTCCCGTTGAGCTACCGTTATCAAAGTTGGCAGATAATATCTTATGTCTTATTATGCATCCTGAATATTCATTGACAATTCCCCCCCCCCCCCCTCTCCCTCGTTGAGTCGTGCGCTCCTACGGCTATGCTTTAAGGGATTCTGAAAATTTTGAAAGTTGTTGATTTCCTCGCGTCTCATGCTTTTTGAAGAAGGTTTACTTTACCTAAAGAAATTTTAAAAATTTTAGGCTCGGTGCCTTGCATCCGATGCTTTTCCGAACAAAATTCCTGTAAGAACCAACCCGCTCTGCCCCTTTGAAGAAGGACATTTTTTTGTTATGATACCTTTCCGAACAGAATTGTCGTTAAAAGAATACCTACCTCTTGAATAAGACTTTGGGCATATAGCATATACAGCAAGAAAATTTTGAAAATAACATTTTATTTCCTTGCATATTAGGCCTTCCGAATAGCAGGCGATTTTGACGGATTGCACCCTCAGAATATTAAAAAATATATAATTTGATTGCTTGCATCTGTAGTAGGTTTTATTGGGGGATTGTAGCCCAAGAAAAAATTCCTTACATCTCAGACCTTTAAAACTGCATGCGGTTTGGAGAGTTGGCACCCTATAAGGAAACTTTGAAAATTAAAGTTAATTTCCTTTCATGCGACGCTCGGCTGACGGTCCTATTATCTTTTGACGAGTTTTGGAAGACATCGAAGCAAAGATTCAAAAAGTGGGTGTGTGTTCTAAACGAGAATTCTGTTCGGAAACCCCCTAAACGCAAGGAAATCAATCCTGACTTTCAATATTTTCTGAATTGGAGAATCCCTTAAACAGTTTTAATGTTCGATGCCGTATCCTTTACAGGATTAGATGTCTGTGAAAGGAAAAAAAATCAGCCACAAAGTTTTCATTTGCTTCCTACGGCCCTGAAGATAGAGAAAAAAAGCTTCAGAATCATCTGAAATTTTCAATAATTATTCAGGATACATAATAGAACATATTTGCCAACTTTGATAACGGTAGCTCAACGGGAAGACAGTAACCAAACATAGCCAAATACTACGGCCTTGACATTGACCCAAATGACCCAAATAAAGATATTGCAATGTAGAAATGTAAGTAAGTTTATCGAGATATGTCGTCTAATGCTAACGGTGTTTCACATTGTAAAATCAATAATGCATAAGAAGTTAAATGTATTGTGTATTAGAGGTTTCTTGTACTGTGTCTTTTGAATTAGACGTATGAGGTATTATGTATTAGAGGTTTCTTGTATTTTGTCTTTTGCATTAGACGTTTTAGGTATTTGGTATTAAATTATGTTACATTTGCGTTTTGAATTTGACATTTCTACATAGCATTAGGTTTTTGCCGCTTTCCCCCCGCCATACATCTTGTCTTCAGAAAATAAGTTGGAATGAATTGAAAAAAGACGCATCCAGAACGCACATACACAACACTTACCAGTTTTAGTCTGACCTTCTAAAGCTGATGTGATACCAGTAACAATACTACCCATACTGTTTTTAATCTCATCAATACTACCAGATAAAGCTTTATGAGCTTCTGGAGCGATATTCTTCAAATCACTGATTAATGTTGATACTTTAGAGAAGGCATCTAAAACTTTCATTGCTGATCCTAATTTAGTTCCATCTGTTAAACCTGTTAGAGAGTCCAATAGACCTCGTGTTTGTACTGAAATAAAGACCATCATGATATGAGAGGTTGATGTCGTAATGGAGGCCAACATTGCATAGAGTGCATATACATGTCATTAAGAAAGAGGGAGCAATGCTGAATAAAACGCTTTTAGTCAAAATGTATGGGAGCTGTTTTAAAGTATTTTCAATGATACTTTGGAGACTTTAAGATGGACTAAGATAGTAAAACGGGTCCTCTGACTTCACTGGCAATATCACGGAATTAAAGGGGACCAGTCTTCATTTTTATTGGTTGATTTGTGTCTTGAATATATTTAAGTATCCTTCAGAAGCACTACAAATGCACGAAAATTGTGTATTTCCTTCAAATATACCTTAAATTAGACATTTCTCCTTCTATTTCTATAGATGACTTTTCTATATATTGCATAGTATCGCTAATGTGTAGTAGGGCATTATAACTTTCAAATGCTAATAATTATGGATGCACATGGATTTGAAGGCTCAAATTTCAATGGTGAGTTGTGATAACCAGTTCTAAATTGCTGAGCTAAAAAAATCCCCGTTTCTGAAACTTATCCGAATCGACCCGCGAAAATGAAGCCTGTGCCGCTTTAAGATGATCTGGACGGAAGTCCACAAGAAGAAATTTCCGTAATAAGCCTAACAGTTAGTTATTTCTGAATATAACGAGTTAAATCATTAGCTTCGACATAGAGACCACCACTTACCAGTTTTAGTCTGACCTTCTAAAGCTGATGTGATGTCAGTAACAATACTACCCATACTGTTTTTAATCTCATCAATACTACCAGATAAAGCTTTATGAGCTTCTGGAGCGATATTCTTCAAATCACTGATTAATGTTGATACTTTAGAGAAGGCATCTAAAACTTTCATTGCTGATCCTAATTTAGTTCCATCTGTTAAACCTGTTAGAGAGTCCAATAGACCTCTTTCTTGGACTGTAAATTAATAAAAGTAAACATTTTTGCGATGGAATGCTGATGTGGAGATTCACTAACTGTGTTCTCTTAGTTTAAACTGAAGATTGCCTTATGGTTGATGATGCATGTGATTTGGGTCAATTGACAGCAACATCCCACTGATCACTTGTTT
The DNA here is from genome assembly GCA_029955415.1 of Lottia scabra. Lineage (NCBI taxonomy): Eukaryota > Metazoa > Mollusca > Gastropoda > Lottiidae > Lottia > Lottia scabra. The sequence goes on along the minus strand of JARJEI010000013.1, from coordinate 1,360,598 downwards.
AGAATACTGCTTTAAATGATAAATCATTGTTTTCAAGTTGCATATTAGAATCTCATTCAGTGGTCGAATATTTTAAATTGAGCATTTATACTCACCAGTTGGGGCCGAAACGGCCAAACATACACATGCTGCTAAGATGATAAGCTTCATGGTGATTTCTGAAAGAAATGATCGAGCATTTTAGGGGTAGAGGCAAGGGCGTGGATTTGTCCAAAAAGAAAATTTGGAGGGGGGGGGGGGGGGGCTGAGGACGAACCATGATGTCTTGTAGAGTCGAAGTACGCGAAGCGCTGCAACCTCAAGCCCAAACAGAAGGTCCTCGCCATAGAGTAAAAATAGAAAATGGCATCAATTTGGTGAATTCTGAAAGATATTTTGGGATTTGAGTTGCCAATAGAGACTTTGAGGTCGAGGGGTGCCCTTGGGTAAAGGGTGTGAGCGATAATTAGAATGACGATTTAGCTAATTAACCGTGGTCTCTTTTAATTCCTGATCAGTTATGAACACCATCAAACATCTAAATGTTTGGCTTTCCAATATTTCTCGACATCTGAAAAGTTCATCTAATCTCATTTCCAACATACTCATGCACTTTAATGACAAAGTCAGCCTTAGGTTGAAATATTGTGACTGAAATATTTGTCATTAGCTAAACATATATTGTCAATTTTGCTATTAGACAATGTATTAAAGGTATGAGAAAAAGTTAATACAAGTCTTACCCTTCCAATGTGGTAAAAGAAATGTTTCATAATTTTGACATCTGTGTTTTATATGAACCGCAATTCTTATCAGTTAAAAAAGAAGAACAGTTGATTAAGTCACGTACAAAATTAAATCGCCACAAACTATTAGGGTTTGGTTTCCAAATTCAGCTGTCCATCCCAATTTTCTGGATTAACATTTTCCAGCGACAACTGTCATGTGTGTGTTGGACATATTACCCTAGTAGGAAAAGGAAGAAAATTACAAAGAGAAGACCAACATAATGTATATTATTCGCAAACCACAAGCCAATGAACCAAGTAAAAGTCCACAAGCCAACATTATCAATTATAAACATGAAAAATTGATACTGAAAAGTGAAAAGGGACATCCTATTCCAAATGTATAGAATTACAAAGTTAAGTGGCATATAACATGTACAAAAAGGTGTCCGAAATTTTGGAAAAAAATATGAAATATAATGCTATTGAGTAGAATAATGTCAATATTTGTTTTTGTAATCTGAATTTTAATGTGAAAGAACTATTAATAGCAGTTTATACGCATCTATAATCTCTAATCTGAATTGCAGGCGTCATTTTCACAACCTCGAGATAAGCACTATAATGGGGTATCATACTTTTTTCTTATTAATGATGGACTTATGACAGATTTGGTCCGTGCGACGTAAAACCATGATCATTGTCCTAATGATGACGTATGTAATGAAAACACGTAGCCCCTTCATGTCATGGTAGGCACAGAAAACACCTGGGCCAAGTTCCTAGCCTTGTGCTTTCCTAGCCTTTTTATACAAGAATTAGTAGGAACATCTCAAGTCGAATGACGGACTTGGACCAACTTAATGTTAGGAACCGGACCCAGGTCCCTTTTAATTAGATGGTTAATTGCGTCATTTAAAGAAACGCTATCACGAACTTCATTGGACTGTCGGAAAGTTTTTAATTGTTTTATTTTTGAAACGGTGATCGGACAGTTAAATATATTTGATGTATAAAGGAGATGGTTGGTAAAAGAAAAAAAGAGATTATTGACATTTTTAAGTACCATTTTGTGGGCTATAGTCTACGAAAAACAGATAAAATATACAGATGTTAAGGTTCTCGTTTTTCAAAGTTGAATATGTCAAATTCCACACCTGCGACAAAGTTTTATCGTAAGATTTTATTAAAACAGGACCAGGTATCGCAAAAAAGGTGAATTTAAGTCAAGGTATGGCATTGAGTTAACTCATTTAACTAGTTTTGGCCAAACAAACTTTATTACAAGATGATAAAACTGATACTCGGAGCTCTGGTCATAATCTGCGTGATTCAGGTGAGTGTTTGTGTTTGTCAAGGATCCATTTTACATTTGATTTGTCTAAAATCACATAGCCTAACATTTTCAACTTACATATTTAGTATAATAAACCTTTTTCATAGTGATTGTTTTGTCCTTGAAATTCAAATCCTGTTCACGTAAGTTTAGGAAAATAACCATTCTGATACTATCTACTTGTAGGCCGCATTGAGTGTTGGATGTCCCAATGGATGCCAAGCAGGTGAATGTTGTGTTAGTTTTGCTTCTGCTGTCGCCAGTAAACGACAACTGAACCAATTCCCTCTAAATAATGTATTGATGACCCACGTATGTCGTAAAATGAGACGTGTAGGCGAGAGATGTCTGGTAAACAATAAATCAGGAGAATGGTGTGATTGTGAAGCTGGTACTAAATGTGTCACCAATGGAAATTCTATCCTTAGTAGATATTATGGTACTTGTAATAGGGCTTAACATGTATAACGGAATAAACATTTTTACTTGTTTTGTGCTGAAATTTTTAGTTGCAGTTCGATATTATCTGTCGGGACACATTAATGCCATATTAAACTTTTTTAATTGTTTTTCCTCCATGTAATACAGGTATTGCGCAATCTTTCTTTAATTGAAAATTTCTAGAGACTATTTAATTATTCAGATCTACGAAACACAAACGGGGATCTTTTCTCCCAGCTGGTCCTTGGCCAAACATCTTCGCATTGATCTTTCCTAAATTATGCGTAGGCGTACCAATTTACAGCTGGGTTGACTTGAATTATGAGTGGAGATGACTTATTCAAGGTCATCGGACTTTTACAAGACGGGTAGGGTCCTGCGAATTTTAAGGACTTTTTCTTTTCACTTCTGACGTCAACGTGTGAAACAAAAAGCTTGTTACTGTTGCTGTATTGCCCCGGTTTCACATAGACGAATTTCTTACGAATTTCATCCGAATTTTGGTAGTCGGAAGACTTTCCTAAGCGGTCGGGAAGTTCGGAAGACGAGGCAAAAATTCGGAAGTAATTCGGACGTGTCGGAAGCTTCTTACAACTGTTTTGAAATGTTCAAAACAGTTGTAAAAATAGCGATGGCCATCGTAATACGCCCACTTTTATAATGGCAGCCAATTCGTCCGGGGGGTTGACAAGAGTGATCAGTAAATTAAAGATTCTGAGAATGACATTTTCTTTTGTTTACAAGAGTAAAACCATGGGTTCAAGTTTCCTGGAAATAACAAATATGTCACGGAAATATGCATAAAACAAGGCCAACCAATGTTTAGGTTCCATCTTAAAATGATTAAGAGCAGTCACATAGTTGATGATGTTTCTGATTTTCAAAAAGGTGTATCCAAAGGTCAATACAAACAGCCAGTTTCATAAAAATCCACCAAGAAAACAGCTCTCTATCTTGTCCACAACTTTGAGAGTGTAACGGCTGAAAAATTAACGTGTTTTAAAGAACAAGGGGCAATAACTCATAAAATATTTTTTCGATGTTTCTGATATTCAATAGGGTTTATCCTAATGTCAATACAAACACTCATACCAAGTTTCATCAAAATCCATCAATAAACCAGCTCTCTATGGTGTCGACAACATATTTTCAAAAGCAAGGGCAATAACCCAAGAAATATTTTTCGATTCGTCTGATTTTCAATAGGGTTCATCCTTGGGTGATTACAAACACTCACAGCAAGTTTCAAAAAATCCACCAAGAAACCAGCTCTCTATCGTGTCCACAACTTTGAGAGTGTAACGACTGAAAAAATTAACACGTTTTAAAGAACAAGGGCAATAACTCATAAAATATTTTTTCGATGTTTCTGATATTCAATAGGGTTTATCCCAATGTCAATACAAACACTCATACCAAGTTTCATCAAAATCCATCGAGAAACCAGCTCTCTATGGTGTCCACAACATATTTTCAAAAGCAAGGGCAATAACCCATGAAATATTTTTCGATTCGTCTGATTTTCAATAGGGTTCATCCTTGGGTGATAACAAACACTCACAGCAAGTTTCATCAAAATCCATCAAGAAACCAGCTCTCTATCGTGTCCACAACAATTGTGGACAGACAGACAGACGGACAGACAGACAGACGGACAGACAGACAGACAGGGGCGACTACAATATACGTCCACATTAATGTGTGGGCGTATAAAAAGCTTCCGACACGTCCGAATTAAAAATTAGTCGGAAACAAGTCGGCTATTAGTCGGCTGTTGGTCTGAAGGGCCTTTTTTGCGGTCGAAATAGCATTCTGAACGTTCGTAAGCATAGTCTGAACAGTCGTGAGGGTGTTCGGCCTCTTGTGTCTTCTTTTACGAGGAACATCATCTTGAAGATGTGTCGTAAGGCATTCTTATATGTCCTTAGAGCATTCGGTAACAGTCGGATTTGTCTTTAGGACAGTCGTAACAAATTTGGTTTAGTCGAATGAAAATCGCTTCTAATTCGTTTGTGTCGTAACAGCAGTTGGAAATGTCGTTAATGTCTGAACGGTTGTCGTAAGAGCTAAATTTTAGTCGGCTGTTGGTCGGCTGTTGGTCGGCTGTTGATTGTAAGCGTTGTCCGAAGTGTCGGAAGAGGAGCATTTTTGACCCGATTTACTTCCGACACTCCCGACACAACCGACTTCTATCCTTACGAAGTTTCCAAAAGTTCGTCTATGTGAAACCGGGGCATAATAAGCCACAATCCTTGACAGGTGTGAGATATTATGATGAGTTATATGTATCACCGTATCACCACAGAGGACAGACTCTTGGTTGGTTCGTAGATGACAAGTTAACGTTCTCTTCCAGCAGCAGCTGGTATCACAAACATAGGTAGTTGTTGGAGAACAGTCTCCAGAAGGAATGAATTATGTAGCAAGACAAGGATCTAGCCAGGTAAGTAAGTAAAAGTTAAATGACTGGACGAGTCAAGTAAGTAAATCTAATTAATTTAACACTAAAAATATGTGGAAACACCAAGAAAACACGACCTGTACAGCTGTTTATTATCTCAAGGCCTTCGAATTATCTTAAGATAAGACACCGAGTAACACACCTTGTTATCCTTACCATCTCGTACACAACTCTATAACAAGATGACAAAACTGATCCTTGGAGTTCTTATCATAATCTGTATCATTCAGGTAAGTATTTGTCATGGTTATCATCTTCTAAGAATCAATTTTACATTTGTCCGAAATCACTCTGTCGACAATTTTAAGCTTTCATGTTCAATTTATGAAACCTTTTCATTGTTTTATATCTTGATTCTATCTACTTGTAGGGTACATTGAGTGTTGGGTGTCCCAATGGATGTCAAGCAGATGAATGTTGTGTTAGTTTTGCTTATCTCAAATCCAAACGCATTCCTTACAATAATGTGTTGCTTCCTCATATGTGTCGTAAAATCAGGCGTCAAGGCGAGAGATGTTTGAAACATAATTTTAAAGAAGAATGGTGTGATTGTGAAGCTGGTACTTCATGTGTCTCTGATGAAAAATCTGGTTTTGATAGATATTATGGTATTTGTAGTAATGACTAACTATGACGGAATAAAATCGTTTACTTTAAATTTTGTAATTGCAGTTTAAAAGTAGAGACACACGAGTGTGTCCTAGTTTAATTTGCTTGGGGTAGGGATTTTTTTTAACGATCTAATGATTCCGATGTTGCCAAAACTTACTGACACCAATAAATTGATAAACTTTCCACTTAGTTTTCCGTTTTTTTATGGGGGCTAACATTCCAAAAAAATGGTCAATAAACCGATTCTACACGGACTGTGTACTTAGACAATCCATCTTTAGTTGGAAATTAATAAATTAAAATTCATTGACTAAATCAGGCCTAGAAAGGTAGAAGTACGATGTAATGTCACTCGTTTTCTACGTTTTATGGTCAGTCGCAGTTGTCAGAATTCCGCAAAACCAACCTTCAGAATTTGCTTCCTACGGGCCTGGATTGAATGCAATTTTTGAGACTTGTTACGGTACGATATGATCTTATTCTGATTGACCGTTCATCGCGTTGATCGTTGGTTGGATTGTTCATGGGGTCCCCTACGATTCTCAAGATCTGCTGATATCGCCATTCCTAGTGGGAAATTTATTTGTTCTATTGAAGGAAAAAAAACTTTTATAACTTAGAGTATTATTTCATCGGAAACTCGGTGAAAGAATTTTAGGGCAAAAAAAAATTTCAAATAACTTTTTTTTTCTTTGTATTTTATTTAGATCATTAGTATTTAAGGAACAAACATGACGTATACAGCTGTTCAAAGTCCCAAGACTTTCCATTTATCTTCAGATATCGAGAAACACCTTCATTTCACAATCTAGAATCAACTTAACAACATGATGAAACTCATCCTTGGAGCTCTTGTCTTAATCTGTGTAATTCAAGTGAGTGAGTGTAGTTATTATTGGTTTTTGGTTTTAGCTGTTAAAGCAAATTTCGACGTTTCGGTTGTTTTTTTTTTTAATTTTTCTTAGCTTCTGTGCTTAAAATGCCACTGTGATATTTTGTCCGATGATAAATTTCTGGCGGTTACAACTTGCTCAAAACTGCTTTAAGGTGACACCATTGCTTTTGGTTTATTTCATCGTTGCTGATAGATTTTTTGCTCTTTTTTACCCCCACTCTCTGGTTTGATCTATTTGCAGGCTACATTGAGTGTTGGATGTACTCTTGGGTGTCAAGCAGATGAATGTTGTGTAAGTTTTTACACTCCAATTCTCAGTAAACGACAACTGACGATACCTGACCTTAAATCTAAACTTACTCCAATCCAACACGATCTAAAAACCCACATGTGTCGTAAAATCAAGCATCAAGGGGAAAGATGTCTGATAAACAATAGATCAGGAGAATGGTGTGATTGTGAAGCTGGTACTACATGTGTCGCCAATGGAAAGTCTGGTTTAGATAGATTTTTTGGTACTTGTAAATAGACCTTAACATTACGGAATAAAGATTATAATTTATTAAATGTGTTTTCATATAGATATATTCATATATATCAAGTCTAAAGAGTCAGTATTGCTAAATTTTACAGTTAAAAAAAATCCTTCTCCCAATTTCCAGTTACTTAATGGAACGTGATTTATGAAATATTCAAATATGGTTGCCACACCGCATTTTCTATTACATTTTACTGTAAGTCTATTAACTCTTTTACTATAATATAATAAAGTAATAGTTATGAGAGTGGGTAAGAGAATTAAACAACACTTTCCTGTATCTTTTAATGCTAAAAATCGAACGCGTTTTAAAGAACAAGGGCAATAATTCATATTAAATATTTTTCGATTTTTTCGATTTTCAATAGGGTTCATCCTTGGGTGATAATAAACAATTTCAGCAAGTTTCGTCAAAATCCATGAAGAATTGTGACTTGTAGAGTGTTAACGAGCTAAAAATCGAACGCGTTTTGAAGAACAAGGGCAATAATTCATATTAAATATTTTTCGATTCGTTTGATTTTCAATAGGGTTCGTCCTTGACAGATAATAAACAATTTCAGCAAGTTTCGTCAAAATCCGTTAGGAATTGTGACTTGTAGAGTGTTAACAAGCAATTGTGGAAGGACCGACGGACGGACAGACGGACGGACCTACGGACATGGGTGACGGCAATATACGCTCCACATTTCATGTGGGCGTATAAAAATTATATCAGTTCCTTGCACCAAATGTACCAATTTCAATCCATATCTTATGTTGGTGCAAAACAAAACACTGTTTATTTCATATGTATATATTTAAAATAGATTTAATGAACACGTGGTAATTAACAACAATCTTATATATTTTCAAACAACCGGAATTAAAAATATCCAAATATTATGCAAATATTGAACCTGTATTTTTTTGTCGTGCTTGTCAGTAGATGTATCTCCAAATAAACGTCAATAAATACAAAATATATTCCAATTTCTTGTGTTTGTATTTCCTGTAATAATACAGATCAAGCTTTCCAATAATACCTTAGAATATATGTTTAAGATTCAATTTTTTAAGATATTGTTGAGTGAAATTACATTACCTATTTTTGTTGGTTAATGTTAAAAATTAACATTATTATATCGTCGCTGTTCAAATTAACATAATGTACATATAAAATTTCTATATAACAGATAGTATTAAAGATATAAATATTCATATATAACAATAGAGGTTTATGGAACGGATCTTAATTAATAAGGCAAATTCTCAAAGATGCTAAAAGTGTTCAAAATGTTAGAAAAATATTCTTCAAATGAACGGATTATGAAAAAGGCAAATATATAACTTGGAACGGACATTCTGCATAAATTGTTCATGTTAGCGATTAATTGTAAAAATATATAGATACACAAAAATTGTGATTGCATATTATATTACAGTTTTCTACTCTGTTTTGTTACTGTCATCAAACCGTTTAGCCCTATATGAACAATTTAATATATAAGGCAACAACAGGAAACGTGCATTATAAGAGCTCCTTTAATATCAGGCCCGTAGGAAGCAATTTCAGATTGGGGGGGCAAATTTTGCAAAAACTCATTCCAAAGGGTGGTGGTACTGAATTCAATGTTGCTCCTGCATATATAGAGCAATATTGATTTTACTGGCCCCAACAACATATTATGCGATATGCTATTATATCGCTATAATAAACTGTATACTTGTATAAACATAGATATGTTCAATTTTGAGATTCAATATAAAACGTAACATTGAGCAAATAATGTGAACATTACCATATCTTAAACACAGTAAAAATATAGTAATACCATATGCTTCTCAATTTTAATCTGGTATTATTTAGAAAAGCACTTAAAAAAGAGTCGTATCACCGTTTTACTTTTTATGTGATATAATATATACGGCAAAACATTAAAAAAAAAATTATGACGATATATACAATTCAATAACAACAAATATTATCAATTATGGAGAGTCATCGTATTATGCAAAACAAAATATGTACAAAATCTCATGGAATGTTGTCTTTTATTGTCTTAACAAACCTAAATTCAGTATGTTTTTCTCTGACGTTGCTTCATATAATCAGCTTTTAAAGTGTAAGCGTCTACAAAGTTTTACGAAAATATATCATGTTTTATAATTCCTTTCTTGTGGTGTTTCGCATTGGGTACCAGCCCAAACATTTTACCGTGGATACTATACCCTGATCAACGAAATGCGATCGCATCGCATCACTCGCGTAAGTATTTTCCTCCACTAATCTCTGTTCTGTTCTGTCTCATTGCAATTGATATGCAGTCAATCTTAGAACGTACTTTACACAACCATTATCCAAGCTGTCTTAACGGTTTGATTAACAAGTCCATAAGCATCAAATTGAACTCGGAACTTATAATATGGTAGATTTTTTGCTCTTTTTTACCCCCACTCTCTGGTTTGATCTATTTGCAGGCTACATTGAGTGTTGGATGTACTCTTGGGTGTCAAGCAGATGAATGTTGTGTAAGTTTTTACACTCCAATTCTCAGTAAACGACAACTGACGATACCTGACCTTAAATCTAAACTTACTCCAATCCAACACGATCTAAAAACCCACATGTGTCGTAAAATCAAGCATCAAGGGGAAAGATGTCTGATAAACAATAGATCAGGAGAATGGTGTGATTGTGAAGCTGGTACTACATGTGTCGCCAATGGAAAGTCTGGTTTAGATAGATTTTTTGGTACTTGTAAATAGACCTTAACATTACGGAATAAAGATTATAATTTATTAAATGTGTTTTCATATAGATATATTCATATATATCAAGTCTAAAGAGTCAGTATTGCTAAATTTTACAGTTAAAAAAAATCCTTCTCCCAATTTCCAGTTACTTAATGGAACGTGATTTATGAAATATTCAAATATGGTTGCCACACCGCATTTTCTATTACATTTTACTGTAAGTCTATTAACTCTTTTACTATAATATAATAAAGTAATAGTTATGAGAGTGGGTAAGAGAATTAAACAACACTTTCCTGTATCTTTTAATGCTAAAAATCGAACGCGTTTTAAAGAACAAGGGCAATAATTCATATTAAATATTTTTCGATTTTTTCGATTTTCAATAGGGTTCATCCTTGGGTGATAATAAACAATTTCAGCAAGTTTCGTCAAAATCCATGAAGAATTGTGACTTGTAGAGTGTTAACGAGCTAAAAATCGAACGCGTTTTGAAGAACAAGGGCAATAATTCATATTAAATATTTTTCGATTCGTTTGATTTTCAATAGGGTTCGTCCTTGACAGATAATAAACAATTTCAGCAAGTTTCGTCAAAATCCGTTAGGAATTGTGACTTGTAGAGTGTTAACAAGCAATTGTGGAAGGACCGACGGACGGACAGACGGACGGACCTACGGACATGGGTGACGGCAATATACGCTCCACATTTCATGTGGGCGTATAAAAATTATATCAGTTCCTTGCACCAAATGTACCAATTTCAATCCATATCTTATGTTGGTGCAAAACAAAACACTGTTTATTTCATATGTATATATTTAAAATAGATTTAATGAACACGTGGTAATTAACAACAATCTTATATATTTTCAAACAACCGGAATTAAAAATATCCAAATATTATGCAAATATTGAACCTGTATTTTTTTGTCGTGCTTGTCAGTAGATGTATCTCCAAATAAACGTCAATAAATACAAAATATATTCCAATTTCTTGTGTTTGTATTTCCTGTAATAATACAGATCAAGCTTTCCAATAATACCTTAGAATATATGTTTAAGATTCAATTTTTTAAGATATTGTTGAGTGAAATTACATTACCTATTTTTGTTGGTTAATGTTAAAAATTAACATTATTATATCGTCGCTGTTCAAATTAACATAATGTACATATAAAATTTCTATATAACAGATAGTATTAAAGATATAAATATTCATATATAACAATAGAGGTTTATGGAACGGATCTTAATTAATAAGGCAAATTCTCAAAGATGCTAAAAGTGTTCAAAATGTTAGAAAAATATTCTTCAAATGAACGGATTATGAAAAAGGCAAATATATAACTTGGAACGGACATTCTGCATAAATTGTTCATGTTAGCGATTAATTGTAAAAATATATAGATACACAAAAATTGTGATTGCATATTATATTACAGTTTTCTACTCTGTTTTGTTACTGTCATCAAACCGTTTAGCCCTATATGAACAATTTAATATATAAGGCAACAACAGGAAACGTGCATTATAAGAGCTCCTTTAATATCAGGCCCGTAGGAAGCAATTTCAGATTGGGGGGGCAAATTTTGCAAAAACTCATTCCAAAGGGTGGTGGTACTGAATTCAATGTTGCTCCTGCATATATAGAGCAATATTGATTTTACTGGCCCCAACAACATATTATGCGATATGCTATTATATCGCTATGATAAACTGTATACTTGTATAAACATAGATATGTTCAATTTTGAGATTCAATATAAAACGTAACATTGAGCAAATAATGTGAACATTACCATATCTTAAACACAGTAAAAATATAGTAATACCATATGCTTCTCAATTTTAATCTGGTATTATTTAGAAAAGCACTTAAAAAAGAGTCGTATCACCGTTTTACTTTTTATGTGATATAATATATACGGCAAAACATTAAAAAAAAAATTATGACGATATATACAATTCAATAACAACAAATATTATCAATTATGGAGAGTCATCGTATTATGCAAAACAAAATATGTACAAAATCTCATGGAATGTTGTCTTTTATTGTCTTAACAAACCTAAATTCAGTATGTTTTTCTCTGACGTTGCTTCATATAATCAGCTTTTAAAGTGTAAGCGTCTACAAAGTTTTACGAAAATATATCATGTTTTATAATTCCTTTCTTGTGGTGTTTCGCATTGGGTACCAGCCCAAACATTTTACCGTGGATACTATACCCTGATCAACGAAATGCGATCGCATCGCATCACTCGCGTAAGTATTTTCCTCCACTAATCTCTGTTCTGTTCTGTCTCATTGCAATTGATATGCAGTCAATCTTAGAACGTACTTTACACAACCATTATCCAAGCTGTCTTAACGGTTTGATTAACAAGTCCATAAGCATCAAATTGAACTCGGAACTTATAATATGGTAGATTTTTTGCTCTTTTTTACCCCCACTCTCTGGTTTGATCTATTTGCAGGCTACATTGAGTGTTGGATGTACTCTTGGGTGTCAAGCAGATGAATGTTGTGTAAGTTTTTACACTCCAATTCTCAGTAAACGACAACTGACGATACCTGACCTTAAATCTAAACTTACTCCAATCCAACACGATCTAAAAACCCACATGTGTCGTAAAATCAAGCATCAAGGGGAAAGATGTCTGATAAACAATAGATCAGGAGAATGGTGTGATTGTGAAGCTGGTACTACATGTGTCGCCAATGGAAAGTCTGGTTTAGATAGATTTTTTGGTACTTGTAAATAGACCTTAACATTACGGAATAAAGATTATAATTTATTAAATGTGTTTTCATATAGATATATTCATATATATCAAGTCTAAAGAGTCAGTATTGCTAAATTTTACAGTTAAAAAAAATCCTTCTCCCAATTTCCAGTTACTTAATGGAACGTGATTTATGAAATATTCAAATATGGTTGCCACACCGCATTTTCTATTACATTTTACTGTAAGTCTATTAACTCTTTTACTATAATATAATAAAGTAATAGTTATGAGAGTGGGTAAGAGAATTAAACAACACTTTCCTGTATCTTTTAATGCTAAAAATCGAACGCGTTTTAAAGAACAAGGGCAATAATTCATATTAAATATTTTTCGATTTTTTCGATTTTCAATAGGGTTCATCCTTGGGTGATAATAAACAATTTCAGCAAGTTTCGTCAAAATCCATGAAGAATTGTGACTTGTAGAGTGTTAACGAGCTAAAAATCGAACGCGTTTTGAAGAACAAGGGCAATAATTCATATTAAATATTTTTCGATTCGTTTGATTTTCAATAGGGTTCGTCCTTGACAGATAATAAACAATTTCAGCAAGTTTCGTCAAAATCCGTTAGGAATTGTGACTTGTAGAGTGTTAACAAGCAATTGTGGAAGGACCGACGGACGGACAGACGGACGGACCTACGGACATGGGTGACGGCAATATACGCTCCACATTTCATGTGGGCGTATAAAAATTATATCAGTTCCTTGCACCAAATGTACCAATTTCAATCCATATCTTATGTTGGTGCAAAACAAAACACTGTTTATTTCATATGTATATATTTAAAATAGATTTAATGAACACGTGGTAATTAACAACAATCTTATATATTTTCAAACAACCGGAATTAAAAATATCCAAATATTATGCAAATATTGAACCTGTATTTTTTTGTCGTGCTTGTCAGTAGATGTATCTCCAAATAAACGTCAATAAATACAAAATATATTCCAATTTCTTGTGTTTGTATTTCCTGTAATAATACAGATCAAGCTTTCCAATAATACCTTAGAATATATGTTTAAGATTCAATTTTTTAAGATATTGTTGAGTGAAATTACATTACCTATTTTTGTTGGTTAATGTTAAAAATTAACATTATTATATCGTCGCTGTTCAAATTAACATAATGTACATATAAAATTTCTATATAACAGATAGTATTAAAGATATAAATATTCATATATAACAATAGAGGTTTATGGAACGGATCTTAATTAATAAGGCAAATTCTCAAAGATGCTAAAAGTGTTCAAAATGTTAGAAAAATATTCTTCAAATGAACGGATTATGAAAAAGGCAAATATATAACTTGGAACGGACATTCTGCATAAATTGTTCATGTTAGCGATTAATTGTAAAAATATATAGATACACAAAAATTGTGATTGCATATTATATTACAGTTTTCTACTCTGTTTTGTTACTGTCATCAAACCGTTTAGCCCTATATGAACAATTTAATATATAAGGCAACAACAGGAAACGTGCATTATAAGAGCTCCTTTAATATCAGGCCCGTAGGAAGCAATTTCAGATTGGGGGGGCAAATTTTGCAAAAACTCATTCCAAAGGGTGGTGGTACTGAATTCAATGTTGCTCCTGCATATATAGAGCAATATTGATTTTACTGGCCCCAACAACATACCAGTAACTTCTTGTTTTATCTTGAAATTTTTTTTTTTTTATTGCTATAGTCATTAATGTCAAAATTATTGGGGGGGGCAGATGCCCCCCCTGCCCCCCCTGCCCCCCCTGCCCCCCCTGCCCCCCCTGCCCCCCCTGTTCCTACGGGCCTGAATATTATTCCTCTTTAAATTGCCATTTAAAATTTGAACTTAACATCTAAATATACTATTTCTGTTTAAAAATAACAACATATATTTACAATGGAAAAGGCAAGATAAATTACTTGCAAAATTTATTATTAATAAATATATAACGTATACCACATATTATGCGATATGCTATTATATCGCTATAATAAACTGTATACTTGTATAAACATAGATATGTTCAATTTTGAGATTCAATATAAAACGTAACATTGAGCAAATAATGTGAACATTACCATATCTTAAACACAGTAAAAATATAGTAATACCATATGCTTCTCAATTTTAATCTGGTATTATTTAGAAAAGCACTTAAAAAAGAGTCGTATCACCGTTTTACTTTTTATGTGATATAATATATACGGCAAAACATTAAAAAAAAAATTATGACGATATATACAATTCAATAACAACAAATATTATCAATTATGGAGAGTCATCGTATTATGCAAAACAAAATATGTACAAAATCTCATGGAATGTTGTCTTTTATTGTCTTAACAAACCTAAATTCAGTATGTTTTTCTCTGACGTTGCTTCATATAATCAGCTTTTAAAGTGTAAGCGTCTACAAAGTTTTACGAAAATATATCATGTTTTATAATTCCTTTCTTGTGGTGTTTCGCATTGGGTACCAGCCCAAACATTTTACCGTGGATACTATACCCTGATCAACGAAATGCGATCGCATCGCATCACTCGCGTAAGTATTTTCCTCCACTAATCTCTGTTCTGTTCTGTCTCATTGCAATTGATATGCAGTCAATCTTAGAACGTACTTTACACAACCATTATCCAAGCTGTCTTAACGGTTTGATTAACAAGTCCATAAGCATCAAATTGAACTCGGAACTTATAATATGGTAGTGTTTTGTGCGCACTTCCAATCCAATCAACGAATTGATGCTTAATTGTCTAATGAATACACAAAACTTGTGACACTAAATTTACATTCCCCGAGTATAATTCACATTTCACTAAATCTCTTCACACCCGGGAAATTCTGGCTTCAACGCCCCCAGCTGCACCACGGTCTGAACTCGGTGCAGATTCTAAACTAATGTTCATCATTTGAGAATCGTGAGAAGGTTGTCGAGTATATGGAACCCCAGAGGATATCATACTTATTCCGTGTGGTACAATGTTCTGATTGTGTACTGGTGATTGGTGGGCTTTTCTGGACAAGACTGGACTATTTACATCATTCATAGGTTGTTGTGTGTTTTGATGGATGACAGGAAGCTCTGATGATACTCTTTGTGGTACTTGTGGCTGGTTTTGACGAGGTGGTTTTGGGATTTTATCTATGTTTCTCTGACGAAAGATTGTATGTTGTTCAGTCTCAGATGGTGACAACCGCTGTGGAGACTGATTTGGGATTGATGATAAAGAAATACTTTGAAAACTGTGTGTCGGTGACATCTCGTAAGGAGTTCCAGCAATCTGAGAGCTCCTGTCACTGTGATTGGGTGACGCTAACGTTTGTTGATGACGTGCTGGAGACTGATGCTCATTAGACTCTGGAGGAGTTACAATATCACTGTACTCAACTTGTTCTTCAGGTGAATGTTGATTCGAAGGCGTGTAGGGGACCTGAATTGGTAAGCGAAATCCGCGACTTGCCTGTTGATTTGTTGGTACATGTCCATTTCCAATCAGACTTCCATGTCGGTTTGGATCTTCCATATACATCTGATCGCCGTAGTATTGAGATAAAGGTGAAGATAAAGTATGTGATGTTGGTCTCTGGGTAGGACTAGATACACCTGACAGTCTTTGGTTTGCTTGTTGAGTTAGATCAGGCTTGACTGGAGACAAGCTTCCGGGAGTCAAGCTACCCAGAATTCCGCCTTGTGGGGATTGACTACTGAGGATAGATCCGTTAGCATGGAGATAGTGGTCATCATGAATAAATGCGTGGTTGTTGATACCAATATTATTCAAACTTCCAATTGAATTAAGACTTGGATTTACGAATTTTATTGTCTCCTGACCAGGATGGTACCGGGCTGTATCAAATTGCCTGTTCTGATAAGGTATTCCTCCTGGGATTGGTTCATACAGGTGCTGGTTCTCAACAGCTTGCATTTGTTTTGAAAGAGCTGAAATGGTAATAAAACATTATTATAGATTGATAGCCACATAAAGTTTTTCGAGGAATATCCCTGTCGGAGAAGTCACGCGAAAAATGTTTCTCAATGACATTTTCTCTGCATTGCGCTTTACGATCTATCACATGTCCCCCCTGAAAAATACCATATATCTGGCAACGTGCCTGTTTTAATTCCAAAATGGATAATATCAAGTACACTCACCTTCAACCTTCCTTCTGAAATATGAACATGTGACTAGTATGATCAAGATTAAAGCCAGGATTAACACACCAACAAGTACGATGAGGATTATATCTGGTATTCTAAATCGTTCATCTATTTGTGGTGTGGTTGCAGCAGGACTTGGCGATACAGAAGGGGCGTCAACCTTTCGTTGGCATTTCTCACAACGATTATTTTCACATCCAGACTGTACGTCGGTTAACAGATCTCCGAGTTCATTGTAGAACTTAAGTCGATCCTTATGAAGAGTGAGTCCCCGGTTATTGTAATATCCAACCTGAAAGAGACACGGAAATGTTTACCTACAGAATTTGAATTTCCCTAAAGAAATATATGGTATAACAAAGAAAATCAAAGGGTTTCAGAACAGGAACATTAGCAAAAGCATAGTTTGAACATGCATTTTGGTCTACTATCGTGACTAGACCATGGATAAATGAAAGGCAAGCGTATTACTACACATAATGGCTTAAAATGCCTCGTGTAAATGAAATGAACCACAGGTTTAGAATCGTCGAACAGGAATATTTAAAGTAAAATGCAATCTTACCTCTTCATACACTAATTTTGAATTTTGTTGAATATTATAAATTTTAAATCCAAGCTCCCCATTACCATTATCATCAAACAGCCGGAAGTAAGAATCCGACGCCTTGGTCTTCAGCTCAATGTTCCGGATGTTCTCTAGTACCATGGAACTGTACCTCGATTCATAGAAAAAGTTACACGGAAATGGACCATCATTACAAATATCTGCTTTTGTCTTCTTCATTGACTCAGTAACAGCAAATACGGCACTGCGGACATGAGCTAATCTTTGGTCCTCTAAATGTTCTCCAAGGTTTTCTTCGTTAAGTTTGAGAGAAGGAGAACACTGACTATCGAATACATTGTTAAAGTTTCCTTTGATATTACATTTAAACAGATGTTGCCAAAATTCACCAAACCATGGATTATATTGAGTATTTTCGAGGTTCCTATCCAACATATATCTTCTAAATTCTTGGGTTTCAACCTGTGGTGATGCAAGATCAAGTGTTAGGCTTCCTCGGGCAGCCTTTCCACCATCCAATAACAATTGTTGCTTTGTTCCCCACTCTTCACTGGCAAGGAATATGAAATCTCCATAATCTTGACCACTGTTTAAAATCTTAATCACGTCTGAGTACCTTGTGTCAATCCCGAAAAATACCACAATCTTAGCTTGACGATTTTTTAGTTCTAGAACTGTTTTGTAAAGGGCTGGTTCATCAGCATTGGTTTCACTGATAGGCATGGGTTCCCCGACACATACACCGTTTTCTTCAGCAACCCTCACAAACTGGTCTTTTCCCTTAGTTCCATAATTGTTAGCAACATATAATATATCAACATATTCCCAACCCATGGCCTGGATCACAGCGACCATTGCTTCAGCTTGGTCCTTATCACTTGGGACTGTTCGGATAAAGTAAGGAAAATTTGTCCTATCGTCTAAATCAGGAGACGACGACGCGTAAGATACTACAGGTATATTCAAAGGAGAGAAAAATTCAGCAACTGGAATGGTAACTCCGCTGGATAAAGCCCCTATAACACTAACCACCTTATTCCAAGGAATGAGTTTGGTAAACATTTCTTTGGTGGCTTCAAAACCACTGAAATAAGTGGAAAGTGTCGTGGCTATCTTCAAAGGATTGTAACAATCGTCGAAGGCTATTGCTCCAAAGTTAATACCAGTATTGGTCTTGGCCTTTTCTACTGAATGAAGAAACCCTTCTAATAGAACAGTATCACTGGAAACATTTCTAAAACCATCACAGCCAAACCGTCCGACTGGATCTCTCTCATGCAATGAAAATATACCAACGATGTATACATCTCCTTCGATTAAAATCATTGGAGTTTTGGAATCGTCTATACAGCTCTTGCAGTGTTTTAAACAGGCAGAGTTGGGTGGGTTCAAACCGTTTACTTCACGTCCATCAGCAGCTTGAAATTTTATACGAGGTTTGTCGAGATACAGTATTCCATCTGTAAAGTTACCAACTTGATCAAACTGAAATTAGATGGAAATTTCAGTTTATTCTAAGGTTTTTATAACAATAAGTATAAACATATTCAGTGAAAAATTTGAATGCGTAGAGATTACACGTATACACAGTAAAAATTTAAAAAGATAAATTTGTATATACTTACCGATTTACTCTGTGATAAATAGGAGTTGACAAGGTAAGATACTGACAAAGGAGTGACGTCCCCTGTTTCACTAAACCTGAAGTTGCGGTTCTTATTTTTATATGACCCTGGGAGAAACTTGGGGTCGATGGTTGAGTAGTCCACTACTACTTTTCTTACATAATCTATAAGGTTTCCTTTTGCAATATCATCCTTTAAATCGGCACACACGGTTTCTTGGCTCGAACATTTGCGAGTGTGAGCATCTTTCAATGATGCTAATAAAGCAAACACGGCATCAATGGTCAAAGACACATACTCGGAATGTCTTGTATAGGGAACTGGCATGATTCCCTGTTGTAAATATTCAGTAATTAAACTATCTTGAACGAGGTTGTTCTTGACCTCTTCTAAATGTTGCGAGTAAAACTTTGAAAAATCAGGCATCTGAGTGGTGGACGGAGATAGCGTAAGAGCATTTGTTACAATGTTCTTGTTCGTAGCGAAAACATCTAGGTTTTGTCCAACGGCTTCAGACATGATCCATCGGAAATTCGCGGATATATCTTCATTGATGCTATGGACGTAGAACATTAAATTTTCAGCCGTATCTTTCTGTCCAAAATAAACTACAGCTAATGTGTTGTCTTGGGCATTAAAAGACGTACTTCTCAGTTCGTTAACAATATGGTCTAAATTATCATGTTCAATTGCTAAAGCAACTGCGATGCAGATCTTCTCCTGCTTGGTCCGTTCAAGTAATCTGTCTTTACCACGCTGGCCGTAAGGATCGGGTGAATATACAACTGCAATGTACGACCAGTGAAACTCTTTCAGTATCTGAATGATCGCCTAAAATAAAATACATACCAGTATGTTAATCAAAATATCAATGGAAATCGTATGAAGAAGAAAAAGGCCATGTATGTCCTGAGTACATGTATATGATTTCTGTAAACATTCTAAAAATGGAGATTCAAATTCTGCAATCTTAATATGTTTGTATGTTATCCACTATCATAGTATTGCTTTTTGATTTCTAAGTGCACCTTACTGGTGACTGTTTCACGATGTCATGGAAATCGTTTTCTGCCAAAAATAATGTGATGCAGGTTGAAAATTACCAAATGATTAAATTATCGTTTGTAAGATTACCTACCTCGACTTGATGTGAATCAGATGGAGCTGTTCGAAATAGATTTGGATGAAGTGTTTTGTTGCTAAAACCATCCATGGTAGCTGATGGAGATATAATTGGTATATCTGTTTCATTTAATAGTTCACTTACGATCTCTGCTGTAGGACTTCTACTAGGACCGATTATACCTGAATAAAAAGTTATAAATATTAAGCAGTAATCAAATATCATTGTATTGCAGCAAAGCTGTAACGACATAGCTATCATCAGTATTTATTAGAACAGCAAGAAGCTCTTAAGATATCTTAATGGATTCTCTCCCTTGAATAGTATCAGCGGTTGATAGGCTACTTATTGAAATATTGAGTATTGAAAGCAAGCATTTTAGGAATTTTACAAATATTGCAAATGGTCTACATGGAGACTTATTATAGGTAAAATGAGACGGAAAAGGGATTGAGCATTGTTAAAGAATCTGGAAGTAAGTGGCCTTTGGTCCAAATATTCGGTTAATTTGAGAGTTGCTTTAGGCTTCCTTGTGCGAAAATTCTGTTTAAAGGTGCTTGAGTAAGGAATTTAACGATTTTTTACATTTTGATAGTTAAATTATTAAACATACCTATATTAGGTATAACCGAATTGTTTGATATACAGTCTGTAACAGCTCTAGATATATGAGGGTTGATAAGCGACATGGCATTTCTAGCAGCAATCAACTTTGATCTGCAGTCATCGTACAACTGGAACCCTGTAAACGAAAAAAAATTATAATGATAAAGCTGTAACGTTTTCAAATAACGTAGCGATATGCCACTGAAAAATTATCTATCATTAGTGGTATTCATGATAGTTTCATTTGTTTGCTTTTGATCCTACAGAAATTGTTAAAGGGATTGTAAAGAACTTGTCTAATATATATATACTGGGGTCACTTGTTTCAGTATGCACCAATACAATTCAATTGGATGTCTCTGGTCCCAGGATCCAGCATTTTCCACTTAAATTTAATAATGGCTTTACACTTGCGAGAGAAAACATCCAATGGTTTGACGTGATCAAGATGGTTTAACTGAAACTGGAACCACAGACGTCTGATTGACAGATTGAAAACTTGAATGGTACAAATTGATGCTTTTTAAAAAGTGTCACCGATACAAATAAATATACGTAGCAAAACTGATTGAACTTATGGTCCAAAATCCATAATATTTTCTAGATTGGAAATCCTATACCAGGCTAGTCATGGCTAAGGTATTAAAGTGTCTTATTTTTTCAAAGCAGAAAAGTGTCGTCTAAAACTCTGACGTTCCCTTATATTTTGATACGAGTTGCTATAATTCAGATGTGTCATTTGGTAAAGCCAATAACTACATCACTACATGTGTTTTTGTTGAACATTTTATAAATAAAATAGGACATCACATTTATTTAATTAAAAGAAAATCCAAGAATTTTCCAAAAATAATATATAAAGCAACCCTACTGCTCCTTTAAATGGGTATTCCCCTCTACTCAAGTAAGGACACGTTTTATCGAGAATTAATTAGGTTACAACAATTCCAATATACCCTGACAATGCTTAGCTACAGACAATAGATACCCTTGGTAACCATCAACAATGGTCACGTGATTAATATGTTTCCCTGCCAACGGTACACATTTATAATTGATTAGACCCAATCGATTCCAACTTCAACTATAGTGCAGATATTATCTTTTAACTTTAAGATATTTCAATGAAAGAATCAAACCTCAAGTAGCCTACAAAGAGAACCACAAAGACAGCTTTTATATCTCTGGTTCCATATCTGCAGTATTAGTATCTCCTCACGAACACAACCTAAAGGACCATTAGGACAATTTGAACAAATAACTTTGAACTCTGTAGTAGATTTTGAAAGTTCACAACTGTCGTTTTGGCATTTTCTCTCCTTACGCTCTTATTGCCCAGGATGGTCTTAACATAGAAAAGCGATTCCTTGAGTGAAAGGAGTTGAAAACAAGGATTCTATAATTACAGAGTTTTTTGTTTAAATTAGCATGAGACAACGCCCATAACAACATCTGTAACACAGTATATTAAAACAACTGGTATTTAATGGAGTTTATTGATTACTTATAGTAGTTTGATCCGTTTTGATAATATCGAACAGTTTAGTACTTTTCATATAGTGTTTGCTCTACAAATATCAAGAAAGTTATATTTGTGAGGAAAGATGACATCGCCTCTGTCTGGCAGTATATCTGTTTTGGATGAAACTATGTGGTGCGAAAAGACGTTGATATTAGGAAAAAACTTCTATTTTGACTTCATGAATTCGTCTCCGAGTTCTTTGAACGAAACTTGATAATAGTGCTGGCGTCTATTGGCAATGTTCAAACTGTGTTCTGTCTTTATTTATAAATCTTAGGAGCCTAATTTCTTTGGATTTCATAGGCATGTCAATCCACGATGTCAAGTCCCCACAAACTAAGCTAAGGTTTTCATTTATGCCTCTGATATGTTGACTACGTTCCCCACTTCATCCACGCCCTTGTGTATGAGGACATGTTTATAAGACATACAATGAACATAACTCTCATATTACATAATGATATGTATTTTTAGCAAGGTATTGTTGTGTTCTAATTGTAATCCTATATGTCAATTTGTTGAGTGGTTGTAATAGATATATACTGACATGCAACCCGTTTAACAAACTTATTCTTCATAGATTACTGTTCTACTGTATCATTTAACATAAGTATGATATGAAGTCATCTAGCCTCGACAGAACGAAACATAATGAACAAATATTCATCTAGCATCGACAAAACGAAAAATAATGAACAAATATTCATCTAGCATCGACAGAACGAAAAATAATGAACAAATATTCATCTAGCATCGACAAAACGGAAAATAATGAACAAATATTCATCTGGCCTTGACAGAACGAAAAATAATGAACAAATATTCATCTAGCCTCGACAGAACGAAAAAAAATGAACAAATATTCAATGAACAAATATTCATCTAGCCTTGACAGAACGAAAAATAATGAACAAATATTCATCTAGGATCGACAGAACGAAAAATAATGAACAAATATTCATCTAGCATCGACAGAACGAAAAATAATGAACAAATATTCAATTAGCATCGACAATACGGAAAATAATGAACAAATATTCATCTAGCCTTGACAGAACGAAAAATAATGAACAAATATTCATCTAGCCTTGACAGAACGAAAAATAATGAACAAATATTTTTCTAGCATCGACAGAACGAAAAATAATGAATAAATATTCATCTAGCATCGACAGAACGAAAAATAATGAACAAATATTCATCTAGCATCGACAGAACGAAAAATACTGAACAAATATTCATCTAGCATCGACAGAACGAAAAATAATGAACAAATATTCATCTAGCATCGACAGAACGAAAAATACTGAACAAATATTCATCTAGCATCGACAGAACGAAAAATACTGAACAAATATTCATCTAGCATCGACAGAACGAAAAATACTGAACAAATATTCATCTAGCATCGACAGAACGAAAAATAATGAACAAATATTCATCTAGCCTCGACAGAACGAAAAATAATGAACAAATATTCATCTAGCATCGACAGAACGAAAAATAATGAACAAATATTCATCTAGCATCGACAAAACGGAAAATAATG
Organism: Lottia scabra; assembly: GCA_029955415.1. NCBI lineage: Eukaryota > Metazoa > Mollusca > Gastropoda > Lottiidae > Lottia > Lottia scabra. Next base: position 1,336,927 of record JARJEI010000013.1, on the reverse strand, counting down.
AACAAATATTCATCTAGCATCGACAGAACGAAAAATACTGAACAAATATTCATCTAGCATCGACAGAACGAAAAATAATGAACAAATATTCATCTAGCATCGACAGAACGAAAAATAATGAACAAATATTCATCTAGCATCGACAGAACAGAAAACACTGAACAAAACATTCATCCGGACTCGAAAGGGCTGAAAACAACGAACAAATATTTTTTGTAAAAGAATGATATTTATACTTATAACAAATTAGTGACCAGCATTCACCTTAAAAGAAACTATGGGTGTATAAACCATGTATGTAAAATTTTGATGCGTTTGATATGTTTAGCAAACTAAATTTGATTAATGTCTTCAGTGGGCCCTAATTAACTACAGTTTTAGTCACTGTCAGAATTTGACAATCTTATTTCGTGGTGTACTCAGATCCGTCTTATATCATAATTGTTGTAAGTCAATGGAGAGGAAAATCTTTTATAACAGGATGTAGTTATAATTTCATATCACATAATATTATTACCTATTTCAAAATAAACAGGTAAACTTCTGAACGTGTTTTCCCACGTCAACAAAATAGACAAGACATACATTTTAATGTGACATTCATGTGCACATTGTGCAAAATTTGTAAATCTGCCCTAACATGCTAATTTTAGAATGTTGACGCATGGACACCTATTCATGATAATACAAAAATATCTTGACCTTTTGCTTAAGGCATATCATTAATCTGAATTATTACTCAATGGTAACAATAACTACCTTAACCTATTTTGATTGATCTACCTTTTCTAATCAGACCTGTAGAATGAATAAACTCTATTGCAACATTATATAAAACCTTTACAATCTTTAACGAATATGTATAAGAATTAAATGCCAAAGAAATATCCGGCAGGTCTATTAGCCTTAAATAAAGAATATACAAAAAATATTGTTAAATTTTAACTACGGACTGAAAATTGCCTCCATAAGTATTGTTCTTACGTGCATAAAATCAGACTCGAAGCCAGGAAATTTCAATTTCTAGAATGGAACGATGGCACTAAAAAAAAAAACTAACAATTTGTTTTACTAGTTACTAATATCATTATACCCTTAGATAGATAGTGAGAAGGGATAAACTTAATGATTATCCTTATATTTAAATTAAATAAATTCGCATTTGTTTATAATAAAGTCTTTCGTTCATATTGCATTCTTGTTTAATTACTAGTGTATCCTATATCTATATAAATACAACCATTGCTCTTAAATACCGCAATATTTAATTATTCAAAAACTAGGTAATAAATATTGATTGGTTACCTTGACAACGGTGACAACATCTGTAGGTATATAGTAACATTAGATACTATTTTAATATCAGACATTTAAATGATAAAATTAATCAATATGTATCATAATTATTATTTTATATACAAAATAGATAGCAATCTAGGCTCAAGTTCATTATATTATTATTACTTGTTTATAGTGATATACATGCTTGTTATAAGTAAACTGCTTAAGTAACGATATTTTCCAGATAGGCAAAGCATGTACATATTGTATATAGCCAAATAGATGAGATAGTGGTTGCATGCTACGAAAGGGATTGCCTTTACACATATATTACTATTTACGAGTTTTGTTTGTGTTTCAAATTACCAAAAAAAATGTATGATTTTAAGCATGTTTATTAGTCGATTTAAAAATCACATATTATGTTACCTACGTCCGTTTCGCACACGAGGTTTACCTATATAGAGTGAAACACAGTAAAAATAAAACATCTTCTGACGTGGTGAAAAGACGATGGCAAAGCCTGTCAAAAGGTACCATAAAAGACCTTTTAGAAATTTTGAGCATGTTTTTTTTTTTTTTTTTTTGTGCCCTAAAATAAATCTTTGAATGTTTACGTTTAGGATTGTAACTGATATGTCGGCCTTGAATAATATGCATTAAATTACAATTGTATTCAAAAACATATCCTTATGTAAGTTATAGAAAGATAGGCTATATTATATGACCATTGTATTATTTTCATATTTTACTACTCCTTAATCCTTCAACTACTCGGGATGGGTTAAATGTAAAATATAACTATAATTGCAGTGCGTTCGATTCTTCGAACGCACTGCATTGTTTTGCAAATGACTTTTTTGCAGTGCGTTCGATTTCGAACGCACTGCTTTGTTTTCATAATGATTTTTGCAGTGCGTTCTAGCGAACGCACTGCTTTGTTTTCATAATGACTATTTTTTTTTTTTCGAATTCTGGTCACGATCCCCAGCCAAAACTGCACATGCCACGCATAATCTGACATGATTTCCCACAATAAATATGTGCTCATTAGTGAATGAATATAAAATGACGCATTTTCACATAACCGGAAATGACGTATGAAAACAAACGTGTTTTAAAATTTTTGCCATTATCACCTCTTCTTTTCAACCGATTTTGATGGGATTTTTTTTGTTTATTTCATTAATCGATTTGCTTTTAGATAAAAGTTTCAAAACATGCACTTTAAGAATTTTGTCGCTGACTTTTGGAGCACTTTTTTAGACAATTTTTTTAACTTTTGCAATTTTATTTTGAGCAATCTGAAAACTTACACGTTCATAGACATTTTGATTGCGAACAAAATGGTATTTTCAAAAAGTTTATATCACTTCCGGTTTTGACGTCATTCGCTTGCAAAGTTGAAATTTTAACTTCTTGAATAATGAAAATATGCAAAAAAATCGTTTTGCAATGTGCTAGGAATGATCATTGACAAATTATGAAATGATAAAATTTGACCCAGATATTTCATATTAGCCGCCATCTTGAAATGACTGATTTTTCTTTAAATCGAAATTCAGAATCAGGGAATCATCCGATTTGAATGAAAATGATGTCTAGGGAATCTTCAATCGATTGTTAACAAAACATGGGAAGCCGATTTTTGAATTTCGATTCAGAATTGTTTTTATTTCCAGTTAAAATTTTTCAGTAATAGTCAAAACTTTTAAGGCTCATATCTTGTGACCTTGACCTTGAGTGACCTTGTGACCTGAACAAAAGTTGTTGCCCTTGACGAGATCTATCCAATGATATAATCATTTTAGATGCCAAATGTTTACTTCCGGTTTTATGGCCGTCAGAAAATTGCAATTTTTGACTTTAAACAGCTCTGTCACGTGACCTAATTCACGTACGTCACAAATTATCTTTTATTATTATCACGCTTTATCTCCTGTTTTCAAAAATGTATAACACTAGATATTTCGATCAAAATTGCTTTTTCGAATTTTGTTCTTTGTTCTATAGTAACTCTGCGTGTTTTTTTTTGGCGGGAAAAAACACGTGTTATCTGAATTACGGATTTCATAAGATAGGTAACAATTTTTTCTTAAGATATGGAAGAACATGACTAACTAAGAAAAAAATATGATAAAATCGTAACCGGAACTAACACGCTGGCCACCATCTTGAATGAACATGTTTTCCTTAAATCGAGAGAAGTGAACAGGGTATCGTCCGATTTGTATAATAATGATGTCTAGGGCATTTTCAATCTATGGCCAACAAAATGATGACAGCCAATTTGCTAATTTCGATTATGATGTTTGCCTATTTCCGGTAAAAGATATTCAGAAATGGCCAAAATTTTCAAAGCTCATTACACGTTACCTTGCATTTGGGTGACCTTATGACCTGAACAAAAGTTATTGCCCATGATGAGATCTACCCAACGATGTATTAATTTTTGTTGTCCAATATTTACTTCCGGTTTTATAGCCATTTAAAAATTGTTAGTTTGAACTTTGAACAGCTCTGTCACGTGACGTCACGTCACAAAATATCATCTTTTCTTATTACGCTTTACCTCCTCTTTCCAGTGATATATAACACTAGATATTTCGATCAAAATTGCTATTTGGAATTTTGTTCTTTGTTCTATAGTAACTCTGCGTGGTTTTTGGCGGGAAAAAAACACGTGTTATCTGAATTACGGATTTCATAAGATCGATTTATATAATTTTGATGTTTATGGCATTTTCAATCTATTGCCAACAAAATGAGGGCAGCTGAATTGCTAATTTCGATTATGGTGTTTGTCTATTTCGGGTATAAGATATTCTGCAATTATTGTAACACTTTTAAAGCTCATAACTTGTGACCTTGCCATTTGTTGACCTTATGATCCGAACAAAAGTTATTGCCCGAAATGAGATCTATCCAATGGTGAATCCATTTTTGTTGTCCAATATTTACTTCTTGTTTTATAGCCATTTGAAAATTGTCAGTTTGAACCTAATTCGCGTACGTAACAAAAAATCGTCTTTTCTTATTATGCTTTATCTCCTCTTGATATATAATAGTAGATATTTTAATCATTTTGCTTTTTTTTTTTAATTTGGAAATTTTGTTCATTGTTCTAAAGTAACTGCGTGGCTTTTTTGGCGCGAAAAAACACGTGGTTCCTAAATTGTGGATTTTAAAGAGAGTCGACACATTCTTTTGAAGATATAAAATGACATAACATTCATAGAAAAAAAAGGATAAAATTGGACCCGGAAGTAACTAGTAGACCACCATCTTGAAATGACAAACTTTTCTTTAAATCGATATAAGTGATCAGGATATCATCCGATTTACATAATGTTGATGTCTATGGCATCTTCAATATATTACTAACAAAATGGTGACAGCCGATTTCCTAATTTTGATTAAAAGTTTTGTCTATTTCCGGTTAAAGAAATTCAGCAATAGCAAACACTTTCAAAGCTCAAAACTCGTGATCTTGACGTTTGATGACCTTTTGATCTGAACCAAAGCTATTGCCCTCGATAAAATCTATCAAATGATGTTTTACTTTGTGTTTTCCGATGTTTACTTCCGGTTTAATAGCCGATTGAAAATTGAGATTTTTAACTATAAACAGCTCTGTCACATGACCTATTTATATGCAGGACTAAAATGCAACCGTTCAAGGATGTTTAAATTGCGCACTGCTCAGTACCGTTATCACGGTTCTAGTTTTTTTTTTTTTCGAATTCTTCCCATCTCGCTCAGCCAAAACTACGCATGCTACATACTCACTGATGCGACTTCCTATTCACAAATGGTGGCCACCGTTACATGAATATACATTGATGCATTTTAATCCAACCGGAAATGACGTATGACGCAAAAACGTATTTTAGGGTTTTTGAAATTACGTCTCTAATTTTTGTCCGATTTTGATCGGATTTTGTGGGTTAATACCTATAATCTAACAGCTACAAGATGACTTCTTACTAAAATTCAAAAATTTTATTTTTGACACTGACTTTTTTAATTTGAAATTTTGTGAATTTTTTAACTTCTACAATTTTATTTTGTTCGATTTGAAAATTTACATGCAGATAGACATTTTAATTCTAAATACAAGTCTGTCATTTAAGTTTCGATATCACTTCCGGTTTTGACGTCATTCGCTCTCAAAGTTGAAATTTCCACTTCCGGAATTTTGAAGATATTCGAAAAATTCTTTTTGCAGTATGTGTATTATGTAGACACAAAAGTATACAAATGATAAAATTTGACCCGGATGTAACAGATCAGTCGCTAAATTGAAATGGTATATTTTCATAAAACGCAAAATGGGGCCTCAGGGTGTTATGGAATTTGTATAATTTTTAAGTCTATACAATCTACAGTCGATTGCTACCAAATAGGGTTTGTACCCGGGATTCCCGTTCCCGGGAATTCCCGGGATTCCCGGAGTTTCTGGCGAGTACTCATTCCCGGGAACAGCACTCCATTCCCGGGAATGGGAACATAGATTTTTTCACATTTATTTCACCATTGACAGTGGTAAATTCTGTCATCTGGAGGGATACAAATCACCAAAATTTCCTCCATCCAAGCCTCAAAGCCCTAATCCGCCCCTGACGGCAGCGATGGTGGTGATACCCGAGACATCTGTTGAAATTTCTTTGGAAAAAAAACTTATAAAAACTATCGACGAGGAACTCAAGTAATGTCAGAAAGAGAATACATGTATTATCACTTTCATTTGGGAATTTAGGTCATTTGAGCAGATAGGCCTAAAGACTCTGACATCGAATCTGGAATTTAAACATAATGCTCTGAAGTCAATCAATCCGTAATCAGTCGCAGCGGAATAACGTTTTCTGTTGCAGGCAATTTTGCTCTCGCCTATAGGGGTGAAATCATTGTGCGCGTTGGTCTTCCTAAAACATTGGTTAGATTCGTCGGTAACATAATCCACTTCCACCGCCACTAATCAATACTAAAACCTATTTGCATAGAGCGATTTTGGGTTCAAAAGTTGTTCTTAAATATTGCGAATTATGTGAAAATAAAATTTGATATGAAACTACATAGATAGCTTTAGCTATTATGTCCTATATTTTTGTAACGGTTGCTAGTTTGACTAGCTCTTATATGTTGAAATTGATTCCCGGGATTCCCGGGAATCCCGGGAATAGCATAAATTTCATTCCCATTCCCGGGAATGAGATATCCGGGAATGCTGCAAACCCTACTACCAAAACATGGGAAGCCAATTTTTGAATTTCAATTCTGAATTTTTCTAATTTCCGGTTAAAATAAATCAGTAATTGTCAAAACTTTCAAGGCCCATATTTCGTGACCTTGACCTTTTGTGACCTAATGACCTGTACAAAAGTTATTGCCCTTGATGAGATGTATTCAATGACATATTTTTTTCAGATGCCCAATGGTTACTTCCGGTTTTATAGCCGTTTGAAAATTGCAGTTTTTAACTTTAAACAGCCATACCACGTGACCTAATTTACATATGTCTTATTTTCTTTCACCTTTTTACTATGCTCTGTCTGCTCTTTCCAATGATATACAACACAATACATTTGAATCAAAATTCCGCCTTTTAAAGTTTGAAAAATTTGTGCCAATTTCCATTGAAACTGTGCGTGTTTTTTTCAAATTTTATTTCGATCGGTCTGAAAACTTACAGATAGATAGACAATTTGGTGGCGAACAAGAATATGTTTTCAAAATTTCGATGTCACTTCCGTTTTTGACGTCATCGGCTCTTGCAGTATCTTTGTTATGTGGACACAAAAGTATACAAATGATAAAATTTGAACCGAATGTAACAGATCAGTCGCCATCTCGAAATGGTATATTTTTATAAAACGTAAAATGGGGCCTCAGGGTGCTATGGAATTTGCATAATTTAGATGTCTATGCAATCTACAGTCGATTGCTACCAAACCAGGGGAAGCCGATTTTTTAATTTCAATTCTGAATTGTTCTTATTTCCGGTTAAAATGAATCAGTAATTGTCTAAACTTTCAAGGACCCTATTTCGTGACCTTGACCTTTCCTGACTTATTGACCTGTACAAAAATTATTGCCCTTGATGAGATGTAGCCAATAATATAATTTTTTCAGATGCCCAACGTTTACTTCCGGTTTCAAAGCCGTTTGAAAATTGCAATTTTTTAACTTTAAACAGCTCTGTCGCGTGACATAATTAAATTTGTCCAAACACATGCTATTGTCAAAACAGTTGAAGGGAGAGAACTAACAAATCGTAAATCTTTTAATTATTCAGACCATAAAAAGTTGCCATTCATCTAAATAAGGAAATCTCAATTGAACTTTTCTAATGATCATTTTTCATAATCATTTGGTTAATGCCTTATGATTGATGAAAGAAATTCAGGATGACGCACTGCTCAGCGCCGTTTTGGTACGGCTCTAGTTTTTTTGCAGTGCGTTCTAGCGAACGCACTGCTTTGTTTTGCAAATGACTTTTTTTTTTTTTTGCAGTGCGTTCTAGCGAACGCACTGCTTTGTTTTGCAAATGTCTTTTTTTTTTTTTTTTTTTCCGTTTTCTGGTCAGAGCGCCCAGCCAAAACTATGCATGCCACACATAATCTCTCAAGATTTCCCACGATAATCTACTGCTCGGTATTGTTTAAATGTAAAATGGCGCAGGCCCTACCAACCGGAAATGAGGTATGAGAACATATTGGTTTTGATGTTTTGGCCATTATCTCCTTCATTTTTCAACCGATTTCGATCGGACTGCCTTTGCATATTTCTCTAATCGATTCTCCACGAGACAAAAGTTTAACAATATCATTTTGAGAAAAATCTTGCTGACTTTTGGAGCACCTTTTCTGGACCACTTTTTAAACTTTTGCAATTTTATGTTGATCAACCTGAAAACTTACATGTATATAGACATTTTGATTGCAAACAATTAGCAATTTTCAAAATTTCGATATCACTTCCGGTTTTGACGTCATTCGCTCTCAAAGTTGAAATTTCAACTTCCGGAATTTTGAAGATATTCGAAAAATTGTTTTTGCAGTATGTTTGTTATGTAGACACAAAAGTATACAAATCATAAAATTTGACCCGGATGTAACAGATCAGTCGCCATCTTGAAATGGTATATTTTCATAAAATGCAAAATGGGGCCTCAGGGTGTTATGGAATTTGCATAATTATAATGTCTATGCAATCTACAGTCGATTGCGACCAAAACATGGGAAGCGGATTTTTGAATTTTAATTCTGAATTTTTCTTATTTCCGGTAAAAATAAATCAGTCATTGTCAAAACTTTCAAGGCCCATATTTCGTGACCTTGACCTTTCTTGACCTAATGACCTGTACAAAAATTATTGCCCTTGAGGAGATGTATCCATTGACATATTGTTTTCAGATGCCCAAGGTTTACTTCCGGTTTTATAGCCGTTTGAAAATTGCCATTTTTAACTTTAAACAGCTCTACCACGTGACCTAATTTACATATGTCTTATTTTCTTTCACCGTCTTACTATGCTCTGTCTGCTCTTTCCAATGATATACAACACAATACATTTGAATAAAAATTCCGCCTTTTAAAGTTTGAAAAATTTGTGCCAATTTCCATTGAAACTATGCGTATTTTTTTCAAATTTTATTTCGATCGTTCTGAAAACTTACGGATAGATAGACATTTTGATGGCGAACAAAAATCTGTTTTCAAAAATTTAGTATCACTTCCGGTTGTGACGTCATTTGCTCTTAAAGTTAAAATTTCAACTTCCGGAATTTTGAAGATATTCGAAAAATTCTTTTTGCAGTATGTTTGTAATACAGACACAAAAGTATACAAATAATAAAATTTGACCCGGATGTAACAGATCAGTCGCCATCTTGAAATGGTATATTTTCATAAAACGCAAAATGGGGCATCAGGGTGTAATGGAATTTGCATAATTCTGATGTCTTTGGAATCTACAGTCGATTGCTACCAAAACATGAGAAGCCGATTTTTGAATTTCAATTCTGATTTATGTTTATTTCCGGTTAAGATAAATCAGTAATTGTCAAAACTTTAAAGGTTCATATCTCGTGACCTTGACCTCTGGTGACCAAGTGACCTGAAACAAATTCATTGCCATTGACGATACCTATGCATGGATACTTTCATTTAGGTTTTCCGATGTTTACTTCCGGTTTTATATCCATTTGAAAATTGCAGTTTTTAACTTTAAAGAGCTCTGACACGTGACCTAATTCAAGTACGTCACAAATTCTTTCACAATCTAATTATGCTAAATCTACTTTTTCAATTATATACAACACAATATTTTTAAATGAAAATAGTGCCTTTTGAATTTTGAAAATAAGTTATTCCACCTGCTTGTAAAATATTAAATTCAAATTTCAGTTGAAGGGAGAGTACTACATTTTGACATAAAGCTGCGTTTGGGCGATCGCCCTCTGTCATTCACTTGCGTTTGGGCGATACGTATATCATAAATGTACTTTTTTACATTGTAACAGTTTTAAAAGAAACATTAATATATATTTTCTTTGAACGAATTATGTATTGATAAATTTCGATCTGTATTTCAAACTACGAAGTCTGAATGCTTTGCAGTCCGTTTCTAAATTGAGATTTGGTTCTTTCATGTGTCCTTTTTGCACTTGAGAACTTTTTTACCAATCTTAGAAATTTTGTGATATGCGTTTTCCACTGATGTAAACTGTGATTACCCTTTTTTAATCAGATGTCTTTTCACTATCGAACATGAAATGTTTATTTCACTTTTGACTACCGTGTGTGAACTGGTTATTCTACTTTTCACTACCGAATTCAAAATTGTGCTTTTAAAATTTTGTAACCTCTGCATTTCAATGTAAAACAAGCTTTCTTCTGTAAACTTGACAACATGGATTGAAAGATGTCACTTTTCACCACTGAACGAAACCGGATGCGCACTGCATGGTACCATTCATGGTTCTAGTTTGTTTTTTTTTTCACTTTCTGGTCAGAGCGCCCAGCCAAAACTACACATGCCACATATAATCTCTCAAGATTTCCCACGATAATCTACTGCTCGGTATTGTTTAAATGTAAAATGACGCATGCCCTACCAACCGGAAATGAGGTATGAGAACATATGGGTTTTGATGTTTTGGTCATTATCTCCTTTATTTTTCAACCGATTTTGATCGGACTGACTTTGCATATTTCTCTAATCGATTGTTCACGAGACAAAAGTTTAACAATATCATTTTAGGAAAAATCTTGCTGACTTTTGGAGCACTTTTTCTTGACCACTTTTTCAACTTTTGCAATTTTATATTGATCAACCTGAAAACTTACATGTTTATAGACATTTTGATTGCGAGCAATTAGCAATTTTCAAAATTTCGATATCACTTCCGGTTTTGACGTCATTCGCTCTCAAAGTTGAAATTTCAACTTCCGGAATTTTGAAGATATTCGAAAAATTCTTTTTGCAATATATTTGTTATGTAGACTCAAAATTATACAAATCATAAAATTTGACCCGGATGTAACAGATCAGGCGCCATCTTGAAATGGTATATTTTCATAAAACACAAAATGGGGCCTCAGGGTGTTATGGAATTTGCATAATTTTTATGTCTATGTAATCAACAATCGACTGCGACCAAAACATGGGAAGCCGATTTTTGAATTTCAATTCTGAATTTTTCTGATTTCCGGAAAAAATAAGTCAGTAATTGTCAAAACTTTCAAGGCCCATATTTTGTGACCTTGACCTTTTGTGACTTTGTGACCTGTACAAAAGTTATTGCCCTTGATTAGATGTATCCAATGACATATTTTTTTCAGATGCCCAATTGTTACTTCCGGTTTTATAGCCGTTTGAAAATTGTAATTTTTAACTTTAAACAGCCCTACCATGTGACCTAATTTACATATGTCTTATTTTCTTTCACCGTCGTACTATGCTATGTCTGCTCTTTCCAATGATATACAACACAATATATTTGAATCAAAATTCCGCCTTTTAAAGTTTGAAAAATTTGTGTCAATTTCCATTGAAACTGTGCGTGTTTTTTTCAATTTTTATTTCGATCGTTCTGAAAACTTACAAGTAGATAGACATTTTGATGGCGAACAAAAATATGTTTTCAAAATGTTTGTATCACTTCCGGTTTTGAAGTTATTGGCTCTCAAAGTCGAAATTTCAACTTCCGGAATTTTGAAGATATTTAAAAAATTCTTTTTGCAGTATGTATGTAATATAGACACAAAAGTATACAAATAATAAAATTTGACCCGGATGTAACAGATCAGTCGCCATCTTGAAATGGTATATTTTCATAAAACGCAAAATGGGGCCTCAGGGTGTAATGAAATTTGCATAATTCTGATGTTTTTGGAATCTACAGTCGATTGCTACCAAAACATGAGACGCCGATTTTTGAATTTCAAGTCTGATTTATTTTAATTTCCGGTTAGGATAAATCAGTAATTGTCAAAACTTTAAAGGCTCATATTCTGTGACCTTGACCTCTGGTGACCAAGTGACCTGAAACAAATTCATTGCCATTGACGATACCTATGCACAGATACTTTCATTTAGGTTTTCCGATGTTTACTTCCGGTTTTATATCCATTTGAAAATTGCAGTTTTTAGCTTTAAAGAGCTCTGACACGTGACCTAATTCATGTACGTCACAAATTCTTTCACAATCTAATCATGCTAAATCTACTTTTTCAATTATATACAACACAATATTTTAAAATCAAAATAGCGCCTTTTGAATTTTGAAAATTAGTTATTCCATCTGCTTGTAAGATATTAAATTCAAATTTCAGTTGAAGGGAGAGTACTACATTTTGACATAAAGCTGCGTTTGGGCGATCGTCCTCTCCCATTAACTTGCGTTTGGGCGATACGTTATCATTAATGCACTTTTTGTTACATTGTAACTGTTTAAAAGAAACATTAAGATATATTTTCTTTGAATGAAAAATGTATTGATAAAATTCGATCTGTATTTCAAACTATGAAGTATAAATACTGTGCAGTCCGTTTCTAAATTGAGATTTGGCTCTTTCATGAGTCCTTTCTTGCACTTTAGAACTTATTTACAAATCTTAGAAATTTTTGATATGCGTTTTCCACTTATGTATATCAAACTGTGATTACGCCTTTTTTTAATCAGTCGACTTTTTACTACCGAACATGAAATGTTTATTTCACTTTTGGCTACCGTGTGTGAACTGGTTTTTCTACTTTTCACTACCGAATTGAAAATTGTGCGTTTTAAAATTTTGTACCTTCTGCATTTTAATGTAAAACAAGCTTTCTTCTGTAAACCTGACATCGTGGATTGAAAGATGTCACTTTTCACCAATGGACGAAACCGGATGCGCACTGCATGGTACCATTCATGGTTCTAGTTTTTGTCTACTTCTGGTCACGCTAATTCGGTATGAAGGGAACATCACACAATATCTCAAATTATCACCTACTCAATCTAACTGCACGGTGTTACGCGAATGTAAAATGGCGCTTTTTTGTTTAACCGGAAATGACGTATGACAGAAAAACCCATTTTAAGTATTTTACCATTTTCACCATTGTTTTTCAACCGATTTTGATCGGACTTTCTTTGTTACATTCTCTAATCGATTGTCCACAAGATAGGTGTTTAAAAACATCCACTTTGAAAACTTTGTCGCTGACTTTTGGAGCGCCTTTTTTGACCATTTTTTCAACTTTTTCAATTTTATTTTCATCGACCTAAAAACTCGCATGTGCATAGACCTTTTGATTGCAAACAATTAGCAATTTTCAAAATTTCGATATCACTTCCGGTTTTGACGTCATTCGCCCTCAAAGTTGAAATTTCAACTTCCGGAATTTTGAAGATATTCGAAAAATTCTTTTTGCAGTATGTTTGTTATGTAGACACAAAAGTATACAAATCATAAAATTTGACCCGGATGTAACAGATCAGTCGCCATCTTGTAATGGTATATTTTCATAAAACGCAAAATGGGGCCTCAGGGTGTTATGGAATTTGCATAATTTTTATGTCTATGCAATCTACAGTCGACTGCGACCAAAACATGGGAAGCCGATTTTTGATTTTCAATTCTGAACTTTTCTTATTTCCGGTTAAAATAAATCAATAATTGTCAAAACTTTCAAGGCCCATATTTTGTGACCTTGACCTTTTGTGACTTAGTGACCTGTACAAAAGTTATTGCCCTTGATTAGATGTATCCAATGACATATTGTTTTCAGATGCCCACTGGTTACTTCCGGTTTTATAGCCGTTTGAAAATTGTAATTTTGAACTTTAAACAGCCCTACCACGTGACCTAATTTACATATATCTTATTTTCTTTCACCGTCTTACTATACTCTGTCTGCTCTTTCCAATGATATACAACACAATACATATGAATACAAATTTAGCCTTTTAAAGTTTGAAAAGTTTGTGCCTATTTCCATTGAAACTGTGCGTGTTTTTTTTCAAATTTTATTTCGATCGTTCTGAAAACTTACAGATAGATAAACATTTTGATGGCGAACAAAAATATGTTTTCAAAATTTTTGTATCACTTCCGGTTGTGACGTTATTTGCTCTTAAAGTTAAAATTTCAACTTCCGGAATTTTGAAGATATTCGAAAAATTCTTTTTGCAGTATGTTTGTAATATAGACACAAAAGTATACAAATAATAAAATTTGACCCGGATGTAACAGATCAGTCGCCATCTTGAAATGGTATATTTTCATAAAACGCAAAATTGGGCCTCAGGGTGTAATGAAATTTGCATAATTCTGATGTTTTTGGAATCTACAGTCGATTGCTACCAAAACATGAGAAGCCGATTTTTAATTTTCAATTCTGATTTATTTTAATCTCCGGTTAAGATAAATCAGTAGTTGTCGAAACTTTAAAGGCTCATATCTCGTGACCTGGACCTCTGGTGACCAAGTGACCTGAAACAAATTCATTGCCATTGACGATACCTATGCATGGATACTTTCATTTTGGTTTTCCGATGTTTACTTCCGGTTTTATATCCATTTGAAAATTGTTTTTAAACTTTAAAGAGCTCTGACACGTGACCTTATATGCGTCACAAATTCTTTCACAGTCTTATTCTGCTAAATCTGCTCTTTCAAAGGATATGCAAAACAATATTTTTAAATAAAAATAGCGCCTTTTGAATTTTGTAAATTTATTATTCCATCTGCTTGTAAAATATTTAATTCGAACTTCAGTTGAAGGGAGAGTACTACATTTAGACATGCAGTTTCCTCTCAACTGCGTTTGGGCGATACTCCATGTTAACATATAGTTCTCTCTTATTATACCTTGCGTTTGGGGGATACGATAATCATTAGTGTACTTTTTTACATTGTAATTGTATGCAGGGTTTTTTTTACGTATGAAATAATGTTACATAATGTTGACCATTGAAAAGTTTTCAATCAAACTTTAATATATTTTTTCTTTGAACAAATTATCTAATGATAAATTTCGATCTGCATTTCAAACTATGAAGTATGAATGCTGTGCAGTCAGGTTCTAAATTGAGATTGGACTCTTCCATGTGTCCTATCTTGCATGTTAGAACTTATTTATAAATCTTAGAAAGTTTTTGATATTCGCTTTCCTCTGATGTATAACAAACTGTGATTACGCCTTTTCAAGACTTTTTTCATCAGATGACTTTTCACTTTTACAATTGTGTACCTTCCGCATTTTTCCAATAACGAATGTAAAACAAGCTGTCTTCTGTAAACTAGACAACATGGATTGAAAGATGTCACTTTTCACCAATGGAAGAAACTGGATGCGCACTGCATGGTACCATCAGGCCCGTAGCCAAGGAGGGGCTTGGGGGGGGCTTTGCCCCCCCCTAATTTAAATCTTGCCCCCCTAAAAAAATTCTCAAGTGTAATTTTTAAAAGATACTTAATTCATTTTACTGAGTCAAGGGGTGTCTTTAAAGCAGGAAATGTTAAGAATTTGCGTTTTCAGGTATCTGATTCTCAAAATTTTTCAGTGTTCCGCAGTCCCTTAAACCTTAAATTCATCAGGAAATTGCGTTTCCGGAAGTCAAATTCTCTTAATTTTCTGGAAGAGATCACCGACTTCTGGAAATCGTGTTTCGAGGCTTCCAATTGGCCTTCTCGACAGCTCAGCAGTGTAAAAATAACCTTAAACCCTGTCTGAAATTCGCGTCTAAATCTGTTCTTTTTTTTAGACAGGATCTCTTTGACCCTATAGAAATAATCTTGAACTTAATTCGCTGGGAAATATCAGATTTTTATATCTTTTTCTCGATATTGCTGTTTTAGTCACGCAGTTCCTTTACAAGTAAACCTTAAATTCATCAGGAAATGTCAGGAAGTCGCATTTCATAGAGTCAAATTTTCTAGAAGAGACTTCAGGAAATCGTGTTTCCAGACTTCCGATTGGCGTTCTCGGCAGCAAATAAAGTGTGTGATTCTCAAAATTTTCTTTGTGACATACCTCAGACCCTATTCAAACAACCGTAAACCCAAAATTCACCAGAAAATGTCTTTAATTAGCGTCGAAATCTCAAAATGTTTTCAGACAAGAACCCTTTGAACCTATAGAAATAATCTTGAACCTTAAATTCGCTGGAAAATATCAGGAAATATCAGGATATCGCGATTCAGCGAGTCAAATTATCTAAATTTTTCTAGGGGTGGTCCCCAAACTTCAGAAAATCTCAATTCCAGGCTTCCGACTGCACCAATAAATGTAGAAATAACTCTACATATGGCACTGTAATGGCGTAACAATGTATTGCAATAACTCAAAGTTTTCCATAAAAGGTGGGTGGAGGTGTTTTTGGGTGAATACCTAAACTGCCCCCCTTGATTGGACGTTTGCCCCCCTAAAAGTACTTGGCAGGCTACGGGCCTGGGTACCATTCATGGTTCTAGTTTTATAATTGATAATACATGTATTTCATTTTATCCTGATTTTTACTTGTATCTGTATACCCTAAAATAGATTTTAAAGGAAAGTACAAAACAGAATCTGCGCCCGCTTCCCATCTAGTGAGACGGTTAAAATTTTAATTTCATAAACCTATTGGTCGTGGATTGTTAATTTGGTCAGTGTTCGAAATGTTCATCATAAGATGTTACACTGTTGTTACTGATGATCCTACCTCAACCACACTTAACTAAACCTTTATCTTGACCTTAACTGTAATCTCATAAGTAAACAACCAATTGAAATTGAATAAATTACCATAACTTTGAGACTTACATGTAATAAACCAATGGCGTCATCAAGGTTATAGATATGTTTGATTTTGGAACCCGGAAATAAACAAAACTCACAATCAAAGTTCATTAATTATACTGTGCAAATCAGAAGCTGTGATGTATCACCTGAAGGTCCAGGGTCCTCGGCATGGTCCAGATAATACTTTTGTATTTTTCATCTCGATTTCCCATGAAAGTGAGACAGGAGTGTGCAACAGCTCGTGCAGTTATATATCCCTCGACGGTGAGAAATCGAACAGGATTTCACTCCAGTCCAAATCTTTGCCCATGACCACCCTACCAGGACACGCCCTGACTAAACCTAGATACCATGAGGTTTATGAATGAGGACAATATTGATTATAGGATATCAATAAAAACTAAGAGACGAGAAAAAAGAAAAATACCTTAAGTATTGATTAATATTTCAAATGTCACATTCTGTATCATTATATTCAAGTAGAACATTGAAAATAGAACGCAGCTTTGACAGTCCTTTTTAATGATATTATATGATATATAACAACAATCCTGTTATGTTTCAAAAACTAAGTTTGATATTACCTTTATATCATTAAAATGAAATAGTTTTCTTTGATCTTACAGAAAAGTAGGGCGTAAAACTCATTTACTTAAATCTTTTTTTATGTTAATCAAACAGAATACAAAATACTTCATAGATATGCGATCATTTCTCGACGATCGTTTACCAAAAACAGACTTGTAATAAGTAGATTACCACTAAATAAAACCTGTTTTTTGACTATTTGAATAACAGTTTAACCACCTGTGTTAAGAGGTTAGGAAGCCTCTTTTTTCAATCATACGTAGCAAACAATTAACTATAAATCCGCTAAAACTGGCTGTCAAAAAATGATATGATGTGAAATATGGAAAAAGTTTTTTTTATACGAGCGTTATTTAAAAAATGCCTAAATCGGCTAATAAAAACATACACCAAAAAGTTTTCGGGTCGATGGTCAACTTTTATAGTGCCCACTGCATGGTGCTTGATTCATTTTATTAACCCGATCCGATGTAGAAAAGTAGGACGTAAAACTTCATTCAAGTTTAGATATTCTGTTGGATAGTTTTCAAAAATTAGTCCGAAATAAAGCAGTTAGTGTTGACAAATCCAGACCAGCTCCTAATGACGTTTATAACATGTTGAGGATGAAATATGATTATGGATTATGTATTTCCCTCATTGATCTACACATTGCCATAACAATTAATATTTCTCTCTGATAAAACAGATATTTAAACCTGCTACATGAACTGTCAGATTTACTTATTGATTCATATCCATTAACGTCATATGAAATTATCCTGCTGGCTACTATTACTAATTCCTCTCAACAACATCCACAAATTGATTCAGTTATAATTTCTGAAATTTCTATTGCTCAATTATAAACTGGAAAGTAGAATTTTCGTGGGGATTTTTGTACAAAACTTTGGTCATTTCCTTATTCAATCTTATTACAATAAATTACTCATCTTACATGTAATTCTTACATAATGCGCTTCTACTGCATTGATGAAATCTTTTTAAAAAAGCTTCCGCCACGCTAATTGTTATACAAGCTAAAGAACAATGTCAATGTATATAGAGCCATTCCCACAACCAACAACTACCTGGTTTGCAACATCAGCAACCGCTGGAAGCGAACGTTAACTTGACCTAACCTGACCAAACCTGATGTGTCAACGCAATTGCTCTATTACGGTCGGCTACAAGATCATCGTTATCATAATATTCATTTAAGCAAATTATAGGTTAATATATAACATTGCTTTTTATGTAACAGTGTCCTTTAAAAAACTATGTTTCGTCAAATCGTTTGTTATAATATCAAACTGTGTGTGGTCGTTTCTAGAACAAAATTATAAATCTAAATATTTTTAAATGAATAGACGTTTTTAAAGGGCTTCAGATGAGGTAGACATACATGAATCTCTTTAACTGTCATATGTTGGTGAAAATAAATATACTTATCATATTATATTGATCACTGTGAAATAATTGGTGTGACTCAACATTTTTACTATATTACATATCTTAATAACCTGATAATTGGGTCGCCCGCCTAGAAATAATTTGTCAGTGATATTACATAGTTTATTAACATTCTGACTTGTACACCTGATGCCACTCTCTGATTGTCTTTTATTCTTTTACGTATTATATACTTTTAACAAGGCCTTCTCAAATCCAGCCCGCGACGCCCTTGAGAATGGCCCTTATGAGTGACCCCTTCCGGCTAAAACGCTCTGCTTGCCATCCTAGCTAAGCTCTATTTGGCCCTTTACAAAAATTAATTGAGAAGGCCTGTTTTAAACGGTAATCAATTTTTTTCGTAAGTCGTCAGGAGAATGTCAATAGGGGTTCAGTTCGAATACTGCCAATTTTGAGTATCAATGGAAATAACAAGAATATAGGAACCTAGCGTTTCTGAAGTGCTGGCGTTTCTTTAACGGTATAGCTCAGACAGTTTCATAATAAATGATGAGGTGAGAAACCTCCACAAATAATGTCCCCTGACAGAAATGTGGACCGGAAGGACAGCGGCTGACATGGGAACGGATTGCATTTGCACCAATGCCCTTTGTGTAACAATCTATGTGCAATAAAATTCAATGACAGAAGAAAAACGATTGGGCAACACTCAATGACATGCTCCAGATTGATCAATGAGGAAGTAAAACTTAACACCTTTTCATTTCTTTGCATAAATCGTGGGTCACATTGCCTTTCCACTTAAAATAGTATAAGTAAGAGTGCAATGGAACACCACTGAATAAAGCAGGGATACACAACCTCATTTGAGCCGGATATCGCTTTACAGTCAATCATAACTGTAATTACAAAATTTTATGTTGCAATTTCCTTCCTACAGAAATGACAATAATTGCTATACAATTAACCAATTTGTAGGAAACATAGTTAATGTGTTGTTGTTATTTATCTCTTCTATTCTAGAGCTTGACATAATCGGATATAAAACTTATTACAGTCCATAGTAAACAATTCACATAATCCCCAAGAATGTCATGGACTAATTTTGTAGCCATTTATAAAACACCAGTAAAATCGGTAAGAGAAATATCAACTGAAAGAATGTTTTATGGGGAATCGGGCATCGTATTTTTGTTTTACAAAAATGATTCTGTCTAAGGGTGTTTAGTACTTGGTGTGTTTAATGTAAGGTTGCTTTCTTTTGGTGTACAGTATCCGTATCGGACAAATGGAAAACGAAGGAGGAACATTGCAAAAGAAGTGCTATTTTATATAGCAAAATCTATCCACTTGCACAGTACAGGACGTTAGCTCAACCTCATTAGATCAAACAGTTACAAAAATGGGGCGTTTGTAGCCTACAGCCCCTCTATAAGACACACATTTAAGATGTTTTCTAGGAATATGAACCCGTAATGAAGCTGGCGTTTTCGACATATTTTTACTCTCTATATTAGAAAGTTAGACAGCGATATTGTAATCATTGTTATTCACGCATCGTAGGTCTTTACTAGAAGGTATTTTAAGCCCTGTATTCAATAGATAGGATACAAACAATATGGAGAGAATTGAAACATAATCCTTCTAAACCAGCTTTTTATGATGATATTGTGTTAAATAGTCCATGGTGACATTACCAACATTAACCGAAGCATACCTCAATTCGCCCGAGGGTCACATACTTAAGATCATAAAAACATTGGTTTGTTTCACAGAAGCTGCTTTGTTCACTTATTTGTACTTGACTTTATGTACTTTTAACCCTTGGGTTATCCGGGTTGTCATATTAAAAAAATATCAGTCAAATTCATAAACAATGGCTGATGATCCTCTTGAATAACACTATACTGCTTTTTGTCAAAAACGCTTGGACATTCAAATATTTTCACTGCTATTCCTTGTTATGACCCTTTTTGCATATTTTCAGACATATGCTAACATGCCAACAGATCGTGACAATAGGACTTTCTATTTAGAAAGATAATAAAACCAAGCACGAACGATCTTGAAATCCATGCGAACACATTGGCAATATTATATTGGTAGCAGCTTTAATGTACACAGCCTGTAAAACATTGGGACTTGTTCAATCACTGACTGTAAGAAACCGTTTTAAAAAGGCACTATCTGACAAATGCTGGAATTGAACTCTGGATCTCCAGGTTTTCCAGCAAATAGAGCTACCTCACCAACGAAAATGTGCCAATGGACGATAGAAGAATGCAATATATAAACAATCTGTCAGTCGAAGCAGCTTATGTCAGAAGCAATAATACAAACGGTTATGCAACAACAACCCTACCCCAAGCCCTGTTTGTTGATAGGTAAAAATAAATTGTTATTGAATAAGTAGGTTAGTCGTGTCCTGTTAAAGTATAATAATATGTTAAGATTTATGTCAACACAATGAAAAGGATGATATTATGAATAGAGTATCAAGTTTACTGAGATAATTTATGATTGGGCTAGTCGATTTAGAATAGGACTCTAATCCTGTACATCCATCCTTAATCATGACATTGCGAGCGCTCATATTAATCTTTAAAATATTCATACACATTCAACAAAACTTGCAAAGTCTTTTGAATGTTTCTGATTACAATATATGTCTCCTTTATTTTTTTTTTACATTTTTCCGTCATTTAAAACTAAAATTTTAATTGTTTGCCATTTGTCTTTAAATGTCAATGGGTCCTTCGTTCGGGCTATTTTTGTAAAAAAAATACCCATATTTAGAATTCAATTAAACAAAGGCAATCTTTTGCCTTTTTTTATCCGATTTGTTTAGTCAGACATAAATTGATTTAGTTGCACCTCATGGCCTATATAGTACTGACATGTGCCCCTAGCTAAGCAGACGGGGCTTATACTGAAACACCTCTTGATACTTCTCTTTGTAGGAGTCCGCTACTATACAACTATGCTCTCGATTTTGCAACCCTTGCACGTTATTTTTGTCTTGCTTGTACAGATTTTAAATATTTTTTTACCATGACTCTCATAAGAAATTTAAGGATGAAAGTTTTTATTCTTCCGAAAATAATTTGCAAATTGTGATTCTGTAAACAATGTAGTCAGACAGTAAGTCTATGGTGATACAATGTCTTAATTTATGTAAGACAACAGCTGACAACAGGATACATTATCTGACAACAGGATACATTATCTGAAGAATTAACATGTTGACAACCATCTCTTCTGTCACTACCAGTTTATCATGACACAACTTAGTTACTATTTTGGTAGAGGCTGTTTCAGATTTTGTTACAAATCGTGATCGGGATTAAGGTCAACCATAAACACAAACCCACACATTGTCTCATAATGGTGTAGTTTTTGGTTTTCATTATTATGTAAAGAACATATAAGTTGTATTTTGAACTCCTCGACAAGCAAGACGGCGGATGTTGACAGGAAAGATGTCAACTTGATTACAAGTTTTTAAGTCAACAGTGGGATTGGAATATAACATATTTAAATTAAACTTGGTATATCACGAGATATAGGCAAGTGAATAAATACTCCAAAACTGTACGCTGTAACATCTACCTTTACTCCTTATTAAAATGGTTTTAAAAAATTGTGTTTTTGGAGAAAAATGTAGCTCCTTGAAATCGTCATCATAGCGGATGTAAGGCAAAGTGCAGACGTGTTTCGTCTTGTAGGTTACTCTTCTGCTTTTCCCATATTTTAAAGCTAAAGTTATTCATCAGACAGGGTGTCATCTCTTTTAAGTACAGATATAGATTTTCTGAAATTCTTCTTTAAATTCAAATCAATGTTTTAGTTGGGGACATGGCTATGGAAGACCATCCAATATTTTCGATATAATATTTTTAAAGTGACTTAAATAGGTATTAATATTAAAACGTATTTGGTATTGTCCATGACATGTGTGTGAAGACTGTCATATAATTGTGTCGCACACATTTGGCTTCTGTGGCGCTCTGTAATCTTAACAGAAAAAAAATACATAGAAATGGAATACGTTCGAGAGTATCGATTATCTATATCATAAAAAAATAATTGTACTTGTGAGGTTTTTACTGCATTCAATAAATCTGGTTACTTGTGTCGACAATGACGTTTAATTGGAAGCATTTAGCACAACATTATCTCACACGATTTTATTGAACTTCATTCTGTCATTTCTGCTTAGGATACTGCATGGTATAATCGAGCATAAAAGATGGTTACAGATACAGATATTTTGTAATGAAATGAAGAAATGAAAACAAAACTGGAATTGCACGTTGTATAGTGACTTGACTATACTCACGTAGGCCCGAGCCTACATTATTTCATGAAATGAATTTTAATGTTTCGCCCTTATGTCAAGCACATTATTGTCAAAATATTACATCATACATGACATGAAATGAATTTTAATTTTTCGCCCTTATGTCAAGCACATTAATCGACATGAAATGAATTTGAAATTAATATTTTATTGTGACGCATGCTATCATGCTATGAAGTAAAATTAAGTGTTCAATTTGTCACCATTATGAAACGTATGTATGAGATGAATTGAAATGAATTTGATGTTTCCTGTTATAACAACGATTATGAATCTTATTGTTCTTCTGTTTGTATCAAGATAAGGAAATGAAAAGAGATGAATACTACATAACTAATTTGAATTTCTTACAAACAAATATATCGGTGACGATTAATGTCGGTTTTCTATTCCTGGTTTGATATGTTATTAGATAAAATGATTCAATTTATTTCCTATAATTGTGCATAATTATACGATTGTTGTATCAGTAACGATGACCAATATATCATAACCCTTCCAAACCACAGTTTCATGTCAACGCAAATTCCAATGCCAAGTGAATACAAGCACAGATTCTTAATTATTGTTAAACAGGCCCATAGGAAGCAATTTCATATTGGGGTGGGGTGGGGGGGGTGAATTAATTGTGCAAAACTCATTCAAGAGTGGTGGTGCAGAATTCAAGCCCTTAGACTGGGAATGACTGCCAAAATTATCTGGGGGCAGTTGCCACACCCACAACCCCTCTCTGCCCCCCACACCCACAACCCCTCTCTGCCCCCTGTACGGGCCTGTTAAATACTACTGCCATTTCAAATATATGCCATTACCTACTACCTAGTCAAATCAAATTCCAATGCCAGATGCATGCACTTCCATGTCAAACAAATTGACAATGTCATCATCGTTCCCTGAAAGGGATCTTTAGTGATTATCGATAAGGTTATTCGAATTACATTTATATAAATTTACTAATTAAATAAGATGTTATTATTGATTTTCAAAAGTTGGTTTTGAATACTGTTAGGAACTTGGATGATACCATAATATCTGAAAATTCCGAAGCTAATTGTTAAAACGCCAAATTATTTCACGAAAAAAAAAGTGTTTCAAGAAAGAATTGTTTTAACATTATATACATGTCGGACCTAAATTTTAATAATTGTCGGACTAAAAAATAGCAAGTGAAAACTTTACATAACAAAAAATACCAAGCCTAAAGGACGGTTTTCTCATTGAAAACTTTTCAAATAGTTAAAGGAGAAATATTTGTCAAGATACAATTTTTTTTTTTGTTCAATATATTATAAATCGTTATTGAAATAAAATCAAAACACATTTAAAGAGTAAGAAAGTCAACAGAAGCTGTCGATGACTAATGAATAAATAAATAAGTCAACAAACCACACTGTAATATACCTACCTATTTTAACCCCAGGAATATACGACCCATTTTCTGAATTCAATTTCTTCAATATCCATTTGACAGCCACGTAATTGTGCAGGGCGTCACTTGAAATTTGTCCACATCCATCGTTCATACTATCTTTCCTTAAACTTAACATCAAAGTAAACTTTAGATCCGAGTTCGGACTTAACTCCGAACTCCGAACTTTACAATATTCATCCGAAGAAATAAGCTGAATTAATCCAATTAGAATAGTTATCACAATTATCGCTTTAATCCTTAATCCATCCATTTTACAGGTAAATATTAATTACAGGTGTGTATAATTATTAAAAGTAAACAGTTCGTTTCTTCTTATCATTGTATAATTTGTTTTGAGTTAAAAAATAACCGTCCACCTTGATAAGAAATGTATAGGTATATTACAGGTAGGAGACGTCAGCCAATCAACAGGTGTGATTGATTCCAAGGTGAAGGTCGTTATGACGCGTGACGAACGGTATATGTGACATACCGTCACGCCCTTGTGGAATAGGTACCTGTTCATATGCTTGGAATGATTTGTAACGCATAAAACCATCTTTTATGATGCAAGAATGAAAATAGTTAGCTTATAGCAAGCTTAAAGTATGTTTTAAAGCAGTCTGAAAGTGTAATCGATTGAATAGGGCATTTCAAATGAACCCTATGACGACAGATATGTATTGTGTACGCCGTACGGTAAAGTTATACAGCACTGAAGTGTGACGATATTTCAACTACTGAATAATAAATGACACTGTATGGGCGGATCCTTTGTGAAAGGGCTGTGTGGTTTTAGTGGGTCAAGACTTTCACATAAAACGATTTCAGTCAAGATCATTTAATAGTCAATAAAATCTAAAATTCGCATTTATTGTTTGAAACTCTCACCGATGATTTCTTAATTTTGATCCGCGTTCCCTGAGCGCATTCTTAGAATGCTTACAGAAGCCATCAACTGCAGTTATTTAAAGAAATGTGTAATTTCTGGAACCACAAGTATCGTGGTTCAAATAGACACGTTACATAAATGTTCCGATAAAGAGAACAGAAAACCTCTCTGAATAAGAGTTTAAAAAGTTTGGTAACCATAAAGCGATAGTTTAAATATAATTGAGTTATATACAATAGTTTTCCCTCAAATATCTACTAATATTACATCAACAAATTTAAGTTTTAGTATGTTTATAAGTATATAATTGCCAAGCCTAAATTTAGACATTATTCATCTTTTCAATAGATATAAACGACAGCTGTGCCTTGAGGCATGAAGTTGTCGACAATTCATTACTGAAGTGCTCCCAACCTTAATACTCTGACAAAGGCGCAACCCATACGCTTAATAAGCATGGTTATTAAAGTCGTATCCGGCTTGATTAAATTTAGTTAAAATTTAAGGCTCTGATCATGCAAAATGCAATTGAAATTCCAATGGTCGATTAACAAGGGAAATAATAATGTTTTATTTAGAAAGCTATGACCACACCAATGAAGGAAACAGAAGCTTGTGTACTCAAAAGCAAACAGATAGTGAATACTGCTTGAGATTTTTCCATGGTCTGAGCTATTGAGGAAGGACAAATACCATGCAGTGTGAGATGTTGGACAGGACAGAAGCATTTTCTTCTTCTTTTTTTCAATTTCCAACTATCACGAGATCCCCAACTTTACATCCTGTAGCACTGGGGTTTATTGTCCTATCAGAACTACTATAAAGAGTTTGGAGTTACAATAAACAAATACAATTATTGTATAGAAGTATAGTATATTATGCTGAAAACTGCAAAAGTAAAACACTTTGGTATCTATATATAATAATAATAATAAAAACTCATATCTCTCTTAAAATAATCTTAAAACAAACTTCATGAATGAATAAGTGAATGATTTGTTCTCAAAACAATTATGATATCATGAAATGTAAAAAAAAAATTCGATAATAAATTAATCTACTTTAAAACACAATCTTGTCTTAGACAATTTTTCTCAGTTCATTTCATATCAAATACACTTTGTTGTTCTTTGGACCAAACAGTTAGTGTCAAACCTAATTCTTCAGATTTTACAGTAAGTGTCAAACATCACTCTTCGCACTTACAGTTTTTGTCAAACCTAATTCTTCAGATGTTACAGTAAGTGTCAAACATCACTCTTCGCACTTACAGTTTTTGTCAAACCTAATTTTTCAGATTTTACAGTTAGTGTCAAACATCACTCTTTGCACTTACAGTTTTTGTCAAACCTAATTCTTCAGATTTTACAGTAAGTGTCAAACATCACTCTTCGCACTTACAGTTTTTGTCAAACCTTATTCTTCAGATTTTACAGTAAGTGTCAAACATCACTCCTCGCACTTACAGTTTTTGTCAAACCTAATTCTTCAGATCTTACAGTAAGTGTCAAACATCACTCTTCGCACTTACAGTTTTTGTCAAACCTAATTCTTCAGATCTTACAGTAAGTGTCAAACATCACTCTTCGCACTTACAGTTTTTGTCAAACCTAATTCTTCAGATCTTACAGTAAGTGTCAAACATCAATCTTCGCATTTACAGTTTTTGTCAAACCTAATTCTTCAGATTTTGCAGTAAGTGTCAAATATCACTCTTCGCACATACAGTTTTTGTCAAATCTAATTCTTTATACTTACAGTTTGTGTCAAACCTTATAAACTTACAGTTCATGTCAAACCTAATTCTCTATAGGCCTACTTATAGTTAGTGTCAAACCTAATTTTTTTACACTTACAGTTCATGTCAAACCTTATACACTTACAGTTCATGTCAAACCTAATTATTGTTCAAATTTACAGTTTGTGTCAAAAACCTTAAATCATATAAAAGTAGGCCAATATAAAATTTAGCTTGCCATTCACTACTTTGAACAGTATATGACTTAAATAATGCATCATCCAAATGCTAAAACAAATTTGTTAAACTATCATTTTTCTAATAATGTTTCATAACTAGTGAAGAATGATATAAATAAATGATACAAATAATTGAATGAATAATGATATGGATTTATGAATGAATAAATGATCGCCATCAAGTTTAAATGGATAATACAAACATCAATAAATAAAGTCTTCAAGAATAAAATCACTGACTTTCATTGTAATTGAATTCTTTAAATTAAAACAAAACTGACTTCTCTATTGAATTTCACACTCAAATTAAAAGGTATATTTATAAACTTTCTTTTCATGTACAAGGTTTTTCTTAACTAGAAAAATTTTAACATGATGAATAAATGATTAATAAAGAGGCTTTTCCAAAAACAGCCAAGCATAAAAAAGGCTTTTCTAAACACATAAATAATAAATAAAGTTGAATTTCCAAAAACAGTCAGATATAAAGAGACTTTTCCCAAAACAGTCAAGAGGCTTTTCCAAACACAGTCAAAAATAAAGAGACTTTTCCAAAACAGGACAAAAAGCCTTTTGCAATAGCAGTCATGAATAAAGAGTTCAAAACACAGTCAAGAATAAATAGTTTTTTTCCAACACAGTCAAATATAAAGAGGCTTTTCCAAAAGAGTGAAGAGGCTTTTCCAAACACAGTAAAACATGCAGAGACTATTGTAAAACAGTCAAGGACAAAGAGGTTTTTTTCCAAACACAGTCAAGGACAAAGAGCCTTTTCCTAAAAACAGTCAAGAATAAAGAGGTTTTCCCAAAAACAGTCAAGAATAAAGAGGCTTTTTCCAACACAGTCAAGTATAAAGGGGCTTTTCCAAGCACAGACAAAAATAAAAGGGCTTTTCCAAAAACAGTGAAGGTCAAAGAATAAATAAGATCTTCCATGTGATTGATGGTCAATATTCAAATAAATATAAAATGCAAATTATTCGAACTTCCAATCTTAATAGTGCCCAGTTTCAATAGGGTTATGTCTCATGTAAAGGAAGCCAACCCTATAGAAATACAACCAAATCCAGTTCGCACAGTATTATTTCTATGGGTCACTCATTCTTTGCCTTAGTAGTTGCTTTTTGTTCAGTTGAACATTTATTTGATTGAGGTTAGCTTACTATCATACTACATGCTACAATATTCTACAATTCCTTAAATCATAAACTACTTAACTAAATTCCAGGTATCAATACAAAATACAGAGAATTGAATTCATAAATACATGTGTTACCACCTGATTTGAAAATGAAAAAAAAAAAATAATGGTGATAGAGGTTGCCACAAAGATTGAAAAAACACAAAATGTGGAAGATTGGATAATAAAAAATATGTACTGGCACATAAAATGTATAACTTTTGATTAAAGCTTTATCCACAGTTTATTGTGGGAAAGAGGCAATAAGTTAACAAAATAAAAAAGATACAATTTTCTTCTTAACTATCTATACTGCTAGTTATAATGATGTCAGTATAAAACTCATGTCATAACTTTAAGGCAAAACAACTTTGTTTTCTTCTGATAGTTGCTGACTTATCTATCATAATCAAAACAGCAATTACTTAACTGTAGCAAATGATTTTTAGCGCCCTATTTTCAGCACCCGTTTGGGCTAATGAGAAATTTTGACAGGACAGGGGTTTTAGCCTTCTCTTTTTCGATTTCAATATAGCATTGGTTCTCAAATGTGCAGTATGTAGCACATGAGGCCTCAGTTTATTGTCCCAGCACATGAGACCTCAGTTTATTGTCTCAGCACATGAGGCCTCAGTTTATTGTCTCAGCACAAGAGGTCTCAGTTTATTGTCTCAGCACATGAGGTCTCAGTTTATTGTCCCATCTAATCGACTAGACACCTTTTCAAGAACATCCCCTTCTATGTAAATACCTATCTGGGGGGTACCGGGTTACAAAATTAAATTAAAGAGTTAGTTATTTATCATATCAGATCATTCAAAGTAACGACATTGATTGCACTGATTAGCATTATTCTTAATGACTTTTACAATTTCCTTTCTAAGACATTTTGTTCCAGATAAATAGCTCAATAATTCCAATAAATCGTCTTAAGCCAATATTTAGAACGAACAGGTCAGATATTTTCACAATCCATTCACCTATAGATATTTCCCATTCAAAATCACTGTTTCAGCAGGAACTAAAATCCCACAATTTGACAGTTTTATCATAAGACCCTGATACTATTATAAAATCATTAAACTGTAGGCACGTCACACCATCTGTATGGTTCCGTAAAGTGATTAATCTTTGACACGTTTCTAAATTCCATACCTACAACAGAAATAAACAGGTGATATAATAGAATTTTTTATTTCATTGGAAACATTGATGTGCACCAGTCAGATGTCTGTGGCTCACTATTATCCAAAAAATGCTCTGTTTCTTTGTTAATACATGTGAGGAATTGTATGATAGTAGATGTTGTATACTTGTGTATGACCCCAAATAAAATAGCCCTGACATATATTAGAATGAAATCTTACTTTAATAGTTTTATCATCAGCAGCACTAACTAATCTCCAACCATCAGCTTGTAAACATCTATAATATAAATAATATCATATAAAACTCGTAATTTACAGTGTGCAAATAGAATGACATTACTGTTTTTTTATTACACAAAAAGGTATAATAAGTTTGGGTCTTCACTTAAGACTAATATAGTAGCTTACTAAACTAACCAAAATTTCAAGGACCAATATACTGTGTAACAAAAACCATTCAGCCTAGTGACTTATTTTCTATTGGACCAATTTCTATGGATCAATGTAGGCCTAATGTGAAAACATTTGTGTTCAGATGGAGAAAGATTTGTGTTGTTCTTACCTTACCACCCCAGTATGACCTTCAGCTGCTTTCCAATCTATAGTATTAACACACTCTCCTGAATGTACATCCCAGAACTTAAGATTATAATCTAGAGAACCACTAACAATACGAGTCATATCAAACTGTAGACACGTCACAGCATCTTGATGACCAGCTAACGTCATTAAACAACTACCAGAATAATTCCATACCTACAACACAGATTATAGACATAAAATGAAATGAAGTTTTAAGTCCTAATTACCGCTTCTATTGTGCTGATGAGGACGGACAAACACCATGCAGTGTGCAATGAGAGGAATTTTGACATGGCAGCTGCATAAGCCTACTCATATTTCAATTTACAATTGTCAAGGGAAGCAAACAGTGCCTTTTATATTGTGCCATCCAAACAACTAGATGACTTTTCTCCTGTCAGCCCCCAGACCTGCATACAGAAAGGAGTGGAAATCTCTAATAAAGCTTAAACAGAAACAGAAAAGGTAATATCTCTTCAATTTGTAGAGTGTGTGTAGTATTCAGATATTGTTTTAAGAATATTAAATGGTACCTTAATAGTTTTATCACAGGAACCTGAAACAATCTTAGTTTCACTAAAATGAACACATAACACTGCTGCCTGATGACCCCTAGAATAAAAAAATGCGTAGAATATAATCCCTCCCTTACTGAATCATTCCCAGAAAGATCAGCATGCTATAACCTTACAAATTAAAGTTTGTATTTTTACTCACATGTGCAAGACATAATGGCATATAAAGAGCTCAATAAATTTAAATCCCTATAGCTGACTCGAAAAAAGAAGAAATAATAGAACACATCTTTCTTACGGTGGCGGCGATTCTTTCAATAATTTATAAATTAAATCTTTAATAATTTGTACCTTAGTGTCATCCTAGACTGTCCTGTTCGTAAATCCCATACTTTTAATGTCATATCATATGAACCACTAATAACTTTATCATCATCAACCTATAACAGATAAAATGTGTAACAATGATATTCTGATTAGAAACAATGATGTTCTGATGATTAGTTTGGAAATAATGATGTTCTGAAACAATTTTGTTCTGATGATTAAGTTTGGAAACAATGATGTTCTGATGATAAGTTTGGAAACAATGATGTTCTTGTGACGATTTGGAAACAATGATGATTTGATGATTAGTTAAGAAACAATGTTGTTCTGATGATAATTTTAGAAATAATGATGTTCTGAAACAATTTTGTTCTGATGGTAAGTTTTGAAACAATGATGTTCTTGTGATAATTTGAAAACAATGATGTTCTGATGATAAGTTTGGAAACAATGATGTTCTGATGATAAGTTTGTGATTGTTGATACTGTTGATTGTGATGTTCTGATAATATGTATACCTACCTGTAAACATCTAACAGTATCTGTATGTCCTATCATTGTAACTTTACAGGCTATACTAGACCAGTTATCTTGTGTTGATAAATCCCATACCTTATAATAACAAACAAACGGTTACAATTTAAATATTGTCAGCTTATTCCAGACTTGGGATGGACCATATAAGGAGTTCTAACCCTTAGAACAAAGGTATATCTTTTATCATTATATGATCCATAGCAACAAAATTGACAATTTATCATCAGTTACGTCCCTTGAATTATAGAAACATTTAATGTATTTTCATCAGTTACGTCCCTTGAACTTTTGAAAATTTGTTGTCAAGTCACGTCAAATTAAGTCATGTATGATTGATATAATTCCTCATGTGAAAAGTTCATAAGCTGTTACCTATGTTTCGTCTTTTTGAATTTTGAGTTTTGTTTTGTGGTTCGGATTGTTAGTGCAGTACTTGGTTTCTTGGTTTATTTTTAAAAATAATAGATATATAAACAAAGTTTATTTCCTACCTTTATAGATTTATCTGTAGATCCACTAACTAGTCTATTACCATCTAGATGTAAACAACGTACGGTACCACTATGTCCTACTAATGTTTGTACTGACCAGGGAGCATTGGTACGAATATTCCATACCTACAAATAAAGTATTTATAATGAACAGAAATCCAATTATTAAATATACAGATACATAAAAATTTCCGTAAATCAAGAAAATTGAGAAATCTTACGAATCCAAAAAGCCTGGCCAAACATAATATCGAGTGGTCATTTTGAAAATTCCAGAACACACTTAAATGATTAAATCACAGTTAAATTTTTAACAATAGTTCATTTTGTCAGTCATCTTGGCAAGCAAAAAACTACAGGCAAATATATAGTAAATTGACAACATACCTTAATAGTTTTATCTGAAGACCCACTTACAATTCTACTATCATCAAACTGAACACATGATATTCCTAAATAATAATAGATCAACATGATATTCCTAAATAATAATAGATTATCAAAAACAATAGTTCAAATAGAAGCAAGTTGGATTATCATGTGCCTAACAATTGGATGAGTAAACATCCTACTCAAGATCAGAACAATTCTGATTTCTAATGCCACTGCAACTGCCTTCGAAGATGAGTTGCCACAGTGACAGCTTTCATCCTCTATCACAGATAACAAGTTGATTTAATATATTAGATTAATGTATACCTTGAGAATGACCTTCAAATGTTCTTACAGTACACCGACCTCGTAACCAATTACTACGTAGACGATATCTTTCAGCAAATACTTTCTTCCACTAAAATTTACATAAAAACATTAGATAACATTAATTTTTAATGAAAAAGACAAAAGTTTTGCGAATAATTTAAAGGGATTGTAAAGTGATTTTGTAAACTTAGTTAGTATGTGTATTGGGGACACTGATAGCATCAATTTGTGCCATTCCAATTTCCATTCAAACGTCTGTGGTTCTTTCAATTCCACTAAAACTAACGCATTTTATGACGTCACTGACAGTGATCTACATATAGATAGTTGCATCCGGTAGATCACTGTCAGTGACATCATACAAAGTTTTAACTAATGCCTATTTCAGAGTCTATATTTGAAACCTAGTTCTATTACCCAATTATCATAACAATAATTGATTTTGTGAGAGAAGCATCTGGGATAAGTGATGATTATAAAATCATAATTTGACATGTTTACAAGCCCATTGGATGTAAAATATTAATTGTTCCCTGTATGAGATTTTGAATAAGTTGAAGATACCTGGAACTGACAAAATAACTTACTTGAATACTGCCTTCAGATGACATGTGACAAATGACTTGTTTATGTTCTGCAGCCTTGGATAGCCGCCATTTCTGTTGACAACAAAACCGTCGCCAGAATATTGGTTCATCAGCATGTTGTCGCCACACCCGACATACCTGGGAGGCTTTACATAAACTAGCTGTAAAAAATAAGAGTAAGGCTTCCTGAATTATAGTACGCATTAAGCAAATAGATGACAACAATATTCAGGCTAATTCAGGAAGATTCCCATATCTTATTACTATATGTTTGATACCTTTCTTCAATTGGGGCTTTAAATTGCCCTAATTTGGGCACACCCTGTATTGGTTGAGCAGCCACGAAAATATAGTGCAGTGCTCCTGAAAAGGCTACATAAGCATTTTCACCAATTTAAAACTCTCTGGAGGTGGACTTTTGTCATGTTCAAAGTCTCTGGCTCTGCAAAGCATGGAGGGATGTCTAATTTTGGCACAGAAGGGCTGCTAATTATGGCACCATGTTTACTGCAGTAACTATCATGTAATATAAAGCACTGCTTCAATGCTGTTCATCTACATTTGATACTGGTATAGAACATCTAGAGCTTTTTGTTTTTTGAAAATGGAGAAAAATTGTTGACACTGATTATTTTTTAACTATACTAACTAAATATTATTACAATTACCTGGATCTAAGTAAGACATTATTTTTAGAGCTATATTAGATGGCAGCCATGTTATAATATCTTGACAATTCATTGGACAACCATGATGAAATTTCTCCTCCATTTTCACTGATAAGAGATGAATCTGAGGTAATTCACAACCATCCTATGAAGAAAACATGTACATATGATCATGGTTAACAATAACAATAACCTTAACCAGGGCTTTGAACACTGATTGCAGATCAAATGAAATGTAATCATCCTGAACAGTCATAATTTTAAGCATATGACTTTCACAAAATACGACATGTTCCTGCTTCCAAATTGACTTTTAGTGAGTTTAAATCTGTGCAAACTGAGAGACAATTTATAAGGTTGGTTGAAGAATCCAAAGGAAAGAAACTAGAATTGTGTACAGTGGTTACATAGCCTTGTACTGATATAAGAAAATATTTCTGTTTGAAATAAAACTCATATAAAAGAAATCATATAAAAGTTTAACTTACTAAAAGTGATTTCAGAAGTAAATTTTTTTGCTCGTCATTAAAATCTGAAAACCATCTCTTCATTGTCTGAAAATATTAAACATTCATATTTAACAATGGTAATAAGACAACTAGATACTAGTTATCATTTAATCTAATCATTCAAGAGATTGTTAAGAGCCGAATTTCAGGTGGGTCACTGAAATGGCTAGTAAACAGTGGATCCATTCTAGACAACTTGTCAAAACTTACAGATTCCATACAAGATGAAGGAAATGATCAATCAGTGCTCCTAACTAATAAGACTTGTTGTTATACATACCGATAGTTTTTCTTTAAAAACATGTGGTTTAACACCACGATTAGTATGTTTATAATGCTGTGTGACTGGTAAATACTGTCTACTATCTTGTTTGGGTGGTACCCCATCTTTATAACACTGTTTAACCACAACACTTGTTAATGGCAGGTGGGATTTCACAGATTTTGGACAGTTCCGGTGAAGAAGGGGCTTAGTTTGTGGGATGGGGTCAACACCATTAGTTTTTGGCACATCTTCATCACTTTCTCTCAAGTGATTATTGGATTCAAGTTTTTTGTTCCTATTATGCCGAGAATTACGAGAAAAGTTATTTGGTCTTTGGTTGGCTCTGGGACTTTTCATACTGTCACTGACTGTCTGAGAGTTTACGTTATTCCTGAACTCTGTTTCTTCATTTGGACTATTTCCGTTGAACACATTATCATTGTATAATACACTTTGAGGATTTTTTTCTGGATCCCATGGAGATTCACCTTCATCATTTTCTACTGCGATCCTGACATTTGACTGCGGGACTGTTGTTTCAAACGATTCAAAGGGATTGGACGAGAGTTTACGTGACAGTTTGCGACCGCCACTTCGTCCTTGTGACGTATCACTACCAGATGAAATGCTCATATCAGACAGACTTCTTATGTCATTTTCAGACTCAGAAGACTGAGCTTTCCTAGGTGGATCCAACATGAGTGGCAATTGAACACAACTATAAACTTAGTACTTGGTATCTAAAACATCAAAATTGTTTCTTAAACCATATAGAACATCAACACATTGTTTAATCAGCTGTTATAACATTCCTGAACCTAGAAAATAAAATATTTATAATTAATAGTAACTATCAGCTTGTTATTATATAAAAGGTTTATTTATCATTAATATACAGTAGGCTAATATATAAGTAATTTCAGTTAACCTGTATAACTTTTCAAAGTAAAATCACTAATCTCCTGTTTGTCTACAATAGGTAAACTATGAACTGCTATAAGCTTACAAACTTCATTCTCCTCACTAACACCATACGGTAGGGCCTACAGGAAAAGGTCACATATATGCATAGATCAGATCACAGTTTGAATTTGTAGACTATTTTGATGTGTGAAAATGTATTTCCGTAACTGGGAAGAAATTTCATCAGTTGTTAATGAAAAAAATCATTCATTCCTTTAACTCTTGGTGTAAACTTCCCTCTAGGCCTATAAAAGTTATATATAGGAAGGCCTACTTAGCTGTTGCCCAATATTAAAGGGGAATGTTCTGCATTTTGAGGATAGTTTTGGGCCTTGAATTGATGTAAATAGCCTTCAGATTTACTAAAACTGTATTAAGCTATTAGTCTGTATGGATATATGAGATTTGAATGCTTAAATTTCGAGGGAGTGTTAGGAATATTATTACGGATTAGATAAGCCAACAATTTCCAAGTTCCAAAACTAAAACTTTATTGATCAAACGAATAATGGACATATCCCTTTTAAGCGTTGTAACTGTGATACTATAGAAATAGGCTTTCTAAACAACTTGTGTCTAATTAACAGCCAGAATATTTTCTTTTAAAATCATCCTCTAAATATAATTAAGTTATTTCCTTCAAACATCCTTGAATTTCATACATGTTATTAATCAATTAATGTCATTTTTATATGGGCAAGCCTGCCAATGTGACAAAATCTCTTCCTCTAAACTAAGGCCTATAAATAGGCATAGATGGTAAGCTATTAATATTGAGGCTAAAGCATTGCCATTGGCACCAGTATGGAAGTGCATTTTGCACATAGAGTGATTGACATAGATCTACAGTTTACAAAGTGCCAGCTAAGGGTAGAATACTAAACAATAAGAGCATATAGTTCTATGTTTCATGGACCTACGTCCTACAGCCCATCCTTTAGAAAAGTCATATAATTCTTCATGACATTTGTTTGTTTTGAAATGAATGCATGCATGTTTTTATTTTGTTTATCTTGTTGACTTGTGAACCAATTTGAGGCTTAATGATGTAAAAGTCAACTTACCAAATAAGTTTATAATTATATATCATATTCAAAATGATTTTAAGTTAATATGAGGAAAAATGTCATATTAAACTAGAAATTGGATGAAAAACAACATTTTTCACCTTAATAATTCGTCCATAGTAATGGCCTTGTATATTTTGGACTAGTCAAAATGTTATAAAGGGGTGGCTATAAACATATTTTTTATTCCAATATCATTAGTTGCTAAACTTTGAATAATTACTTCATGAAATTCTATGAATTCTAATGAATATTGGCAATCTTATGTGATGTTCAATAAAAATGGTCAAATCAATATATCTTATGAAATTGCATTAGCCCACCACCCCTTCTAAAAAAAATAAATGTGCCATTTATAGAGGGCGTTGTCTCTCATCAGACCGGAAGTTGGTTTGTTTTCATTCTGTGAGTTACAGAAATTTTTATTAAAAAAATGGAAAAAAGCGTAGAAAAACATCTTGAAGAAACGTAAGTAGCCTACTTATTAGCCTAAGTCTATCATTACTTACATTCATTATCAAGAAGTGCGATACATTATTGTCCCAAAATATTTGTCAGTTTGCCATCATTATTGACCAATCATTATTGATGTCTTTTGGTGTCTGTGATTTGTCAACTTCTATATCCCACTTTGCAAGGGATTATTTGTTTTTTCAGATGGCCTGTGTGTGTGTGTGTGTGTCAGACCTTAGCTCAATAAATTGCTTATATGTGGGAGGGGACCATTTTGACCATAATTTGGGACCATTTGGTACCACTGAATCTTAAGCTAGAGAAGCTAGTTAATATATGGAATTGTGTTGTAGTTAATCTATGAATGAATTTAACAAGGGTCCTCAATAATATTATTTAATTATTATTTATAGATTTAAGATACCTGGTGTCAATGGTATTATTTGTACAGATGAACAGGGTCTTTGCCTTGCATGTAAGTTACTAGTAGTACATGTTCATATAGATAAGATTTGACTTTATATCTCTTTCCTGCCTTAAGCTTACATGAAAAGTGTCTGAAGCCTTTTCCTACTGATTCCTGTATACCAAGACATAGCAATGCTGTCACATAGGTCAATTTGCAACTTCACAGATTATCCCTATTAAATATCAAAATAATATTGGTTGCCTTCTTTCTTAAAAAGTGTCAACATTCATAATTTTTTTCCAGCAAAAGGTGTGAGTAATTCTAATTGTTCAGGATCCATAGCTAATATTGCCCAACAGGCTGAAAGTCTACGAAAGACTAACTCACCAAGTATCTATATAGAATCAGAAAATGGGTAAGCTTATGTTATTTTATATTTTTGAACTGTAATCTTATTCAAAGGGTAAGTCCTCTGATCAATTCCAGCTTTATACACCAAAATAATTAATAAAAGAATATGGTATTGGAATAGAAAATAGCTTTATAGATTTTTTTATGCAGTTACTCTTATCAAATATGACTTTTTATCATTCCAATAGAAGATATATAAGATAACAGTTTTAGTGATATTCTAATTTGCCTGACCTTAAAGGATAAGAGATGGAGGATTGATCCTTGATCAGTTGGTTTTTCGGTCATTTCTAGGAAATAGAATCAACCTTTGGTCTATACCCATTATATTTTGTTTTTCAGAAGTCTTTTGATTGGTCGGAGAGAAAATATCACCATGGCAATATTTAAATCAGATTAATAGACACTATATCTCCTTTTTAAATGTTTGTCTACATTCTTGAATGGAGTTTGTTATTTAATTGAATTGATTTCAACAATGAGAATCAACACACTTTCCCCATTTTTTTTATGTACATATTGTGTCCTCTTCCTAGGCCTTATTCTCAAAAACTTAACTTCAGATTTTAAGAATTATAGCAATTTGATTGGATAAGAAAACTGAATTTAAAATCAATTTTAGTGTTTGACCAATCAAATGACTGGAACATTAAAATAATCTTAAATCAAATTTTTGAGAATAAGGCCCCTGTTGTATTTTTTATGTTATTTTATATAAATAACAAAGATTACTGTTAACTTATGTGTATATTGATATAATTTTGTTAAAAAGATTCTCAATATTTTATATTTGATGGGACTGGTTGTTGGTATAAATAAATTTGAATACTTGCTATATTTGTCTTTAACTTTTATCTGTTGATGTCACACATCCTTCTTATCTGCACCTGACAGACAAATGCTATGAAAACCAGGACAGTATCTTTCAATTTCTTTCAATTTCTTAACTCTCAAAAGATCTTAAAGATCCACAACTTAAAGCACCTGTAGCTTAGGTTTATTGTCCCCTCAGAAAACAAGACTTTTCCTGTCAGCCCCTGCATCACACAAACTCTATTGAACAGCCTATTTAAAGGCAGGCACTGGGAGATAAAGAAAGGTATCTTATATCAAAGTTAAGTTTTGTAGAAATTCTAGTTTATTTAGTATGATATTATGACTGGTATCTAAAACAAACGTAACAATTTATAACAATAGTGAGTTTATTCATACTTGTTATGGAAAACAATAATATAACATTTATGATTTAACTTATATAAGCTTGTAAAACAATTGCTTCAACTTTTTATGGAAAACAATAATATAACATTTATGAATTAACTTATAAAAGCTTGTAAAACAATTGCTTCAAGGATAAAAACACTTGATAAGGCAACAATACATAATTATATGCAAATGGTCAGATTAAATGACAGCAGAGTATTATCAGGACACCACATGAATAATTTTTGAATTCTCTGAAAAATATTTGGATATATCGGAAATGCTCAGTTACGAAGTGGTATCGGGTGTTACAGTAGATTAAGCATATCCTGCATCTAGCTCCTGAGTTTTCAACTGGTTTTCTCAAGTGTCCTCAATTACGAATGTGGGAATTTGGAAATGACCGTGTCCCCTGAATCATAGGCGTACGGGAGGTTTTGAAACTGGGGGTGCGGGAGAGATTTGTGCCCGAATCTCGGACTCTGTCCGAATTCTACTGAACGTGGAGCCGCGTCTTGCCAAGCCCGACTACGAGAAGCGCTGAAGGCGCGAGCCTGCTGCAGGCGGGCGGGAGGTCCTCCCCCAGAAAATTTTGAAAATCTACATTCAATCTGTTGCATTCTAACTTCTGAGACATAATTGGGGGTTGATTATTGGACGAGAGGGATGAGAAAAAAACATGAAATATGCTCACAATGTCGGAATTCATGCACAAAAGTGATCATGAAGAGTTACTAATTTGATTCGGGCAGAAATCGGTTCCCGGCAATATTAGTGGGAATTTTTCTAAAAAAAAAACAAGAAGACTCGGGAACTTTCAGTGCCCGAATATGTCGAGAATTTTTCCCGAATATGATCGAGCCGAAAATTTGGGGGGGGGGGGGGGGGGGGGGGGGGTCGCCCCCCCTGCACCCCCCTCCCGTACGCCTATGCGCCTGAATAGAAATTGTCCGCGGAAGTCATTTAAAACATACAATCAAGAGTGACAATCTGAAGTCAATCTTAAGACTCTGGGTGCTTATATACTCAAATAATGCATAATATTACATATTTTTTCAGACCTATAGCTCAGTTGGTGTCCCCTGGAAAATGTCTAAATGTCCCCCTAGTCTAGAAACAAGTTGAATATGTTTAATGTGAATAAGAATAATGTAATTAGAAGCGAAACAAGGGTGTTTTATTGATAATAAGTGGACATCATCATCGTCTAGTAGCAAACATATGAATTCCATTTTCAGCTCTCATTACAGCCGCTACTTTTCTCTGAACCAAGTGATTAGGATCAGCTTTAAGTTGGTATCTGAAATTAAGAAATCATTTTTATACCTTGTTACTTTTAATTTCTTATTTGTTTTATTTAATCGTGTAAAATAATAGGCCTAATTAAGAGGGAATTTTAAATGAAATTCCCACAGGCACCAGATTCTGGTAAAAAAAAAATCGTATACATATATACGATTTTTTTTACCAGAATCTGGTGCCTGTGGAAATTCCATCTCCAGTAACCAACTTTGAATGACTGCCAATGAAATAGATTATGGTCCTGCCACAAATATTCTCATCTGATCTCATAACATTACCCCGCAATGTCACTTCTTACCTCTGTATTATACGTGAAAGAAGAACTTTCTCTTCATTCATAGCAAAGTGCTGACCAATACAATTTCTACAAGAAAAAAACAAAAGAATAAGAGATAATCAGTTGCCAATTTATCAAAACGTGGGTACACCTTCGACCGCCTCCTATGGATCAACATGTAGAATTCTGACTATAAGTTTGTATTTCTCTTTCCCTTTCCGAAATTCGGCGATATCATATTCTTCGCATTAAAAGGAAACAGTATAATATCGTTCATTTTGACTGGTTAAACCTTCAATCCTTCAAGATTTTATATATTTCCTAGGATCAGGCAAAGAACAATCACTGAATCTGTATAGGTAGCAATTTACTGTTACTGAATAATATATAATACGATCTGAAAAGCTTAATAAGTAATAATATGAAGGCAACACTAACCTAGGACCAGCAGAAAACGGTACAAAAGCGTAGCTATCTAAGTTTTTGATATTCTCTGGTAAAAATCGATCTGGTTGGAACTCCCAAGGATCAGACCAGACAAGAGGATTATGATGAAGATTTAGTATATGTATAGAGCAGTTTGTTCTTTTTGGAAACGTGTGTCCATCTATAACTGTATCTTGTGTTAATTCTCTCTGAGCGAATGGTACTGGACAGTGGAGTCTCAATCCTTCTTTGATAACACGACTCAAATATTCCAACTTTGGTAAATCATTCCTGGAAGAATAATCAATAATGAATAATACATGTAATAATCTTAATCAAATATAGATGAATTCCATCTATGCGATTGCTTATTTTTCTCGTGATCGTTAGATAAATGCGCAAATTTTTTCAATTGCGTCAATATGCTCGACACGGGTGTTCCTTTATTTGCGTACGTACCATTGTATATTAGGACTTTCTCTGTCAGCTACAATATCATCTACTTCACTCAAGACTTGTTGTTGATAACCAGGATGTGTTGACAGAGAATACAGAATCCAAGATATAGCACTAGCTGTAGTATCATGACCTGAAACAGATATCAGAGTTATCAGGGGTGGATCGGGGATTTAGAGAAAGGGGATGGGGGTGGTGGGCTCTAAAATATAACATGCTTCAGATTCAACGTCACCATAATTGCAAATACAATTCGATTAACATATACCAAATGTAGTAATATACCTTCAAACAGAAATGTGTCCACTTCATTTCTAATTTCAAGGGGAGTTAACCCCACGCCATTTTCATCTTTGGCTGTCAACAAAATATCCAAGAAATCCAAATATCTCTGTTTCTTATTAGGTTCTTCAGTTTCCTATAAGAACGGATAGTCAACGATAATTTGGAATACGAGGACTAGTCAAAGGGAACACTACTATAAAACGCGGACACAACTGAACCATTTACGAAGGTCCAAAAGGATTAACCGATTTGTTTAATGAAACAAATGATGCCTTACATCAGAGGGCAAGAGGTGAGTTAGAGGCTTCAGCAAATTTTGAAGAACCCTTTTAAAAAATCAAGGAAACACGCAGTGTTCCGTTTTCTTACGCAGTTGAATTCCAGATTGGATGATGGATGATGGTAAAATCTCATTTCAATTGGATAACAGAGATACCAGATGAAAAAAATAATTAAAGCCAATGGTAATTTGGAAATATTGGAATAGCTCATACCAAAGTTTTTCGTCGTTTTTCAATGATTTCCTCTGATACAGAATGGACATAGTTACATTGTTCTCGAAATCTTTTCCCACTTTTAGTCATATAATAAATAGTATCAAGATACAACCATGGTTGTCTGAAATAAACAAGGTATACGTCTGTATCGGTGTGCTGCTGCTTCATTTTCTGTATACTGAACAGATCACAAACTGAAAACTCAAATGGAATATACGTTAATTAATGTAGCCTACTGTATTAGTTATGTAATACTTTTTCAATCTGAAGCTCAGTGGTTCAAACCTGTAAGTCATCATTTTCAGAGGTCATGCGACACGAGGTTGTAGCTTTAATCAGCCTTCCTGCAGTCTGCTTTCACCCGTTTTTTAGTGGTCAAATGCATCAGGTCTCCACGATGACGATATCAATATTGCTTGAAAGGCGAAAAACGACAACCCTTGCGCTTTATCTCAACCTGGATCCGGTTTTTCCCACCTGTGAACTGAATTTAAAAATTGTATTTGTATCTTTGTAGATTTGTATGTGTAAAAACATCCTAGATTTGGCTATAGAATTCGTAATTTAAAAATTAACAGGGAAGATTGCCATGGCAATTTCATGAATTGGACCCTGGTTTGAAAAATGTCAGGAACAACTGGAATGGATCAACTTACCTTCCTCTATCAAACCAAAATTCTGATAATTCATTTACAGCCTGGACATAAGGATGAGTTTCTCTACAAAAAAACAAAATATCTAAACTACACCTGTACACATTTATTAATCCAGGAAATGATTAATCAAACATTCTTTGTAATTGAACTCCGTCAAATTTCATTCAGTTTGTGTCAGTTAGATCTCATAAGAACTATCAAATTAATGAAATATAAAT
The DNA here is from genome assembly GCA_029955415.1 of Lottia scabra. Classification (NCBI taxonomy): domain Eukaryota; kingdom Metazoa; phylum Mollusca; class Gastropoda; family Lottiidae; genus Lottia; species Lottia scabra. The sequence continues at coordinate 1,293,619 of JARJEI010000013.1, read as the reverse complement.
AATATAATATCAAATGGAACATAAATCTGAACACCTCCGAATGGCAATGGTAACACAGACAATTGTGTTTAAAAGGCTTTCGGTATATATACCCATTTGCAACCATTTATTGTTAGCTGCTGTGTTCGATAATCAAATTGAATACGGTATTTTAAAGTATCAAAACGAATAAAACACACAAAGATAGATTTAAGTTACCCTTTTCTCTGAATGTCTCCATTATAGGACATGGCACACCGTAAAATAACATCTAAGGTACATTGAGAAATTAAACTAAATATTTCAAAACTTTCACCGCTTTCAGCAAATTTATCCATCTTTTCCTGAAAAAAAAACAAGTACTAGTATTATAATCAGGCATGTAGCCTTAACAGATCTGATTTTTTTCGGGTAGACCAGATATAACCAAGGCTCTGATATAACTTTAAGGACAATGCAGTAATGGTGTCATTGAAATGGGGCACCCCCTAAGAACCCTTTGTCACACTGTCAGCTACGAGTCTAATCATTATTATAGTTAATGTGGTTTACGGTTACTGTGACAAAGTCTTATTGCTGTGTTAGATTTGTATTGTATCTGACCAATTTTCTTGATAATTGTACTGAATCGAGACCCCGACAGAATCAGAAGATAAGTCTCAGAATAACAATTTGCAAAGATGGAGAAAACTTACTATGAGGATGTCTGCAGCTTCGTTATAAATATTCACATAAGGTTTCAGAATATCAAAATGGAAAGCTGGGGTTAACAGACGTCTGGACCTGGCCCATCTTTTACCCCCTGCCAAAAGGAGGCCGTCTCCTAACCAAGGTAAGGCAAATTCATAAGAGGCACCAAATCCCCGTGGTTTGGGTTCTGAAACAAACAGGTATGGGTTTATTAAACCAGCGCTAACGTTTGTTGGACAAAAGCCGAACTTGGACTAGAGCTGAAACCTGTTGGACTAGAACTAAAGTTTGTTAGACTAGAACTGAAGTTTGTTGGACTAAAACTGAAGTTTGTTGGACAAGAGCCGATTTTTGTTGGAATGGAACTGAAGTTTGTTGGACTAGAACTGAAGTTTGTTGGACAAGAACCAAGAACTAGGGTTTGTACCCGGGATTCCCGTTCCCGGGAATTCCCGGGATTCCCGGAGTTTCTGGCGAGTACTCATTCCCGGGAACAGCACTCCATTCCCGGGAATGGGAACATAGATTTTTTCACATTTATTTCACCATTGACAGTGGTAAATTCTGTCATCTGGAGGGATACAAATCACCAAAATTTCCTCCATCCAAGCCTCAAAGCCCTAATCCGCCCCTGACGGCAGCGATGGTGGTGATACCCGAGACATCTGTTGAAATTTCTTTGGAAAAAAAACTTATAAAAACTATCGACGAGGAACTCAAGTAATGTCAGAAAGAGAATACATGTATTATCACTTTCATTTGGGAATTTAGGTCATTTGAGCAGATAGGCCTAAAGACTCTGACATCGAATCTGGAATTTAAACATAATGCTCTGAAGTCAATCAATCCGTAATCAGTCGCAGCGGAATAACGTTTTCTGTTGCAGGCAATTTTGCTCTCGCCTATAGGGGTGAAATCATTGTGCGCGTTGGTCTTCCTAAAACATTGGTTAGATTCGTCGGTAACATAATCCACTTCCACCGCCACTAATCAATACTAAAACCTATTTGCATAGAGCGATTTTGGGTTCAAAAGTTGTTCTTAAATATTGCGAATTATGTGAAAATAAAATTTGATATGAAACTACATAGATAGCTTTAGCTATTATGTCCTATATTTTTGTAACGGTTGCTAGTTTGACTAGCTCTTATATGTTGAAATTGATTCCCGGGATTCCCGGGAATCCCGGGAATAGCATAAATTTCATTCCCATTCCCGGGAATGAGATATCCGGGAATGCTGCAAACCCTAACAAGAACAGAAGTTTGTTGGACTAAAACTGAAGTTGTTGGACTAGAACTGAAGTTTGTTGGACTAGAACTGAAGTTTGTTGGACTAGAACTGAAGTTTGTTGGACAAGAGCCGATTTTTGCTGAACTACAGCTAGAGTTTGTTGGACTATAGAGCTGATGTTTGTTGGATTAATGCTCATGTTTGTTGGTCTAGAACTGGAATTTATTGGACTATAGCTGTAGTTGTTGGACAAGAGTTAAAGTTTGACAACTGCACGAAAATCACACAATCGATTAAAATATATACCTTAACATTTGTAGACCAATATATATGGAAATGGAATATCCCAACAAGGTTAAACTTACCTGATGTTTTAAGTAAAACTTTAACAGTTTCAGGATGACTTAAGTTAATAACTGGTTTTAAGGGTGTCACCCACGTACGGTAAAATCGTGGATATTTCTTTAATAATTTATTGACATATACCATCCTTTCTTCTGTGTTTCGGGACAACTAAAATGGAGAAAAAAATCAACCAAAATATTTTGATTATTTTAAAGGAATACTACCTCTTAGAATGAACACAAAATGTAAATTTTCAAACTTGGTCAAACTTTCATCAACAAATTTTTGTCATCTTCATAGGATAATGTTCAGAGGCCGAAATCAGAAGTATCGTGATTGGAGTGAGGTTTGATTTTGAAGATTTCGAAGACGCATGACCACGGCTCCGCTACCTCCAGGGACGCGGTCCCGGCTTGTTTAAACACATTATATAGAGTATCTAATAGGTTTTTATTTCATTTATCAATTTACTCTGTTATAGAACAGCTAAGTGTTCATAAATCATAGAGCCGAACAGTTATTAAAGGGACGTTATCCATTGTGTGACTCAAATTAATAGAATACACGTATATTAATAGTATAGATAGGCCTACCTTGTGTAGATTTCCCCATATCCAATGAAAGTCTGTTTCACCCGGAAGTTTGTTGAAGAACTTAAAATTTTCTCTAAAACTTTTGAGTCCCAGTACTAATTTATATACAAGATAAAGTCCAATGATAGAATAACCAATCCGCCAACTAATATACGTTGTTTCAACCTCCATATTTCACCCTTGAAAAATCAAGTCAATATCAAATGTGTACGTAACTATCCGCAAGTGTCAGCACTTTCATTGAGATACTCCTAGTTCTGAGTTAAAGCAATTAACAATCAACAGTGTTCTGATTAGTGCTAAGTAATATTTATAAGTGATGTCAGGAACACAGTTCGGATATAGATTCTCTGAGCAACACTCAAAACATCTACATAAAAACGTCGTTTAAGTCATGAGGTAAAAATTATCTCCAGGTCGAAAAGTGGAACACTAAGTAACATAAAGAGTGAGATAACATATTTATATTTAGGCCTATACAGTCTTAATGAAAAGAAGTGGGTCATAATTTTTTGTGCAGTTTTTGCTTATCGCGGCATTCGTTAATCATTAAATTAAACGAAGTTCCCAGGATCACGATTCATGTAACAACATTGAAATCGTTGTCTCGATTGTCAACTTATCAGATCGATAGGATGTTATCGTGCTTCAAATCGTCATGATCGTAGTCGATCAGTTTCATACGATTTATTGAATTCTGTTTTGTTTTGTTTAAATCCCATGCTCTGATCTTCCGTCAAGTTACGATCACATGGGTTTCAACAGTATTGGGTCAACGATTTGGCGCTTGTCTTGCCTTACATCTTTGATAGTTCTAGAGCTACAGCATGTCAAAGTTTATGCTACCTTTTACCTACCACACCTTTTAGTGACAAGCGTGAAATAGCCTACCCTAAAACTAAAATGACCATAACTTGGCAAATTGTGATCCTATAGGTATAAGTTTTTTTCCTGATTTTTTAAACATCTCTGATACAGGGACGTCCATATCGAGGGGTGTGGAGGTGTAACAACCCACCATTTGCGGATTTTCTGTCGGGGGGAAAAACAAACTGTAGGGAGAAAATATTTTTGTAGGAGTGTCAGACCAACAATCTTGGAACTTCAAATTCGCTGGGAATTGTCAGGAATTTGTGTTTCTAAACGTCTAATTCCCCAAATTTTCTTGTTAAGAGTGAAGAAGTTCCTAAAAACTTATATATAAAGCACTGGCCAAGGTCACAAATAAAGAGATGTTGGTCCCACAGTCCCTCCACAAATAAACCATTAGACCTACTTCGTCAGGCAAAGTCAGGAATTTTCGTTTACATAAAAAATTTTTTTTGCTGATCTCGCATGCCCTATACAAATTAATCGTAATTATTCGGGAAATGTCAGGGATTTGCGTTTCTAGGCGTCTAATTCCCGAAATTTTTTTATATTGGTCCTGCATTCCCCACAAATAATAAACCTCAGGAAATGTCAAGATATTGCGTTTCAAGATGTCCAATTCTCCAAATCATCTAGATAATCGACTTTGAAATTTCTCCCAGTTTGCAGATGAAAACTGCACTTATTGGTCTGTGTAGGAAGTTGATGACATCAAAAGAGCTCTAACACTTCACGGTAAGAACATGGAAATTAGCATAATACAGCCTTCGATCGGTGTGCACATGCAAAGTGCAACCTTACGTCTCTGATAGTTTAAGATCAATATCCTGTCAAAGTTAAGGCTTTTACTCCGTCCCTGACTTAAAAGCGAGAAATAGTCCACCCTAAAACTAAAACGGCCATAGCTTTGCCAATTTTGAACCTAAAGGTATAATTTTTGTACAGGGTGAAAATTCAACATTCCCTGTGACTATTTCAGTTTTGTAAACTTTTAAGTAAATTGAATTTGAAATTTCTCCCGGTTTTGGAGAAGAAAACTGCACTAAATGGCCTTTGCAGGAAGTTGGCAACCAATAATAATTATTGTCAAGTGACAATCGGACTATATAGTCTGACGGATAAATCGAAGGACATTTCCTCGACTTTGTTCAACCATTTTAAATTTGATTAAAATGGGATTTCATAAAGAACATCAACAGTGGCCAAAATAAAGATGTACATATTTTTTCATACGATAATTATTTTTTTTAATACAAATAACTAATTTCAAAGATTACAAGATCGAACAAAAAGGAGCATTTTGCATTCTAGCATTGAAATAAAACCTCTCTAAACCGCATACGCTTTAAACCGGAATATCCTCTAATACAATAGTAATTCAAGGACTCTTCATAATCTGTAAAAAAAAAAACACTTCAAGACACTCCCGAAAACCACAACGCGACATAGTAATCATGATCCAATTCATTGTTTGTACATTTATACGATTTTGAAGGTTTCACAGAAGGTCACACCAATCATAGTTGAAGACTCAACAGATAGTTAGAAATAAAATAACCTCATTTCAGATACTGAGATCTTCATCTCCATGGTTTCCACTGTCCGCCATGTTTTTGTGGATTACTTTCCGGATCGTAAGGTGGATAACGTATAGGTACAGCTGTCTTTTCATACTCTAATAAACGATCCAATAGAGAACGTACAATGTCTATATGAGAATTCGATAAATCGATCTCTTCGTAAGGATCGTTAGCTATGTTAAATAACCAAATATTTTTAGCTTCTCGGTTGTCTTTTCTCTTCATATATATTTCAGACATAATATAGTCATGACGTGTGGTGTGCGGCAAATCCATAATGAAGTGACTTTGTGAATTACCGGGTAGGTTTAGGTCGATTGCGTTATCAGATGGCAACCCTAAATCAGCAGATCCATCACCTGATATTGACAACTCGAACACACTGTCTGATTGATAGCGGTCTCTAGGATCCAGTTGTCTAGAGATATGAGGAGGTGGAATCCAGGAGCTGTTCCCTACAACAAACAGTTATAGATAAATCTAATACTCTGGGTGAATAAAAATATTGCCATGGCACAATGTGGCTGATTGTTATTAGTCTTCATTAGCCCTGATAAGACCAATCAGTAAATACATGTAACCAACTGTCCTAATAGAAAGGTGAAATTTATCTGATTGTATCCCATCATGTTGGCATATGTAGTAGTAGCGGGGGAAGCAGAGCATGCTTAATATTGTTCTCGATTTTGAATACGGTTTTGATTAACGGAATTGTTTTCCTTGTACAGATTCTTATTACTAATTCACCTACCTGGATACCCAGTAATTAATTTCCAATCATTGACTCTGATAGCAGCTCGTATTCTGTTATCAAAAGTATCTCGATACAGTCGTTTCCCTTGTTTCATTGTAAGAGGATCTATATTGTGAAGCAATTCTTTTCTTGGACTAGGTTCGTTCTCACTAAAAATTGTAATAAATTTACAATATTCGAAAAGAATCGGGTATAAATAGTGATGCTCAATGACAGGACGTATTTAACTATGAACTCTGACACAACCGCCATTCTCCATAGACATAAGCTTAAGCTCTGCCCTCATGCTCCCGCTTTCGGTCAGCTCTGAAATATTAAATTGTTTACACGTGAAGGTGGATGATTGAGGCTTGTTACACCGCATAATGTAATAATCACCCATAATGTAACAACTGTCGCATAATGTAATAAAAAATTTCGTATAATGTAATAATGCGGCATAATGTAATTAAAAATACGTATAGTGTAATAAACTCTCTCAACGCATTATGTAATAAAAATTTCCGTATAATGTAATAACGAAAAACCAAAACGCATAATGTAATACGAAATTTCCGCATAATGTAATAACCACTACGGAATCAGGTACACGCGAGGTATGGAATTTAGCAACCCGAATAAAACATAAAAAGTGTCAGTGTGATCTGGAAGTCTGGCAACGAGCATCTTACACACCCCTTGTTATGCATAAAAGATATACACACATTTTTATCACATTATAAGAGCATTTCTGCAATAGTTTTCAGTATAACTTTTATTAACAGCTCAAGCCGTTATACCATCGAATACAAGGAACAAAAGTAAATTGTTAGAAAAAACACGTATCCAAGTGTCATGGATTACATATAAAAAATATATGAATAACGCATCATAACCATGTTGGTGCCATTTTGGCTAACCCGAAAAGCATGATTTTATAAGATTTATCAAAAAAAATAAAAACTAGAACCACTAGTGGTACAGAGTGGGACTTTGCAAATGTGAAAATTTACTATAGGAATATGCAAAAAACTTGACGCTAAGCAAAAATAGCAAGTGCCAAAAAGTTGACAACTTCAAAAAACATTGTTTTGTAGAAGGCTAATATGTGGTATTTTCAAGGATGTGAAACCGGAAGTCGTCATCAGACCTGGTAAATAAACGTATCAGCTTATACCCTATGTTAATGACCTTCATCCAACAGAAGGTCAAGGTCATTTATGTACAAGTCTTTGAAACTTATAAACTTTGAAAATATAAACAGTTATAACACCAGAAGTTGACGCTTAACATCAAATATGAAAACATATATGAAAAACCAAAGTCAGTGACCTTTGGTCCTAAAAAGATCAAGGTCATCAAAGGTCAAGGTCAAAAATGGAAAATTTGAAATTCAGATGCTTTAGTTTTTTCTTTTCATATGTATATTATATTCATATATTTTGATATGTAATCCATGACACTTGAATACGTGTATTTTTCTAACAATTTACTTTTGTTCCTTGCATTCGATGGTATAACAGCTTGAGCTGCTTATGAGAAAATGAGAACATTTCAAACTATTTTTTTACTATTTTGATAAATTTTATAATTATACTTTTCAGATTAACCAAAAGGGCACCAACATGGTTCAGATGCTTTAGTTTTTTCGTTTCATATGTATATTATATTCATATATTTTGATATGTAATCCATGACACTTGGATACGTGTATTTTTCTAACAATTTACTTTTGTTCCTTGCATTCGATGGTTTTACGGCTTGAGCTGTTTATGAAAGATATGAGAATTATTGTAGAATTGCTGTTCTTTTAAAAAGTAATAAAATATTCGTGAATCTTCAATCTTTTGCCTCATTTTATGCATAACAAGGGGTGTGTAAGATACTCGTTGCCAGACTGCCAGACCACACTGACACTTTTTATGTCTAAAGGTGCGAATACACGAGGTACGGTGCCCGGTCCTGTGTCCGGTCCGGGATAATCGATACAGAAGAAAATAGAAGAAGCGAACACACAGAGTACGGGTCCGGACACGATGCGGACACGATTCGCTTCAACCATTTTTCCGGACCGGGTACCGTACCTTGTGTATTCTCGGCTTTATTCGGGTTGCTAAATTCCTTATCTCGCGTGTACCTTATTCCGTAGTGGTTATTACATTATGCGGAAATTTTGTATTACATTATGTGTTTTGGCTTTTCGTTATTACATTATCCGGAAATTTTTATTACATTATGCGTTGAGAGAGTTTATTACACTATACTTAATTTTTATTACATTATGCCGTATTATTACATTATGCGGAAATTTTTATTACATTATGCGACAGTTATTACATTATGCTTGATTATTACATTATGCGGTGTAACAAGGCTTACTTACAGAAACTTTTGCAATGTCATCCCATAATATGCTTCATTTGTCCCCCATGTTGTTCTATAATTACCTGATAGTTGACCATTGGTTAAAGCCATCCATATTTTTAGTACCATTACGTTTAGCACCAGCTATCTTGAGGAATGTTAGATACCAGTCAGAGACATGAATAAATTCATAGTTGACAGTACCAGGGTTTTTTAACTTTGAGCTGACAACAAATCCCACACCTCTCATAGCACCTTCCCATAGAGAACCTTTCCAACCTCGTAATGGCCAATTATTCCCTCCGTCTCCTATACTTCCACCGTTATCTGAAAAATCGAAGATGTAATACCAATTCCTTTAATTAAGAACACATCCATCCTCCGACCTCCATCATTCCAAATGACCGTCAACTCTTTATAATTATCATATTGAAGGTGAAGATGAAGACCAATCCAAGAGCTCAAAACGAGTGGTCTCAGAGCATAAAGAGCAGAAACTGGAACTGGAAAATATCACTTGTTCACACAAGAACGGTAATTCAAATCTACATTTATAACAAGTGAAAAAGTGAAACTTACCAGTTGAGAAAACAAAAACAGTATTCTCCCACATTCCTGCTTCCTTTAAAGCATCAGTGAGATTTCCAATTCCTTCATCTAAACAAGAAACCATACCTGTAAAAACAACATAGTTTAATGATCTATATATCTCTTGCTGTATACTCTGGTTAAGGATACAATGTACATATTATATAATAGGATTACTAGTAATATCAAGATTTCAGTGTTGGTAAGCGAACTGGCTAACATGAACAACTTCCGCATCCAGATAACGTCTATTTGAGTGGTTTGCTACTACTCTGAAGAGCAGGTTTTGAGCAAGATACTTACCTGCATATATCCTTCTATTTTTATCTTGTATGTGGTAATATGGTCTGATATACCGTCTTGGAACCTGTAACGGCGAATGAACTGCTTGGTATGCCAGGTACATAAACATCGGCTGAAAATACAGATGGAATAAGAATGAAAGGGATAAACTGCAGATTTAAAGGATAACAACTTAGGTTCATGAGCATCCTTTCAGACAATTGTTTTAAGATTTGCATTTCGTATGATGTAGACGAGTTCCATTCATGCTTACTTATATAGGAACCTGCTTTAGACTGGTCAATGGCCACATTAGATTGGCCATGGTTCTTGACAATACCCCTCCTTAGTAGAGAAAATAAGATGATATAGAGATATAAAGATATATTTCTACATAGATATTGAAGCATGATTCTTGTCGGTGTATATGACCAATATAAGTATAAATCTACCAATATATTTAATAAATAAATTTAAAGGGGAATGTTCAGCATCTTTAGGATCGATTTGGGCCTTGAATTTAAATAAATAGTCTTCAGATTTACTGGAACTGTCAAAATATCGCACAATCCTTTCAATTTAACCCGTACCTTAACAGTTATCTTTCATTTTCTGTATATGTGTTTTCTGTATAAGTTACAGCCTTACTAACCGACGAGTTGTATTTTTTACTTTCAAACGCTGATATTTCTGGCAACGTGAAGTTAGTTCCTGGTTCGTTGTTCGTTGTTCGTGATTCGCGAAAAACGAACCAGGAACTGGCTCCGGGTTCGTGATTCGTGAAAAACGAACCAGGAACTGGACCCTAGTTCGTGATTCGCGAAAAACGAACCAGGAACTGGCTCCAGGTTCGTGATTCGTGAAAAACAAACCAGGAACTGGATACTGTTTGCGAATCAAAAAAATAGAATTAGATAGTGTTTTAGCCCAAAATACGGTATAATTAGATGGAAAATTGTCTCAAATACCAGAGAAGCCAAGTTCATGTTTGGCAACGTTTGGAATTATATATGTTTTAGCTTTCAAACTTGAGACAGATGTATCCAACAGGGATGGGGAGGGGTATGGATCGTACATATTCGTGGAGACGATAATTGAGATGAGGTAGGCTTGAAATCTGATTAATTTCTATTCCAAAAGAGTGTCAAATTGAATCAAGCCCTTTCCATAATTTCAACAATTTTGTTGGGCAGACTCCTATATCCTCTCCCTATGAAAGAACAATATCACACATTAATTATTTATAGTTTCATCAACCAATAACATGTACAGGTAAACAACTTTCACATTATTATATACATGTATATTGCATGTTATTTGGTTCTGGCAAGGAAAAAAAAAATGTCTGTTCTTTTCTTTGAAACAATTTTCCATCCAATTATACCGTATTTTGGGCTAAAACGCTATCTAATTCTATTTTTTGAATCACAAACAGTATCCAGTTCCTGGTTCGTTTTTCACGAATCACGAACCAGGGTCCAGTTCCTGGTTCGTTTTTCACGAATCACGAACCAGGAGCCAGTTCCTGGTTCGTTTTTCACGAATCACGAACCCGGAGCCAGTTCCTGGTTCGTTTTTCGAAAATGTCAGAAATAGGTTCAAAAACAACTGTCATTGGCCAAAAAACAAACCACGAACTGTGTTCTCTTGTCTTTGAATCCATTTTCCATCTAATTATACCGTATTTTTTAGCTAAAACACTATCTAATTCTATTTTTTTGAATCACAAACAGTATCCAGTTCCTGGTTTGTTTTTCACGAATCACGAACCCGGAGCCAGTTCCTGGTTCGTTTTTCACGAATCACGAACCCGGAGCCAGTTCCTGGTTTGTTTTTCACGAATCACGAACCCGGAGCCAGTTCCTGGTTCGTTTTTCACGAATCACGAACCCGGAGCCAGTTCCTGGTTCGTGATTCGCGAATCACGAACAACGAACAACGAACCAGGAACTAACTTCACGTTGCTGATATGGCAGGACACACGGGGTTTTGAAGGCTTAGATTAGCTAAAAAAATCGAGGTTTTGAGCCTAAAAGGTTTTTGGTCAAACGGTTAGTGAACATATCCCTTTAAATTAAACCAATTTCATTCTATGGAAAGTTTGATAGTTCTAACTTTATCAAAGTAGACTTTTTTTTTACATATTTTGGTTAAATCAAAGTGAAACATGAGTTCCATTCATGCTTACTTATATAGGAACCTGCCTTAGACTGGTCAATGGCCACATTAGATTGGCCATGGTTCTTGAAAATAACCCCTCCCCCCTCCACCCCCCTTAATTTGGTCATGGTGCGTGACAATACCCACCTTACATTGGTCATGGTTCTTGACAATACCCACCTTAGATTGGTCTTGGTTCTTGACAATACCCACCTCTGATTGGTCTTGGTTCTTGACAATACCCACCTCTGATTGGTCACAGTTCTTGACAATACCCACCTTAGATTGGTCATGGTTCTTGCCAATACCCACCATAGATTGGTCATGGTTCTTGACAATACCCACCTTAGATTGGTCATGGTTCTTGACAATACCCACCTTAGATTGGTCACAGTTCTTGACAATATCCACCTCTGATTGGTCTTGGTTCTTGACAATACCCACCTTAGATTGGTCATGGTTCTTGACAATACCCACCTTAGATTGGTCACAGTTCTTGACAATACCCACCTTAGATTGGTCATGGTTCTTTACAATACCCGCCTTAGATTGGTCATGGTTCTTGACAATACCCACCTTAGATTGGTCATGGTTCTTGACAATACCCACCTTAGATTGGTCATGGTTCTTGACAATACCCACCTTAGATTGGTCATGGTTCTTGACAATACCCACCTTAGATTGGTCATGGTTCTTGACAATACCCACCTTAGATTGGTCACAGTTCTTGACAATATCCACCTCTGATTGGTCTTGGTTCTTGACAATACCCACCTTAGATTGGTCATGGTTCTTGACAATACCCACCTTAGATTGGTCACAGTTCTTGACAATACCCACCTTAGATTGGTCATGGTTCTTTACAATACCCACCTTAGATTGGTCATGGTTCTTGACAATACCCACCTTAGATTGGTCATGGTTCTTGACAATACCCACCTTAGATTGGTCATGGTTCTTGACAATATCCACCTCTGATTGGTCACAGTTCTTGACAATACCCACCTTAGATTGGTCATGGTTCTTGACAATACCCACCTTAGATTGGTCATGGTTCTTGACAATACCCACCTTAGATTGGTCATGGTTCTTGACAATACCCACCTTAGATTGGTCACAGTTCTTGACAATACACACCTTAGATTGGTCATGGTTCTTGCCAATACCCACCTTAGATTGGTCTTGGTTCTTGACAATACCCACCTTAGATTGGTCATGGTTCTTGACAATACCCACCTTAGATTGGTCATGGTTCTTGACAATACCCACCTTAGATTGGTCATGGTTCTTGCCAATACCCACCTTAGATTGGTCATGGTTCTTGACAATACCCACCTTAGATTGGTCACAGTTCTTGACAATACCCACCTTAGATTGGTCATGGTTCTTGACAATACCCACCTTAGATTGGTCATGGTTCTTGACAATGTTGATAGCCCGCTCTGTAAACAAGTGAGTAGAATAATGCCCTGTCTCATTAAACACACCAGTTTCGTTGTCATGGAGGTCAAAACCACAATATTCAAAACATTTGTAATGGTCAAAATAGTCTTCAGCACCAGTATAAAAACCTTAGAAGAAAAAATATGTCGAACTAAAGTTGCAAACTCTCGAATATAGCAGTATATACATTACATTTTTTTTCTAATTGCTTTAGATTGGACTTATCTCACATTCGTGACACCCTGAAACGGAACTGCAAACTTTGTACCACCTCTGAATCATGAAGCGACTGCACTTAAAGCTTGAAGCCAAAAACACATAGAAAATGTACTTCTGCAAGATTAATGATGTGTACTGGTTATTTACTCAACATTTCCGTCTCTTTCAAATTCTAAACATTTCATTAATTAGCCATCTGGTGACAAAATTGGTAAATGAATATTCCAGTTACATTGCTCGTGTCATTTTGGTTTACGTACACTTAATCAAATAAGGTTGAAATGAAATGCACTGAAAAATAACGAGTTCTAGTGCCAGGAATTTATTCATTACTACTAGTATACAAATTTACAAAAATACCCGAAAGAGATTATTTCCATCAAAGTCCTATCACAAGATCTACACCAACATCGCAAAATTACAAAACGCCGATGTAAAGAGACTCAAGGCTTCCTTCCATTTATTATCCATGTTTTGGAAGTCGTTCGGGAACCAAGGGTACGATTTCAATCCTTCCATCGTAAAAATACCTCAGAATTTTTTTATTAAACCCATTTTCGATAGAAAGACAAACCAAGTTATCGTGTTCTACATCTGATGTAGGCCTACAGTTCCCTCGAAAAACAGTAATACTAATTTTGCTGTCCTGGCACGATGTTGCTAATTACGCATTGCACAAAAAAGTATATGTTCACAAAAAAAGCCTCCATTGACATAATTCACCTTCACCATGGGCGTTTAAGGCAGAAATTTAACATTGTTTGGTCTTGTGCACAAAGTTTTTAACATTGTAACATGTAAACATTTAATTATCTTACCAAAGAAAGTATCAAAGCCCCTGTTTACTGGGATAAATTTATCTTTATAGAACCCAAGATGCCATTTTCCTATAGCATGAGTTCTGTAACCAACTTCTTTCAGTTTTTCAGCGACTGTAGGACTTGTTGTTGGTAAAGCGTTTGGCTGACTTGGTTTGATAACACCATGTTGTAAACCCGTGTGGATCTAAACATAGAAAATAATAAAGATAGCTTGCCAGGCAAGGTAACATACGCCCACTTCAGCAAATTTAAATATTTGAAAAAGTTGATTGCACCATCGCACTTATTTGAGCTGATATTTAGATGAATCAATTCGAATGAAAACTGTCGCCTCTATCATGTACACAAGTTAATTTTAACGTTTTTTCACTAAGTCAAGAGCGATAACTCATAAACCGACGTTTGGAAACGTACAATTCTCGAATTTATCTGAGTTATTATCAAGATGAATACACATACCAAGTTCATTTTAACGTTTTTTTCACTAAGTCAAGGGCAATAACTCATAAACCAATGATTGGAATCGCGCAATTTTCGAACTTATCCGAGTTATTATCAAGATGAATATACATACCAAGATTCATTCAAATCGGATAAAAACTCTAGCTTCTATTGCATACACAAGTTAATTTTAATGTTTTTTCATGAAGCCAAGGGCAATAACCCATAAACCGATGACTGAAATTGCGCCATTTTCGAACTCATCCGAGATATTATAAAGATGAATACACATACCAAGTTTCATTCAAATCGGATAAAAACTCTAGCTTCTATTGCGTACACAAGTTAATTTTAACGTTTTTTCACTAAGTCAAGGGCAATAACTCATAAACCGACGACTAGAATTGCGCCATTTTCGAACTCATCCGAGATATTATCAAGATGAATACATATACCAAGTTTCATTCGAATCGGATAAAAACTCTAGCTTCTATTGCGTACACAAGTTAATTTTAACTTTTTTTCACTAAGTCAAGGGCAATAACTCATAACCCGACGACTGGAATTGCGCCATTTTCGAACTCATCCGAGATATTATCAAGATGAATACATATACCAAGTTTCATTCGAATCGGATAAAAACTCTGGCTTCTATCGTGTACACAAGAAATTGTTGACAGACGGACGGACGGACGGACCGACGGACGGACGGACAGGGGTGACGGCAATATACGTCCACATTTTCATGTGGGCGTATAAAAATATATTTCTACATAGATAGTGAAGTATGATTCTTGTCGATTGTATATGACCAATATAAGTATAAATCTACCAATATACGTAATAAATAAATTTTAAGGGGAATGTTAGGCATTTTTTAGGATCGATTTCGGCCTTGAATTTAAGTATATAGCCTTCAGATTTACTGGAACTGTCAAAATATCGCACAATCCCTTCAATTTAACCCGTACCTTAACAGTTATCTTTCATTTTCTGTATATGTGTTTTCTATATAAGTTACAGCCTTACTAACCGACGAGTCGTATTTTTGACTCTGATATTTCTGGACACACGGGGATTTGATGGCTAACATTTTGAGGGAGAGTTTGGAACATTATTACGGATTAGATTAGCTAAAAAAAATCGAGGTTTTGCGTCTAAAAGTTCTTTGGTCAAACGGTTAGCGAACATAAATATCCCTTTAAATTAAGCCAATTTCATTCCATGGAAAGTTTGATAGTTCTAACTTCATCAAAGTAGACTTTCACGGTTTTTTTTTACATATTTTTGTTAAATAAAAGTGAAACATAGGTTTTTATTAGTCAAATACTAGCAGGAAATGGTCGTGAATTTAATTTGTTTCAATGTATATTTTCAAATATCATGAAAACAAAGAATAAGACTAATATTGCTATAGGGTATTTTAAAAGACCTAGTTGTATTCAATTGTAAGTTTTTATATTGTTAATATGCCGTGGGAACTTGAGAACCTAGTTTCTTGTTGATGGAAACCACATTTTTTATGAATTTATACTCGAATTACAGCTTTACTTTCATAGCCATAATATACTAAAATTCCTGAATGTCAAACTTTAGATACTTGTAATTCTACTGTTTGTTGTGTCAGTTTACTCTATTTTGCTGATATTGCAACTCTTTTGTTTATTCGTAGGCCTATATTATCTACTTTGAAATATATCTATTACAGAAATAACGCCTAAGTACGTAAGTATCCATTGGAAGATGAATTCATAAGGAAGATTTTTAGTTTATTTTCAAGCAAAATTTTTAAACTCAAACAAGGAAATGAAGAAATATTTATATAATGCTGGTATTTGAACTGTAATTGAGCTTTTGATCGTTAAGATATGAGTTTTTATCCCATCTCGCCCTTTCATGCTTCTGTTCCACACAATATGATGCCTTGATGGTATTAATAACATATCTTATCTAGAATGACCGGTCGGGTCAATGGAATGATAGGTAATCTGACACTTGGATTTTTTCATTGAATTTGTTTTCACAGAACGGAAGACAAATTGATCTTTTCTGTCAAAAATTATGTGTCACATTCTAGGAAGGAAAAAGAAAATAGACAGCTGAGAACAGGATAATATTTGACATAGGCCTACATGTAACCTAACTTATAGAATAAATTAACCATGGTTTATGTTGAAGTAACGAAGCAATACACTCCACTGCTATGGGCATTTGAAATAACAAAAGAGACATTTGTTCTTTAGAAAACTATAATCAGAATTAACCTTATGTAGGTACCAGTGGTGATAATGTCTCGTATACATGTATATATTCCTACCTGATATCGTCCAGACATAAACTGACTTCTGCTCGGAGTGCAGATTGGTTGTACATAGTAATTCTCCAGACGGACACCTTCCCGGGCCAGACTATCAATGTTGGGCGTCTTTATCTCAGATCCATGGTAGCCTACATCATTATATCCTAGGTCGTCAGCAAAAATATAAATTATATTCGGTTGTTTCGACGTCTGCTTCACTGTGTCGTCTGTTTTGTAAAATAACGTCGCCACCATAACAATTGGCGCGAATAAATTCTTCAGAATCATACTGGTGCTTTTTTCGTCACGTGATACTTATTTCCATAATCAAAAGTATAGCAGTTTAATATTAACACAAAAAAGCATAAACACTTGAAATAAAACACCAAAAGTATAAAGCCATTTTCAGAGCCACCTGATAAAAATATGGTGTTATTTCCACTAGTGTTAGAAAGAAATCTAAAGTAATGTAAACACTACCGTACTATATTATTCAATATGACCCGGAAGTACATATCACGTGACAGGACATATGAGATTGTTTCAAGTATCATTACCTACCGATATGTATGTACCTTTTCTTATATAACCATAACGGTAACAAGGGCACTGGGGTATATCAGCTGATAATAAGTCGCACTATTATTAACACGTGTTCCGATTCTTATTACTTTTTGAAGGTGATGCATAATTTTATGGTTTAGGCAAATTTTGAGAGGTTAATTAACTAGCACCATCTTGGCACCAAATCTAATACAGTTGCCATTGATGTTCATATCTCTTTCGTTATCAAGCTATCTAATCTACACGAACAATATTTTGATAATTAGTAAGCCTCTGACCCATAGATAATGACAATAATTATTAACGACAATGTTCGTTAAAAAATTTACACTAGTTTCAGAAATCTATTGGTGATAATGGCAATGACAGCTATGCAGCTGGGCCTGTATGCATAAACAAATAACTCAGTGTTAAAATCAAACTCAGAGTAAAATTAACCATTGATTTATACAGGCTTTCAAGGGTTAAATATGGATTTAACTGGGTATACGCATATGCATACAGACCCAGTTTTCGAGTCTCGAAAACTGATTCGAGATGTTTAAAGCAACTGAACCAACACAAACCATAAAGATCAGAAACAATATTTTATTTCTCTTGAGGACGGAAAATAAGACAGATATTTCTCTAGAAAAACATAATATACAGCACGTGGCTTTAGTATTGAATGTGGTATAACCATTATAACTTATAACATAATTTTAGTAGGCACAAAGTAGGTTATCACTGTTCTTATCAACGACAACCTACGAGGTTGTGATAATTATTATCATAGTCATCTAACATGACGTCATAAACTGTGCCAACAAGGACTTCGGCGCCGTGGCAAAAATATTTTCCAGTCAGATATATTATGTACCTACGGCACAAAAAAAATATCTATTTATGTCGATTGTCGATGTTTATTATTCAACATCCTGTAAAATTGTGCCAGTTTTTTAGGTTTAGCTAGGAAAGATGCGAAGTTTCGTATGTACCCAAATATACAAATACTATAACAGCGATTATCATTCAAGTTTAAAACGATTGTGAAATATAGGCCCTTAGTTAATTTGCTATGGTGGTACTATACTATAGCTGTTACAGGAATTGAGCGGCCAGCTCCAGGAATGTCCAGGATAGTTTCCAAAAGTTGCTTTCTTCTCGTCAAGAATTGCACCCTCAAAGTTAAAGATTAATTAGATGAATTCCATTTTTCAATGAAATGATCTCGTCTTTCCGTCATAATTTATCGTATTTTGTCGAATGTCCACCAGATTGGAACGATTCCTGAATCTCGCAACATAAATCGTACAGCAGTTTCATTCTCCTAGGCACTGTAACTAGGCACTATCGTTATATTAATTTCCTCAAACATGCTATACATATTCCGGAGCAGTTCAACAAAAGAATCCTGTATACCTAAATTTAAACTATTGAAATCAGTAAGTAACAACACTTAATCTATCACGATGAGTTGATGCTTGTTTTAAATGGGAACAGTTTGGCATACATTTCAGCGATTCTTCGAGACCAAGTTTATTAAGTAACCAATATGTTTCCATGTTACCCTTTCCCTGAAAATATATCGAAAAAATATTTCAGACTTTAAGATGCATAAAGTGTGCATAACAAGAGCCTGTACGTTGCTGAAAATTTTAAGTGCAAAATTATCCAGATTATGATATTATTTTTGCTCCTATAGATCTTTAGGGATTGTAACGAGGTTTTCTACATTTTGTATGTGTATCGGGGATACTTATAGCAACAATTTGCACCATTTCAATTTTCAATCAGACGTTCCACTTAAATTAAGTGTTTGATGACGTCACACCCGAGAATTGAGGTCTTCTCTGATATATTACCTGGAAAATATGCCTTGGGGTAAATTCTAATGGTGCAAAGAAAAGTGTTTCCGGTGCATATACAAAGAAAACCTATTTGCATTTTAAGATGTATTGATAATAAGGACACCAAGGGAAGTACAGAACCGATCAATTGATATCTTATGATATCAACATACATCGTATCTAATAAGTTCCATCCATTCAAAAAATATAATATGATCCTATTGCAATGAAGCCAATCTTGTCAGGGAAAAAAACCACGAACATAGACATTCAAATTTTACTCAAATTTTAGGCCTGTAAAGCACTTTGGACGAAAATTTATCCTTCTGGCTAAATATTAAAACTTCTATCGAAAAACATAAAAATCTATAGAAAGAAATTCATAATATCTGGATAATGATACAACATATAAAATATTTCATGGTGGAATTGCAATATAACAGTATACTTTTAAATGAACAGTAACAATAAATACCTTAATTTCTATATTGCCTCGTTTAACAGTTGTAAAATTTGCATATGGCTGTAATCTGGCTTCCGTGATCCAACTAATCTGAATTTTATCGGCTGAAATTTAAATGATTTATTCTAATTATTTCTAGGAACAAAGTAAACTGCAATTTTCAACGGAATTCTCCTTCAGAAAAATCAATGACTTAAAACCAGACTTTCATGTAGACTTTTGTTTGAATGTATGAATTTTCCCGAAATAACAGGAAAGAGGTAGATTTCAAGATAGAAAAGACATAATATGCTTATATTCAACTAGCATTACTCAGATCGGTATGCCATGTTTGACACAAAAGAAACGTTCATGGGCTACTACCAATGTGGTTAACAGCATGTTTCAGATTTGTTAGAAAGACGCCACCGGCTTCCAGCAGCCTTCAAAATCAATTTTCAAGAAATCAATTAAATTGATTTTAAGTCTATATTTATCATTCCCTCATCAGATCGTTGTATTTCTTTGTGTCTTGATTAAGTGAAACAGGCTAGCAGCAGAATTCTGCCTGTCGACTCCCTGAGCATTGAAATTTGACCTACTAACCTGCGATCAGCCAATTGTGTCTTATTATTATGGGCGACATCAACATGCATTGTAAACATCTGAGGGCTATCATCATTATGTACTAATACCTCAGGCGTGGTGATTCAATTTCTATCAAAGTAAGTAATTGAAAAAGAAAGAAAGCTCTTACCACACCCCGTAGACTCCATTCTAGACGCTGTATTAACAGAATCACCAAATAAACAATATCTTGGCATTTTACTTCCCACTACACCCGCCACTACAGGACCTGGAATACGACAAATTTATATTACAGGACCTAAAAAAAAAACTTACCGAATTATAGACGTTTTCTACCCGGCAACAAGAAATAAATATAGTCATATCCGAATTCAGAGATCATAAGCTCGGTGATCACTAGGAACATAACGCTGCAGAACGTTGTGCTGCGAAATGGTCCCCTACAAATTGGAATTTTGCTCTAAGAGTAACGTCACTGTACTTTCGTTTCACAACATAATTGTGATCGTTTTACTCTCAATCCTTATATTAATGAACAAGAATTTTACCTGTATGTATTCCTGCTCGTAACCTCAATAAAGTATCAGGTAGATGTGGTATCTCTATATGTGTCACATGATGAGCTAAATCTAACGCCATTGTTGCTATTTCTGTCACATGACGACGATCATTTTTATTTGGAACACCTGAAAAAAAAAGTGCATAAACCTAAATTATCCAGACTGTGAGAAATGGTATATTCGACTGACTACGTACACCATGTTACGCAATAAAAGTTAAGGATCATTACGCGAGACGTTCTAGCTTGAAAGGTGTTAATGACGTTGGACGCAAAAAAAGAGAACTCTGTATCTTGAGAAAGACGTTTCAAACAAGGAAAAGACTCATGATACTGATTTGGGAAACCACATTGCAGAAACCCCAAGGCCCTGTTCCGTCAAAGGTCGATGGGTATGATTGATTTTGTAACTTTGACCTGATGATTGACTAATTGCATAAGATCCAATAATAATGTCAATTGACAGTTGATTGTTAGCCAATTCAACAAAAACTATTACAAAGCAACCGTTACCACTATGAAAGACGACTAATTAAATATTTCCTAGATATGAGATGCCGTTAATAATTCAGCCAGTATATTTATACAGCACTCAATTAATATCATATCTGTCAAAGTAATTTATATATTCATTAAGTCAATGCGACATTGATGCATGATATAATACTGAATACAAACAGTAGGTGTTGGGGGAAGGGTGGTGTCTCGCCTCTTTACCACTGAAATTATTATATATTTCTTGACAAATATTCGAAGGAGACAATTGATGAGGTTTATGGAGAAAAAGATCTAAGGACTATAAAATTTCGAGCCTCTGGCCTTTTTTGTAGATAGAAGCAAAAAACCACAAGTGTAATAAGGTCTGTATTTTTGGCCGAATTACTGAAATTATTGTTAATATTGGAACATCTCGAGATAAAGAAAGTCAGCTTTGATCGAATAATCTTGATCTTATTTCAAATTACTGATGATTGTTTTCTTTGATCGTTGTTGATGGAAAAATCTTAAGGGGAATTTAAAGTTTCCTGGTCTGGTCTTAAAGGAAAATTAAAATCGAGGCCTAATATTAAATCTGTGGATGGTTTTGGTGTTAGAATCTTAGTTGTCTGAACTGACGAAAAAAAAATATATTCCTAAAAGAATAAATATTGCATTCTGACTATTGAAAAAAGGCAAACTTCTGTATATATCTAATACAGTTATTTCCCTTTTCAGAAGATTATTATGTCCAATGACGTCTATTGATTATGTCCCTTGAAAATTTAAAATTGTCTCAGTTTTTCTTGTTCGATTTCAACGCTGATAATCGTAACGCCGTGAGTTAAACGTTTCGTAGCTGATCTCCGTTACTTGTTTATTCTGTAACAGCAGTCTGAGAAGTTGAAATGCAGCCGGAAAGTTTTAAACCTGTTAAACCGGAGATTGGTTTTGATTGGCTGTTTTTACCGCGAAAGAAGACAACTCTCTCTGAAGAATGATTGGCTGAACTATGATCCATTCAATATGGCAAATTCCGTATAGTATACGAGGTTATCTAGTTATACGCTAGTCTAGTGCCAAAGATAATACGAGTGCATTGATAATGTGTTTTCCATCACTGTATTACATGTTCCGCTAGTCCAGTCATACGTCATTCCGACAAAACTTATAAACATGTTCATTACTTCCCTAAGTAGGCCCATAGGACTGACTGAACTGTAACCTTGATATTATTGACAAAGACAATCAATTATAATAACAAAAATATTGACAATAACAGAACAGTTGTAATTTACTGGCCAATAAACATCAAAATAACTTTAAATAATCAATTTAATTACTAATAATTTAAAACTAAAATATTGTCCACACAAGTCTAAATTTTCATTCCAATAAAGCCTTTAACGGTCAATAAAAATTTGTTCTTCAAGGACAAGAGAAAACTTTGCCGACAGATTGCGTCCACGACTCCCAGACCACGGGAAGTGGGTGCAGGGGGGGGGGGGGGGGGGCGAGCGCCCCCCCAAAATTTTCGGCTCGATCATATTCGGGCAAAATTCTCGACATATTCGGGCACTGAAAGTTCCCGAGTCTTCTTGGTTTTTTTTAGAAAAATACCCACTAATATTGCCAGGAACCGATTCCTGCCCGAATCCCTAGATTCTATTGAAGCAAAATACCCGAATATCGAGATATTCGTGTGGAAGCCTTGTGGGCTGGTGATATTTACAATGGTTGTTCGGGCACTTTAGGATTCATGGAGGTTTCGGATTTGATCACCGGGCATCGTCAAGGTCATCATCAAGCACCGATTTAGCTCGCGAAATAACAGTTCACTTGGCCAGTGTATTGTCTATGATAATTTTATCAATATGAGTATTTCGGTATTTTTGGTATCAAATTAGTAACCCTTCATGATCACTTTTGTGCATGAATTCCGACATTGTGAGCATATTTTATGTCATGTCTCATCCCTCTCGTCCAATATTCAACCCCCAATTATGTCTCAGAAGTCAGAATGCAACAGATTGAATGTAGATTTTCAAAATTGTCTGGGGGAGGACCTTCCGCCCCGCTGCAGCGGGCTTGCGCCTTTAGCGCTTCTCGTAGTCGGGCTTGACCCGACGCGGCTCCGCGTTCAGTAGAATTCGGGCAGAGTCCGAGATTCGGGCACAAATCTCTCCCGCACCCCCAGTTTCAAAACCTCCCGTACGCCTATGACAACTTTTGGTATATCGTTTGATCCAATTGTAATAACTTTTACTATTGTTTCGTAGTACAAAGTTGCCTATAGGCTATATATGGAGTTGGTATAATGTCCCATCTACGCCAACCGGAAGTTGATTTTGGTGTCTCCATATTATTCGCGTCCTTAAGTTACATCCACCCCAACACCCCCTTAAAACCCTTAAGAACAATAGTTGTCTTCTAGACATATAAAAAAGATTAAGGATCATTTTTGGAGTGCTAATTTTCGCGCCATATTTTACGATACTTCCGGTCGTTTTTACGCCAACCAATACATTGAGTTTTAAATAGTAGAATTTCACTTAAATGATCATGTATCAATACTTTGATCACGTAACTATCTGTTTTCTTAATTCTGTCATTGGCAATAAAAATAATTACTTTAAGGCATTGAAAGTAGAACATATTGATAGCATGTCTCAATTATTGTAATATAACATAGTAGCAACCACTTGAAGATTATATAAACTATAAAGGACATTGTTAATTATCAATATACAATAATCGTACAAACTTATTTAGAGCAATCCCTTAAAGGGACAGTCTGATTAGTTTTAGTATGATGAAAACTTTAAGGGATTGTAAAGTGTATTTCTAAACTTTGTATGTGTATCGGGGACACTGATAGCATCAATTTCAATTCCGACGTCTGTGGTTCTTGCAATTCCACTAAAACTAACTATGACTTCACTGACTTCTGGTACTATTGATATCTATGCAGATCACTGTCAGTGACGTCATTAAACGCGTTAGTTTTAGTGGAATTGCAAAAAGTATACACCTTAACCTGAAGGAGTGTGTCCTTAACCTATTCTAAGTGTCTTGCAGTTAATGTTTTCAACGCCTGGCAATTAGACACTATTATAGTGGAATAGCGAGTGCATACAACATTTTGGAAAACCTCAATCCCTAAAGTGTTAAGCAAAAAAAGATAAAGGTGATTGTAAGAAATGTAAGATCCCTGATGCAAAGACTTCATTGCGTCAGATGTGTTTTTAGTAACCCAATATCGATATGAAAATAAGGTTCATTATAATATATTTTAATGATCCTATATATGGAACCACCATTAGCCTACTTCATTGTATAGGTCCTACGTCATAAATCAAAGACACAATTTTAAACCGAGGTTAAGTGCTCCGTTGATTGCGACACTAAAAGTTAAAATAATTGAAAAACGGGGTTTTACCGACTATATTGTAAATGCAAGTTTGCTGGCAACACGATGTAACTAAAGCAGCAATTCTTATTGCCTGTCATGTTCCTTCAGCAACGTTAGACATTGGCATTATCTACCGTTGCTGGGTTTTCTCGTCATTAACAACTAGTTCTAGTTCTAGTTCTTTTATTTAGCAAAGCAAATACTTGCTATAGCCCAAAATATTTCATACAAATAAACAAAACAAAAAAGCAACCTATTTACAATCAAATTCGAATAAATAATAATAATAAAAATGGAAAGATCTAATATCAGTATGAATAGAAAGATAACTTGTCATTCCAACGGTGAACCTCTAAGCTTGAAGGCATCAAAAATAAATCTACCTAAGCTCAGAAGTTCAGAGTGGGAACGAGGATTCATTAATTGATTCATTTTGTGCAATGATGGGAATGACCAAAATCGGCGGTGAAAATACTTTCGACGTAATGCACTATATTGAGGACAACACAGAAGAAAGTGGAATTCATCTTCTACATAAATAGAATTGCAACATAAACATAACCTTTTATCTCTAGGAATTTTATTATATCTACCTATTTCAATGCGTAATTTTAGGTTACCAACGCGAAATTTACAAATCAAAAATTTAAATTTATCGTCTAATTTTGAATTCAAATAAGATTCACTAATAACCTCGTTTTAAAAACCCTACGTCACATTCAATTTATGACCGTTGAGACTCGATTATCACAAGGTAAATTTGCTACAAGAAATCTGACGTCTGGTCATTCGAAAGTTTTCCCGCAATAATTTGTTACAAGGAATTAATGACGAGAATGTCTTATCATGATAAGCAACGGATTAATGTAATGAAATGAAATGATAGCCGTTGCTAAAGGAACATGATTGCCTGTAAAAGCACTTCGTGCACTGATTGAGATAACAC
This sequence comes from Lottia scabra, assembly GCA_029955415.1. Lineage (NCBI taxonomy): Eukaryota > Metazoa > Mollusca > Gastropoda > Lottiidae > Lottia > Lottia scabra. Next base: position 1,268,162 of record JARJEI010000013.1, on the reverse strand, counting down.
TGCGGATAAATGCGTGTTCATGCAATGACGCCTGATTCAATACAGTTAACAATATGTAATAGACCAAAAATACCTACCAGAAGCTACCATATAGGCATCACCAATTGTTTCCACCTTGTACACATCATACAACTCAATTCTCGAATCGAAACACATATAGAGTTCATTTAGAAGGCTCACAACTTCCATAGGACTTCCTGCTGCTGAAATACTAGTAAATCCTACGATGTCAGAGAAAAATATTGTAACTTCTTCATAAGACTCGGCATCTACACATTTACCATGTTTTAATTGCTCTGCCACCGGTTTGGGCAGCATCTGATACAGTAACGACTCGGTTCTCATCCTTTCTTTACTAAGCTGTGCCGTTTGATCAGCCAAACTGAGAGCATATTTCTGAATATTAGAAACAAGTGCCCTTACGCTGATGATTATCAAAGGGCAAATAATGAGAACAATACACAAAATGAATCCACTAATTGCAATACTTTGAGTATCATCTGCTAAATTCTCTCCTACCGACTGAATAATGATTTCAGCCAACCCGTTCTGAACCTCGAACACCATGTCTAGTTGTAAACTCATAGTCTGAAACCAATAGAAACTTAACTTTAATGACCCTGTCTGAACACTTTGATTGTTCTGTGCAATTTCAGTTCTCATTTCTTGGATTTTTAAAGAAATATTCTCGTAATCTTTTTTGGTAGCTTGGTTCATCAAGGTTTGAACCTCACTGGAAAATAAAGTTGCTGATTCATAATTACCAATTCCCAGATTTTTAGCCTTCAAATACCACTGATAGTCTTCAAAATGTTCGAAATAACCTTTCATGTAGAATATACTTCCCAAAGTTCGTTCGATTCCATTGTAATTTTTACTGATGATTAACAGCTGATAAGCCACAAGCAGCTTCCAATCGTCACCTTTTTGAGAAAACTGAATTGCTTTATACAACCATTCAATGAAAGCAACTACAATTTCATTGTAAAAGTTCAACTCGCGCCGCATTCCTGTATCAGCTGTCTCGTCTAAAACTCCTTTTCGGTGTTTATCTATCTGATTTACAAGATCTGCTTTTGTGGGAAATTTTTCAAAATGTGTGTTCGTTTCACCTGGCCATTTACTGAGTGTGTCCAGCACAACGGAGGTGGCTTTGTGACTGTCTACGAGCATTGCTTTAATAAGTATTTTAGTTTGACCTTCAACAGCGGCTTCAAATAATGAAGAATATCCCCTCTCACGTTGAAGATAGTGTAACACTTTACCAATCTCGATACTCAGAACCACCACTTCCCGAGTTCCTTGACCTTCAATATTTTTCAAGGTCATTGATCTGACATCCAGTAAACAGAGGATACATAGAGCTAGAATGGGTATGCAGGTCAGAAACAACATCTTAGTCATCTGTATTTTCTCTCCTGGAATAGCAAAATTGGTAAACAATGTTTTTTATATGATTAAAGTATATGTATTCCATTTACGATGGTAGGCAAAACGACGTATGTTATTTTGCTATCTTTTATGTTCAAAGTTTTTAAGGTTTAACGTAAGAACATTTGAGGATCTTCCGGATCTTAAAGCGGATATATTAGAGTGTTTTTATATCTAGATGCGAAAAGGATTAGGCTATTACTTTATTTCACTTTTATGTACCCTGTCTAAAAATTGGAGTGCTCATCATTATAGGACAAAGACTATGCTATCAAAAATTAACTGTTCTGTTTGGAAAAAATGATAGTTATTTACTCACCAGTTGTTTTAATACCATGACGTTTACAGCATGCTACCATTCGTCCATAAAAATCTCTAATAGACCGTAGTTTCCCATCTTGGTCCGGCTTAGTTGACTTTTGGCTTGACAAAGAGTCACGTCTTCCCAGTGACCCATTTCCAATTTGTGGCGTAACTCGTCTTGAATACATTGGCATTTCTGAAAAATAAATGAGATTTCCACATGTAGTATCACTTTACTGTTCTCGAGTATGATTAAATATCATTGTTCAATAACTTTAGAGTTTTGGGGATTTAGTCCTGGGGATACCTTAAATATTGCTCAACACAGTAACATTGTGTGCATATTGGCAAAAGGGGTGACTTGCATAAAAGTGTTCGCCCAAATGTTTGGTCTTGTCCGTCTCTGAGCAGAAAACCAGGCCGTTTTATTCCATCGTGACTGGCATCCAATTATCAGCTAGCTGTATATAATCCGAAGATCGCAGATCGCAGACCAGTATAAACTGATGATAACAGACTAGAATCTAGAACCCGAAGACTCCCTGTACTGTTTTTTCCGCAGACCAAACTTTAATCCACAGGCCTCCAATTCTATTGTTCCTCCATGTACCTTAGATATGATGAATACACTTTTTTGTATTACAAAAGTTGATTGTTATGTTAATATGTTTAATCGATAGAAACCCTATTAAGATGGCCAAGGAATTAAGTAGGCAACTGAAAACCTTTGTGAAAGACAATTCTTTGTAAGGAACATTAAAAGCAAGTACTCAATTAGAAACATAAAAATTCTTTCGTTTTTAGTCAAACATCACTAATTATAAATAATTAGCGAGCAGTCGACCACTTTGCTTAATCTTTTCACAAGTCAGCATTGTTAGCTCTGATATAAAAGATATTTCTCTTTGAAATACATAGGTTGGTGTTTTTGTTTTGTTTGTTCATATTCTATATTAGGTTCTTCTGAAACTGTCAAACAATAGATAAAGTCAATCACATCTTTTTATTCAGTATAGAAATGAAATATATTAGCAATTGTCCGCATATATATTCCCATGAGAAGTTCCAAGGTTCAATTATGAAGGTATGTGGTCGTAGTCCATTCTAATCCTGCCTTATGTTCCTCTTGTGCACCAAAAGAACGTTTTATATCGGTAACCCCAGTTGCACCTATTTGTACGAATTGTTCGATATACAATTTTAAACGAGAAATCAGGGGCACTTCAGAGCATAGTGACAGTTTGAAGCGATACCACCTCTTAGGATGGTCAAAAAATAAACATACAAGAGCGGTCATTTTTCTCAGACACTATTTTGTTTCAATCAAAATCTTTGATTAAATTTGTAATTATGTAAAACACATTGGTCAATTGATATATTGACTTTCAAGAGATTTTTTTACATAATTATATTGAAAAAACTGATGATAATTGGCTTGATTAGTTTATTAACATGATTAGGTATATAGAATTTAGGGGAGTAGCAATTGCAAGGGTTATTTATTGTGCAACAATCAACATCGCGACCTTTCTGAGATATCTAGGCTAGCCCAAATCAAAATAGTCTCGGTTTTTGTGAATCCTCTTGAAAGTGCCACAAATCACTGTTGTATTTTTGTATTTATATATGAGGAGAGCCTGGATGTCCGTATGTACAATGTATGTATCGCATTAGTGTTGTACCCCATTTCACATGGAACATAATTATATAATATGTAACAGCTATCAATGTGTAAAGAAGTCTCTTGTAGTCTCTTGTACACTGATCGATATGCCCTAGTTTATAATATCATAATTATAGAAAACTCATTAAGATCAAATTATCATCGTTATCTGACAAGTTTCTAGTCAATTAGTTTACGATAATGTATATTCTCACACTAATTGCTAGTCTTATAGAGAAACAAAATATTTGTTTAAGGAATCGAACTAAAAGAAAATTATGTTCGCGGTATTTTGAAATACATGTACTCAGAAAACTCCAGGTGAATGGGTTACAAATGCTAATAGGGTTACATGTTAAAAGGCCACATACAAAAATAATTGGTTATTCGTCGCAAGAAAACGGCACGAACCTATATTTTGTATTTCTCGAAAGTGCCTTAAAATGAATGTGCAAACAAAATCAAGTGGTTTCGAATGATACGTGCCGTCGCTTAAATAGACCGTATATTACAACAGCAGCAAGTGCAAACATTTCATAAGCCATCGACTCCTTTTATATTGGTCTACGTTACACCCCAAACCCTTTACGCGCATATCAAGTATTATCAGAGGCAACTAAAGGTAACTCTGGTTTATTCTCTCATTTCTACAAAATATAGCAGATTACCTGGTTAGATCCTATAATCTAATCCTTATGATCAAAATCTTATTATATTGTAATGTATCCCTCATATCAACAAAATAAAGCAAGAGACCAGAGAAAAAAAAAACCAACATCACGCATATAACAATATAATCGCTATTATTTGTATTTTGTGAATTTAAATGACATGCTGCCTGGTTTATTCTCTCATATCAACAGAATAAAGCAGGAATAAGATAATAAAAACAGGCCTACCTGTATCATGTGTATCAATATGAATGACAGCAGCCAATTTAAAACCATTTTATATACTGGAAGAGCTCCTGGCATCTTCAGCCCAGTATCGATCAGTAAGTTCTAAAACAAACAATGGATTATAGATGATAGTTTCAATAGACTTGCAGAGTGTCATTACTTAACAGAAAAGTGAAGCGAGATGCAGCCCGGGGATTGTAGTTGGATAGACATTAAAATACAGTCTTCTAATTGTATGGTTGAAATGATGTTAAAGCCGTGTCTTTGCAAGTAGAAATATTTCCAAAATATGATGTGTTCCAGTGGTCAAATTTCAAATATACGTATCTAAAGGACTCTATTAAGATAAATATTAAGATAAATGTTCAGAAAGCCATCTCCCAGAAATTATATAGGTAGGCTACAACATCATTACATTCTTGTCTCTGTACCAGACCATCTTTAAACCTTCCCATTGAAAGTATCAGACTTAGTTTGGTACATAATCACCTTTGGAAAAGTACCAAAGTTCTTTACAGTGGATCAGAAACGTGTTCGTTTCCTGTCACTTATAACAATGTAAATTATTAAGGAACCAAGGCTTGCCAGACAAGGTTACATTAAACCACTGTGGTGGCTGGCGGAAATGATAATATTTTAATTACTAGAGCTGTGAACAGCACTGAGCGTGGCCCGTGATACTTTGCCTGATAGCTGTAAGACTTTTTGAACTTCAAACCCCTACAGTCTGGTGTTCACTCCCTCATTTTTAGTAAAAAGTTTTGTGAAAGGGTAGATTCAATATTATATCAATATAACTTATAGTATGGTAATTTTTATAGCTTCATGGTAGCTACAATACACAGGTATGGGTGAAATGTGAACATTATGTGACAGAATTCCTTTACTGATATAAATATGATCTATAAGTGTTTCACCTTCATTAGTGTAATGCTGAACAAGTTGTTGAAAACCAAATTTTTGAAAAAAATTAAGTATAGACAAATGACCCCCCAAGATATTTTGATTGAAATCTCCCATAATAACATACACCAGATTCTTGTTATTCAACTAGTGATCTTTGTAACATTGGGAGAAATAATTCTAATCGATAAACAGGTGGTCTATAGATAACAATTACGTTAATATTCTTATCCAGAATATTCAAAGTAATGTGTTCTATTTTTAAAACTCCCAAATTTAAGAGTGGCTCAGCGAGTTAGACGCTTGCTCGCTAACCTGAAGGTCCAGGGTTCAATCCCGGCATGGGTCGAGATGACACCTTCGGATTTTTCAACCCGGTTTCTCCCTGTCAGTGATGCAGGTCGGAGGGGCTGACATGGAAAAGTGTCTAGTCGCTTGGATGGGACAATAAACCGAGGCCCCGTGTGCTATTGGCTGTGTACGTTAAAGATCCCTAGACAGTTGGAAATCGGCTAATAACGACTACTTTGTGAATAGTGACTGCATAGACGGTACATTACAAATACATTACAAATACATTCAACAATTACGAACAAATAATAAGCTTAGCAGATAAAAACAGGTTATAGTCAATTGGGCCTCCATCCAAAATGGCCCCTCGTTTGGTCAAAATGGTCCCTGATAAATGGTCAAAATGGTCTTCAAAAAAAGTCAAAATGGTCCTTCCAAAAAGTCAAAATGGTCTCAAAATAATATTTTTATTTATGATGTTACAAATTAACAAAACATAAAGCGCTAAATAATATATTTTTTATATAATCTTTTTGAGAACTGGAACTGGAACTTCAAATTAATATTGTAAGTCTTAGAATGTCTTTGCTTTGATGAAAATATAAATTGGAACACAATTTATGTCTTCAAAATTTGTTGTAACAGAGTACAATTTTCAGTCATAATTAGTGACCTTTTTTAGGGTTAAAATAGCTTCCAATTATTCCTTTGATTATCATCATATAAGCTACAATTTATAAAAAAAAAAAATCAGGGAACATCTTGACTTTATTTTTGTGGCCATTTTAACCAATGAATTGGTTGAAATCAAAAGAGAAATTCAGAGGCCATTTTGACCAAAATAGGGGCCATGGTGACTGGCCATTTTGACCAAATCATTTTGACTAATAGCCGATTAGGATAGGGGCCCAATTAACTATGACAAGATTAAACATTTACTTTTTATTGCAACGGATTAGCGCAGACGCGTTGCCAGTTAAATAATTTATTGCTGTCTGCTAGATAGTCCATCACTACAGATTATGTACTCTGACTAATTTGTTTATGACATATAATAAGCTTAGCAGACGACAAAAACAAAATTGGAATTGGGTGTTACAGAAGATACTCTCCTATAGAAGCACTAGTCAAGGTCACAAGAAGAGAGCATACATTTCAATTATCAATTCAAATGATAACAATTAGAACTAGGGGCCATTTTGTATAGGGGATATGCCCCCTTCCCCAACATTCGAACTGTGTAAACGTCAATATTTTCCTTTAATGCTGAGTTGAAATACTGTCTTTTGTTTCAATGGATTGGAGTAGACAGTAGCCAGTTGAATTGATGTATGTTAGTCAATTAAGTGCCGTGGGTAAGAATTACCCTCAAAATAAGAAAAAATCTGATATTATATCAAACATAGCAAACACTCGTAAAAACATGTTAATCTTTATAAAGTTAAAACAATATGTAATGAGATTAATTTATCTTTGACCTATAATAATCTTAGCAGACGATAAAAAACAGTTTGAGCACTTACTTTTTATTGCAACGGATTAGCGCAGACGCGTAAACAGTTAAATTGCAGTCTGCTAGAGTCCAGCCCTAGAGTTAAAAGATTATGTAGTCTGACTAATTTGTTTATGACCTTAAATAACCTTAGCAGACGACAAAAAGAAAATTGGTGTGTATCTTGTAGAAAGAGTTCTGTCAATGGTAGAAAAAAAAATTCGAACAGGTTAATGTATCAAAAATTCACTGCTCTAAATGATTGTATGTAAAATTAATGTAAGTGAAAATTTTGCAAAAAAAAAGAATAAATTTTATATATTTTTTAGAGTGTTAAAAGATTACATAATCAGATTAATCTGTTTATGACCTAAAATACTTCACACCTCCATGTGAAAAGTTCACATGGATAGTTTTATTACTGTATTATATAACCTGCTATAACCCTTGTCAATCATTTTAATCCTCTCTATTTCTATTTTTCTCAGATTACTCAGGGTACTCTATGCCTATTTTCACTTTAATGGATTTTGTATTAAACTAATCATGTCATATATCGTTGAAAAGAGAAAATTGTGTACATCATCATTAAACAATCGATATTGCTATTAGATAATTACATTGTAAGTTAGAACTCTCAGTCGAAAAAAACGCAATATTTTGAAAACATATTTTAAGGTATTATCGTCATATATCGTTAAAAAGATAATTAAATCAGCATTGCAAAATTGAAATGATTAATTCTTTGTGTTAATTAGAGAAGGTGATACAGCCGTCCAAAGTTGTCAAAAGTGTCAATTTTTGAATGTCTATAAAACCGGAAGTTAATATTTTTCAACTAAAATCAAAACACCTATGGATAGCTGAGGTCAAGGACATTCTACATTGAAAATTTCAGGGTCATTGAAGGTCAAGGTCACATGGTATGGCCTTTTGAATTTTCAAAAAATTCAAACCAAAATAAAAACACTTCAAATTCGAAATTCAAAATTCTGTGCCTACAAGTTTTAGATAAAGTTACAATGTTTTGATAGACATCAAAATCATAAAAATCGGATAAAAAATGGAGGACTAATTAATTTTTTGCTGAAATGTGTCAGTCTGTGACGACAGCCTATGTATCACTTCCGGTTTGGATTTTTTCTGCTAAGTACCTTCTAATTATGCCTGACATACAATATTTATGGTTTTAGCCAACATCTGAAATTTACACCGGAAGTGGGGTCGCCAGTCTTAATTTTGAAAAACCGGAAGTCTTCACGCCAAAACCGGAAGTGATAGAAATATTTTAATTATCTTGTATTATTTGTATCGACATTCTGTTTATGTCCTGTGAATTTCAGATCAATCGGATAATTAGCGGCTGAGAAAAAAATTTTGATTTTTTTTGAAAATTTTGGTTTCAAATTTTTTTTACAAAAATATTTAAAAATTGAAAATTTTGAAAATGCTCCAGATACTTCTTTTAACAATTAACGTAATAAAGGAAATTTCATGTAAATCGGTTCATAAATAAGTCCTACAGACTCGATGAAAAAATATTGCACATTATGTAATAGCCCACTTCTGGTTCCGCAAAAATGTGCCGTTTCATATTTAAGGGAAAATTTCCCTCGAGTGAAACTAGCTGATCAAACCAGAATTTCTATACCATTTCCAGTTTTCTCTACAGACGCTGACCAGAATTTGGAAAAAAAAAAAAAAAAAAAAAAAAAAAAAAAAAATAATCATAACGAAAACAAAGCGTGACAAATCGATAGATTTGCCACGCAATTAAATTTTATCAAAGCAAGAGAATGGAATTTGCTCGAGATCTTATCAATTTCAATGATCGAGTCAAGTTTCATCAAAATCGGTAAGGTAACACACGCCCACTGGTGGCTGGCGAAGGGAATACATTTTGAACAACGATCAAACAAATTCTATCCAATCAAAAGAAAAAAATGTCAAGGGTAATATTTCAAAAACCGTTCATCGAAAGAACTATAGTCTCTATTGTGCTCATAAGAAATGTTAACAAATCGACGGTCATGGATGACGGCAATATACGACTACATTTCGTTGGTTATAGTTCGTATATTATATATTTTAAGTTATTATGTTTGGCTGTTGATATTTGGAATGATTCAAACAGACTAGATTGAGTTAAATTCTCTCGGACAAAACAATTGTGAGATTAGTATAAAAGAAATAAGATTAATTCAACAGAAAGAAAAGCCATGAAGGTCTTTGTTAGTACTTACTGTAGTTATTTCGAACAAATAGAAACTATGCAAAATACTGAAAGAAATAAAATACGAACGAAAGTTTGGTCTAAATATAAACATAGTTTTCTTTGCTCGACATTTCTCTGGTTGTATCACTTGGCTACTAAGAGGATCTTGAGGTATATTTTTCCGCTTCCCATGGCTCCGTGGTGGGGCTAATTGTATACATTAGCTACTTACAATGAAGAGATTGGGGATGTTGCCATGATTAGAATATCTACGCTTCTGATTTGAGTCAGAGTATAAATGACATTGAAAGGTTTTCCCCGAATCCTTTTAAAAAAACGTAGGTTAAATCAATTAAGAATTTTATGAATCAACTATTTCACAATCATCACCGTCACTAAGTCAATTACTCTACTTTTTAAACAAATGTTGATGGAGTGGTAACATTAAAGACTATTGTATTGATTGCAGGTTGGAGTATATGTCTAATTATTTAACAGGTTTTGTTTGTGATACTCCGACACGTAGAGGTCACAACCATTAGTATATTATCAGTTATTAAACATTCACTGTTAAAAAATAGTATCTAATTGCAAAATACTACTTAAAAATTCAATCTGAACTGTATTTTTCTCAATCACGTATTCATCTGTGTTACCATCAGTTGTTACCAATGTATTTACCAACATTATAATCTGTTAAATTGTATAATGAATTATTCAAAAAGGTTTTCAAGGTAACTAAAACAATGAAACTAGACGATAAAACGAATTCTAAAAAGAACTGCCACAGATCTGGCCGTACCCCTGTTCATTAGAAGTAAGTTACTAGTGGGATAGTGAAACTATTATAAACCCTACGTTTTCAACTTGGGGGACATGTCCCAGTCCGGGGACATTTGGACATATCTCAGGGGACACACAGTGAGCTATAAGTATGAACAAAATAATATGTATTATTTTTAAAACACCAGTGTCCACTGCCTGCAACAACCAATTTAAGTTTGTATTAAAACGAAAATGCTGAGACTATATCATGCGTCGAAATTGTATGTTTTCGATGACTTCGGGGACGCCTTCCTGACTGCCTAACTTATTTTGGCTGATCTGGCCTCGGAAATCTTCTTTAAGACCAATCATAAGACTAAAAGGAAGTTACAACTGTAAAAACTGCGAATTTGGTACAAAGGTTGAGGTAATAAATAAATAAACAACATATTTTATCAAAAATATAAATATTTAATACAAGTCAAAAAGACACGTATAGTGTATACAAATGCATTTACATAGTAAACGTAAGCAGTACGTTTTTAAAACTTTGCCTGATTTATTTACCATCAAAATTAATCCAAAACATCAAAATAAAAGACGGAACCCGTTTCTAATATGCTCTAGTAACAGACAAATTTTGATAAAATGAAATATTTCATATATAAAAATTATATGCATTTACATAGTAAACGTAAGCAGTACGTTTTTAAAACTTTGCCTGATTTATTCACCATCAAAATTGATCCAAAACATCAAAATAAAAGACGGAACCCGTTTCTAATATGCTCTAGTAGCAGACAAATTTTAGAAAAATGAAATATTTCATATATTAAAATTATATGCATTTACATAGTAAACATAAGCAGTACGTTTTTAAAACTTTGCCTGATTTATTCACCATCAAAATTGATACTAAACATCCAATTAAAGACGGAACCCGTGTCTAATATGCTCTAGTAGCAGACAAATTTTAGAAAAATGAAATATTTCAAATATTAAAATTATATGCATTTACATAGTAAACGTAAGCAGTACGTTTTTAAAACTTTGCCTGATTTATTCACCATCAAAATTGATCCAAAACAACAAAATAAAAGACGGAACCCGTTTCTAATATGCTCTTGTAGCAGACAAATTTTAGAAAAATGAAATATTTCATATATTAAAATTATATGCATTTACATAGTAAACGTAAGCAGTACGTTTTTAAAACTTTGCCTGATTTATTCACAATCAAAATTGATCCAAAACATCAAAATAAAAGACGGAACCCGTTTCTAATATGCTCTTGTAGCAGACAAATTTTAGAAAAATGAAATATTTCATATATTAAAATTATATGCATTTACATAGTAACGTAAGCTGGACGTTTTTAAAACTTTGCCTGATTTATTCACCATCAAAATTGATCCTAAACATCAAAATAAAAGACGGAACCCGTTTCTATTATGCTCTAGTAGAAGACAAATTCTAGAAAAATGAAATATTTCATATATTAAAATTATATCCATTTACATAGTAAACGTAAGCAGCACGTTTTTAAAACTTTTCCTGATTTATTCACCATCAAAATTGATCCAAAACATCAAAATAAAAGACGGAACCCGTTTCTAATATGCTCTAGTAGCAGACAAATTTTAGAAAAATGAAATATTTCATATATTAAAATTATATGCATTTACATAGTAAACGTAAGCAGTACGTTTTTAAAACTTTGCCTGATTTATTCACCATCAAAATTGATCCTTAACATCCAAATAAAAGACGGAACTCGTTTCTAATATGCTCTAGTAGCAGACAAATTTTGAAAAAATGAAATATTTAATATATAAAAATTATATGCATTTACATAGTAAACGTAAGCAGCACGTTTTTAAAACTTTGCCTGATTTATTCACCATCAAAATTGCTCCAAAACATCAAAATAAAAGACGGAACCCGTTTCTAATATGCTCTAGTAGCAGACAAATTTTAGAAAAATGAAATATTTCATATATTAAAATTATATGCATTTACATAGTAACGTAAGCTGGACGTTTTTAAAACTTTGCCTGATTTATTCACCATCAAAATTGCTCCAAAACATCAAAATAAAAGACGGAACCCGTTTCTAATATGCTCTTGTAGCAGACAAATTTTGAAAAAATGAAATATTTCATATATTAAAATTATATGCATTTACATAGTAAACGTAAGCAGTACGTTTTTAAAACTTTGCCTGATTTATTCACCATCAAAATTGATCCAAAACATCAAAATAAAAGACGGAACCCGTTTCTAATATGCTCTAGTAGCAGACAAATTTTAGAAAAATGAAATATTTCATATATTAAAATTATATGCATTTACATAGTAAAAGTAAGCAGTACGTTTTTAAAACTTTGCCTAATTTATTCACCATCAAAAATGATCCTAAACATCAAAATAAAAGACGGAACCCGTTTCTAATATGCTCTAATAGCAGACAAATTTTAGAAAAATGAAATATTTCATATATTAAAATTATATGCATTTACATAGTAAATGAAGCAGCACGTTTTTAAAACTTTGCCTGATTTATTCACCATCAAAATTGATCCAAAACATCAAAATAAAAGACGGAACCCGTTTCTAATATGCTCTAGTAGCAGACAAATTTTAGAAAAATGAAATATTTCATATATTAAAATTATATGCATTTACATAGTAAACGTAAGCAGTACGTTTGTAAAACTTTGCCTGATTTATACTCTATCAAAATTGATCCTAAACATCCAAATAAAAGACGGAACTCGTTTCTAATATGCTCTAGTAGCAGACAAATTTTGAAAAAATGAAATATTTAATATATAAAAATTATATGCATTTACATAGTAAACGTAAGCAGCACGTTTTTTAAACTTTGCCTGATTTATTCACCATCAAAATTGCTCCAAAACATCAAAATAAAAGACGGAACCCGTTTCTAATATGCTCTAGTAGCAGACAAATTTTAGAAAAATGAAATATTTCATATATTAAAATTATATGCATTTACATAGTAACGTAAGCTGGACGTTTTTAAAACTTTGCCTGATTTATTCACCATCAAAATTGCTCCAAAACATCAAAATAAAAGACGGAACCCGTTTCTAATATGCTCTAGTAGCAGACAAATTTTAGAAAAATGAAATATTTCATATATTAAAATTATATGCATTTACATAGTAACGTAAGCTGGACGTTTTTAAAAATTTGTCTGATTTATTCACCATTAAAATTGATCCAAAACATCAAAATAAAAGACGGAACCCGTTTCATATATGCTCTAGTAGCAGACAAATTTTAGAAAAATGAAATATTTCATATATTAAAATTATATGCATTTACATAGTAACGTAAGCTGGACGTTTTTAAAACTTTGCCTGATTTATTCACCATCAAAATTGCTCCAAAACATCAAAATAAAAGACGGAACCCGTTTCTAATATGCTCTTGTAGCAGACAAATTTTGAAAAAATGAAATATTTCATATATTAAAATTATATGCATTTACATAGTAAACGTAAGCAGTACGTTTTTAAAACTTTGCCTGATTTATTCACCATCAAAATTGATCCAAAACATCAAAATAAAAGACGGAACCCGTTTCTAATATGCTCTAGTAGCAGACAAATTTTAGAAAAATGAAATATTTCATATATTAAAATTATATGCATTTACATAGTAAAAGTAAGCAGTACGTTTTTAAAACTTTGCCTAATTTATTCACCATCAAAAATGATCCTAAACATCAAAATAAAAGACGGAACCCGTTTCTAATATGCTCTAATAGCAGACAAATTTTAGACAAATGAAATATTTCATATATTAAAATTATATGCATTTACATAGTAAATGAAGCAGCACGTTTTTAAAACTTTGCCTGATTTATTCACCATCAAAATTGATCCAAAACATCAAAATAAAAGACGGAACCCGTTTCTAATATGCTCTAGTAGCAGACAAATTTTAGAAAAATGAAATATTTCATATATTAAAATTATATGCATTTACATAGTAAACGTAAGCAGTACGTTTGTAAAACTTTGCCTGATTTATACTCTATCAAAATTGATCCTAAACATCCAAATAAAAGACGGAACTCGTTTCTAATATGCTCTAGTAGCAGACAAATTTTGAAAAAATGAAATATTTAATATATAAAAATTATATGCATTTACATAGTAAACGTAAGCAGCACGTTTTTAAAACTTTGCCTGATTTATTCACCATCAAAATTGCTCCAAAACATCAAAATAAAAGACGGAACCCGTTTCTAATATGCTCTAGTAGCAGACAAATTTTAGAAAAATGAAATATTTCATATATTAAAATTATATGCATTTACATAGTAACGTAAGCTGGACGTTTTTAAAACTTTGCCTGATTTATTCACCATCAAAATTGCTCCAAAACATCAAAATAAAAGACGGAACCCGTTTCTAATATGCTCTAGTAGCAGACAAATTTTAGAAAAATGAAATATTTCATATATTAAAATTATATGCATTTACATAGTAACGTAAGCTGGACGTTTTTAAAAATTTGTCTGATTTATTCACCATTAAAATTGATCCAAAACATCAAAATAAAAGACGGAACCCGTTTCATATATGCTCTAGTAGCAGACAAATTTTAGAAAAATGAAATATTTCATATATTAAAATTATATGCATTTACATAGTAACGTAAGCTGGACGTTTTTAAAACTTTGCCTGATTTATTCACCATTAAAATTGCTCCAAAACATCAAAATAAAAGACGGAACCCGTTTCTAATATGCTCTAGTAGCAGACAAATTTTAGAAAAAAGAAATATTTCATATATTAAAATTATATGCATTTACATAGTAACGTAAGCTGGACGTTTTTAAAACTTTGCCTGATTTATTCACCATTAAAATTGATCCAAAACATCAAAATAAAAGACGGAACCCGTTTCATATATGCTCTAGTAGCAGACAAATTTTTAGAAAAATGAAATATTTCATATATTAAAATTATATGCATTTACATAGTAACGTAAACTGGACGTTTTTAAAACTTTGCCTGATTTATTCACCATCAAAATTGATCCAAAACATCAAAATAAAAGACGGAACCCGTTTCTAATATGCTCTAGTAGCAGACAAATTTTAGAAAAATGAAATATTTCAAATATTAAAATTATATGCATTTACATAGTAAACGTAAGCAGTACGTTTTTAAAACTTTGCCTGATTTATTCACCATCAAAATTGATCCAAAACAACAAAATAAAAGACGGAACCCGTTTTTAATATGCTCTTCTAGCAGACAAATTTTGAAAAAATGAAATATTTCATATATTAAAATTATATGCATTTACATAGTAAAAGTAAGCAGTACGTTTTTAAAACTTTGCCTAATTTATTCACCATCAAAATTGATCCTAAACATCAAAATAAAAGACGGAACCCGTTTCTAATATGCTCTAGTAGCAGACAAATTTTAGAAAAATGAAATATTTCATATATTAAAATTATATGCATTTACATAGTAAACGTAAGCAGTACGTTTTTAAAACTTTGCCTGATTTATTCACCATCAAAATTGATCCAAAACATCAAAATAAAAGACGGAACCCGTTTCTAATATGCTCTAGTAGCAGACAAATTTTAGAAAAATGAAATATTTCATATATTAAAATTATATGCATTTACATAGTAAACGTAAGCAGTACGTTTTTAAAACTTTGCCTGATTTATTCACCATCAAAATTGATCCTAAACATCCAATTAAAGACGGAACTCGTTTCTAATATGTTCTAGTAGCAGACAAATTTTGAAAAAATGAAATATTTCATATATAAAAATTATATGCACTTACATAGTAAACGTAAGCAGCACGTTTTTAAAACTTTGCCTGATTTATTCACCATCAAAATTGATCCAAAACATCAAAATAAAAGACGGAACCCGTTTCTAATATGCTCTAGTAGCAGACAAATTTTAGAAAAATGAAATATTTCATATATTGAAATTATATGCATTTACATAGTAACGTAAGCTGGACGTTTTTAAAACTTTGCCTGATTTATTCACCATCAAAATTGATCCAAAACATCAAAATAAAAGACGGAACCCGTTTCTAATATGCTCTAGTAGCAGACAAATTTTAGAAAAATGAAATATTTCATATATTAAAATTATATGCATTTACATAGTAAACGTAAGCAGTACGTTTTTAAAACTTTGCCTGATTTATTCACCATCAAAATTGATCCAAAACATCAAAATAAAAGACGGAACCCGTTTCTAATATGCTCTTGTAGCAGACAAATTTTAGAAAAATGAAATATTTCATATATTAAAATTATATGCATTTACATAGTAACGTAAGCTGGACGTTTTTAAAACTTTGCCTGATTTATTCACCATCAAAATTGATCCTAAACATCAAAATAAAAGACGGAACCCGTTTCTAATATGCTCTAGTAGCAGACAAATTTTAGAAAAATGAAATATTTCATATATTAAAATTATATGCATTTACATAGTAAACGTAAGCAGCACGTTTTTAAAACTTTGCCTGATTTATTCACCATCAAAATTGATCCAAAACATCAAAATAAAAGACGGAACCCGTTTCTAATATGCTCTAGTAGCAGACAAATTTTAGAAAAATGAAATATTTCATATATTAAAATTATATGCATTTACATAGTAAACGTAAGCAGTACGTTTTTAAAACTTTGCCTGATTTATTCACCATCAAAATTGATCCTTAACATTCAAATAAAAGACGGAACTCGTTTCTAATATGCTCTAGTAGCAGACAAATTTTGAAAAAATGAAATATTTAATATATAAAAATTATATGCATTTACATAGTAAACGTAAGCAGCACGTTTTTAAAACTTTGCCTGATTTATTCACCATCAAAATTGCTCCAAAACATCAAAATAAAAGACGGAACCCGTTTCTAATATGCTCTAGTAGCAGACAAATTTTAGAAAAATGAAATATTTCATATATTAAAATTATATGCATTTACATAGTAACGTAAGCTGGACGTTTTTAAAACTTTGCCTGATTTATTCACCATCAAAATTGCTCCAAAACATCAAAATAAAAGACGGAACCCGTTTCTAATATGCTCTAGTAGCAGACAAATTTTAGAAAAATGAAATATTTCATATATTAAAATTATATGCATTTACATAGTAACGTAAGCTGGACGTTTTTAAAACTTTGCCTGATTTATTCACCATCAAAATTGATCCAAAACATCAAAATAAAAGACGGAACCCGTTTCATATATGCTCTAGTAGCAGACAAATTTTAGAAAAATGAAATATTTCATATATTAAAATTATATGCATTTACATAGTAACGTAAGCTGGACGTTTTTAAAACTTTGCCTGATTTATTCACCATCAAAATTGATCCAAAACATCAAAATAAAAGACGGAACCCGTTTCTAATATGCTCTAGTAGCAGACAAATTTTAGAAAAATGAAATATTTCATATATTAAAATTATATGCATTTACATAGTAACGTAAGCTGGACGTTTTTAAAACTTTGCCTGATTTATTCACCATCAAAATTGATCCAAAACATCAAAATAAAAGACGGAACCCGTTTCATATATGCTCTAGTAGCAGACAAATTTTAGAAAAATGAAATATTTCATATATTAAAATTATATGCATTTACATAGTAACGTAAACTGGACGTTTTTAAAACTTTGCCTGATTTATTCACCATCAAAATTGATCCAAAACATCAAAATAAAAGACGGAACCCGTTTCTAATATGCTCTAGTAGCAGACAAATTTTAGAAAAATGAAATATTTCAAATATTAAAATTATATGCATTTACATAGTAAACGTAAGCAGTACGTTTTTAAAACTTTGCCTGATTTATTCACCATCAAAATTGATCCAAAACAACAAAATAAAAGACGGAACCCGTTTTTAATATGCTCTTGTAGCAGACAAATTTTGAAAAAATGAAATATTTCATAATATATTAAAATTATATGCATTTACATAGTAAACGTAAGCAGTACGTTTTTAAAACTTTGCCTAATTTATTCACCATCAAAATTGATCCTAAACATCAAAATAAAAGACGGAACCCGTTTCTAATATGCTCTAGTAGCAGACAAATTTTAGAAAAAAGAAATATTTCATATATTAAAATTATATGCATTTACATAGTAAAAGTAAGCAGTACGTTTTTAAAACTTTGCCTAATTTATTCACCATCAAAAATGATCCTAAACATCAAAATAAAAGACGGAACCCGTTTCTAATATGCTCTAGTAGCAGACAAATTTTAGAAAAATGAAATATTTCATATATTAAAATTATATGCATTTACATAGTAAATGTAAGCAGCACGTTTTTAAAACTTTGCCTGATTTATTCACCATCAAAATTGATCCAAAACATCAAAATAAAAGACGGAACCCGTTTCATATATGCTCTAGTAGCAGACAAATTTTAGAAAAATGAAATATTTCATATATTAAAATTATATGCATTTACATAGTAACGTAAGCTGGACGTTTTTAAAACTTTGCCTGATTTATTCACCATTAAAATTGCTCCAAAACATCAAAATAAAAGACGGAACCCGTTTCTAATATGCTCTAGTAGCAGACAAATTTTAGAAAAAAGAAATATTTCATATATTAAAATTATATGCATTTACATAGTAACGTAAGCTGGACGTTTTTAAAACTTTGCCTGATTTATTCACCATTAAAATTGATCCAAAACATCAAAATAAAAGACGGAACCCGTTTCATATATGCTCTAGTAGCAGACAAATTTTTAGAAAAATGAAATATTTCATATATTAAAATTATATGCATTTACATAGTAACGTAAACTGGACGTTTTTAAAACTTTGCCTGATTTATTCACCATCAAAATTGATCCTAAACATCCAATTAAAGACGGAACTCGTTTCTAATATGTTCTAGTAGCAGACAAATTTTGAAAAAATGAAATATTTCATATATAAAAATTATATGCACTTACATAGTAAACGTAAGCAGCACGTTTTTAAAACTTTGCCTGATTTATTCACCATCAAAATTGATCCAAAACATCAAAATAAAAGACGGAACCCGTTTCTAATATGCTCTAGTAGCAGACAAATTTTAGAAAAATGAAATATTTCATATATTGAAATTATATGCATTTACATAGTAACGTAAGCTGGACGTTTTTAAAACTTTGCCTGATTTATTCACCATCAAAATTGATCCAAAACATCAAAATAAAAGACGGAACCCGTTTCTAATATGCTCTAGTAGCAGACAAATTTTAGAAAAATGAAATATTTCATATATTAAAATTATATGCATTTACATAGTAAACGTAAGCAGTACGTTTTTAAAACTTTGCCTGATTTATTCACAATCAAAATTGATCCAAAACATCAAAATAAAAGACGGAACCCGTTTCTAATATGCTCTTGTAGCAGACAAATTTTAGAAAAATGAAATATTTCATATATTAAAATTATATGCATTTACATAGTAACGTAAGCTGGACGTTTTTAAAACTTTGCCTGATTTATTCACCATCAAAATTGATCCTAAACATCAAAATAAAAGACGGAACCCGTTTCTAATATGCTCTAGTAGCAGACAAATTTTAGAAAAATGAAATATTTCATATATTAAAATTATATGCATTTACATAGTAAACGTAAGCAGCACGTTTTTAAAACTTTGCCTGATTTATTCACCATCAAAATTGATCCAAAACATCAAAATAAAAGACGGAACCCGTTTCTAATATGCTCTAGTAGCAGACAAATTTTAGAAAAATGAAATATTTCATATATTAAAATTATATGCATTTACATAGTAAACGTAAGCAGTACGTTTTTAAAACTTTGCCTGATTTATTCACCATCAAAATTGATCCTTAACATTCAAATAAAAGACGGAACTCGTTTCTAATATGCTCTAGTAGCAGACAAATTTTGAAAAAATGAAATATTTAATATATAAAAATTATATGCATTTACATAGTAAACGTAAGCAGCACGTTTTTAAAACTTTGCCTGATTTATTCACCATCAAAATTGCTCCAAAACATCAAAATAAAAGACGGAACCCGTTTCTAATATGCTCTAGTAGCAGACAAATTTTAGAAAAATGAAATATTTCATATATTAAAATTATATGCATTTACATAGTAACGTAAGCTGGACGTTTTTAAAACTTTGCCTGATTTATTCACCATCAAAATTGCTCCAAAACATCAAAATAAAAGACGGAACCCGTTTCTAATATGCTCTAGTAGCAGACAAATTTTAGAAAAATGAAATATTTCATATATTAAAATTATATGCATTTACATAGTAACGTAAGCTGGACGTTTTTAAAACTTTGCCTGATTTATTCACCATCAAAATTGATCCAAAACATCAAAATAAAAGACGGAACCCGTTTCATATATGCTCTAGTAGCAGACAAATTTTAGAAAAATGAAATATTTCATATATTAAAATTATATGCATTTACATAGTAACGTAAGCTGGACGTTTTTAAAACTTTGCCTGATTTATTCACCATCAAAATTGATCCTAAACATCAAAATAAAAGACGGAACCCGTTTCTAATATGCTCTAGTAGCAGACAAATTTTAGAAAAAAGAAATATTTCATATATTAAAATTATATGCATTTACATAGTAAAAGTAAGCAGTACGTTTTTAAAACTTTGCCTAATTTATTCACCATCAAAAATGATCCTAAACATCAAAATAAAAGACGGAACCCGTTTCTAATATGCTCTAGTAGCAGACAAATTTTAGAAAAATGAAATATTTCATATATTAAAATTATATGCATTTACATAGTAAATGTAAGCAGCACGTTTTTAAAACTTTGCCTGATTTATTCACCATCAAAATTGATCCAAAACATCAAAATAAAAGACGGAACCCGTTTCTAATATGCTCTAGTAGCAGACAAATTTTAGAAAAATGAAATATTTCATATATTAAAATTATATGCATTTACATAGTAAACGTAAGCAGTACGTTTTTAAAACTTTGCCTGATTTATTCACCATCAAAATTGATCCTAAACATCCAAATAAAAGACGGAACTCGTTTCTAATATGCTCTAGTAGCAGACAAATTTTGAAAAAATGAAATATTTAATATATAAAAATTATATGCATTTACATAGTAAACGTAAGCAGCACGTTTTTAAAACTTTGCCTGATTTATTCACCATCAAAATTGCTCCAAAACATCAAAATAAAAGACGGAACCCGTTTCTAATATGCTCTAGTAGCAGACAAATTTTAGAAAAATGAAATATTTCATATATTAAAATTATATGCATTTACATAGTAACGTAAGCTGGACGTTTTTAAAACTTTGCCTGATTTATTCACCATCAAAATTGCTCCAAAACATCAAAATAAAAGACGGAACCCGTTTCTAATATGCTCTAGTAGCAGACAAATTTTAGAAAAATGAAATATTTCATATATTAAAATTATATGCATTTACATAGTAACGTAAGCTGGACGTTTTTAAAACTTTGCCTGATTTATTCACCATTAAAATTGATCCAAAACATCAAAATAAAAGACGGAACCCGTTTCATATATGCTCTAGTAGCAGACAAATTTTAGAAAAATGAAATATTTCATATATTAAAATTATATGCATTTACATAGTAACGTAAACTGGACGTTTTTAAAACTTTGCCTGATTTATTCACCATCAAAATTGATCCAAAACATCAAAATAAAAGACGGAACCCGTTTCATATATGCTCTAGTAGCAGACAAATTTTAGAAAAATGAAATATTTCATATATTAAAATTATATGCATTTACATAGTAACGTAAGCTGGACGTTTTTAAAACTTTGCCTGATTTATTCACCATCAAAATTGCTCCAAAACATCAAAATAAAAGACGGAACCCGTTTCTAATATGCTCTAGTAGCAGACAAATTTTAGAAAAATGAAATATTTCATATATTAAAATTATATGCATTTACATAGTAACGTAAGCTGGACGTTTTTAAAACTTTGCCTGATTTATTCACCATCAAAATTGATCCAAAACATCAAAATAAAAGACGGAACCCGTTTCATATATGCTCTAGTAGCAGACAAATTTTAGAAAAATGAAATATTTCATATATTAAAATTATATGCATTTACATAGTAACGTAAGCTGGACGTTTTTAAAACTTTGCCTGATTTATTCACCATCAAAATTGATCCAAAACATCAAAATAAAAGACGGAACCCGTTTCATATATGCTCTAGTAGCAGACAAATTTTAGAAAAATGAAATATTTCATATATTAAAATTATATGCATTTACATAGTAACGTAAACTGGACGTTTTTAAAACTTTGCCTGATTTATTCACCATCAAAATTGATCCAAAACATCAAAATAAAAAACGGAACCCGTTTCTAATATGCTCTAGTAGCAGACAAATTTTAGAAAAATGAAATATTTCAAATATTAAAATTATATGCATTTACATAGTAAACGTAAGCAGTACGTTTTTAAAACTTTGCCTGATTTATTCACCATCAAAATTGATCCAAAACAACAAAATAAAAGACGGAACCCGTTTTTAATATGCTCTTGTAGCAGACAAATTTTGAAAAAATGAAATATTTCATAATATATTAAAATTATATGCATTTACATAGTAAACGTAAGCAGTACGTTTTTAAAACTTTGCCTAATTTATTCACCATCAAAATTGATCCAAAACATCAAAATAAAAGACGGAACCCGTTTCATATATGCTCTAGTAGCAGACAAATTTTAGAAAAATGAAATATTTCATATATTAAAATTATATGCATTTACATAGTAACGTAAGCTGGACGTTTTTAAAACTTTGCCTGATTTATTCACCATCAAAATTGCTCCAAAACATCAAAATAAAAGACGGAACCCGTTTCTAATATGCTCTAGTAGCAGACAAATTTTAGAAAAATGAAATATTTCATATATTAAAATTATATGCATTTACATAGTAACGTAAGCTGGACGTTTTTAAAACTTTGCCTGATTTATTCACCATCAAAATTGATCCAAAACATCAAAATAAAAGACGGAACCCGTTTCATATATGCTCTAGTAGCAGACAAATTTTAGAAAAATGAAATATTTCATATATTAAAATTATATGCATTTACATAGTAACGTAAGCTGGACGTTTTTAAAACTTTGCCTGATTTATTCACCATCAAAATTGATCCAAAACATCAAAATAAAAGACGGAACCCGTTTCATATATGCTCTAGTAGCAGACAAATTTTAGAAAAATGAAATATTTCATATATTAAAATTATATGCATTTACATAGTAACGTAAACTGGACGTTTTTAAAACTTTGCCTGATTTATTCACCATCAAAATTGATCCAAAACATCAAAATAAAAAACGGAACCCGTTTCTAATATGCTCTAGTAGCAGACAAATTTTAGAAAAATGAAATATTTCAAATATTAAAATTATATGCATTTACATAGTAAACGTAAGCAGTACGTTTTTAAAACTTTGCCTGATTTATTCACCATCAAAATTGATCCAAAACAACAAAATAAAAGACGGAACCCGTTTTTAATATGCTCTTGTAGCAGACAAATTTTGAAAAAATGAAATATTTCATAATATATTAAAATTATATGCATTTACATAGTAAACGTAAGCAGTACGTTTTTAAAACTTTGCCTAATTTATTCACCATCAAAATTGATCCTAAACATCAAAATAAAAGACGGAACCCGTTTCTAATATGCTCTAGTAGCAGACAAATTTTAGAAAAAAGAAATATTTCATATATTAAAATTATATGCATTTACATAGTAAAAGTAAGCAGTACGTTTTTAAAACTTTGCCTAATTTATTCACCATCAAAAATGATCCTAAACATCAAAATAAAAGACGGAACCCGTTTCTAATATGCTCTAGTAGCAGACAAATTTTAGAAAAATGAAATATTTCATATATTAAAATTATATGCATTTACATAGTAAATGTAAGCAGCACGTTTTTAAAACTTTGCCTGATTTATTCACCATCAAAATTGATCCAAAACATCAAAATAAAAGACGGAACCCGTTTCTAATATGCTCTAGTAGCAGACAAATTTTAGAAAAATGAAATATTTCATATATTAAAATTATATGCATTTACATAGTAAACGTAAGCAGTACGTTTTTAAAACTTTGCCTGATTTATTCACCATCAAAATTGATCCTAAACATCCAAATAAAAGACGGAACTCGTTTCTAATATGCTCTAGTAGCAGACAAATTTTGAAAAAATGAAATATTTAATATATAAAAATTATATGCATTTACATAGTAAACGTAAGCAGCACGTTTTTAAAACTTTGCCTGATTTATTCACCATCAAAATTGCTCCAAAACATCAAAATAAAAGACGGAACCCGTTTCTAATATGCTCTAGTAGCAGACAAATTTTAGAAAAATGAAATATTTCATATATTAAAATTATATGCATTTACATAGTAACGTAAGCTGGACGTTTTTAAAACTTTGCCTGATTTATTCACCATCAAAATTGCTCCAAAACATCAAAATAAAAGACGGAACCCGTTTCTAATATGCTCTAGTAGCAGACAAATTTTAGAAAAATGAAATATTTCATATATTAAAATTATATGCATTTACATAGTAACGTAAGCTGGACGTTTTTAAAACTTTGCCTGATTTATTCACCATCAAAATTGATCCAAAACATCAAAATAAAAGACGGAACCCGTTTCATATATGCTCTAGTAGCAGACAAATTTTAGAAAAATGAAATATTTCATATATTAAAATTATATGCATTTACATAGTAACGTAAGCTGGACGTTTTTAAAACTTTGCCTGATTTATTCACCATCAAAATTGATCCAAAACATCAAAATAAAAGACGGAACCCGTTTCTAATATGCTCTAGTAGCAGACAAATTTTAGAAAAATGAAATATTTCATATATTAAAATTATATGCATTTACATAGTAACGTAAGCTGGACGTTTTTAAAACTTTGCCTGATTTATTCACCATCAAAATTGATCCAAAACATCAAAATAAAAGACGGAACCCGTTTCATATATGCTCTAGTAGCAGACAAATTTTAGAAAAATGAAATATTTCATATATTAAAATTATATGCATTTACATAGTAACGTAAACTGGACGTTTTTAAAACTTTGCCTGATTTATTCACCATCAAAATTGATCCAAAACATCAAAATAAAAGACGGAACCCGTTTCTAATATGCTCTAGTAGCAGACAAATTTTAGAAAAATGAAATATTTCAAATATTAAAATTATATGCATTTACATAGTAAACGTAAGCAGTACGTTTTTAAAACTTTGCCTGATTTATTCACCATCAAAATTGATCCAAAACAACAAAATAAAAGACGGAACCCGTTTTTAATATGCTCTTGTAGCAGACAAATTTTGAAAAAATGAAATATTTCATAATATATTAAAATTATATGCATTTACATAGTAAACGTAAGCAGTACGTTTTTAAAACTTTGCCTAATTTATTCACCATCAAAATTGATCCTAAACATCAAAATAAAAGACGGAACCCGTTTCTAATATGCTCTAGTAGCAGACAAATTTTAGAAAAAAGAAATATTTCATATATTAAAATTATATGCATTTACATAGTAAAAGTAAGCAGTACGTTTTTAAAACTTTGCCTAATTTATTCACCATCAAAAATGATCCTAAACATCAAAATAAAAGACGGAACCCGTTTCTAATATGCTCTAGTAGCAGACAAATTTTAGAAAAAAGAAATATTTCATATATTAAAATTATATGCATTTACATAGTAAAAGTAAGCAGTACGTTTTTAAAACTTTGCCTAATTTATTCACCATCAAAAATGATCCTAAACATCAAAATAAAAGACGGAACCCGTTTCTAATATGCTCTAGTAGCAGACAAATTTTAGAAAAATGAAATATTTCATATATTAAAATTATATGCATTTACATAGTAAATGTAAGCAGCACGTTTTTAAAACTTTGCCTGATTTATTCACCATCAAAATTGATCCAAAACATCAAAATAAAAGACGGAACCCGTTTCTAATATGCTCTAGTAGCAGACAAATTTTAGAAAAATGAAATATTTCATATATTAAAATTATATGCATTTACATAGTAAACGTAAGCAGTACGTTTTTAAAACTTTGCCTGATTTATTCACCATCAAAATTGATCCTAAACATCCAAATAAAAGACGGAACTCGTTTCTAATATGCTCTAGTAGCAGACAAATTTTGAAAAAATGAAATATTTAATATATAAAAATTATATGCATTTACATAGTAAACGTAAGCAGCACGTTTTTAAAACTTTGCCTGATTTATTCACCATCAAAATTGCTCCAAAACATCAAAATAAAAGACGGAACCCGTTTCTAATATGCTCTAGTAGCAGACAAATTTTAGAAAAATGAAATATTTCATATATTAAAATTATATGCATTTACATAGTAACGTAAGCTGGACGTTTTTAAAACTTTGCCTGATTTATTCACCATCAAAATTGCTCCAAAACATCAAAATAAAAGACGGAACCCGTTTCTAATATGCTCTAGTAGCAGACAAATTTTAGAAAAATGAAATATTTCATATATTAAAATTATATGCATTTACATAGTAACGTAAGCTGGACGTTTTTAAAACTTTGCCTGATTTATTCACCATTAAAATTGATCCAAAACATCAAAATAAAAGACGGAACCCGTTTCATATATGCTCTAGTAGCAGACAAAT
This sequence comes from Lottia scabra, assembly GCA_029955415.1. Taxonomy (NCBI): domain Eukaryota; kingdom Metazoa; phylum Mollusca; class Gastropoda; family Lottiidae; genus Lottia; species Lottia scabra. The sequence goes on along the minus strand of JARJEI010000013.1, from coordinate 1,241,396 downwards.
TTTAGAAAAATGAAATATTTCATATATTAAAATTATATGCATTTACATAGTAACGTAAACTGGACGTTTTTAAAACTTTGCCTGATTTATTCACCATCAAAATTGATCCAAAACATCAAAATAAAAGACGGAACCCGTTTCATATATGCTCTAGTAGCAGACAAATTTTAGAAAAATGAAATATTTCATATATTAAAATTATATGCATTTACATAGTAACGTAAGCTGGACGTTTTTAAAACTTTGCCTGATTTATTCACCATCAAAATTGCTCCAAAACATCAAAATAAAAGACGGAACCCGTTTCTAATATGCTCTAGTAGCAGACAAATTTTAGAAAAATGAAATATTTCATATATTAAAATTATATGCATTTACATAGTAACGTAAGCTGGACGTTTTTAAAACTTTGCCTGATTTATTCACCATCAAAATTGATCCAAAACATCAAAATAAAAGACGGAACCCGTTTCATATATGCTCTAGTAGCAGACAAATTTTAGAAAAATGAAATATTTCATATATTAAAATTATATGCATTTACATAGTAACGTAAACTGGACGTTTTTAAAACTTTGCCTGATTTATTCACCATCAAAATTGATCCAAAACATCAAAATAAAAGACGGAACCCGTTTCTAATATGCTCTAGTAGCAGACAAATTTTAGAAAAATGAAATATTTCATATATTAAAATTATATGCATTTACATAGTAAACGTAAGCAGTACGTTTTTAAAACTTTGCCTGATTTATTCACCATCAAAATTGATCCAAAACAACAAAATAAAAGACGGAACCCGTTTTTAATATGCTCTTGTAGCAGACAAATTTTGAAAAAATGAAATATTTCATAATTTATTAAAATTATATGCATTTACATAGTAAACGTAAGCAGTACGTTTTTAAAACTTTGCCTAATTTATTCACCATCAAAATTGATCCTAAACATCAAAATAAAAGACGGAACCCGTTTCTAATATGCTCTAGTAGCAGACAAATTTTAGAAAAAAGAAATATTTCATATATTAAAATTATATGCATTTACATAGTAAAAGTAAGCAGTACGTTTTTAAAACTTTGCCTAATTTATTCACCATCAAAAATGATCCTAAACATCAAAATAAAAGACGGAACCCGTTTCTAATATGCTCTAGTAGCAGACAAATTTTAGAAAAATGAAATATTTCATATATTAAAATTATATGCATTTACATAGTAAATGTAAGCAGCACGTTTTTAAAACTTTGCCTGATTTATTCACCATCAAAATTGATCCAAAACATCAAAATAAAAGACGGAACCCGTTTCTAATATGCTCTAGTAGCAGACAAATTTTAGAAAAATGAAATATTTCATATATTAAAATTATATGCATTTACATAGTAAACGTAAGCAGTACGTTTTTAAAACTTTGCCTGATTTATTCACCATCAAAATTGATCCTAAACATCCAAATAAAAGACGGAACTCGTTTCTAATATGCTCTAGTAGCAGACAAATTTTGAAAAAATGAAATATTTAATATATAAAAATTATATGCATTTACATAGTAAACGTAAGCAGCACGTTTTTAAAACTTTGCCTGATTTATTCACCATCAAAATTGCTCCAAAACATCAAAATAAAAGACGGAACCCGTTTCTAATATGCTCTAGTAGCAGAAAAATTTTAGAAAAATGAAATATTTCATATATTAAAATTATATTCATTTACATAGTAACGTAAGCTGGACGTTTTTAAAACTTTGCCTGATTTATTCACCATTAAAATTGCTCCAAAACATCAAAATAAAAGACGGAACCCGTTTCTAATGTTCTAGTAGCAGACAAATTTTAGAAAAATGAAATATTTCATATATTAAAATTATATGCATTTACATAGTAACGTAAGCTGGACGTTTTTAAAACTTTGCCTGATTTATTCACCATTAAAATTGATCCAAAACATCAAAATAAAAGACGGAACCCGTTTCATATATGCTCTAGTAGCAGACAAATTTTAGAAAAATGAAATATTTCATATATTAAAATTATATGCATTTACATAGTAACGTAAACTGGACGTTTTTAAAACTTTGCCTGATTTATTCACCATCAAAATTGATCCAAAACATCAAAATAAAAGACGGAACCCGTTTCATATATGCTCTAGTAGCAGACAAATTTTGGAAAAATGAAATATTTCATATATTAAAATTATATGCATTTACATAGTAACGTAAGCTGGACGTTTTTAAAACTTTGCCTGATTTATTCACCATCAAAATTGATCCAAAACATCAAAATAAAAGACGGAACCCGTTTCTAATATGCTCTAGTAGCAGACAAATTTTAGAAAAAAGAAATATTTCATATATTAAAATTATATGCATTTACATAGTAAAAGTAAGCAGTACGTTTTTAAAACTTTGCCTAATTTATTCACCATCAAAAATGATCCTAAACATCAAAATAAAAGACGGAACCCGTTTCTAATATGCTCTAGTAGCAGACAAATTTTAGAAAAATGAAATATTTCATATATTAAAATTATATGCATTTACATAGTAAATGTAAGCAGCACGTTTTTAAAACTTTGCCTGATTTATTCACCATCAAAATTGATCCAAAACATCAAAATAAAAGACGGAACCCGTTTCTAATATGCTCTAGTAGCAGACAAATTTTAGAAAAATGAAATATTTCATATATTAAAATTATATGCATTTACATAGTAAACGTAAGCAGTACGTTTTTAAAACTTTGCCTGATTTATTCACCATCAAAATTGATCCTAAACATCCAAATAAAAGACGGAACTCGTTTCTAATATGCTCTAGTAGCAGACAAATTTTGAAAAAATGAAATATTTAATATATAAAAATTATATGCATTTACATAGTAAACGTAAGCAGCACGTTTTTAAAACTTTGCCTGATTTATTCACCATCAAAATTGCTCCAAAACATCAAAATAAAAGACGGAACCCGTTTCTAATATGCTCTAGTAGCAGAAAAATTTTAGAAAAATGAAATATTTCATATATTAAAATTATATTCATTTACATAGTAACGTAAGCTGGACGTTTTTAAAACTTTGCCTGATTTATTCACCATTAAAATTGCTCCAAAACATCAAAATAAAAGACGGAACCCGTTTCTAATGCTCTAGTAGCAGACAAATTTTAGAAAAATGAAATATTTCATATATTAAAATTATATGCATTTACATAGTAACGTAAGCTGGACGTTTTTAAAACTTTGCCTGATTTATTCACCATTAAAATTGATCCAAAACATCAAAATAAAAGACGGAACCCGTTTCATATATGCTCTAGTAGCAGACAAATTTTAGAAAAATGAAATATTTCATATATTAAAATTATATGCATTTACATAGTAACGTAAACTGGACGTTTTTAAAACTTTGCCTGATTTATTCACCATCAAAATTGATCCAAAACATCAAAATAAAAGACGGAACCCGTTTCATATATGCTCTAGTAGCAGACAAATTTTGGAAAAATGAAATATTTCATATATTAAAATTATATGCATTTACATAGTAACGTAAGCTGGACGTTTTTAAAACTTTGCCTGATTTATTCACCATCAAAATTGCTCCAAAACATCAAAATAAAAGACGGAACCCGTTTCTAATATGCTCTAGTAGCAGACAAATTTTAGAAAAATGAAATATTTCATATATTAAAATTATATGCATTTACATAGTAACGTAAGCTGGACGTTTTTAAAACTTTGCCTGATTTATTCACCATCAAAATTGATCCAAAACATCAAAATAAAAGACGGAACCCGTTTCATATATGCTCTAGTAGCAGACAAATTTTAGAAAAATGAAATATTTCATATATTAAAATTATATGCATTTACATAGTAACGTAAACTGGACGTTTTTAAAACTTTGCCTGATTTATTCACCATCAAAATTGATCCAAAACATCAAAATAAAAGACGGAACCCGTTTCTAATATGCTCTAGTAGCAGACAAATTTTAGAAAAATGAAATATTTCAAATATTAAAATTATATGCATTTACATAGTAAACGTAAGCAGTACGTTTTTAAAACTTTGCCTGATTTATTCACCATCAAAATTGATCCAAAACAACAAAATAAAAGACGGAACCCGTTTTTAATATGCTCTTGTAGCAGACAAATTTTGAAAAAATGAAATATTTCATATATTAAAATTATATGCATTTACATAGTAATAATAATAATAATAATAAACTCTTTATTTTACATGGGTCAGAATTAGGCCCTATACCACGAGTGGTAACGGTCCTGTCTCACACCCAGCCCATGGGGACAAACATAGATACAATATACAACATATAGACACAAAAAAAAAAAAAAAAAAAAAAAAAAAAAAAAAATCAATGTACAAAGTTTGATGATTTAGAGATCAAGTACATGACCACAGACTACTGGATATTTTTTTTAAGATATACAATATAGCAATATACACAAGTACATGTGTATTAAATGGACATATTATCCTCAAGCGATTATTGTACAGAATTTGATGATTTAGAGATCAAATACATGACCACAGGCTACTGGATATTTTTTTTTTTCAAGATATACAATATAGCAATATACACAAGTACATGTGTATTAAATGGACATATTATCCTCAAGCGATTAAGTACATTGCGACAAATTGTAAAAAAAAAAAAAAAAAAAAAAAAAAAAAAAAAAAAAAAAAAAATAAATAAATAAATTATTGAATTTGTGAAGCCAAAGGTCAGTGCAAGTGCTGCGAGCGGGCTACCCAACCCTACTCCATTAATGTTCTTATTCTAAATTGGAGGGGGAGGTAGGATTTATCCATGCTCAAGACCAGCTTGAAGGATGTTAACTCATCCCCTGACAGTGTGTTATGAATTTAGATTTGCCAAAAGTGTGAATTGTTTGCCAAAAATGATAATGCCAAATAGAAAACCTGGAAGGGAAATAATTAAAATATGGTATGTCAAAATGTAATAAATCTGTAAGAGATGGAACAGCCAAAATACAATTGCAAGAGACAGGACTATAAGTAAGTACTTCGTCCAGACATCTATTGCACCTACACTCTAACTGAAAGAAGACAGTTAACCGTTAGTTAGTATTTTACTTCCGATATCCTCTGCAACTCTGAGTAGAACTACTTCAACTGTAAAAGGCAAGATAACTCTTATTAAATATTGACGATGAGAAGTCTTCAGCAGTCTAAAAAGTAAAGACACCACAACTGCAAGAGACAGGTAAACCATTAGTAAGTATTTATGAGCAGATTCCATGCAACGCTATGACTATAACTACTTGAAATTGAATGTAAGAGGCAAGAAAACTATTATTAAATATTGTTGATGAAAGTCTACTGCAATCTAAAAGTAAAGATATCAGAACAGAAGAAGAACCTCACTGCTTCAACTAGACATGCTCCGAGAGTAAAGAAAACATATTAATAAATATTTTCGTTCAGATCTCTACTGGAATTCAAAAGTAGAGTCACCACAACTGTAAGAAGAAAATTTACAAATACAACTGTAAACAAGATCAATAAAACCACGGCTGTAAAATCTAATTTTAAAGGGCATAGAACCAGGTCTGAAAGAAACGGCTCAAAGGCACAGCATCTACAAACCCATTACTGAAATCACCGAAACGATCAAGTTAGCCACGACAGTAAATTCTAATTTAAAGAGTTTATTATAGAAAGTTAAGGATACAGTGTAGCGAAGAAAGCCCTCACCTCCTGATCATAAACATTCATTTTAACAACGGCAATAAATTCTAATGTAATGAGTTTAGTATAGAAAGTAAAGGATACAGTGTAGCGAAGAAAGCCCTCACCTCCTGATCTTAAACAATCAATTTAACCACTGCAGTAAATTCAATAAGTTTAGTAAAGAAAGTAAAGGATACAGCGTAGCGAAGAAAGCCCTCATCTCCTGAACAGAAACAATCAAATTAACCACGGCAGCAAGTTCCACGGGGCACAGAATCAGGGTATAAAGAAACGACCCAAAGGCAAGGCATCTACAAACTGGTAAGTTAAATCCGAGAAACAGTCAAATTAACCACGGTAGTTATCAGATTTTAGAAGGTATAGAAGAATGTCTGATAGATACGACTCAAAGGCAAACCATCTACAAATTCAAACTCAGAAGTTAAATCAGGGAAACTATCAAGTTAACAACGGCAATAAAATCTTAATTTAGAGGGGGATTAAATAGAATACTAAAATCATCTGAAGTTAAGTCTTCGGGGATAATGATCCTGCAGGTCTGAAAGAAACGGCTCAAAGGCACGGCATCTACAAACTAATAAGTTCAATCAGAGAACAATCGAATTATTAACGGCAGTAAAATCTTATTTTAGAAGGGGATTTAATCAGGAGTCTCACTCTCGAAAACCTTACCCAGATAAATTCAGAATTTTAGGATGTACGCCAATCTGATTTGATAATCGAACTCAATATAATATCAATTTTAGTGATTAACCAATCAGAAGACATAGAATACTAAAATCATCTTAAGTTAAGTCTTCGAGGATAAGGATCCAGATCTGAAAGACACGGCTCTAAGGCACAGCATCTACTCATAAGATAAAACCACAAAAACAATCAAATTATTAGCGACAGTAAAATCTCATTTTAGAGGGGGATTTAATCAGGAGTCTCATTCTCGAAAGCTTAACCTAAATTAATTCAGAATTTTAAGATGTACGGCAATCTGCGTTGATAGAACTCAATATAGCATCGATTTTAGTGATTAACCAATCAGAAGACATAGAATACTAAAATCAACTCAAGTTAAGTTTTCGAGGATAAGGATCCAGGTCTGAAAGACACGGCTCAAAGGCACAGCATCTACTCATAAGATAAAACAGAGAAACAATCAAATTAATAATGGAAGTAAAATCTTATTTTAGAGGGGGGTTTAATTAGAAGTCTAATTCTCGAAAACTTAATCCAGATAAATTCAGAATTCAGATGTACGGCAATCTGATTGTATAAGAGAACTCAATATAAAATCGATTTTAGTGATTAACAATAAGATGTAGAATACTTAAATCATCTTAAGTTAAGTTTTCGAGAACAAGGCCCCGTCTAGAAGATACGGCTCACAGGCACAGCATCTACAGTTAAATCATAGAAAAATCAAGTAAATATAACCAGAGCTGACACATGACCTACAACCAAAAGCAATACGAAAGTGGCATATTCTCATACTTTTGAAAGCTTATCAAGAATCATTTTCCGGAAAGTTTTAAAATCTGGAGCTGACTTAATATTATCCCCTAGTCCATTCCATAGAATTGGTCCTTTATATTTAATACTCTGTTTAATCATATTAATTCGTGGTTTTTGTACAATAAGTTTTGAGTTTATACTGGAATATGGGGTTTGTTTATAGCTAAAAAGATTTGAAAGGTAGGATGGAGACATATTGTTAAGAGTTTTATAAATAAATTTATACGCATTAAAGTTATGTCTTGTTTTAATGTCTACAATGTTAAGCCTTTTAAGGTTAAGTGCCAAATCAGTATTGTATCTGAAACCTAGAATCAATTTGAAAGCAATTTTTTGTTGTCTATGTAATACGTCGGCGGCTTCAATATCGTGCGAATCCCAAATAGTAGAACAATAATCAAGATAAGGTTGAAAGTGACATTTATAAAAAATAGCTCTAAACTTTTCAGGTAAGACATTTCTTAATTGGCGCAATTGAAATAACTTGGAATTTAAAATTTTTGCAATGGTTTGAATGTGAGGAGTCCAAGAGAGATTTTGATTTACAATAACACCTAAAAGTTTAAAATTGTCAACTTGCTCAATTAACTGATTATTAAGCTCAATTGATAAATTACCTAAAAATCTCCTCTTTTGAGCTGTCGTAATTAACATACATTTCGTTTTCTTTTCATTTAAAATCATAACATTAAAAGAACACCAGTTTAAGACTGAATCAGTATCTTCTTGCAATTTCAGTTGAATATCAGTAATAGTTTTACCAGATGTATAAATAGTAGTGTCATCCGCAAATAGGTCGCAGTTAGATTGTATATGAAATGGTAAATCATTTATATAGAGATTAAACAATAAGGGACCTAAAATTGATCCTTGTGGTACTCCATACTCAATGCCTCGAGAAGATGAAAGAGCCCCATTGACGTAACATTGTTGTTTACGATTTGATAAGTAACAATTTATGAAGCTTAGCAATCCATTGGAAAATTTATATAGTTTAAGTTTTTCAATAATGATATCATGTGAAATTAAATCGAATGCTTTGGTAAAATCAAAGAAAATAGAACCGACTATATGATTACTATTTACTGCATCATAAATGGTTTCAATTATATTTGTTAGAGCTGTTTGACAAGAGCTCTGAGATCTAAAACCAGACTGCTGAGAATAAAGTAACTGATTGTCATTTAAAAATTTAGTAATATGTTTTGAATAATGCCTTTCAAGTGGTTTTGATACACTAGATAAAACTGATATTGGTCTATAATTATTGGGATCAGATTTAGTGCCAGCTTTGTAAAGTGGTAAAACTTTAGCTTCTTTAAATTTATCAGGAAATATATTGTGATCAATACATAGGTTATAAATATATGTCAAAGGACCGCTTAATGTAAAAGCTCCACATTTTAGGAACAATGGATTTAATTTATCTAAACCGGCACTTTTAGTTGCGTTTAACGATGATAATTGTTTAAAAACTTCATGTTTGTTTATATGGGGGATTGACCATTCGTCATTTGAAACTAACTTCGACGTGACAAATTCTTTTATTTTACTATCGTAATAACTTTTATCAATAGTACTTTTAACATGTTTTTGATTAATCAATTTGGATGCAATATTTGAAAAATGATCATTGACGACTTCTGGTTCTAAAGGAATAAGATTAGTTGAATTCGTAGCATTATTATTCACGGAGTTGATAACTTTCCAAATATTTTTGGAGTTTTTCTGATCGGAAACAAGTTCTGTATTATATTGTTTTCTGGCTTTATCAATCAATTTTATTACTAGATTTCTACACTTCCGATAATCCTCATCTCTACCTTTCTTTTTTAAGTAATCTCTTGTGCGCATTAATTTCATTATTTCCGAATTTAACCATGGGGATTTTATTTCATGTTTTACCCGTTTTAACTTTAATGGAGCATGTATATCAATTATTGGCTGTATAATATTGTACCATGTTTCTAAAGCAATATTTGGATCAGAATAGGCATATTATACTTTATGAAAAGGGGCTAATAAAATATCGTTATTAAATAATCCAACATCGAAGTGTTTCATACATCTATAATAATATATATATATAAATGTGTTTAGGTTTTGGAATATGTACGCCTTTTTTGTTCCACGTAATACATATGGGGTAGTGATCTGATAAACCGTAGGTAGGAACATTTACTTCAGTTATATTGCTTTCATTAGAAACAATTACATGATCAATGATAGTGGAAGACTTTTTAGTAACTCTAGTAGGAGTTTTTATAATCTGTTTTAAACTATATAAGGAAAGGAGGTTATTCCAATTTGCATTTTTTCCATTAGTTACATCAATATTAATATCACCTAACAAAATAATTTCTTTATTTTCCTTCCAAGCCTTTTCGGTCATATTAGTAAAGGATTCTAACCAACATTTATTAGAATTAGGGTGCCTATAAGTGCAACATATTAGTAAAGGTTTAAATTTAGTAAGATTTATTTCAATCCAAATTGATTCGATTTCCGAAGTTTCTAAATCTTTACGTCGCGTACAATTTAAATGTTCTTTTACAAAAAATAGAATTCCGGCTGAACTGTTAGTACATTTATCTTTTCGAAGTGGTAAATGAAACCCAGGGGTACTGAAATAATTAGTGGGAACACACGAATTTAAATGCGATTCTGAAATACCAAAGATATCAAAGTTCGAAATAAGTTGCTGAATTTGAGTTAATTTATTTACGGCATGACAAACATTTAGATGACCAATATGAAGACCCTTTTCTTTTAAAAAGTTATGCATGTTAAGTAGAACTTAAATTGCGCGTATGGAACTTATTATTAGTTGGACAACTGTTTAGCTGTATAAGACAGTGAATTTAAAATACAATCTAATGCACGTTGATTGTACCTGAAAGGAAAAATAAACGGATTAGTTCGTGAATTTTGTCTGATTACCGTATCTGCAATAATATTAGAAAGAATTTTAGTTCCAAGATTATTTAAATGGACACCATCTTTTACTAAAATTTCGTACGGGGACCTACAAATAAATGAATCATAAACATTAATAAAGTGACACATATTTGCATAACATAAGTGTCGTAAGAAATTGTTAAATCTTTGGCACCTAAACTGAAAATGAAAGGGAGTAATTCTAGGCATAATTGAACACACAAAAATATTGATACCCTTAAACTTATAGTTCGTTAAAAGTTCATGTATTAATTTCTCAAAGTCCTGTTTGCAAGTAGAAAATGTTTCCGAGTTATTACTTAAATTATTTCCCCCTACACAAAGAACAATGTTTTTAACAGATACAGCTTCTTTTAATAGTTGATGAAGCCTAGGTTCTAATTCACAAATGGACGATCCTCTATTGGTATCAATAATACAAAGTTGTCCTAAACTATCCGACAATTTCAGAGTTGACATAGATTTTACCTCAGAGCTTCCAATAACTAAAGTTTCAGCACACGCGATGGATTTTGGAATTGGTCGAGTAGTAAAGTCATGGATACTGGAATTCGATTTCTTCATGTTCTGTTTCATTATTAGTTCATTTACCGCATTAAAATTAACTGTTGGAGTGGATTTAGCTTTGGGGACTTGGACTGGATTTATTGAAGATAACTGCACTGCCAAGTTCTTTATTTCTTCAGAGAGGCGCAAAATTTCCGATGACATTTTTTCAATTGCAGCTTCATAAACATTAGATGGCGAAACATCGGTTTGAATACCGGTACTTACACTGGTAGTGGAGTTACACAGTGTATTATTTTCAGTCTGAGTCGCGATCGAAGAAAACTTGGGGTTATCAATAGAAGAGAAATTTAGGTGATTGTCACTGCTCACGATGCCGTAATTCCTACTTGAGGTTGTTGAAATAGGCCTAATTGTTGTCGCGAAAACGTCATTAATCCAGCGAGAGCAATCCATGCCCTGAACATGTAGTTTGCTTTTCTTGTGGTAAAAAGTCAGAGTGGTGTTAAAGGTAGGCTGAATGGAAGATGATGACGTTTTGAAAATTTGGCCATTTAGACTGTCGTTTTTAAATAAGGAATAATTCTGAAGACAATATTGCACTATAAGTTCATACGTTTCTTCAGACGAAAAGGAAATGACGATTGATTTGGTATAGTGAGTGTAGTCCGTGATGTCGAAATCAAAATCGGGATGATTAAGAACAAAGTTTTTCTTATCCGCGCTTAGAAGAACGCTGTCACTTGTTGCTGCTGTCGATGAAGAAGATGAAGCCTTGCCCTTGGTCGCTGCCACTGGTGTTGAATGAATCCTCCTAGTCCTAGTTAAACGGGGAAAGTCCACTTCGCTGTCGCTGTCAAAATCCGAATCCAAAATATTGTTTAGAAAACTCAGTTCAGAACTTAAACTGTCATTCATCTTAGAATTTGAAGAAAGAAATTCACATAAAAAATTCACAAAAGGCACACAATCTTTATGACGTCCTTAACGTCGTCAAGCACAATGACGTCACCAAACAAGGCCATCTTTGAAAGACGACCTTGCTGGCATTTCCGAAACTGGAAACTAGAAAAACCACTTAAAACTCAAACAATCCTCGCAGACTATGGTCCTCCTGTGTCCTAGAAAACGTTACAAAAGCACCGGTCCAAAAAGTCTCAACAAATTATTCACTTTTCATATGAAAAATTTACAAATCAAGAGCTGCACGGAAAGTTCGACTGAACGTTTAGCGCATTTTAACTTAGTAAAAGTAAGCAGCACGTTTTTAAAACTTTGCCTGATTTATTCACCATCAAAATTGATCCAAAACATCAAAATAAAAGACGGAACCCGTTTCTAATATGCTCTAGTAGCAGACAAATTTTAGAAAAATGAAATATTTCATATATTAAAATTATATGCATTTACATAGTAGCCTAAACGTAAGCTGGACGTTTTTAAAACTTTGCCTGATTTATTCACCATCAAAATTGCTCCAAAACATCAAAATAAAAGACGGAACCCGTTTCTAATATGCTCTTGTAGCAGACAAATTTTGAAAAAATGAAATATTTCATATATTAAAATTATATGCATTTACATAGTAAACGTAAGCAGTACGTTTTTAAAACTTTGCCTGATTTATTCACCATCAAAATTGATCCAAAACATCAAAATAAAAGACGGAACCCGTTTCTAATATGCTCTAGTAGCAGACAAATTTTAGAAAAAAGAAATATTTCATATATTAAAATTATATGCATTTACATAGTAAAAGTAAGCAGTACGTTTTTAAAACTTTGCCTAATTTATTCACCATCAAAAATGATCCTAAACATCAAAATAAAAGACGGAACCCGTTTCTAATATGCTCTAGTAGCAGACAAATTTTAGAAAAATGAAATATTTCATATATTAAAATTATATGCATTTACATAGTAAATGAAGCAGCACGTTTTTAAAACTTTGCCTGATTTATTCACCATCAAAATTGATCCAAAACATCAAAATAAAAGACGGAACCCGTTTCTAATATGCTCTAGTAGCCGACAAATTTTAGAAAAATGAAATATTTCATATATTAAAATTATATGCATTTACATAGTAAACGTAAGCAGTACGTTTGTAAAACTTTGCCTGATTTATACTCTATCAAAATTGATCCTAAACATCCAAATAAAAGACGGAACTCGTTTCTAATATGCTCTAGTAGCAGACAAATTTTGAAAAAATGAAATATTTAATATATAAAAATTATATGCATTTACATAGTAAACGTAAGCAGCACGTTTTTAAAACTTTGCCTGATTTATTCACCATCAAAATTGCTCCAAAACATCAAAATAAAAGACGGAACCCGTTTCTAATATGCTCTAGTAGCAGACAAATTTTAGAAAAATGAAATATTTCATATATTAAAATTATATGCATTTACATAGTAACGTAAGCTGGACGTTTTTAAAACTTTGCCTGATTTATTCACCATCAAAATTGCTCCAAAACATCAAAATAAAAGACGGAACCCGTTTCTAATATGCTCTAGTAGCAGACAAATTTTAGAAAAATGAAATATTTCATATATTAAAATTATATGCATTTACATAGTAACGTAAGCTGGACGTTTTTAAAACTTTGTCTGATTTATTCACCATTAAAATTGATCCAAAACATCAAAATAAAAGACGGAACCCATTTCATATATGCTCTAGTAGCAGACAAATTTTAGAAAAATGAAATATTTCATATATTAAAATTATATGCATTTACATAGTAACGTAAGCTGGACGTTTTTAAAACTTTGCCTGATTTATTCACCATTAAAATTGCTCCAAAACATCAAAATAAAAGACGGAACCCGTTTCTAATATGCTCTAGTAGCAGACAAATTTTAGAAAAATGAAATATTTCATATATTAAAATTATATGCATTTACATAGTAACGTAAGCTGGACGTTTTTAAAACTTTGCCTGATTTATTCACCATCAAAATTGCTCCAAAACATCAAAATAAAAGACGGAACCCGTTTCTAATATGCTCTTGTAGCAGACAAATTTTGAAAAAATGAAATATTTCATATATTAAAATTATATGCATTTACATAGTAAACGTAAGCAGTACGTTTTTAAAACTTTGCCTGATTTATTCACCATCAAAATTGATCCAAAACATCAAAATAAAAGACGGAACCCGTTTCTAATATGCTCTAGTAGCAGACAAATTTTAGAAAAATGAAATATTTCATATATTAGAATTATATGCATTTACATAGTAAATGAAGCAGCACGTTTTTAAAACTTTGCCTGATTTATTCACCATCAAAATTGATCCAAAACATCAAAATAAAAGACGGAACCCGTTTCTAATATGCTCTAGTAGCAGACAAATTTTAGAAAAATGAAATATTTCATATATTAAAATTATATGCATTTACATAGTAAACGTAAGCAGTACGTTTGTAAAACTTTGCCTGATTTATACTCTATCAAAATTGATCCTAAACATCCAAATAAAAGACGGAACCCGTTTCTAATATGCTCTAGTAGCAGACAAATTTTGAAAAAATGAAATATTTAATATATAAAAATTATATGCATTTACATAGTAAACGTAAGCAGCACGTTTTTAAAACTTTGCCTGATTTATTCACCATCAAAATTGCTCCAAAACATCAAAATAAAAGACGGAACCCGTTTCTAATATGCTCTAGTAGCAGACAAATTTTAGAAAAATGAAATATTTCATATATTAAAATTATATGCATTTACATAGTAACGTAAGCTGGACGTTTTTAAAACTTTGCCTGATTTATTCACCATCAAAATTGATCCAAAACATCAAAATAAAAGACGGAACCCGTTTCTAATATGCTCTAGTAGCAGACAAATTTTAGAAAAAAGAAATATTTCATATATTAAAATTATATGCATTTACATAGTAAAAGTAAGCAGTACGTTTTTAAAACTTTGCATAATTTATTCACCATCAAAAATGATCCTAAACATCAAAATAAAAGACGGAACCCGTTTCTAATATGCTCTAGTAGCAGACAAATTTTAGAAAAATGAAATATTTCATATATTAAAATTATATGCATTTACATAGTAACGTAAGCTGGACGTTTTTAAAACTTTGCCTGATTTATTCACCATCAAAATTGCTCCAAAACATCAAAATAAAAGACGGAACCCGTTTCTAATATGCTCTTGTAGCAGACAAATTTTGAAAAAATGAAATATTTCATATATTAAAATTATATGCATTTACATAGTAAACGTAAGCAGTACGTTTTTAAAACTTTGCCTGATTTATTCACCATCAAAATTGATCCAAAACATCAAAATAAAAGACGGAACCCGTTTCTAATATGCTCTAGTAGCAGACAAATTTTAGAAAAAAGAAATATTTCATATATTAAAATTATATGCATTTACATAGTAAAAGTAAGCAGTACGTTTTTAAAACTTTGCCTAATTTATTCACCATCAAAAATGATCCTAAACATCAAAATAAAAGACGGAACCCGTTTCTAATATGCTCTAGTAGCAGACAAATTTTAGAAAAATGAAATATTTCATATATTAAAATTATATGCATTTACATAGTAAATGAAGCAGCACGTTTTTAAAACTTTGCCTGATTTATTCACCATCAAAATTGATCCAAAACATCAAAATAAAAGACGGAACCCGTTTCTAATATGCTCTAGTAGCAGACAAATTTTAGAAAAATGAAATATTTCATATATTAAAATTATATGCATTTACATAGTAAACGTAAGCAGTACGTTTGTAAAACTTTGCCTGATTTATACTCTATCAAAATTGATCCTAAACATCCAAATAAAAGACGGAACTCGTTTCTAATATGCTCTAGTAGCAGACAAATTTTGAAAAAATAAAATATTTAATATATAAAAATTATATGCATTTACATAGTAAACGTAAGCAGCACGTTTTTAAAACTTTGCCTGATTTATTCACCATCAAAATTGCTCCAAAACATCAAAATAAAAGACGGAACCCGTTTCTAATATGCTCTAGTAGCAGACAAATTTTAGAAAAATGAAATATTTCATATATTAAAATTATATGCATTTACATAGTAACGTAAGCTGGACGTTTTTAAAACTTTGCCTGATTTATTCACCATCAAAATTGATCCAAAACATCAAAAAAAAAGACGGAACCCTTTTCTAATATGCTCTAGTAGCAGACAAATTTTAGAAAAATGAAATATTTCAAATATTAAAATTATATGCATTTACATAGTAAACGTAAGCAGTACGTTTTTAAAACTTTGCCTGATTTATTCACCATCAAAATTGATCCAAAACAACAAAATAAAAGACGGAACCCGTTTTTAATATGCTCTTGTAGCAGACAAATTTTGAAAAAATGAAATATTTCATATATTAAAATTATATGCATTTACATAGTAAAAGTAAGCAGCACGTTTTTAAAACTTTGCCTGATTTATTCACCATCAAAATTGATCCAAAACATCAAAATAAAAGACGGAACCCGTTTCTAATATGCTCTAGTAGCAGACAAATTTTAGAAAAATGAAATATTTCATATATTAAAATTATATGCATTTACATAGTAAACGTAAGCAGTACGTTTTTAAAACTTTGCCTGATTTATTCACCATCAAAATTGATCCTTAACATCCAAATAAAAGACGGAACCCGTTTCTAATATGCTCTAGTAGCAGACAAATTTGAGAAAAATGAAATATTTCATATATTAAAATTATATGCATTTACATAGTAAACGTAAGCAGCACGTTTTTAAAACTTTGCCTGATTTATTCACCATCAAAATTGATCTAAAACATCAAAATAAAAAACGGAACTCGTTTCTAATATGCTCTAGTAGCAGACAAATTTTGAAAAAATGAAATATTTAATATATAAAAATTATATGCATTTACATAGTAAACGTAAGCAGCACGTTTTTAAAACTTTGCCTGATTTATTCACCATCAAAATTGCTCCAAAACATCAAAATAAAAGACGGAACCCGTTTCTAATATGCTCTAGTAGCAGACAAATTTTAGAAAAATGAAATATTTCATATATTAAAATTATATGCATTTACATAGTAACGTAAGCTGGACGTTTTTAAAACTTTGCCTGATTTATTCACCATCAAAATTGATCCAAAACATCAAAATAAAAGACGGAACCCGTTTCTAATATGCTCTTGTAGCAGACAAATTTTGAAAAAATGAAATATTTCATATATTAAAATTATATGCATTTACATAGTAAACGTAAGCAGTACGTTTTTAAAACTTTGCCTGATTTATTCACCATCAAAATTGATCCAAAACATCAAAATAAAAGACGGAACCCGTTTCTAATATGCTCTAGTAGCAGACAAATTTTAGAAAAAAGAAATATTTCATATATTAAAATTATATGCATTTACATAGTAAAAGTAAGCAGTACGTTTTTAAAACTTTGCCTAATTTATTCACCATCAAAAATGATCCTAAACATCAAAATAAAAGACGGAACCCGTTTCTAATATGCTCTAGTAGCAGACAAATTTTAGAAAAATGAAATATTTCATATATTAAAATTATATGCATTTACATAGTAAATGAAGCAGCACGTTTTTAAAACTTTGCCTGATTTATTCACCATCAAAATTGATCCAAAACATCAAAATAAAAGACGGAACCCGTTTCTAATATGCTCTAGTAGCAGACAAATTTTAGAAAAATGAAATATTTCATATATTAAAATTATATGCATTTACATAGTAAACGTAAGCAGTACGTTTGTAAAACTTTGCCTGATTTATACTCTATCAAAATTGATCCTAAACATCCAAATAAAAGACGGAACTCGTTTCTAATATGCTCTAGTAGCAGACAAATTTTGAAAAAATGAAATATTTAATATATAAAAATTATATGCATTTACATAGTAAACGTAAGCAGCACGTTTTTAAAACTTTGCCTGATTTATTCACCATCAAAATTGCTCCAAAACATCAAAATAAAAGACGGAACCCGTTTCTAATATGCTCTAGTAGCAGACAAATTTTAGAAAAATGAAATATTTCATGTATTAAAATTATATGCATTTACATAGTAACGTAAGCTGGACGTTTTTAAAACTTTGCCTGATTTATTCACCATCAAAATTGCTCCAAAACATCAAAATAAAAGACGGAACCCGTTTCTAATATGCTCTAGTAGCAGACAAATTTTAGAAAAATGAAATATTTCATATATTAAAATTATATGCATTTACATAGTAACGTAAGCTGGACGTTTTTAAAACTTTGTCTGATTTATTCACCATTAAAATTGATCCAAAACATCAAAATAAAAGACGGAACCCGTTTCATATATGCTCTAGTAGCAGACAAATTTTAGAAAAATGAAATATTTCATATATTAAAATTATATGCATTTACATAGTAACGTAAGCTGGACGTTTTTAAAACTTTGCCTGATTTATTCACCATTAAAATTGCTCCAAAACATCAAAATAAAAGACGGAACCCGTTTCTAATATGCTCTAGTAGCAGACAAATTTTAGAAAAATGAAATATTTCATATATTAAAATTATATGCATTTACATAGTAACGTAAGCTGGACGTTTTTAAAACTTTGCCTGATTTATTCACCATCAAAATTGATCCAAAACATCAAAATAAAAGACGGAACCCGTTTCATATATGCTCTAGTAGCAGACAAATTTTAGAAAAATGAAATATTTCATATATTAAAATTATATGCATTTACATAGTAACGTAAACTGGACGTTTTTAAAACTTTGCCTGATTTATTCACCATCAAAATTGATCCAAAACATCAAAATAAAAGACGGAACCCGTTTCTAATATGCTCTAGTAGCAGACAAATTTTAGAAAAATGAAATATTTCAAATATTAAAATTATATGCATTTACATAGTAAACGTAAGCAGTACGTTTTTAAAACTTTGCCTGATTTATTCACCATCAAAATTGATCCAAAACAACAAAATAAAAGACGGAACCCGTTTTTAATATGCTCTTGTAGCAGACAAATTTTGAAAAAATGAAATATTTCATATATTAAAATTATATGCATTTACATAGTAAAAGTAAGCAGTACGTTTTTAAAACTTTGCCTAATTTATTCACCATCAAAATTGATCCTAAACATCAAAATAAAAGACGGAACCCGTTTCTAATATGCTCTAGTAGCAGACAAATTTTAGAAAAATGAAATATTTCATATATTAAAATTATATGCATTTACATAGTAAACGTAAGCAGCACGTTTTTAAAACTTTGCCTGATTTATTCACCATCAAAATTGATCCAAAACATCAAAATAAAAAACGGAACCCGTTTCTAATATGCTCTAGTAGCAGACAAATTTTAGAAAAATGAAATATTTCATATATTAAAATTATATGCATTTACATAGTAAACGTAAGCAGTACGTTTTTAAAACTTTGCCTGATTTATTCACCATCAAAATTGATCCTAAACATCCAATTAAAGACGGAACTCGTTTCTAATATGTTCTAGTAGCAGACAAATTTTGAAAAAATGAAATATTTCATATATAAAAATTATATGCACTTACATAGTAAACGTAAGCAGCACGTTTTTAAAACTTTGCCTGATTTATTCACCATCAAAATTGATCCAAAACATCAAAATAAAAGACGGAACCCGTTTCTAATATGCTCTAGTAGCAGACAAATTTTAGAAAAATGAAATATTTCATATATTGAAATTATATACATTTACATAGTAACGTAAGCTGGACGTTTTTAAAACTTTGCCTGATTTATTCACCATCAAAATTGCTCCAAAACATCAAAATAAAAGACGGAACCCGTTTCTAATATGCTCTAGTAGCAGACAAATTTTAGAAAAATGAAATATTTCAAATATTAAAATTATATGCATTTACATAGTAAACGTAAGCAGTACGTTTTTAAAACTTTGCCTGATTTATTCACAATCAAAATTGATCCAAAACATCAAAATAAAAGACGGAACCCGTTTCTAATATGCTCTTGTAGCAGACAAATTTTAGAAAAATGAAATATTTCATATATTAAAATTATATGCATTTACATAGTAACGTAAGCTGGACGTTTTTAAAACTTTGCCTGATTTATTCACCATCAAAATTGATCCTAAACATCAAAATAAAAGACGGAACCCGTTTCTAATATGCTCTAGTAGCAGACAAATTTTAGAAAAATGAAATATTTCATATATTAAAATTATATGCATTTACATAGTAAACGTAACTCAGCACGTTTTTAAAACTTTGCCTGATTTATTCACCATCAAAATTGATCCCTAACATCCAAATAAAAGACGGAACTCGTTTCTAATATGCTCTAGTAGCAGACAAATTTTGAAAAAATGAAATATTTAATATATAAAAATTATATGCATTTACATAGTAAACGTAAGCAGCACGTTTTTAAAACTTTGCCTGATTTATTCACCATCAAAATTGCTCCAAAACATCAAAATAAAAGACGGAACCCGTTTCTAATATGCTCTAGTAGCAGACAAATTTTAGAAAAATGAAATATTTCATATATTAAAATTATATGCATTTACATAGTAACGTAAGCTGGACGTTTTTAAAACTTTGCCTGATTTATTCACCATCAAAATTGATCCAAAACATCAAAATAAAAGACGGAACCCGTTTCTAATATGCTCTAGTAGCAGACAAATTTTAGAAAAAAGAAATATTTCATATATTAAAATTATATGCATTTACATAGTAAAAGTAAGCAGTACGTTTTTAAAACTTTGCATAATTTATTCACCATCAAAAATGATCCTAAACATCAAAATAAAAGACGGAACCCGTTTCTAATATGCTCTAGTAGCAGACAAATTTTAGAAAAATGAAATATTTCATATATTAAAATTATATGCATTTACATAGTAACGTAAGCTGGACGTTTTTAAAACTTTGCCTGATTTATTCACCATCAAAATTGCTCCAAAACATCAAAATAAAAGACGGAACCCGTTTCTAATATGCTCTTGTAGCAGACAAATTTTGAAAAAATGAAATATTTCATATATTAAAATTATATGCATTTACATAGTAAACGTAAGCAGTACGTTTTTAAAACTTTGCCTGATTTATTCACCATCAAAATTGATCCAAAACATCAAAATAAAAGACGGAACCCGTTTCTAATATGCTCTAGTAGCAGACAAATTTTAGAAAAAAGAAATATTTCATATATTAAAATTATATGCATTTACATAGTAAAAGTAAGCAGTACGTTTTTAAAACTTTGCCTAATTTATTCACCATCAAAAATGATCCTAAACATCAAAATAAAAGACGGAACCCGTTTCTAATATGCTCTAGTAGCAGACAAATTTTAGAAAAATGAAATATTTCATATATTAAAATTATATGCATTTACATAGTAAATGAAGCAGCACGTTTTTAAAACTTTGCCTGATTTATTCACCATCAAAATTGATCCAAAACATCAAAATAAAAGACGGAACCCGTTTCTAATATGCTCTAGTAGCAGACAAATTTTAGAAAAATGAAATATTTCATATATTAAAATTATATGCATTTACATAGTAAACGTAAGCAGTACGTTTGTAAAACTTTGCCTGATTTATACTCTATCAAAATTGATCCTAAACATCCAAATAAAAGACGGAACTCGTTTCTAATATGCTCTAGTAGCAGACAAATTTTGAAAAAATAAAATATTTAATATATAAAAATTATATGCATTTACATAGTAAACGTAAGCAGCACGTTTTTAAAACTTTGCCTGATTTATTCACCATCAAAATTGCTCCAAAACATCAAAATAAAAGACGGAACCCGTTTCTAATATGCTCTAGTAGCAGACAAATTTTAGAAAAATGAAATATTTCATATATTAAAATTATATGCATTTACATAGTAACGTAAGCTGGACGTTTTTAAAACTTTGCCTGATTTATTCACCATCAAAATTGATCCAAAACATCAAAAAAAAAGACGGAACCCTTTTCTAATATGCTCTAGTAGCAGACAAATTTTAGAAAAATGAAATATTTCAAATATTAAAATTATATGCATTTACATAGTAAACGTAAGCAGTACGTTTTTAAAACTTTGCCTGATTTATTCACCATCAAAATTGATCCAAAACAACAAAATAAAAGACGGAACCCGTTTTTAATATGCTCTTGTAGCAGACAAATTTTGAAAAAATGAAATATTTCATATATTAAAATTATATGCATTTACATAGTAAAAGTAAGCAGCACGTTTTTAAAACTTTGCCTGATTTATTCACCATCAAAATTGATCCAAAACATCAAAATAAAAGACGGAACCCGTTTCTAATATGCTCTAGTAGCAGACAAATTTTAGAAAAATGAAATATTTCATATATTAAAATTATATGCATTTACATAGTAAACGTAAGCAGTACGTTTTTAAAACTTTGCCTGATTTATTCACCATCAAAATTGATCCTTAACATCCAAATAAAAGACGGAACCCGTTTCTAATATGCTCTAGTAGCAGACAAATTTGAGAAAAATGAAATATTTCATATATTAAAATTATATGCATTTACATAGTAAACGTAAGCAGCACGTTTTTAAAACTTTGCCTGATTTATTCACCATCAAAATTGATCTAAAACATCAAAATAAAAAACGGAACTCGTTTCTAATATGCTCTAGTAGCAGACAAATTTTGAAAAAATGAAATATTTAATATATAAAAATTATATGCATTTACATAGTAAACGTAAGCAGCACGTTTTTAAAACTTTGCCTGATTTATTCACCATCAAAATTGCTCCAAAACATCAAAATAAAAGACGGAACCCGTTTCTAATATGCTCTAGTAGCAGACAAATTTTAGAAAAATGAAATATTTCATATATTAAAATTATATGCATTTACATAGTAACGTAAGCTGGACGTTTTTAAAACTTTGCCTGATTTATTCACCATCAAAATTGATCCAAAACATCAAAATAAAAGACGGAACCCGTTTCTAATATGCTCTTGTAGCAGACAAATTTTGAAAAAATGAAATATTTCATATATTAAAATTATATGCATTTACATAGTAAACGTAAGCAGTACGTTTTTAAAACTTTGCCTGATTTATTCACCATCAAAATTGATCCAAAACATCAAAATAAAAGACGGAACCCGTTTCTAATATGCTCTAGTAGCAGACAAATTTTAGAAAAAAGAAATATTTCATATATTAAAATTATATGCATTTACATAGTAAAAGTAAGCAGTACGTTTTTAAAACTTTGCCTAATTTATTCACCATCAAAAATGATCCTAAACATCAAAATAAAAGACGGAACCCGTTTCTAATATGCTCTAGTAGCAGACAAATTTTAGAAAAATGAAATATTTCATATATTAAAATTATATGCATTTACATAGTAAATGAAGCAGCACGTTTTTAAAACTTTGCCTGATTTATTCACCATCAAAATTGATCCAAAACATCAAAATAAAAGACGGAACCCGTTTCTAATATGCTCTAGTAGCAGACAAATTTTAGAAAAATGAAATATTTCATATATTAAAATTATATGCATTTACATAGTAAACGTAAGCAGTACGTTTGTAAAACTTTGCCTGATTTATACTCTATCAAAATTGATCCTAAACATCCAAATAAAAGACGGAACTCGTTTCTAATATGCTCTAGTAGCAGACAAATTTTGAAAAAATGAAATATTTAATATATAAAAATTATATGCATTTACATAGTAAACGTAAGCAGCACGTTTTTAAAACTTTGCCTGATTTATTCACCATCAAAATTGCTCCAAAACATCAAAATAAAAGACGGAACCCGTTTCTAATATGCTCTAGTAGCAGACAAATTTTAGAAAAATGAAATATTTCATGTATTAAAATTATATGCATTTACATAGTAACGTAAGCTGGACGTTTTTAAAACTTTGCCTGATTTATTCACCATCAAAATTGCTCCAAAACATCAAAATAAAAGACGGAACCCGTTTCTAATATGCTCTAGTAGCAGACAAATTTTAGAAAAATGAAATATTTCATATATTAAAATTATATGCATTTACATAGTAACGTAAGCTGGACGTTTTTAAAACTTTGTCTGATTTATTCACCATTAAAATTGATCCAAAACATCAAAATAAAAGACGGAACCCGTTTCATATATGCTCTAGTAGCAGACAAATTTTAGAAAAATGAAATATTTCATATATTAAAATTATATGCATTTACATAGTAACGTAAGCTGGACGTTTTTAAAACTTTGCCTGATTTATTCACCATTAAAATTGCTCCAAAACATCAAAATAAAAGACGGAACCCGTTTCTAATATGCTCTAGTAGCAGACAAATTTTAGAAAAATGAAATATTTCATATATTAAAATTATATGCATTTACATAGTAACGTAAGCTGGACGTTTTTAAAACTTTGCCTGATTTATTCACCATCAAAATTGATCCAAAACATCAAAATAAAAGACGGAACCCGTTTCATATATGCTCTAGTAGCAGACAAATTTTAGAAAAATGAAATATTTCATATATTAAAATTATATGCATTTACATAGTAACGTAAACTGGACGTTTTTAAAACTTTGCCTGATTTATTCACCATCAAAATTGATCCAAAACATCAAAATAAAAGACGGAACCCGTTTCTAATATGCTCTAGTAGCAGACAAATTTTAGAAAAATGAAATATTTCAAATATTAAAATTATATGCATTTACATAGTAAACGTAAGCAGTACGTTTTTAAAACTTTGCCTGATTTATTCACCATCAAAATTGATCCAAAACAACAAAATAAAAGACGGAACCCGTTTTTAATATGCTCTTGTAGCAGACAAATTTTGAAAAAATGAAATATTTCATATATTAAAATTATATGCATTTACATAGTAAAAGTAAGCAGTACGTTTTTAAAACTTTGCCTAATTTATTCACCATCAAAATTGATCCTAAACATCAAAATAAAAGACGGAACCCGTTTCTAATATGCTCTAGTAGCAGACAAATTTTAGAAAAATGAAATATTTCATATATTAAAATTATATGCATTTACATAGTAAACGTAAGCAGCACGTTTTTAAAACTTTGCCTGATTTATTCACCATCAAAATTGATCCAAAACATCAAAATAAAAAACGGAACCCGTTTCTAATATGCTCTAGTAGCAGACAAATTTTAGAAAAATGAAATATTTCATATATTAAAATTATATGCATTTACATAGTAAACGTAAGCAGTACGTTTTTAAAACTTTGCCTGATTTATTCACCATCAAAATTGATCCTAAACATCCAATTAAAGACGGAACTCGTTTCTAATATGTTCTAGTAGCAGACAAATTTTGAAAAAATGAAATATTTCATATATAAAAATTATATGCACTTACATAGTAAACGTAAGCAGCACGTTTTTAAAACTTTGCCTGATTTATTCACCATCAAAATTGATCCAAAACATCAAAATAAAAGACGGAACCCGTTTCTAATATGCTCTAGTAGCAGACAAATTTTAGAAAAATGAAATATTTCATATATTGAAATTATATACATTTACATAGTAACGTAAGCTGGACGTTTTTAAAACTTTGCCTGATTTATTCACCATCAAAATTGCTCCAAAACATCAAAATAAAAGACGGAACCCGTTTCTAATATGCTCTAGTAGCAGACAAATTTTAGAAAAATGAAATATTTCAAATATTAAAATTATATGCATTTACATAGTAAACGTAAGCAGTACGTTTTTAAAACTTTGCCTGATTTATTCACCATCAAAATTGCTCCAAAACATCAAAATAAAAGACGGAACCCGTTTCTAATATGCTCTAGTAGCAGACAAATTTTAGAAAAATGAAATATTTCATATATTAAAATTATATGCATTTACATAGTAAACGTAAGCAGTACGTTTTTAAAACTTTGCCTGATTTATTCACAATCAAAATTGATCCAAAACATCAAAATAAAAGACGGAACCCGTTTCTAATATGCTCTTGTAGCAGACAAATTTTAGAAAAATGAAATATTTCATATATTAAAATTATATGCATTTACATAGTAACGTAAGCTGGACGTTTTTAAAACTTTGCCTGATTTATTCACCATCAAAATTGATCCTAAACATCAAAATAAAAGACGGAACCCGTTTCTAATATGCTCTAGTAGCAGACAAATTTTAGAAAAATGAAATATTTCATATATTAAAATTATATGCATTTACATAGTAAACGTAACTCAGCACGTTTTTAAAACTTTGCCTGATTTATTCACCATCAAAATTGATCCCTAACATCCAAATAAAAGACGGAACTCGTTTCTAATATGCTCTAGTAGCAGACAAATTTTGAAAAAATGAAATATTTAATATATAAAAATTATATGCATTTACATAGTAAACGTAAGCAGCACGTTTTTAAAACTTTGCCTGATTTATTCACCATCAAAATTGCTCCAAAACATCAAAATAAAAGACGGAACCCGTTTCTAATATGCTCTAGTAGCAGACAAATTTTAGAAAAATGAAATATTTCATATATTAAAATTATATGCATTTACATAGTAACGTAAGCTGGACGTTTTTAAAACTTTGCCTGATTTATTCACCATTAAAATTGCTCCAAAACATCAAAATAAAAGACGGAACCCGTTTCTAATATGCTCTAGTAGCAGACAAATTTTAGAAAAATGAAATATTTCATATATTAAAATTATATGCATTTACATAGTAACGTAAGCTGGACGTTTTTAAAACTTTGCCTGATTTATTCACCATCAAAATTGATCCAAAACATCAAAATAAAAGACGGAACCCGTTTCATATATGCTCTAGTAGCAGACAAATTTTAGAAAAATGAAATATTTCATATATTAAAATTATATGCATTTACATAGTAACGTAAACTGGACGTTTTTAAAACTTTGCCTGATTTATTCACCATCAAAATTGATCCAAAACATCAAAATAAAAGACGGAACCCGTTTCTAATATGCTCTAGTAGCAGACAAATTTTAGAAAAAAGAAATATTTCATATATTAAAATTATATGCATTTACATAGTAACGTAAGCTGGACGTTTTTAAAACTTTGCCTGATTTATTCACCATCAAAATTGCTCCAAAACATCAAAATAAAAGATGGAACCCGTTTCTAATATGCTCTAGTAGCAGACAAATTTTAGAAAAATGAAATATTTCATATATTAAAATTATATGCATTTACATAGTAACGTAAGCTGGACGTTTTTAAAACTTTGCCTGATTTATTCACCATCAAAATTGATCCAAAACATCAAAATAAAAGACGGTTCTCCTTGTCAAAGAACCCGTTCCCCACAGAAACAAACACATATGTGAGATGTAGCACGTACAGAGCACCGTCCGTATGACATTTCGTATTTCATTTCCATAACATTACAACAATCAAATAATCATACAAAAAGTTACAAAATCAAATAAATCATTACATATAAATCATATACAAATTAATTCTGCTAAGAAAATTGCACGTGCAGAGAGACGGTGACGTAGCGCTGAATGTTAAACTTCACATTCTCACGCTTTATATAACCCCCCTTTAACACAGCGCCACTGTGGTTAACATAAACAGGAGAAAATAATTCCCGTCTATTTCATATATTCAACCGACAAGAATTTTATTTCTCCTTGTCAAAGAACCCGTTCCCCACAGAAACAAACACATATGTGAGATGTAGCACGTACAGAGCACCGTCCGTATGAAAACAAAGAACGGGATTAAAGCCCGAGACTCTGTGAAACCAATAAACGCTTACATAAATCATCTTTAATGTAACCATCTTTAGCAGTCTCCGATCTCCACCTTCCATGACGCTTAAATAATCGGTCAGGTACACCATTGTTAGCGCAAGCCGTGGCACCACCAGAACGAAGGCTATGCAAACCATATGATTTTATATTTGAAACAGAAGGCGAAAAAGCATCGATAAATAATTCTCTCAGTCTAGAATATGACAGAGGCTTATTATCACTGCGAAATATATAACCATTTTTACACTTAGACAAGTTTCGAAAAATAAATTCTTCAAAAAATTCCGAAAAACAAGCACTTTTGAAATACAATTCCGTATTCTTTACGGGACAAATATTCGAATTAATTCTTGCTATCTGCACCCACGCTCCCTCTCTATAAACATCAGTTTTACTTTTTTGAATAAAAATACTCATATGAGTGGGAAAAATAATTACGTCTGATCTTCGAATACCCAGTAGCTCACTCGAACGTAAAAATCCACAGAAGGCAATTAAACATGCACAAATTGTTCGTAGATTAAAGTGGCACAGGCTTCATTTTCGTGGGTCGATTTTTCCAAGTCTCAGAAACGGGGATTTTTTAGCTCAGCAATTTAGTACTGGTTATCACAACTCACCATTGAAATTTGAGTCTTCAAATCCATGTGCATCCATAATTATTACCATTTGAAAGTTATAATGCCCTACTACACATTAGCGATACTATATGCAATATATAGAAAAGTCATCTATAGAAATAGAAGGAGAAATGTCTAATTTAAGATATATTTGAAGGAAATATGCAATTTTCGTACATTTCTAGTGCTTCTGAAGGATACTTAAATATATTCAAGATCCAAATCAACCAATAAAAATGAAGACTGGTCCCCTTTAAATAAATTAGTCTCAGAAAACATTCTATTATACATATCAACCAAATGCTCTTTAGTTATAGGTTCTTTCTTATTTACAGGTCTATGTAATTTTCGCTTCCCGGACTCCAAAATATTTTTTACTAAACTAGAATTTGTAGGAGAGTCTAAATCTGCCAGATTATGAGCCCATTTTAGACTGTAAAAAGCACTGATCAGCGCACTGGGCGTATTATGTTCCTGAATAATGCTTGCCAAATACAAGGCTACTTGAAGGGCTTTAGCCGGTAAAATATCACTGTCTGAAACGCCATTTTGACTTGCCCAGCATTTCCATCTTATAAACCCCCTGCTATATTTCAGCACAGTAGAATTAGCTTTCGAGCCTTGTAACAGATCAGTAACTAAATTAATTTTTCTGACTAAACATTCGGGAAGCTCTTGTATTTCAGCAGAATGCGTCTGAAAGAATATATGTGTAGAAATAACATTATTATAATATATGCATTTGTGCTTTTTACACAAAATAACAAAAATATCGAGCATGAAATCGCTACTACAGTGACGTATCATACAATTATCCGTCTACAGGGACGTGCCATAAGTAAAAGATCCGTCTACAGCATAGAGTTATAAATAGAACTAGAGTCCACACATATCACGTGACGTTGTGCCGTCAAAGGACGTCGGCGGCCATTTTATAAGAGGTCTACTTTGACGTTATTCAACAGTTGACGTCGTCGACGACCCTGCCTCATGTTTTGTTTTGTTTCAAATAGTTTTTTTTTATTGTTACCATAATACGTACCCTGTATACTATAGAATAGAATACTAAATGAATTTACGTGTTTAAAATTGCAAATATGGATAGGCTACATTATAAAGGTCTACCATGCCATAGCGCATAAGTTAAAATCGGCTAAATCGGGCTATTTGTATTTTGCGGAACGGAACGGCACAAGTATAAATAATGTTCCGATCCATTCCGCAAAAAAAAACCCAAAACAGATGGCATCATTTAAACAAAACAGATTTTTAACCTGCCATGACTTACTAGGTCTAGGCCTACTCTCATGTCCAAGGCCTACAATTTTATTGATATTCAATATAGGGTTCATCCTTGGTTAGTAATAAATAATTTCATCTAAAATACTTTAGTCAAAATCGATTCAGAATTGTCTTCTATAGATTGTTTTCAGCTATACAAATTGAACAAATTTTCAAGGACAATAATTTATATAGGCTATGCATGGATATAATATTATTATTTGATTTTGCTGATTTTCAACGGGGTTGAACAAGACCTATAGTATACTGTTTCTTTATCTTACGTGAAATACAATTTAGCTCAATTTTGTATGTTCAATTGTACAAAAAGTTCTACAGTAAACTTATTGAAGGAAAATTATATAGCCTAATAAAAGCCTTATATCTTGATAAAAGCAATTAAAATAATAGACACCAGTCGATTTCCGTCCAATGGATGTACGGAGTAGCCTACGGGAAAGGCGATTTGCCCGCATTGTGTACGGACCCCGTACAACGTATGTTTGCATCTTATATTTTGCACTGTATCGATAATCCCGCATCGTACACCCCGCCGGACGTCTTCTATTCACTTATGTACGGAATCCGGACTGTCAACATGACACTTCTGGCCGTGTCCGGTATCGGTATCTCACACTAAACACGGCAAAAAAAACATTTCTTTGAAATAATTTATAGAGCGTTTCTTTATATACGGGTGCAGATACGGTTCCTTATGCAGCATCTGGTACGATCTTTCCAACCGGACCATGTAGGGATTGGTACGGAACCGTATGCAAAACCGTGTCCTGAAACGCACACATGGAAACAGTTTGGGCAGCCCGCATGGCAAAAATTAAAAAATAGATAGGGGAATTCCAAAGTTAGCTCTTTCTTCGACACATGCTCGAGGACTTGAAAAAAATGTGAAAATTTGATACCTATATGCTGCAAACTGCTGCCCGTTATTTTTCGTCATCATGAATAAGGTTATGGAATGCTCATTGTCCCAGTGTTCTTTCTAAAAAAATAGGGTGCACAACCTGTCGTGGGCTGTGGTCGCACCCGGACCGAAACAGCACCGGCTCCGTATTTAAGGAAACGCATCTTCTACGCGTTTGATTATACCAGGGTTAAAAAATTAAATTTCATATAAGTCATTTTAATCTTCACTACCAATATTATATTGTTGAAGACGACTTTTAACAATCCAAATGAATTATAGCGTCTCTTTAAACTTCACGAAACATTCTATAACCAGGTTGAATTTTTAAATTAGTTATACACTGTTTATTTATATGATTTATTCGTGTTCCGTTCCCTTGGGGCGGACTGGGCCGCATGGCCACATGGCTAAAGCCATGCGGGCCGGTATGCACGGGGCCGGTTTGTGAAAAATGACCCAAAAAAATATTTATATTTTGAAAAAAAAAAAATTGGACGTATAGATCTACTCAAAATTTCAAAAGAAATTGGCCGAAATCCGCTGGAGGCGCTCGGAAATCACCTTTATGGCAGTCATTTTTCAATTTTTTTTGGGGAGGACCCCTTAAGCAGTGGCAGATCCAGGGGGGCGTAGAGGGCGTATGTCCCCCCCCCCCCCCCTTTACTTCGTCTTTTTTTTTAAGAATGGGAAGAATACGAAATCAAAAATGTCTAACCCATTAACGTTTATTATAAAACATACATGGTCCACGTCAAAAACCGTTAAATTAGTATAATTTATACTTATTCTTAAGCCAAAAAAAAGGTCAAAAATTTTTTCGTCTCGCTTCGCTCCACACACTTAAGTGGACCGGTCAATGGAAAAAAAAAAAACATGGCCGCGTCACGGCCCCAGTCCGCCCCTGTCCGTTCCGTTCCGCAAAATACAAATAATAATTTAAAAATAGAATTAACCAAAACAAAATGTAGTCTGCGAAAGTTCATATTTTTAAATGAATTAAGAACTGTAATAAATAACTTCTTTTTTTTTATGAATTATTTGTAACTTTATAAATAAACAGAATTGTACCTTTAAAGGTGGGAATATAGACCATGTACTGTATCCGATCTGGAATTATTGGTACAAAAGAAAACGGGATATTCGCTTATTCTGTTTCTACTGTATAGATAATCATATACCATACACCTGCACTATGCCATGCCTTTAACAGCTGGCCAATTTGTAAAATATTTATATACATTTCTATATACCTTTATTAATGGATATTTTATTCATGGAAATTTATTGTTAATATTTATTTTTCAAAAAAAGATTTGAAATTGTCCGTTCTATGCAACGCATCTTGCATAACGTTCTATGGCATAACGTCAAAGTAGACCTCTTATAAAATGGCGGCCGCTCTCCATAGTCGGCACAGTGACGTTACTATATATCCAACGTTAAATGACGTCAGTGTGGACTCTAGTTCTTATTATAACTCTATGGTCTACAGTGACATACCAATGATAACTGCGTCAACAGTGACGCATGAGGTACATTAACCCGTCTACAGTGACGTATCAATATCAGGAACGGCTTTCTGAAAATCAATTTTCAAAGCTAACATCCTGAAAGTTAAATCTTTAGTGCCAAAGGGTCCATTACCCATTCTACCAGATATATGACAGTTTTTTAAGGTTGGTATATCCATGACTTCTTCTACGAAAGAAGAAACATGCGATCCTCCAGAAAATATCATAGGCCAGAAGGGGGCAGATTTCCAGCATGGAATAATCAAGGTTCCATATGCCCGAAACTTTTGCATATTCTTCAAAACTCTAACAATTAAATGAACAGGTGGAACAAACCATCCATTAACACCATGCCAATCTGCAGTGAAGGCATCGATACCCGAGGAACCAGGACACCAAAACCTAGAATAGAAAACAGGTAATTTAAAATTATAGTCTGAGGCAAACCAATCGACTTGATAAGGTCCCCACATTTTACTTAATTGCAAATACACCTCATTTGACACACCCCAATCATCATAGTCTACAATTTTAGATAAATAGTCTGCTCTTTCATTTTCTAATCTTGGAATCCATTCAACTTCCAATGTAATAGAAGATTTCAAACATGTCAAAAAGATATCGAATGCTATTATTTGAAGTTCTGGTTTCATACTGCCTTTGTATACAATAGAAACCACCCCCTGATTATCAGTGAACCATTTTACACGACTACCTTCTAAAATGTTCAATAGAGAATTTAAAACCCTTTGTACTGCTACCAACTCCCGCCATGTTGAACTTTTTAAACGTTCCCCCTCTAACCACATGCCATGTGCCACACCATTTACGGTTGAAACTTCATATCCGGCATAGGACGTACCACTAGCGTCAGAATAAACTATTTTTGAACACGAAGGATGGTAAAAAATATTTCTGTTATTTAATCCATAGATATTATCCTTCCAAAATCTTATTTGTTGAAGACTAAGGCTACTAAGACTTACATAAGAATTCCACGAAAAAGATTTTAAAATATCCATACTTAAAAATTTAGTCATTATCAAAGACACATTCCCAATTACTACAGAGGTAGAGATGATTTGACCGACTAAACTTGCTACTTTCCGAACTTGAACACGTCCATGATGTTTTGATTTAAAAACGGAATTTTCGATGCAAGAAATAGTATCTAAAATTTTATTAAGCCTTCTATCTGGAATGGAAATAGACCCTAACTTTGAGTCAAAATTAACAC
Source organism: Lottia scabra (assembly GCA_029955415.1). Lineage (NCBI taxonomy): Eukaryota > Metazoa > Mollusca > Gastropoda > Lottiidae > Lottia > Lottia scabra. The sequence goes on along the minus strand of JARJEI010000013.1, from coordinate 1,208,304 downwards.
CGAGCCATACCAGGTTCTGTACAGGACTCCACATTGATTTCTCCACTTTCGGAACAAACCCACTTTCTATTAAATCTTGTTTAATCTGAGAACTTATTAAAATTGCACAATCTCTATTCAAACACGTTCCAAAACCATCATCCAGATACATTATGATAAATTTACCTTCTCCTCGCCATTTTCCAACTAGAGGCCTCGTTACTTTTGTAAATACATAAGGAGCAGAACACAGCCCAAAGGGCAAAACTAAAAACTTAAAATATTTTTCAACTCCATTGACATTCCACGAAAAACCAAGAAATGTAGTATGAGGTAGATAAATATCAATATGATGGTAAGCAGAGTGAATATCAAAGCTAAAAATCCAAGAATTCGGTTGCAGGTACGACAATGCGATACGAATATCCTCAAACTTCACAGATTGTTTCCACAAATGCTTATTGACATGTCTCAGATCTAAAATAAGCCTTTTCTTTCCTGAACTCTGTATGGAGACTGAAAGCGGGTTAACGACAAAAGGAATATCAGGGCAGTTAGCAATCAAACCCCTTTTCTCTAGATCTAATACAGCCTTAGTTACAAAATCTGCGCTCTTCAAGGCTGACATGTTATTTTGCAACACAACAGATGGAGGAGAAGACATAAAAGGGATCTTATATCCATCAGAAATGACATCCAACACAAACTTACTGCATTCAATCCCACTCCAAAATTTAAAATGAGACTTGAGTCTGCCTTTGACTAAAATTTCACATTGACCTTGTTCGTATTCAAAAAAATCATCAGTAAAATACTCATCTTTAATCACTTTTGTTGTGGTTTCACTTTCTTGGTGTTGACGAACTGGCACTGGCACCGGATTTGATATTAGGACAGGATTGTCGATAGTGGCCAAATTCTCCACAGGCAAAACATGATCCACTGTATCTGGAACTGGTTTGGGGACGAAAAAAGCGCTGCCCAAATGTAAAGGAGAAACCAGGAGGATACATTCCAAAACTAGGAAAGTTAGCAGGAGGTTGAGATAAAAATCCATCATGCCTGTAAATAGAACTAGAAGGCATATCAGTTTTAGGAGTGGGTTTCTGTTTTTTCTGATTTTTACGCTTTACAACTTGTAGAGCTCGTGATTCTGCTTTCTTAATTTTAGATTCGTCGTCGGAATCACTGGCAATAGGATTTGCAGAATATTGGCGTACTGTTTCCCAACCCCCTTCCGAAGTGTCAGCCAACTTAATTAATTTATTTCTTTGCTTCAATTTATCAACTGCTTCGACCAAACACTCTTTAGCATAATCAATTTTACTGTGTTGTAGAGCCCACATAGTCTGTGCAAGACAATCACTAACCTCCGAATTGAAGGTGTACTGAATTTTGTTTCCAATTTTAGACCATTTATGCTCTGTGTCTAGTTTCAGTTTTTTCACTTCAGTATGTACAGCCAAAGAGTTACCTTGAACTTCATTTTGAAAAGTATTCAATTTCTCATCAATTTTGGTTTCAAAATCCAATAAAATGTTATGTCTATCTTCTTTCAAATCTTGTAGTTGATTCAAAACACGTTTTAGAGTACTCCCAATACTTTCATTTGACTCGTCGTCCGACATGATATACAACACGTGTAAACAAAACACAATTGCACGTGCAGAGAGACGGTGACGTAGCGCTGAATGTTAAACTTCACATTCTCACGCTTTATATAACCCCCCTTTAACACAGCGCCACTGTGGTTAACATAAACAGGAGAAAATAATTCCCGTCTATTTCATATATTCAACCGACAAGAATTTTATAACCCGTTTTATATATGCTCTAGTAGCAGACAAATTTTAGAAAAATGAAATATTTCATATATTAAAATTATATGCATTTACATAGTAACGTAAACTGGACGTTTTTAAAACTTTGCCTGATTTATTCACCATCAAAATTGATTCAAAACAACAAAATAAAAGACGGAACCCGTTTTTAATATGCTCTTGTAGCAGACAAATTTTGAAAAAATGAAATATTTCATATATTAAAATTATATGCATTTACATAGTAAACGTAAGCAGTACGTTTTTAAAAATTTGCCTAATTTATTCACCATCAAAATTGATCCTAAACATCAAAATAAAAGACGGAACCCGTTTCTAATATGCTCTAGTAGCAGACAAATTTTAGAAAAAAGAAATATTTCATATATCAAAATTATATGCATTTACATAGTAAAAGTAAGCAGTACGTTTTTAAAACTTTGCCTAATTTATTCACCATCAAAAATGATCCTAAACATCAAAATAAAAGACGGAACCCGTTTCTAATATGCTCTAGTAGCAGACAAATTTTAGAAAAATGAAATATTTCATATATTAAAATTATATGCATTTACATAGTAAATGTAAGCAGCACGTTTTTAAAACTTTGCCTGATTTATTCACCATCAAAATTGATCCAAAACATCAAAATAAAAGACGGAACCCGTTTCTAATATGCTCTAGTAGCAGACAAATTTTAGAAAAATGAAATATTTCATATATTAAAATTATATGCATTTACATAGTAAACGTAAGCAGTACGTTTTTAAAACTTTGCCTGATTTATTCACCATCAAAATTGATCCTAAACATCCAAATAAAAGACGGAACTCGTTTCTAATATGCTCTAGTAGCAGACAAATTTTGAAAAAATGAAATATTTAATATATAAAAATTATATGCATTTACATAGTAAACGTAAGCAGCACGTTTTTAAAACTTTGCCTGATTTATTCACCATCAAAATTGCTCCAAAACATCAAAATAAAAGACGGAACCCGTTTCTAATATGCTCTAGTAGCAGACAAATTTTAGAAAAATGAAATATTTCATATATTAAAATTATATGCATTTACATAGTAACGTAAGCTGGACGTTTTTAAAACTTTGCCTGATTTATTCACCATCAAAATTGCTCCAAAACATCAAAATAAAAGACGGAACCCGTTTCTAATATGCTCTAGTAGCAGACAAATTTTAGAAAAATGAAATATTTCATATATTAAAATTATATGCATTTACATAGTAACGTAAGCTGGACGTTTTTAAAACTTTGCCTGATTTATTCACCATTAAAATTGATCCAAAACATCAAAATAAAAGACGGAACCCGTTTCATATATGCTCTAGTAGCAGACAAATTTTAGAAAAATGAAATATTTCATATATTAAAATTATATGCATTTACATAGTAACGTAAGCTGGACGTTTTTAAAACTTTGCCTGATTTATTCACCATCAAAATTGATCCAAAACATCAAAATAAAAGACGGAACCCGTTTCATATATGCTCTAGTAGCAGACAAATTTTAGAAAAATGAAATATTTCATATATTAAAATTATATGCATTTACATAGTAACGTAAGCTGGACGTTTTTAAAACTTTGCCTGATTTATTCACCATCAAAATTGCTCCAAAACATCAAAATAAAAGACGGAACCCGTTTCTAATATGCTCTAGTAGCAGACAAATTTTAGAAAAATGAAATATTTCATATATTAAAATTATATGCATTTACATAGTAACGTAAGCTGGACGTTTTTAAAACTTTGCCTGATTTATTCACCATCAAAATTGATCCAAAACATCAAAATAAAAGACGGAACCCGTTTCATATATGCTCTAGTAGCAGACAAATTTTAGAAAAATGAATATTTCATATATTAAAATTATATGCATTTACATAGTAACGTAAACTGGACGTTTTTAAAACTTTGCCTGATTTATTCACCATCAAAATTGATCCAAAACATCAAAATAAAAGACGGAACCCGTTTCTAATATGCTCTAGTAGCAGACAAATTTTAGAAAAATGAAATATTTCAAATATTAAAATTATATGCATTTACATAGTAAACGTAAGCAGTACGTTTTTGAAACTTTGCCTGATTTATTCACCATCAAAATTGATCCAAAACAACAAAATAAAAGACGGAACCCGTTTTTAATATGCTCTTGTAGCAGACAAATTTTGAAAAAATGAAATATTTCATATATTAAAATTATATGCATTTACATAGTAAAAGTAAGCAGTACGTTTTTAAAACTTTGCCTAATTTATTCACCATCAAAATTGATCCTAAACATCAAAATAAAAGACGGAACCCGTTTCTAATATGCTCTAGTAGCAGACAAATTTTAGAAAAAATAAAATATTTCATATATTAAAATTATATGCATTTACATAGTAAACGTAAGCAGCACGTTTTTAAAACTTTGCCTGATTTATTCACCATCAAAATTGATCCAAAACATCAAAATAAAAGACAGAACCCGTTTCTAATATGCTCTAGTAGCAGACAAATTTTAGAAAAATGAAATATTTCATATATTAAAATTATATGCATTTACATAGTAACGTAAGCTGGACGTTTTTAAAACTTTGCCTGATTTATTCACTATCAAAATTGATCCAAAACATCAAAATAAAAGACGGAACCCGTTTCTAATATGCTCTAGTAGCAGACAAATTTTAGAAAAATGAAATATTTCAAATATTAAAATTATATGCATTTACATAGTAAACGTAAGCAGTACGTTTGTAAAACTTTGCCTGATTTATTCACCATCAAAATTGATCCAAAACAACAAAATAAAAGACGGAACCCGTTTCTAATATGCTCTAGTAGCAGACAAATTTTAGAAAAATGAAATATTTCATATATTAAAATTATATGCATTTACATAGTAAACGTAAGCAGCACGTTTTTAAAACTTTGCCTGATTTATTCACCATCAAAATTGATCCAAAACATCAAAATAAAAGACGGAACCCGTTTCTAATATGCTCTAGTAGCAGAGAAGTTTTAGAAAAATGAAATATTTCATATATTAAAATTATATGCATTTACATAGAAACGTAAGCTGGACGTTTTTAAAACTTTGCCTGATTTATTCACCATCAAAATTGATCCAAAACATCAAAATAAAAGACGGAACCCGTTTCTAATATGCTCTAGTAGCAGACAAATTTTAGAAAAATGAAATATTTCAAATATTTAAATTATATGCATTTATATAGTAAACGTAGCAGTACGTTTTTAAAACTTTGCCTGATTTATTCACCATCAAAATTGATCCAAAAAAACAAAATAAAAGACGGAACCCGTTTTTAATATGCTCTTGTAGCAGACAAATTTTGAAAAAATGAAATATTTCATATATTAAAATTATATGCATTTACATAGTAAAAGTAAGCAGTACGTTTTTAAAACTTTGCCTAATTTATTCACCATCAAAATTGATCCTAAACATCAAAATAAAAGACGGAACCCGTTTCTAATATGCTCTAGTAGCAGACAAATTTTAGAAAAAATAAAATATTTCATATATTAAAATTATATGCATTTACATAGTAAACGTAAGCAGCACGTTTTTAAAACTTTGCCTGATTTATTCACCATCAAAATTGATCCAAAACATCAAAATAAAAGACGGAACCCGTTTCTAATATGCTCTAGTAGCAGACAAATTTTAGAAAAATGAAATATTTCATATATTAAAATTATATGCATTTACATAGTAAACGTAAGCAGTACGTTTTTAAAACTTTGCCTGATTTATTCACCATCAAAATTGATCCTAAACATCCAAATAAAAGACGGAACTCGTTTCTAATATGCTCTAGTAGCAGACAAATTTTGAAAAAATGAAATATTTCATATATTAAAATTATATGCATTTACATAGTAACGTAAGCTGGACGTTTTTAAAACTTTGCCTTATTTATTCACCATCAAAATTGCTCCAAAACATCAAAATAAAAGACGGAACCCGTTTCTAATATGCTCTAGTAGCAGACAAATTTTAGAAAAATGAAATATTTCATATATTAAAATTATATGCATTTACATAGTAACGTAAGCTGGACGTTTTTAAAACTTTGCCTGATTTATTCACTATCAAAATTGATCCAAAACATCAAAATAAAAGACGGAACCCGTTTCTAATATGCTCTAGTAGCAGACAAATTTTAGAAAAATGAAATATTTCAAATATTAAAATTATATGCATTTACATAGTAAACGTAAGCAGTACGTTTTTGAAACTTTGCCTGATTTATTCACCATCAAAATTGATCCAAAACAACAAAATAAAAGACGGAACCCGTTTTTAATATGCTCTTGTAGCAGACAAATTTTGAAAAAATGAAATATTTCATATATTAAAATTATATGCATTTACATAGTAAAAGTAAGCAGTACGTTTTTAAAACTTTGCCTAATTTATTCACCATCAAAATTGATCCTAAACATCAAAATAAAAGACGGAACCCGTTTCTAATATGCTCTAGTAGCAGACAAATTTTAGAAAAAATAAAATATTTCATATATTAAAATTATATGCATTTACATAGTAAACGTAAGCAGCACGTTTTTAAAACTTTGCCTGATTTATTCACCATCAAAATTGATCCAAAACATCAAAATAAAAGACGGAACCCGTTTCTAATATGCTCTAGTAGCAGACAAATTTTAGAAAAATGAAATATTTCATATATTAAAATTATATGCATTTACATAGTAAACGTAAGCAGTACGTTTTTAAAACTTTGCCTGATTTATTCACCATCAAAATTGATCCTAAACATCCAAATAAAAGACGGAACTCGTTTCTAATATGCTCTAGTAGCAGACAAATTTTGAAAAAATGAAATATTTCATATATTAAAATTATATGCATTTACATAGTAAACGTAAGCAGTACGTTTTTAAAACTTTGCCTGATTTATTCACCATCAAAATTGATCCTAAACATCCAAATAAAAGACGGAACTCGTTTCTAATATGCTCTAGTAGCAGACTAATTTTAGAAAAATGAAATATTTTATATATTAAAATTATATGCATTTACATAGTAACGTAAGCTGGACGTTTTTAAAACTTTGCCTTATTTATTCACTATCAAAATTGATCCAAAACATCAAAATAAAAGACGGAACCCGTTTCTAATATGCTCTAGTAGCAGACAAATTTTAGAAAAATGAAATATTTCATATATTAAAATTATATGCATTTACATAGTAACGTAAGCTGGACGTTTTTAAAACTTTGCCTGATTTATTCACCATCAAAATTGCTCCAAAACATCAAAATAAAAGACGGAACCCGTTTCTAATATGCTCTAGTAGCAGACAAATTTTAGAAAAATGAAATATTTCATATATTAAAATTATATGCATTTACATAGTAACGTAAGCTGGACGTTTTTAAAACTTTGCCTGATTTATTCACTATCAAAATTGATCCAAAACATCAAAATAAAAGACGGAACCCGTTTCTAATATGCTCTAGTAGCAGACAAATTTTAGAAAAATGAAATATTTCAAATATTAAAATTATATGCATTTACATAGTAAACGTAAGCAGTACGTTTGTAAAACTTTGCCTGATTTATTCACCATCAAAATTGATCCAAAACAACAAAATAAAAGACGGAACCCGTTTCTAATATGCTCTAGTAGCAGACAAATTTTAGAAAAATGAAATATTTCATATATTAAAATTATATGCATTTACATAGTAAACGTAAGCAGCACGTTTTTAAAACTTTGCCTGATTTATTCACCATCAAAATTGATCCAAAACATCAAAATAAAAGACGGAACCCGTTTCTAATATGCTCTAGTAGCAGAGAAGTTTTAGAAAAATGAAATATTTCATATATTAAAATTATATGCATTTACATAGAAACGTAAGCTGGACGTTTTTAAAACTTTGCCTGATTTATTCACCATCAAAATTGATCCAAAACATCAAAATAAAAGACGGAACCCGTTTCTAATATGCTCTAGTAGCAGACAAATTTTAGAAAAATGAAATATTTCAAATATTTAAATTATATGCATTTATATAGTAAACGTAGCAGTACGTTTTTAAAACTTTGCCTGATTTATTCACCATCAAAATTGATCCAAAAAAACAAAATAAAAGACGGAACCCGTTTTTAATATGCTCTAGTAGCAGACAAATTTTGAAAAAATGAAATATTTCATATACTAAAATTATATGCATTTACATAGTAAACGTAAGCAGTACGTTTTTAAAACTTTGCCTGATTTATTCACCATCAAAATTGATCCAAAACATCAAAATAAAAGACGGAACCCGTTTCTAATATGCTCTAGCAGCAGACAAATTTTAGAAAAATGAAATATTTCATATATTAAAATTATATGCATTTACATAGTAAACGTAAGCAGTACGTTTTTAAAACTTTGCCTGATTTATTCACCATCAAAATTGATCCTAAAAATCAAAATAAATGACGGAACCCGTTTCTAATAATATGCTCTAGTAGCAGACAAATTTTAGAAAAATGAAATATTTCATATATTAAAATTATATGCATTTACATAGAAACGTAAGCTGGACGTTTTTAAAACTTTGCCTGATTTATTCACCATCAAAATTGATCCAAAACATCAAAATAAAAGACGGAACCCGTTTCTAATATGCTCTAGTAGCAGACAAATTTTAGAAAAATGAAATATTTCAAATATTTAAATTATATGCATTTATATAGTAAACGTAGCAGTACGTTTTTAAAACTTTGCCTGATTTATTCACCATCAAAATTGATCCAAAAAAACAAAATAAAAGACGGAACCCGTTTTTAATATGCTCTAGTAGCAGACAAATTTTGAAAAAATGAAATATTTCATATACTAAAATTATATGCATTTACATAGTAAACGTAAGCAGTACGTTTTTAAAACTTTGCCTGATTTATTCACCATCAAAATTGATCCTAAACATCCAAATAAAAGACGGAACCCGTTTCTAATATGCTCTAGTAGCAGACAAATTTTAGAAAAATGAAATATTTCATATATTAAAATTATATGCATTTACATAGTAACGTAAGCTGGACGTTTTTAAAACTTTGCCTGATTTATTCACCATCAAAATTGATCCAAAACATCAAAATAAAAGACGGAACCCGTTTCTAATATGCTCTTGTAGCAGACAAATTTTAGAAAAATGAAATATTTCAAATATTAAAATTATATGCATTTACATAGTAAACGTAAGCAGTACGTTTTTATACGCCCACATTGAAATTTGGTCGTATATTGCCGTCGCCCCTGTCCGTCCGTCCGTCGGTCCGTCGGTCCACAATTGGCAATAGAGACCACAGTTTTGCTTGAATTTGAATACAATTTTATGTGTAGGATTATATTCAAAAGATCTCGGACAAGTTCGAATTTGGGTTCGATTCGACAAAAATTCACGGAGTTTTACACTCAAAATACATGTACGTTAAAGATGGCTTGTGAACGCGATAGAGTCCACAGTTTTGGTTGGATTTGAATAAAATTTTGTATGTAGGATTATATTCATAAGATCTCGGACAAGTTCGAATTTGGGTTTGATTCGACTAAAATTCACGGAGTTTTACACCCAAAATATGTTAAAAATGACTTTTGAACGTGAAAGAGACCACAGTTGTGGTAGAAATTTAATAAACTGATTGTATAAATTAGTTATGAAATTAGATGCTTTATATCTAGAGGTCGTTGTTTAAACATCTCGTCAGACCAATTCTTTATCTCGACAAAGGAATCTAAAAAGCTGACGTCATTGCCTGGGCATCTGAAATCTTCTCGTCGTTGGTTTCTAACTTGTTGTCTTTCGGAGTTTCTGGTATATCATAATCGATTCCTGGAAGCCTCATACATGCTGGGATGTCAATCAGAGATGTTTGAGTCCAGGGGTCATCAGCCCATACCAGATCTTCACAAACATCTACAGTGTTATTGACATTTGAACCTGTAACATAGAATTAAATTGTTAATGTTATAAAGGTCAGAATTACGTCCATTTTAAAAGAGTTAGAATTTACGTCAAAGATTTGGCCAGATTTTGTTCAAAACACTGAAAGTTTGTAGTCCTACATAACTCGTTCCTTAAGATCTAACACGGATAGTGTTCAATTTAAGAGAATTATCCATGAAACAATGACAGTTGTCTGTAGTCAGAATGATCTAAGTTCATAAAGTGACATTACCTTCTAACTTGGCCCACTCTGGAATGTCGACATCGTCACGAGGTGTCCATGGTTCTTCCGCCCAGTCACCAACAACCTCTTCACCAATATCATCGCAATCGGCTTGGTTGTTGTTATTCTCGTCGATGGTGTTAGAGTTGTTTTGGTTCCAGTCACCTGAAATTATGAGGGATATTTATATAAATCGAAGTTTAAAGCCGGGTTTATTGAATTTAATTGTTGTATTGCTTTAAAAACTATTTTGTCAGTAAAAATATATGAAGCAAGTACCGAGAGTATATTCTTAGTTCTTCTGCCCAAGCCCCTCACCCCCAATTAACGTCATAGTAGATATTAGTGAACAGAAAACAATGAAGTTTCATCATAAACAGCAACGACACATTTTAAAAAATTCTTTTTACTTTTTTCTTTAATATAAATATAATTATCAAACTAACTTCTGGGTTTTCAACTTTTTTCTAGACTGGGGACACCAAATGAGCTATAGGTCTGAAAAAATGTAATATTTTGCATTATCTGAGTATATTAAGTACCCAGAGTCTTAAAGGAATACAACCTCTTGGAATGAACAAAAAATCTAAATTTTCAAATTTGGTCAAATAAGAGTATTTTATTCATCAGGGGACTTGCCTGGTGTCATAACTATACAACAGATTACCTAAATATTCTGATAAATCCAGAAAACTATGTTTATATACAATCATTGAAAAACCCTTAATCGAATTTAAGGCGTTTATCAATTATAACCTGTTATTATATGGAAATTTACATAATTTTGGGGTTTTTTTTTTTCATTCTGTTTTTATAATTTGGACATCGTTGATGAACAATACTCTGATTGACCAAGTTTCAGAACTTAATTTTTTCTTCATTCTAAGAGGTTGTATCGCTTTAAGCTTGACTTAAGATTGTCACTTTTGATTGTATGGTTTAAATGACTTCCGCGCACAATTTCTATTCAGGAGACACGGTCATTTCCACATTCGTAATCGGAGACACTTGAGAAAACCAGTTGAAGACTCAGGATATAAACCATGACTCTTACACTAAAATTGTATTTTATTTTTAGTTAACTTTGGCTCTCTTCTTAATTTGGACTTTTTTCAGCTTCTTGCATTTTGTGTACGTTTTTTGATATTTTTTTACGGATGAATAAGTCAAGTTTCAGTGAGGTCTGAGATGATATTTTGCCTGCTATTGTTAACTGAGACATCCAGAAATATTCTCAAAATATAAATTATATCCACAAATTACTAAGTTTAAGAATTTTATTTTGTGATCATTCTAAGAGGTAGTTTTCTCAGTTGAAGCAAGTTTGATTGTTGTTTGCTAGCCGTTAAAATGTCAAATTATCTTCAAGGTTAGAAATCCAAAGACACATCCCAAAGTCGTTCCGTTATTGCCCTTAAACCTCTATCAGTATCAAGTATAGTAACTAGAAATTGCGGTCACTTCGAGATCGATTTAATATATTGACCGTTACATTGAACTTTAACTAAATGAAGGGTAGAAAACCACCATCAATTAGCTTCTAAAATCAATTAATTATTGGAAATTAAAAAAACGAATCAATTAACGGCTAATGGTCATTATTGGTTCTCTATTTCACATTGTTCATCTAATGCTACTTTAGACAGAGTGGACGCTATTTCGCTTTGTAATTGGTATTTCTGAAAATAAAGAAATAAGTAGGCTCATGCTACTGTCCAGGACATATTATATTCCCTCATTTAACACAACATGGATGATGATTGTCCATCCTGATAGCCCATTTAACAAATACCGAAAAGTAGGACGTATTACTTTCATAAGATAATAAACAAACAACTTAAAGGAATACTATCTCTTAGAATGAACACAAATTGAAATTTTCAAACTTGGTCAATAGGAGCATAGATTCATCAGGAGACTTACCTGGTGGCATAACTATACAACAGATTACCTAAATAATCTGATAAATCCAAAAAACTATGTTTATATACAATAATTGAAAAAACTCTTACTCAAATTTTTCAATTATAACCTGTAACTGTATGGAAAATTACATAGTGTTTTATGAGTATTTTTTATTCTGTTTGTATACATGGAAACCGCTGATGAATATAATTATACTCTTATTGACCAAGTTTGAGAACTTAATTTTTTCGTTCATTCTAAGACGTAGTATCGCTTTAAGAAGATCGGACTGGTTCAAAAACAAAAATGTTACATAGTAGTTCATTTGGGCATACCGTTTTGTCGACCTCACGATCACATTTATTAAATACAGCAGATAAAACTATTCTATATACTGTTCAGACTTTATGTACCATAGCAGGAGCTAGGTAGTTGAGATGTTGTATAATTGTATTGATAATTCTCATTTGTATGATGTTCTGCTACTTGAAATCTATTAAACAATATACGAAAGCTTAATTCATAGAAAATGTCAATACAGGTACCTCATCAAGAATGTATGTCATTTATAACAAGAAATGCCAATACAATTAGAATGACATATCGATGAAATATTAGAAATAAAAAAGATGCCACGTTAAGTGATCTTACTAGACTAATTTACATTATAAAGTAGTCTTACAAGACAATAAATAGCAAAACGTGGTCTTGCAAGACAATAAATATCATAATGTGGTCTTACAAGACAATAAATATCATAATGTGATCTTACAAGACAATAAATATCATAATGTGGTCTTACAATACAATAAATATTATAACATGGTCTTACAAGACAATAAATATCATAACATGGTCTTACAAGACAATAAACATCATAACATGGTCTTACACGACAATAAACATCATAACATGAACTTACAAGACAAAAAATATCATAACATAGTCTTACAAGACTTTTTCTTGGTCTTATCCATCATACAAAAGTTTTTGTCTGAACAACTGACACATTTGTGCATATACCACCACCGAGAATTGACATTATACAAATTTTAAGCCCTTCCCGATCGACAAAATGTGGCCCTACAAGCTTCCTATATTACGTTTTCGGCCACGATTTTGTGTTGAAAAGATGCGTCATTGAACGCTGATTCGTTTGGTGTGCGAACAACCCATTTTTCATCAAGAAATGACCGTTTTCTGAGCAAAGCCTCTCTCAAGTCGTGATGGCAAAGCGGTTAGCGTCCTGAAGCCACGCCTAGAGGGGCCCGGGTTCGAGATCCCACCGAAACTTTAATTTTTTTTCTCAAAAATTCAAACTTTTTCTTGATCTTATCCATCATACAAATGTTTTTGTGAACAACACACAACACATTGTGGGCATATATCACCATCGGGGATGGGCTTTATATAAATTTCAATTTTTGATTAAGTTCTGACAGTTTTATGTGCTAAAACGTGGATGTCATTAGAAAAGGGGTATTTACCCCCCTACGGAGTTCGGTTTACAGCTTACCTTGGCGGACCTTCGCTCAAGCCTCGGTGGCGAAGCGGTTAGCGTGCTGGATTTTCCATCAAAGGGTCCCGGGATCGAGACCCCTACAAGAAACCATTTTTTCTCAAAAATTCAAACATTTTCTTGATCTTATCCATCATACACATCTTTTGTGTACACCCTTGACGTATTATTGTGGGCATATATCACCATGGAGGATGGGCTTTATACAAATATCAACCCCCTTCAAAGGCCGTCCCGACCGTACAAAATGTTTGAGGGGCCCTACAAGCTTCCTATGTTATTTTTTTCGACCCAATTTTGTGTGGAAAAGATGCGTCATGAAGCGCTGGTTCGTTTGATATGCGTACGACCCATTTTTGATCAAGTTATGAGAGTTTTATGTGCTAAAACGTGGATGCCTTTAGAAAAGGGGTATTTACCCCCCTCCGGAGTTCGGTTCACAGCTTACCTTGGCGAAACTTCGTTCACGCCTTGGTGGCGAAGCGGTTGGCGTGCTGGATCCTCCACCAAAGAGTCCCGGGATCGAGACCCCTCCAAGAAAACTTTTTTTTTCTCAAAAATTCAAACATCTTCTTGATCTTATCCATCATACACATCTTTTGTCTGCACCCTTGACGTATTATTGTGGGCATGTATCACCATGGTAGGGTAGGGCTTCGCAGGGGGGGGGGGGGGGGGTACAATCTGTATAAAGGCAATTCTCGGTGGTGATATATGCCCAAATATGTCAGTTGTGCACAAAAAACCATTTGTAAGATCAAAAAAGTGTTTGAATTTTTGAAAAGAATAAAGGTTTTGGTGGGATCTCGAACCCGGGCCTCTCTACGTGTGGCTCTAGCACGCTAACCGCTTCGCCACCGCGACATGACAGAAGTTTTGCTAGAGTAAGTCGTGACCCTGACTCCTGAGGGGGGTAAACGCCCTATTTCTGAAGCCAACCACGTTTTAGCACATAAAACTGCCATAGCTTGATCAAAAATGGGTCGTTCGCATATGAATCGAACCAGCCTTTAATGGCCTATCTTTTTAACAAAAAATGAAGGCGATAAATTAACATTGGGAGCTTGTAGGTCCCATCAAACATTTTGTCCGGTAGGGTAGGGCTTCGTAGGGAGGTTACAATCTGTATAAAGGCAATTCTCGGTGGTGATATATGCCCAAATATGTCAGTTGTGCACAAAAAAACGTTTGTGAGATCAAAAAAGTGTTTAATTTTTAAAAAAAATAAAGGTTCCGGTGGGGTCTCGAGCCCAAGCCTCTCTTCGCCACCGCGACTTGAGAAAAGCTTCGCTAGTGTAAGCCGCAACTTGAGAGAAGCTTCGCTAGAGTAAGCGGTGACCCTGACTCCTGAGGGGGTAAACGCCCTATTTCTGAAGCCAACCACGTTTTAGCACATAAAACTGCCATAGCTTGATCAAAAATGGGTCGTTCGCATATGAATCGAACCAACGTTTAATGGCCTATCTTTTTAGCAAAAAAAATAGGCGATAAATTAACATTGGGAGCTTGTGTGCCCAGTCACACATTTTGTCCGGTAAGGTAGGGCTTCGCCGGGGGGTAAACGCCCTATTTCTGAAGCCAACCACGTTTTAGCACATAAAACTGCCATAGCTTGATCAAAAATGGGTCGTTTAATGGCCTATCTTTTTAGCAAAAAAATTAGGCGATAAATTAACATTGGGAGCTTGTGTGGCCAATCAAACATTTTGTCCGGTAAGGTAGGGCTTCGCAGGGGGGTTACAATCTGTATAAAGGCAATTCTCGGTGGTGATATATGCTCAAATATGTCAGTTGTGCACAAAAAACCATTTGTAAGATCAAAAAAGTGTTTGAATTTTTGAAAAAAATAAATGGTTCATGTGGGGTCTCGAACCCGGGCCTCTCTTCGGGTGGCTCCAGCACGCTAACCGCTTCGCCACCGCGACTTGAGAGAAGGTTCGCTAGAGGAAGTCGTGACCCTGACCCCTGAGGGGGGTAAACGCCCTATTTCTGAAGCCAACCACGTTTTAGCACATAAAACTGCCATAGCTTGATCAAAAATGGGTCGTTCGCATATGAATCGAACCAGCGTTTAATGGCCTATCTTTTTAGCAAAAAATTGAGGCGATAAATTAACATTGGGAGCTTGTGTGCCCAATCAATCATTTTGTCCGGTAAGGTAGGGCTTCGCCGGGGGGTTACAATCTGTATAAAGGCAATTCTCGGTGGTGATATATGCCCAAATATGTCAGTTGTGCACAAAAATCCATTTGTAAGATCAAAAAAGGTGTTTGAATTTTTGAAAAAAATAAATGGTTCATGTGGGGTCTCGAACCCGGGCCTCCAGCACGCTAACCGCTTCGCCACCGCGACTTGAGAGAAAGTTCGCTAGAGTAAGCGGTGACCCTGACTCCTGAGGGGGGTAAACGCCCTATTTCTGAAGCCAACCACGTTTTAGCACATAAAACTGCCATAGCTTGATCAAAAATGGGTCGTTCGCATATGAATCGAACCAGCGTTTAATGGCCTATCTTTTTAGCAAAAAATTGAGGCGATAAATTAACATTGGGAGCTTGTGTGCCCAATCAAACATTTTGTCCGGTAAGGTAGCGCTTCGCCGGGGGGGGTACAATCTGTATAAACGCAATTCTCGGTGGTGATATATGCCCAAATATGTCAGTTGTGCACAAAAAACCATTTGTAAGATCAAAAAAGTGTTTGAATTTTTGAAAAAAATAAATGGTTCATGTGGGGTCTCGAACCCGGGCCTCTCTTCGGGTGGCTCCAGCACGCTAACCGCTTCGCCACCGCGACTTGAGAGAAGGTTCGCTAGAGGAAGTCGTGACCCTGACCCCTGAGGGGGTAAACGCCCTATTTCTGAAGCCAACCACGTTTTAGCACATAAAACTGCCATAGCTTGATCAAAAATGGGTCGTTCGCATATGAATCGAACCAGCGTTTAATGGCCTATCTTTTTAGCAAAAAATTGAGGCGATAAATTAACATTGGGAGCTTGTGTGCCCAATCAATCATTTTGTCCGGTAAGGTAGGGCTTCGCCGGGGGGTTACAATCTGTATAAAGGCAATTCTCGGTGGTGATATATGCCCAAATATGTCAGTTGTTCACAAAAATCCATTTGTAAGATCAAAAAAGGTGTTTGAATTTTTGAAAAAAATAAATGGTTCATGTGGGGTCTCGAACCCGGGCCTCCAGCACGCTAACCGCTTCGCCACCGCGACTTGAGAGAAAGTTCGCTAGAGTAAGCCGTGACCCTGACTCCTGAGGGGGGTAAACGCCCTATTTCTGAAGCCAACCACGTTTTAGCACATAAAACTGCCATAGCTTGATCAAAAATGGGTCGTTTGCATATGAATCGAACCAGCGTTTAATGGTCTATCTTTTTAGCAAAATATTGAGGCGATAAATTAACATTGGGAGCTTGTGTGCCCAATCAAACATTTTGTCCGGTAAGGTAGGGCTTCACAGGGGGGTTACAATCTGTATAAAGGCAATTCTCGGTGGTGATATATGCCCAAATATGTCAGTTGTGCACAAAAAACCATTTGTAAGATCAAAAAAGTGTTTGAATTTTTGAAAAAAACAAATGGTTCATGTGGGGTCTTGAACCCGGGCCTCTCTTCGGGAGGCTCCAGCACGCTAACCGCTTCGCCACCGCGACTTGAGAGAAGGTTCGCTAGAGGAAGTCGTGACCCTGACCCCTGAGGGGGGTAAACGCCCTATTTCTGAAGCCAACCACGTTTTAGCACATAAAACTGCCATAGCTTGATCAAAAATGGGTCGTTCGCATATGAATCGAACCAGCGTTTAATGGCCTATCTTTTTAGCAAAAAATTGAGGCGATAAATTAACATTGGGAGCTTGTGTGCCCAATCAAACATTTTGTCCGGTAAGGTAGGGCTTCGCCGGGGGGGGTACAATCTGTATAAACGCAATTCTCGGTGGTGATATATGCCCAAATATGTCAGTTGTGCACAAAAATCCATTTGTAAGATCAAAAAAGGTGTTTGAATTTTTGAAAAAAATAAATGGTTCATGTGGGGTCTCGAACCCGGGTCTCGAACCCGGGCCTCTCTACCGGTGGCTCCAGCACGCTAACCGCTTCGCCACCGCGACTTGAGAGAAAGTTCGCTAGAGTAAGCCGTGACCCTGACTCCTGAGGGGGGTAAACGCCCTATTTCTGAAGCCAACCACGTTTTAGCACATAAAACTGCCATAGCTTGATCAAAAATGGGTCGTTTAATGGCCTATCTTTTTAGCAAAAAATTGAGGCGATAAATAACATTGGGAGCTTGTGTGCCCAATCAAACATTTTGTCCTGTAAGGTAGGGCTTCGCCGGGGGGTTACAATCTGTATAAAGGCAATTCTCGGTGGTGATATATTCCCAAATATGTCAGTTGTGCACAAAAAACCATTTGTAAGATCAAAAAATGTTTGAATTTTTGCCAAAAAAAAAAGGTTCCGGTGGGGTCTCGAACCCGGGCGTTTCTACGGGTGGCTCCAGTACGCTAACCGCTTCGCCACCGCGACTTAGGAAGGTACGCTAGAGTACGCCGTGACCCTGACTCCTGAGGGGGTAAACGCCCTATTTCTGAAGCCAACCACGTTTTAGCACATAAAACTGCCATAGCTTGATCAAAAATGGGTTGTTCGCATATGAAACGAATCAGCGTTTGATGGCGCAATTTTTCCACACAAATTTGGGGGCAAAAAAAATAAGATTGGAAGCTTAAAGGGGCGCTTTCTCGATGGTTATATGTGCCGAAATGTGTCCATTGTTGACAAAAAATATGTGTATGACGGATAAGATCAAGAAAGTTGTTGAATTTTTGAGAAAAGAAAAAATTTCTTTGGAGGGGTCTCGAACCCAGGCCCTTCAGGGTGTGGCGCCAGCACGTTAACCGCTTCGCCACCGCGGCTTGAGAGAAGCTGTGACTCTAACGCCGGAGCGGGGGTAAACGCCCTTTTTTCGAACCCGGGCGTTTCTACGGGTGGCTCCAGTACGCTAACCGCTTCGCCACCGCGACTTAGGAAGGTACGCTAGAGTACGCCGTGACCCTGACTCCTGAGGGGGTAAACGCCCTATTTCTGAAGCCAACCACGTTTTAGCCCATAAAACTGCCAAATCTTGATCAAAAATGGGTTGTTTGCAAATGAAACGAATCGGCGTTTGATGGCGCATCTTTTTAACACACAATTGGGGCGATAAATTAACAGTGGGAGCTTGTAGGGCCCATCAAACATTTTTACGGTCGGGACGGCCTTTGAAGGGGGTTGAAATTTGTATAAAGCCCATCTTCGATGGTGATATAATAATGCTCACAATAATACGTCAAGGGTGCACACAAAAGATGTGTATGATGGATAAGATCAAGAAAATGTTTGAATTTTAGAAAAAATAGGTTTCTTGGAAGGGTTTCGATCCCGGGAGTTAATGATTTGTTTACAAGTGTTGTGAGAAATGTCTAATCATATTCAAGAAGGAATTTTGAGTATTTATTCGGTTTTTCGTATCCATTTTTTTTTAAGCAAATGCCCATTGTGCCATATATGTACCAAACTGAAAAAGAGGTCAAAGGTCAAATTTTTCCAAAAAAATCTACATAATATTTATAGTGGGTCTTTTTTACATACAATTGAGGAATATCAAATTTTTCCATTGTTTGCTTTTCAGTCTGGGCATTTAAGGGAACAAATTGATAAGTTCACAGTAGGTTCCTGGAAGTCGTGATGACAATTTATATTTTGTTTGAATTATTCTCGGATGACGGATGGTTCTATCATATTCCCACAGGCACACTATAAAATAAAATAGACATTGCTGATATTCACAGTTGATTGATATAATTAATAAAACAAAAATAAACAATTCCAATTTTTATTTCTGAAATGATCAATGCGTCCTTTTAATTCCTTTTGATCAATTTAAAGTTGGTCGGTCTGCCATAATGATCAGATTTCTAGTTGACTAAATATGTACCGACGGGTCTGGGGCATCAGAAAACACCTCCAGATAAAGATGTGCTTCATTACCAAAATATAACTGAAAACTCTTTAAGTACAATTATAAAAGTACCAGTTATATCTTTTCTAGTTGATGAGCTTTCAGAGCATTTACTATTACTACTAAGGCTTATTTCACATTGTTTAGCTATAAATTATTTCAGATTATCTTATCTTATTTACGCCCCCGCCTAAATCCGCCCTTGATAATTGCTGCATTAACAAAGTATAGAATTCTCCAGATATTCTTTTTTAGATTGACCAGAAAAGTGGAAGGTAAAACACCATTTTATTTCTTTTTCAGATTGATTAAATGGATGGTAGGCCCTATGATTCCCAGATGCTTACAAATTGGTGGTTTGGAAGCTTCCCTGATATCTCTAAGTAAAAGCTATCCAGGATTAAGGTGCTTTTCTACAAGATGGCACAAAAGTTCTGCTTTAATACTGTTATCGGTATGAAATTTGCTGGGTGCTTTGAAATATTCATGTCTGATCTGAAAGATATTTTATTATGTCAAACTGACTTCAATATCGATTCATGACTGTTCATGGTTATAATATTCTGATAGTTCTAAAGATTCAGGGCCATAGGAAGCAAATGCAACATGGGGTGCCAAAGGCACACCGGAACCAGCGCAATTAGCTCTTGCCTCTTTGTGTTGATTTCCTTGCATTTGAGACTTTCTTTTTGTTTAACAGCACTGGCCTCTGGACTGTAGGAAGGTTTTTGGAGATAATACCTCAAGACAAATATTAAAATTGGGTTGATTTTCTTGCATCAGCAGACTGTCCAGACAGTTGGCAATTATCATTGTACTGCAAGACATTTTCAAAAATTAGCCTGGATATTTTTGCATCTGAGGCCTTTCGGAACAGAATTTGCAACGCCCGATTCAGAAAATTTGGGTCGATTTCCTTGCATCTAAAATCTCCAAAGAATGGATTTTGCACGATGACAGTGTTTGGTGGTCGACTCTGGGCAACAACAAACTCAAAGCAAATTTCCTTGTCCCTTAGAAGAATATTCCGAACAGCATTTTCGATTACGTGTAAGACGTCGATGTTAGTTTCCTGGCAAAAATCTGGGGCATATATCTGGACATTAAAATAAAAGATAGTGGACCACGGCCATATACGCCTAACGAAAAAGTCGAAAAAGGAAAAAATTTAATCAGAAGAAAACTAAACTTTCTTAAACCTTTCGATTTAGGTCCAATAACATCCATTTTAAGTTTCATCAAAATCGGTTGAAAACTAAGAGAGTAATAGCATATTTAAGATTTGGGACAAGGGCAATAACTCTGCTTGTAACGATCGAAAATAGCTCAAATTCGAACTTGATCTTCGTTTTCTGAATTTATATACACATATCAAATTTCATTTGATTCCTTCAAAAACTCTAGTTTTTAGAGCGTTTACAAGGAAATGTTGATGGACGGACCGACGGATTTGGGGCAAGGGCAATAACTCTGCTTCTAACGATCGAAAATAGCTCAAATTCGAACTTGATCTTCGTTTTAGGAATATGTATACACATATCAAATTTCATTTGATTCCGTCAAAAACTCTAGTTTTTAGAGCGTTTACGAGCAAATGTTGACGGACGGACGGCATGACGGACGGACGGACAGGGGTGACTACAATATACGTCCTCATAGAGAGATGAGGGCGTATAAAAAGATTTTTTCATTAATTTTATACATAAAATATATTACAATAACATTCTGTTTTAAAACAGGAATCCATGGAGTTGGGTAAAATTAAAAAAAAAAACAACACAGGTATAAAACTTGCATCCTAAACCAACTAGCACAATTCTTTATATCACATAATATATAATATTTCTTTATAACTCTGGTAATTTTTCTTTTATCTGTATTTTGTTGGGGAATAAAAGGGAATTTGACAAAAATACAAATACGAGCTAAAACGTTTTAAAATTGTTCTTGATTTAAAAAAATGTTTAATTTTGAGACACAAAACATTTGACTAGGTTCAGCACTGAGCAATTTAATTTAGCCAACAATTCTATTCTACCAAAATTTAAAAAAAGAATTATTATTTAAGTATTCTAGATCAATATGATATTTATTTTAAATTTAAAAACTTTGATATACATGTATTATATTTGGTATTAACTTGTACTGGTGTTTAATCCATTATTATATCTATCTATTATTTTCCAAACCACCAATTAGTAGAATTTCATTGTCATTTGACTATAGTGAATATGAAAATTTCATATGCGCATATATAATTATTATCTAATGAATATTAATATTGTTTTCATTTATATGGTTACATATATGGTTTCTAAATAACTTATATAATAGAAATTTATACATCTTGGGTCTCCCAATTTAAAAAATATCAACAATTTTCATTAAAAATCATCAGTTGAACCCTTTTCAAAAATCAACCTAACCAATTTATTAAAAACTCAAAAAATAGGAAGGAAATCCTTCCCAAGCTATTATACATTCATTTACACTAGTCAAGGGAAATTACTCCAATTTCTCTTCACAAAACATTCACAATTAAAATCCACTATTATGCTAAATATATTCTATATCAAAAAGCATAAGCAATCTTATGAGAAATAGATTGTTTCATTTATTGAAATCCTCTGAGTGACTGAAACTACCTTTGTCATACACAGCCAAGATCACAAAGCTGTACATTGTAAATAAAACACTCCATTTCTCAAAATACTGCTCAATCTTTTCATGATTTGACTAAACCCTGAATATCAAAAAATGCATATAAAGTATCATCAGTATATTGGTATCTAATATCATTAAGTTGTATCTAATAAGTTAACATTTATATTTACAAGTTATCTTATGGTTAAGTTTCAATATGAGAAGTTTTCAACATGATGATACACAATGGCCAATCAAAATGGAAAATATGCATGATAAACATTCTGATTGGCATTCCAATTTGAAATTCTCAACACGAAACTCAACAATTGTGGTTATCTAGATGCATATATATAATATATATCTTAAAAATTCATCAAGTGAAAATACAAAAAAGAATTTGATGAATTTTTCATTTGCCATTTTAAATTCAAGAGAGCTGTAAAATATTCCCTAGCAGATCTTTTTAAAATCACATCCCTTTAAAAACCAAATAGTTTTAGTTAAATTCAAATAGTTTTATGTTCAGAAACCTGGATAGTAACCCAACACCATCCAAGAATTGTCAGGACTAGGGTTATCTTAAAATATTTGGCCAGTTTAAATTGATGATAGAATCAATTGGCATGACACAATCTTGAATCTTAGCTTCTCATTTACACAATCTTTTCTACATCTTGAAATTACCTATACTGAACTCTTGGCAAGGTGATGTTGGGAATAATGACCACCTCACTGTGAGATGTATTTTGTGGAGATGTCAATTTCTAATTTTATCACTTTAACTGTTCACTGGTTTCAATAATCACGCTTTTGATAGGACCTTCGTCCTTGACCCTGATCATCATAATTATTGTTCATTTTTGGTTGGTTATTTTTTGGGCGAGTAGGACGACGCATATTTCTTCTTTCTCGATCAAATTCTAAATCTTCCAACCGCTGGGTCAGAACCAATTTTTGTTGAATTGCCATACGTAACAAAGAGTTGAGGGTCTTTTTCTCTTCTTCTGCTGCTGTAAGTTGACGTTGCTGCTCATCCAACTGTGTTACATATTCATCACAACGTTGGGCAAACATTGCTCTTAATGAAGCAAAAGTTGCTGCATCTTCTTTCAAAGCTTTAAGTTCATTTCTGAGTTTCATCATAGTTTCTGTTACAATGACCTTCTCATTTTCATACTTTTGTTTCAAATTAGCAAGTGCAACCTCAGCAGTGGATTTGTTAGCCTTGAGCACACTTCGTAAAGTTGCAATCTGTTCTCTCTTGGTAGAAAGCATGGCCTTTAGTTTGACCACCTGTTCCTGAACTTCCTTTAAGTCATCATCCCCATCACCATCAACATTTTGCCGGGTGACATCCATCAGGTGATCGACAGCTTCACGGAGGTATTTCACTTGATCATTAATTGTCTGTGAAAGAATATAACATGAACTATTAGGGTCATCCTTCTTCATGATATTTTGAAGAGAAGTCAGTAAATCACTGGATTCCTTGTCTGGAGAACGAGATGGTGATCCACGAGCCTTTTCACTGACTTCACCATTTGATATTGAAGAATCATTGTTTTTGTCATCACTAATGTCTCTTGTCAGAGCAGCAGCTTTGGCATGATCTAAAACAACACGGTTAGGAGTGGAGCCACTCATTTCACAAATCAAATGATACACAAGTGAAAGATTGTCTGAGGTGTTCACCAACTCTTCCTGTGTGGCTCCCAAGGTTTTAGCTTCATCACTTTGAGAACCCTTTCTGCCATTTGTGTTTGAATTTTGAAGATACGAAAGTTGTGTTTTGAGGTCTGTGATTTCCTTCTCGAAAGTATCGCAAACTGATTCATTTTGAAGAAGCTTTTTCTTCAGAATCAATAGAGCTTTCTTTTCTGGATCTTCTTCCTGTTCAATCTCAAGAGATAATTTGTCGTTGTTCACTTGCTTCTCTGCAGAAAGATCCAAAGCAGCCATATTGCTTATTTCTTCACGAATCTTTTCAGATCTTTTGTTTAATTTAGCCAACTCTTTTTGAGCCTCTTCTAGTTTTTTCTGAGTTTCATAAAGAGAAGATTGATGTTTAGTACGCTCGTGTTCACTTTGTTCAAGTAATTTCTCTAATTTCTGAACTTCTGTGACTTGGATCTCACTGAGAATATCACCAACAGCTCCAGGACGTGGTTTAGATTTTGGACTGGAGAAATCAGCTTCAATCTGTTTCAAGACAGGTTGAGATTCATCATCCTCAAAATCATTATTGCCCAAAGTATCAAATTTCAAGCCATCTGATAAACCACCAAGATGAGCCAGATTGCTGATATTAAACATAGACTCTTGAGCAATGCGCTGATCCAATTCTCTCTTCAGTGCATGTTTCTGATCCCGCTCAGCTTGAAGTGAGTTCAAAGCTTCTTCAAGATTTTTTTCAATGATTCGTTTTAGGTTTCCCAATTCACTAATTTGACAGTTCAGATCATCTGCTGTTTCTTGCATACGTTTATTTTCATGTTTCATAGCCTCAAACTCCACCTGTGCTTGTTTCAGTTGAGAAACTTGTTTTTGAAGGACAATATTTTCATCTTCCAGCTCTGCATAATCCGAAAGATTGCGATTCTCTCTTACTTTATACTCTCGAATATCATGCTTCAATTGCTGCTTAGCAGTCTCCAAATTTTCAATCTGAAGTTGCATCTCAGAAATAGCAGTCCTATATCGATCATTTTCTAATCGAGTGTGACCAAAACTTTGATTAAGATTCTTCAGCTCAATTTCAAGATCTGATATATTGGAACGAAGTCCTTCTTCCCTGGTGGCGGTTTCTTGTAAAAATTCTTCTTCATCGTGAATTCCACTTTCATGATGTTTCTTAAAAGTAATGTGATGCTGGTTTAGAGCCTGAAAAAGACAAAAAATTATATGAATATTAATATGGTAATTAGTCATAGGGGTGAGCGGTATTGCAAATTTCAAATACCTCGGTATTTTATATAATACTGGGTATAGTCACGGTATTTTTGGAACATTTGCATTTTAGCCAAAATAGCTCTTGGGCCATTTTATTTGTGCATGACGGAATATTCTATTATCAAAAGATGGGGTAAGGTGTGATTTTGTGTGAAAAAAGTCACATTTCCACCGAAATATCAACTCTCTATAGAGTTGGCTGACAGCTAACAGTTTATGTTTCTTATCTTAATATGGAAATATTTTAAAATCTTATTTAAGCGGTAACTGGTGGTTATTCTTTTATTTTTTCAATTGAATGAAACAGCTGTCAACAGTACTACCGGTATATTTTTTTATAGTCTGGTATGTTAAAGACTATCCAAGCAGGCACTAAATTAACAGGATTATCACATTACAATGTCTTGTGTGGCAGATAGGCATGATAAAAATCAAAATAAGACCAGCTGATATTAAGATAAGCATAAAGAGCACATATTTTCAACAATATTTTGACAGTGACTGTCAGATAATCAGTATCGTGGTATTTTTATTGAGAATTCACGGTATTCACGGTATACCGGTTTTCAAATAAGCCACGGTATTACTACCGGTATTTTTTTAGAACCGGTATTTTCGGTAATACCGAAATACCGCCCACCCCTAATTAGTCATATTCAAATGTCAAATACACTAAGCTGATTGGTCTAATGAAGATTCTTTAATTACAGAAATTTTACCAAGACAAGCGATTTTTATTAAACATTCATAACCTATTAAATATATGAGGCCTCATTTTTCCATTCATATGAATGATTACACACTTTCAAAAATAAAATGTTACAAGAGATATGCACATCAAATATCTTAAAGAATACATTCCATTTTCAAATCATTTTGAATGAAAAAGGGAACTGGCAAATTGCATCAATGTGTATCAAATAAACTCTGGCTCTTTAACACACCTTTTCAGCAGTATCAAATTGTATTTTCATTCTTTCAAACGAGGTTTCTAATTCTTCATATTGTTGTTCTACTTGTTGTTTTTCTTCTAAAACCTGTAATAGAGACATCCAAGTCTTATTGAATTTAGTCTGTAATTAACATATAGATCAGATAATTATAGAAACACGATGTCTGTTACCGACATTAACTTCAAATATTACAACTTGTTGACAGGCAATATTCACATTATATCTTCAATCTAAATTTGCGTGATTTTGCAGAATATATAAATAATGTAAAAAAGGCCATCGTAATACGCCCATTTTTGTATTGCCAGCTAATTCGTTCGGGAGGTTGACAAGAGTTGTCAGTAAATGAAAGATTTGGAGAGTGGCATTTTCATACAACGGGAGTTTTGTTTATAGCTCTTTTCTTGTCAAGTTTCATTCCTTGATTCAAAAAAAATCATCATAGGTTTATGTTTTCTGGAAAAAACAAATAAGTCACAACATGAACAAACCAATTGCAATAACTCTAGTTATTAAATATTTTTCGATGTTTATGATTTTAAATTGGCTTCATCTTAAAATAATTACAACACTCAGATTAAATGTCACATGCCGTTGAAAAATGTCCGATTGGTAAAAAATAAATGTGCAAAGCTTGTAGCATAGAGGACCTCGGTTTATTGTCCAGAGAACAAACAAACACTCCTCAAAACTTTGTTACCAGATTTTGGTCACAGGACCTACTATTTCTTAGATGTTTTGGGAAAGTTTATCCAATTATTTATTTAACGATTGGGAAAAAAGGTCATTTTATAATAGCTTGATTTAGTCACAGCAAATAACTAATGACCAGCAAAAAAGCATTGTCCTACTTAGAACACATTCAACCTTCCTCCACACAAAAAAAATCTGCCGTAATGTGCACTACTGGTAAAGAAGTGTTTAATGGGAGATACAGTTAAGAAGTATCTTGAATTGTATTTTATCCATGCTACTATATATTATTGGAGCTGATTTTTTCATGCTCTGGACGAAATATTTGATAAACAGAATTGTTTGCTTGTATATATTTCTATTATCAAAGAAAAACACAGCGATTTCATCAAACTTAGCCCCGAAGTACCAGTACTAGAGACTATCATTAATTCTTCTCATATAACAGAAATATCTACAGACAACATCACTGAAATCAAACATATCCTAGTTGTCAGTATAACAATAGGTCATGATCTACAGACAACATCACTGAAATCAAACATATCCTAGTTGTCAGTATAACAATAGATCATGATCTACAGACAACATCACTGAAATCAAACATATCCTAGTTGTCAGTATAACAATAGGTCATGATCTACAGACAACATCACTGAAATCAAACATATCCTAGTTGTCAGTATAACAATAGGTCATGATCTACAGACAACATCACTGAAATCAAACATATCCTAGTTGTCAGTATAACAATAGGTCATGATCTACAGACAACATCACTGAAATCAAACATATCCTAGTTGTCAGTATAACAATAGGTCATGATCTACAGAGAACATCACTGAAATCAAACATATCCTAGTTGTCAGTATAACAATAGGTCATGATCTACAGAGAACATCACTGAAATCAAACATATCCTAGTTGTCAGTATAACAATAGGTCATGATCTACAGAGAACATCACTGAAATCAAACATATCCTAGTTGTCAGTATAACAATAGATCATGATCTACAGAGAACATCACTGAAATCAAACATATCCTAGTTGTCAGTATAACAATAGGTCATGATCTACAGAGAACATCACTGAAATCAAACATATCCTAGTTGTCAGTATAACAATAGGTCATGGACTGAACCGGTTTAATATATGTTCGAGGAACATAATTAACTGCATTTAAAAATAATTCAAACAAGGAAGGTCAGTGAAAGCGATGTTCTCCTGATGTGACTGAGGTCCTTCCTCCCCCCCTCCCCTCCCATCTTTAAAGAATCTTCTGGAAGAAACAAGAGCATGGATATGTCCAAAATAATAAATGATTCTAGCATGGTTTGTAGAGTCCAAGTACATCTCAAAGCACTGCAGGAACAACCCCAACAAGAGGTCATCCCCCAAGAAAACACTTGGTGAATTCTCAAGCATATTTCTGGATTGGAGGTTGAAGTTGGGACTCATCCACCATCTCCCCTATATGAACACCATTGGGAAAGTTGTACAAGCGAAATAGAGGCAGTCGGATTTGAAAGATAGCTTGGTATGTATTGTATACATAAATACAACTGACTACTGCAGATACGTCCACAATGATTTAATAGGTATTTTGTATAATATTGGACTCAAAAATATTATTAACTTTATTGCAAAATCAACAAATATAACAATTGAAGTAACAAAAACAATATTATGGCAAATATTAAAGTACAAATTCATGAGAGCCAAAGTAAAAGCATAGTCGACAATTTCAATATGTTAAAAAAGACTATTTTGTGAAGAAAAGTCAGGGTAGGGTCTCTTTATAAACCAATGTGCATCACTCAAACAGTCAATACCTTTAGACAGCTAGCTGATTTGTTATTGTTGTTAAATTTAGAATAGTAGTTTGGAAGTTAGTGATATCCACATCCTTCAAAGCAATCACAGATTTATACTTCAAAAGTGATCGTTTAAGAAAGCCCTTTTTTTGATAAAGTTTAATTTGGATAGAGCATGATTGTAGTTGGCCTAAAGACAATTTAGTGAACACAAAGTCCTCTTCCAATTTCTTAGCTTTGGCTTCATTGAAAAGTTTTCCCTTCAATTTCTGACGTTTGTTAGGTAGGAGACACAATTTCGCATAAATTTGCCCTGTTTCAGGAAAAGTTATGTTTGCCCGATGGAGAGATACACAAAGTAAATTAGTTTTCTGCTCATGGTTGATTGTAAGTTGAATTTGATCAGTGTCAAGGTCAACGTCTTCTATAGAATCTCTGTGTTTTAGGAATACATTCTCATCATCAAACATCAATGTGTCTTCAAAACCAGAGTCATCAAAACCAGAGTCATCAGAACAACTTGGAAACTGTCGAACTGCCTTGTCTGTATAATAAAAATTGGATGAAGTCAAATCATGGTTGTTTGCTGTTTGGTGGTAGGGCTTCAGTGACTGTGCATAGCAGTGTTCGGGCGAGTTGCTTTGTTTTATCATCTGTTTTGGCGTCAAATTCCGCCCAGTTCTATCAAATTTTTGAATCAAACGACAAATGGTTTCTTCTTTTTTTCTAAATGCTTCTGCTTTATTATTTGATTGTTTGGAATAGTATTTGTCATATTTACTACTTATTGCCTCTCTACAACTCAACTCTGACAAACGATTTGATCTCGATAATCTTGAGAAGTTAAAAGAGCGTTGCAAACTTCTGCTTATTTCACCTGCAACCTGTTTTAGATCTGGAATAGATTGCGACACTGCCTTTTTTATCACCTCCATTTCTGAAAAATATATATAGATTTAGATTCAGTATTAGTGTATTATACTTTTCTATTAGGAGTTCATTAAAGTACCACTGGATAGTTTTGCATGATTTCAATATAGTTTAATTTTGCAGGGATTGTATGTCCACACAATTTTACCTTCATAATATTCCAGAATATAACTCTACGAGTATATTTTCCCTGTTATTATTGCTTTGATAAATTTTTCATTTGCTGAGGATGCCAAAAATACTATCCCAAATTTTTGTTGTTCATCTGTTTCAAAGGGAAATAATTATGTACGCAAATAACAGCTAATCTTGGTAACCCTAAATCAGCCTATTCCATAATTGTTACTTTTGTATTTTTTCATTTTGGTAGGTGATTTCAAAAGAACATTTGTTCTTAATAATATCAAACATAAAGGGGGGTAACATAACACTATTTCAAACCAAAATAAAACCCATAAAAATTATAATACTATAAAGATAGTGAACTTTACAAAACAGGCCCTATTTTATACCTTTTGTAATAATTAAATATATAATTTTTAAATTATAAAGCACAATAAACTTACCAATATTTAAAACAATATTTCAGATTTCCTCTCAATGGAGCTTGCTGTCCTGATCGTCCAAAGCAGAAAATGTATAAAATGAACGACAGATGACACCGCAATTTCAAAGCTTCCAGGTAACTAATGAGAAAACAAAACTTTTTTCTTTTTATATGGCACAATGCAGGATCTACGTGTATGTATAAGTAGGTCATAGCTGAGCATCCAATTAAGCACAGTTTTCGCTTAATTATCGTGTCAAAGCTGTGAGTTTGAAACCTTTTCAGCACACAAATTAGCACTTCTGGTTTGACATAGCATAAGATGTAAACATAAGCCATCATAGTGATAAGTGATGTTAAGTGATTAAGTTTTATCGTAAATAGTTTATTTTTGTTTGTTTTATTAACACTTTGAGGGGAATGTTCAGCATTTTTAATGATCGATTTGAGCCTTGATTATATATAGCCTTGAGAATTACTGGAATTGCCCAAAAATCGCACAATCTCTTCAATTATATAAGTCATAGTCTTACTAAAAGCTGAGTCGTATTTTTGACTTTCAAACGCTGATATTTATGGATACACTGGGATTTAAAGGCTAACATTTTTAGAGAGAGTTTGGAACATTATTACTGATTAAATTAACCAAAAACATCCAGGTTCTGAGAATAAAAGATTTTGGTCGAACAGTTAGTGAACATATCCCTTTAATAAAATAATACAAAAATTTTGCACATGATGTTTATCACAGACAAAATGCAAGTAAAATATTTACTGTATTATTATATATAAAGTATCACAGGTAATGTTTTCATGCAAAAAACGTGAATAATTGATATATTTACGTATTGATTATAAATGAATGTTCTATAACATGGTCAAGACATGCATTGAAAGTTCCATCTATGTCCAGTATTGGACTTTGTGGTGCTAAGTGCCAATCGTACCAGCAGTTGCTTCCTACTTTGCAAACGCAGAGAAACTCTTCACAATATCAACACCAAAGAGTGGTTTTATATCGTTTTGGTAGGTGACTGGCAATGGCTTGTGGATTGGCTGATTTGGCTATAAGATATTTCTCATTGCTTTTCAGATGTTCATCAGAAACTCATCTTTCAAAGGAGGAATTGACATTGAAAGCAGCCCACAGGAAAAATCGTCAACAAAGTGTAGGGTAGACCAAATGGCTAAAAATATATCTCTGAACATGGCTTGTGAAAACCCAGGTGTGAGACAAATCTGGCTATCTTTCAGTTTCCAATAGTGCTCGTACCTGTCTTTGTATACGAGCATCTCCATTGCAGACCAAAGAAAGATTTCAGCTAATCTTTATTCAAGGGTCTAGTTTTGATGGCCTTTGACACAGTTCCTGATAGTTTCTTACTGATAACTCTATCAATCTGAGTTTTGGTTTGGTCAAAAAAAAAGTCCAAAGGCCTTCATCCCATAACAGAAAATCAACGGGACTACAATCATCTGAAATGTGATCTTGATTAGTGTCGACTGAAGTGTTTCTAACAACAACAATCATGCATCAATTTCACTCATATGACGTCATTTGGTCACATGATCAAACATAAATTTAGCGTTTCAAAGCGGATTAGAGTCAAATGGATTCCCTAAGCCTTTCTTTATCCACATGTTTATAAACTAATGAATATTATTCATTAGAAACATCGATTAATCAATTAGTAAATTAATAAATTAACAAATTTTATTTCTTTTTTTTTCTTAATAATTATTTGGATGATTAGTAAGATTAAGCTTGTATAATTGTAAAGTACTATGGATTGCATACACTTCCTCATCGCATAGTCTGTGTTTAAAAAATTCAAAGTAATATGTGTGGGAAAGAATATAAAAGAGATTTTCAGACAGGTCAATAAATAAAATGGGATTGATAATCTTTCTTAAAGGGTTGTTACCTGGAAATAAGAGGCAAGTTATAGAAGATAATCTCCTTAGATAGAAGCATTGGACTAGTCTAGGTCACAAGTAGAGATAATCAATCTTAACATGAAAACTAATTTAATTTAAATAGAATACTTTCTGCTGAATAATATTCAAGGATATACTACTTCTGGAGAGATTTACAACTAAAAAAATATATATAACTCAAATTCCAAAACAATTGTTTCAGAGAATTGATGAAAGAGGTTCTAATTTACCATGAACCAGTATATTACTAAAGTTTTTATTTCTTTTATAAGGCAAGTGATTAGGGCTGGGTCTAATAATATCATAATCGATTATCGACGCTACGAATTATTTATTTCGATTATCGATTATCAAATTTCATAATAGATTAAAATTCATAGTCAAATTTTCTTTTAATATTATCTGCTACACGCTTATCAGAAAAGTCACGACCCATTTTATCATGATAATCATACAAAATTCTTGACATTACTTCAGTCTCATTTGTCTTCGATACCCGATATTGATAAATAAACATTCAGGTACAAAAACGTAAACAAACATATGAAGATTTGAAGATTTCCCAATTAACATATTTCGATCATTAATCGATTAAATTGATCGGTAAACTGCCTTCGATAATCGATCTCAATTTGGTAATCGATACCCAACCCTACAAGTGATTTATATGCAGATAAACTATGTATATATTAACAAATACTATAACCTAGTAAATTATTTATGAATCATATATGTCATTAATACTTTACTGTGCATGGTATACTACACTACTGCAAAAATGTTTGGCCTACATTGAATAATCATTGTAGATCAATTAATATACACCTAGATAGGGGATTTTATAAGTATTTTGTTTGATTTAACAATATTTTTTCAGTATATAAAAAAAACTCCAGTGTAAAATATTTATTAAGTTTATGCCTAACTGTTGTCCCTGATATTAAAAAAATATTGCTTATTATTCCTTTAAATTACGTACAATGTTTATCAGACAAATAACATATTAATTGTAGAAATGTTGTCAATTTGCTAATTCAACATTCAATGGTTGAATAATAGAGACAACCAAGCCTTTGCCATTATATATGAGTGTGTAGGAGTAGACCTACTACCTAAATCAGGTGAACACTATTGTGTTAAAATCTATTGCAAATAGTTTTTAAAGGAAAACTACCTCTTCAAAAGAAATTTTTATTCGCAAACTTGGGTCAATTAGTATAGGTTGTATTATGTTATGACACAAGGTATGTCCACTGAATTAATATATATACTGCAATTGGTCAAGTATAGAAATAGAAATTTCTTCATTTTAAGAGGCAGTATTCCTTAGAGTCCCTGTCAATGGTATATACGTATACATTATCGTGATTTGTTATCTTATTTCTTGACCAGTACATTAGCCTATCTTTTATTCCAATAATATAAGATAAATTAATAATTTGTGGACTAAAAACTATGCTTCCAGAATTGCAAAATTTTAAGACATAGTTCAAGTGATTTGTGTACACTCCTAGCTTTTTTTAATCATTAACCTGAAGTTAACCTAGTCACAGTGTTCTGGCTTTAATCATCAATGAAATAAGATGAACAAGAAATACAAGTTTAAAGTAATAAAAGTACAAGTTTTGGGCAAGACATATTTGGTTCTGTAGATACATGCAGAAAATTAAACAGGTTCTAGCACAGTCACACCTCACAGAAAATGTCAACCTACTTCAATGAATTTCGAACCTTATAAAGAAACACATGTGCACTTATTGATGTTATGATAACTCAGATTTTTACTGTCAATACTATTGAGTTCACTGTTCAGTGTTCATACGGCAAAAGAACAAGATGAGCTTTAATCAAATAGAATAAGAGATCTGTTAGAAAGACTAAAATCCATTTTAAGAACTTCTTGATCATTATTTATTACTGATACAGACAAATTCAGCTTACTCCTATGCTTCAACATAACAAGCCTAATATTTATCGTCATACTTTGAAATAACAACATATTCACAAAAGGCAGAGAGCTACCTATTATACAAATTGACATTACGTGTAAAATTGCATTATTGACATAACACATATTCAACCTTATTCAAGTAAATGAATACATCATCACAAAAACTTCTGCAAAGCCAAAAGAATCAAATTACATACATAACTATTTCAATGTCATTGGATAATGTATAACTCAAAATACTAAAGAACGAAGATTCTTCAAAATATCTTAAATCAACCAGATAACAAATTATTATTTGATTATTGTTGTACAAAAGACTCTGAATTCAATGGGCCTTTAAATCTGACTCATTGAATGACAATGTAAGGTATGCAAAAAATCTATGCAATATATAATGTCAATTGATATTGGCCCCCAAATAGAATAAATACAACTGGGAATAAGTCTACTGAGTAATATGGACACTCAATGAATAACTAGAAAAATCGTTGATATACTATGTCATGTTTTATATTAAAACATACACGTTAAGATACAGTGTTGCACATTGTAATCTATATACCATACCTGTAATCCATATTCAGCAGCTTGGACTTTCACTTCAGTCATCTCTCTTAATTCTTCCTTCAGACCTTCAATTTCCAGCCTCATGGCTTCGTTTTCTGCCATTAAATCGGCCATTGTGTCTTCTAATGTTCCAAAGCTTCTTTCAGGGAGTTTGTGTTGAGTTCCACCCCGTTTTTCTCACATTTAGTTACAGTGGTTTGTCACGATTTGTCATCCATTTTCTAATATGGCTGATTCAAGCGAGAGTCGGCGAGTTCATGTAGTGTGTTCGATTTTATCACCCGAACATAACTCGTGTTGTGTGTCGAGTATGAATAGCAAATTGCGTTCGATTCGCCTATCCTAATAATTTCACTTACTGTATGCCCACATGAATCGTGGGACGTACTATTAATTGGCGTCACCAATCATCCGTGCAAAAACTTTATGAAATTGTCTATTTTCATCTTAGGATTTACTCATAAACACTCTAACTTTCTGAAATTGTTTATTTTCACCTTATGATGAACTCTATCGAAAATATCTAACCTATTATAGAACTCTTTGCTTATAATGTACTAGCTGGACTCATAATGTACTGCCTTTGTTCTGAAAAAACAGGGCTTGGGTTGATAGGTTGCCAGACATGCTATCATAATTCTTATAATATAAATATAGATTTAATTGTATAAACTAATTTGATTTTTCTTCTCTTCAAAGTTCTTTCAAAAATTTTTTGCGTGGCAAATCTTTCGATTTGTCACGCTTTGTTTTCGTTCTGATTATTTTTTTTTTTTTTTTTTTTTTTTTTTTTTTTTTTTTTTTTTTTGGGAAACTTTCTAGAGAAAATCGAAAATGGTGTAGCAAAATTGTATCCACCAAACATTATTAAATGACCTGGTATCAAAAATGAATATCTAAAACTCAGTTTTTGCTAAACCGGAAGTGGGCTATTGCATAATATGCAATTATTTTGCACCTAGTTTGTAAGGTTTATTTATGAACCGATTTGTCTGAAATTTTCTTCAATATATTCATTGAAATAAGAAATATCAAGTGCGATTACAAAAATTTCAATTTTTAAATATTTTTGTAAAAAAAAATTGAAACCAAAATTGTCAAAAAAGCTCAAAATTTGTAACTCAGCCGCTAATTATCCGATTGACCTGAAATTCATAGGACATGTACAGAATGTCCATAGAAATAAAATTAATCAATCAAAATTTTTCTATCACTTCCGGTTTTGACGTGAGAACTTCCGGTTTTTCAAAATCACGCCTAACAGCCTCACTTCCGGTATAAATTTCAGATATTGACAAAAACTATATATATTGTCTGTCAGTCATAATTAGAATGCATTTAGCATAAAAAATCCAAACCGGAAGTGATGCATAAGCTGCCGTCACAGACTGATACATTTCAGCAAAAAATTAATAAGTCCTCTATTTGTTATCCGTTTTTTATTATTTTGGTGTCTATCAAAACCTTGTAACCTTGTCTACAGTTTGTTGGAACAGAATTTTGAATTTCGAATTTGAAATTATTTTATGTTCGTTTGAATTTTTTGAAAATTCAAAAGGCCATATTATGTGACCTTGACCTTTGATGACCTTGAAAATTCCAATGAAGGATGTCCTTGACCTCAGCTATCCATAGGTATGCTGATATTAATTGAAAAATATTAACTTCTGGTTTTATGGACATTTGAAAATTGACATATTTGTCAACTTTGGACATCTATATCGCATTCTCTAATCAACGCAGAGAATTAAATTTTTCAATTTTGTAATGCCGATTTGATTATCTTTTAAACGATATATGACAATAACCCATTAAAATATGTTTTCAAAATATTGCGTTTTTTTCGACTGAGGGTTCTAACTTACAATGCAATTATCTAATAGCAATATGGTGTGTATAGTCAGTATGTACTAAATTTTCTCTTTTCAACGACATATGACATGACCAGTTTAATACAAAATCCATTAAAGTGAAAATAGGCATAGAGTACCCCTGTTCTGAGAAAATAAGAAGTAGAGAGGATTAAAATGATTGACAAGGGTTATAGCAGGTTATATAATATAGTAATAAAACTATCGGCATGAACTTTTCACATGGAGGTGTGAAGTATTTTAGGTCATAAACAGATTAATCTGATTATGTAATCTTTTAACACTCTAAAAAGTATAAAAAATTTATTCATTTTTTTTGCAAAATTTTCACTTATATTAATTTTACATACAATCATTTAGAGCAGTGAATTTTTGATACATTAACCTGTTCGAATTTTTTCTCTACCATTGACAGAACTCTTTCTACAAGATACACACCAATTTTCTTTTTGTCGTCTGCTAAGGTTATTAAAGGTCATAAACAAATTAGTCAGACTACATAATCTTTTAACTCTAGGGCTGGACTCTAGCAGACAGCAGTTAAAACTGTTTACGCGTCTGCGCTAATCCGTTGCAATAAAAAGTAAGTGTTCAAATTGTTTTTTATCGTCTGCTAAGATTATTATAGGTCAAAAATAAATTAATCTCATTACACATTGTTTTAACTTTATAAAAATTAACATGTTTTTTCGAGTGTTTGCTATATTTGATATAATATCAGATTTTTTCTTATTTTGAGGGTGATTCTTACCCACGGCACTTAATTGACTAAATCAGTTCAACTGGCTACTGACTGCTCCAATCCATTGAAACAAAAGACAGTATTTCAACTCAGCCTTAAAGGGAAATATTGACGTTTACACAGATCGAATGTTGGGGAAGGGGGTATATCCCCTATACAAAATGGCCCCTAGTCAAAATGGCCATAACAGTTAAATTTGGTCAAAATGGCCATTCACCATGGCCCCTATTTTGGTCAAAAT
This sequence comes from Lottia scabra, assembly GCA_029955415.1. Classification (NCBI taxonomy): domain Eukaryota; kingdom Metazoa; phylum Mollusca; class Gastropoda; family Lottiidae; genus Lottia; species Lottia scabra. The sequence goes on along the minus strand of JARJEI010000013.1, from coordinate 1,171,013 downwards.
GGACCGGTCACCATGGCCCCTATTTTGGTCAAAATGGACTCTGTATTTATGCTTTGATATCAACCAATTCTTTGGTCAAAATGACATTTTTTAAGGGAAAAATGGCCAAAAAAATAAAAGTCAAAATGGTCCCTGATTTTTTGATAAATTTTAGCTTATATGATGATAATCAAAGGAATAATTGGAAGCTATTTTAACCCTAAAAAAGGGCACTTGTAGTCTGTAACAACAGTAACAACAAATTTTGAAGACATAAATTGTGTTCCTATTTATATTTTCATCAAAGCAAAGACATTCTAAGACTTACAATATTAATTTGAAGTTCCAGTTCCAGTTCTCAAAAAGACTATACAAAAAATTTATTGTGTATTATGTAATATAAATATTATTTTGAGACCATTTGTCTTTTTGGAAAGACCATTTTTAACCTTTTTTGATGACCATTTTCACCATTTATCAGGGACCATTTTGACCATTTATCAGGGACCATTTTGACCAAACGAGGGGCCATTAGCGTCTGCGCTAATCCGTTGCAATAAAAAGTAAATGTTTAACCTTGCCAGAGTCAAAATGGCCATAAAAGTTAAATTTTGTCAAAATGGCCAGTCACCATGGACCCTATTTTGGTCAAAATGGCCTCTGAATTTCCTCTTTGATTTCAACCAATTCATTGGTTAGGATGGCCAAAAAAATAAAAGTCAAAGACATTCTAAGACTTACAATATAATTTGAAGTTCCAGTTCTCAAAAAGATTATACAAAAAATATATTATGTAGCGCTTTATGTTTTGTTAATTTGTAACATCATAAATAAAAATATTATTTTGAGACCATTTTGACTTTTTGGAAGGACCATTTTGACCTTTTTGAGGACCATTTTGACCATTTATCAGGGACCATTTTGGATACCAGACTTTAGGGGTTTGAAGTTCAAAAAGTCTTACAGCTATCAGGCAAAGTATCACGGGCCACGCTCAGTGCTGTTCACAGCTCTAGTTTTTTTTTCAATTTTGTGAGTTTTTTGGGGGTTTTTTGGGCATATTTTTGTAAAATGAGAAAAAATTGTCTTAAAACCAACCAGAGTAGAACTTTTTGGAAAGCAGGCACTATATAAATGGAAAGTTTTTTAAAAACATATATTCAGAGAGATTAGAAACAATCATGCAAATTGCTGTGCACCTCTACCAGTGTTCTAGCACTTATAGCAGTACTGGTGTCGAGTTAGACAAGCTCTTTAAAGGGGGGTAATTTTGACAACACAAGAGTTGTCCTCCCTTGACATAAATTACTACTTTCGATTTATGTTCTCGTGATGAGTTCTGAATGTCGAAGGAAATATTGATTTTTGGTGGATTGGAAGATATCCGGCCGATTCTGGCCGTTCCGTAGAATGCAAAAGAAATAAATTATCATATTTAGACGAAATTTTTACATCAGGTAATAATTTTTCTTTTATGATCGCCAGATTTGTAAAAATAAATCGCATTTGTTTTTAGATCAAAACAAAAAACAAAATGGTCGTAAATCTATAAATAATATTTGTCTGAAGCCAGGCATCTGACTATGATTCATTATCATAATACGGATAGAGAAGTTGTGTATTCCTTAGGTTCCAGTTCAAGATGTTATGGCTTATGTCAAACTTTTGCATTAAATGCCAACTTATAATCTTATAATTTTATTATAAGGTTTGATTTTAATGAATATTGATTTTTCTGGTAGATCATAGCTTAGACATTGAATGTATGCAACCTAACAGAAATGGCAACACAACAGAAACAAATCAATGCTTGTTACGAGAATTATTTTGAGATTTCATAATCCTCACCAAAATTAGACTGGCCCAGCTTTGGCCCTCCAGTTTTAAATATTTTATCATTGAGTTCTTCTTTTACCCCCTTGACAATTCTGTGACTTCTACTCGGCCCCAAAATGTATTAATTTCTAGAAACTCCACTGCATGAAACCACACTTCTATTTGATTTTTATGAAGATTAGATTTGTATTAGAACTATTATTATCTGTAGCACTTAAAATCTTACTTCTGATTCTCCTGCAATTGAATAGTAGGCTATACTATTTTTGACCATATTCACTTTTAGATGATGAAAGTTTAAATTTAAGGGGACTGTAGAGAGGTTTTCGAAAAAAAAAATATGCATACCAAGGGACACTGATCATTCCAATTGTCAATCAGATACCAGTAGTCTGTGGTTCCAACATTTGCTTGATGACGTCATATAATACGGTACTAAGTTTATGATGAATTTGATAGAACCACAGACATCTGATTGAAATTTGGAATGGTGCAAATTTATGTGAATTTTCTAGAACCACAGACATCTGATTGAAAATTGGAATGGTGCTATTTTATGCTTTAAGTGTCCCCAAAACACATGCAAAATTTAGATAACTTCATTAGAATCCTTATGAATGCATATGATGTGTATAAGCCTACAAGGATTATTGTCATGCATTTTGTCACTTTGTGCATTGTGCACAAGTAATCTCTTTTGTGCTTCCAGTACACAAAACATTTTTTTTCTTCATTTTTGTAATATTTCTATAAAAAATATTTTTCATTCAAAAGAGCAAAACTGAAAGACGTTTCACAAAATTCCTTTTGATATGTAATTAAAACTATTTTTGCACCTAGCATTATTTTCTTACAGAATTATTATTGCAGGTTAAACAAGTGATTACTTATTAAATTGTTTCTATTTGTTCAATATAAATAAACTATATGAACCTTGGCCTTGTTATATAACTTAGATTAAATATAGATTAGCCTTCATCAAGAAATCCTGAATTCAACAATTATCAATATTCTTAGGCTTTCAACTAAGCTGCCTTTTAATCTTAGAAAGATATGGTAATGCTTTTAAACAAGAAAACTCAATACATTAATACTTTAAGGTATAAATTAAAGTTATTAGTTTAAATCCTATTGTTTTCACAAAAAGGAAAATTCCTTGTCATAAAATGGACAATTGCCCTCATCAAAATAATCTCCTGGAAAATTTGCTCTAGACATTTTTAATGCAATTGTAAATAACCTCAGCTCAAATTAAACTTGAGAGCGAGTACATACTGCCTTTCAATGAGAAAAATATAAACTTGCGCATGTTGACCTACTCTCCACTTCAGATTGCCGATGTTGTCGGTTTATGATCAGACTTATTACACTGGTCAAAGTGCTATATGATTCTATTTTCTTGCCCTTATAGATCTGAAAAAATGTATTTCAAAGTAATCGAGGGACAAAAATATCCTTCGAACTTCCATCAAACATGTAATGTAAAAAATGTGGCTATCCATTCTCCACATTGTAATTGGATGATGGATTTAGCTTTTCAGTGTTTATGAAATTAATGTAGGCCTATAATTTAATTTAAACAAAGATAAAGTACATTTAATTCATGGCTTGATGCACAAGTTCATGATGCTGATTGTACGGTGTCTTGTGAACAGTTCTGAAGTTCTGAATACTGCGAGATTTTTTTATTATGGATGGTGGGAAACCTTAGGAAAGCAACCTTGAAAGTGGTCAAACAGACGGAAATAGCTTGGCTGATGAATTTATTTGAGATCACAGTATTAAATACATGTACTGTCATTTTTTTCTACGCACCATAAGGGATGTTTTATTATCCAGGGGGTTATTGTCTGGGGGGAAAATTGTCAAGGGGGTAATTGGCTTAGGGGCAATTGTCCACGGGGGTAATTGTCTAGGGGGGAATCGGTAGGGGGTAATTGTCAAGGGGGCAATTGTCTGGGGGAGAGTTGTCCTGATACCTTCCCGAGGATCTTCTTTTTAACAGTTGGAAATCAAATATATATATATGACTATAATACTGTTTAGACAAAATTTCTCATTGCACTCCATGATGTTGCCAATCTTCATCATCCCAATAAGGTACATTATTTATACTTTTTTGTCTCAGAATGCACCAAATCAATTCCATTTTTCAAAACTTTTCTGAGATAGAACCCTCAGGCCCACAAGGAACTATGGGAGACTTGCATCATTGGATCTTCTATTTCAACTCCAACAGTTGTTCCTCTGTTAAGCAGTTCCCCCCTAGTTGTATCCCAGTTCCAGGAAGTCAGGTTGCCTCTGACCTCAGTTCCCCATGAGTTTTACAATGACAAGCAAGACTTCGATAACTAAGTACGAGTAATTATATCAGGCCTTCTCAAATGGAGGCCCGCAATGCCCTTGAGAATGGCCCTTTAAAAGTGACCCCTTCCGCTAAACGCTATGCTCGCTATGCTAGCTAATCTCCATTTGGCCCTTATATTTTTTCATAAAATGCATTTGGCCCTTTACAAAAATTAATTGAGAATTCCTGAATTAGATGTTATATTTGTATCATAATCTTATAGAAAGTCAGAAATTAAAACAACAACCAAGAATTAAAAGTGAAGTTGAATCATGCTCTAAGTCCCCCAGGATTTAACTTCTAGTTTATGTTATCTATTAAAGACTATTATTCCAGTTGGTTTAGCACAAACTGGAAAACGGATCAATAATAATGTTGTATTGCAGGAAGATTCCAATACAGTCGGGCTTCATGGCAGCAGAAATCAATAAATCTTCTCTTCCATTCACCCGCAGTTCATAATTTATTCAAAATTAGACAGTTGATCCATAGAAGAACTACATATGGTATCTAGACAGAATATTTTTAACATTTTCACTTCAAATTTGGACTTAAACATGGAGTGATTTAGTAACTTAAAGACTTTTATCTCTTTTCTTAGTAACTATGGAAACAAAAATGGATTAAAAGAAACAATAATTAAGAATTGATATATACGGAACTGGAATTTTGCTCTGTTTTAAAGGTATGTATTACTCATAACTAATTATCTTATTGGGCTTGGCACTGGATTTCTGTTTTATAATGTCTAAAATCTGTCACAGAATATGACAATTTCTCTTATTTTGACGACAGACTTTGTTGGTCATGATGTCAATTATTATGACATAATGCCAATATCAGACTGACATGTCTTTCAATGTAAATGTGATGACGTCACGACGTCGCAATTTATTGACGCAGAACAGAGATAATCCAATGATTTGCCAACGAAAATAACGGCAAGGTTATTTAATAGTGAACTAGAATAACAAGATCTAGGAGAAAAAGGCGAAAATAGATTTTTGTGTGGGTGTTTTGAGTATCAGATAATGATTTTAAAGAAAAAAATAAATTAAGTTACGTGAGTGTTAAAACAAGGTTTGGAACTATTGTTTAGAATACGTAATAATAACCTTTACCATTTATTTTATGGCCAGAAAGCAGATTGATTTTTTCGTCTTTGGCCTTAGACAATGATATGTTGTAATAAAATGGTGGGATCTTTTCACATTTTAACAAATAGGGCCTACAATTTTTAGATGAACTTGAAGATAGATATTTTTGAGTAGGATTGTTTTTGTGTTTTCAAGTCTAATGGAGTTTGAGAATATTAATATTAGTTATGTGGATACATTCAGAAAAACAATAAAGCACAATTTATATTAGATGAAAATAAGATTCAAAATGGTGGAAATAATTTCTTTGAAAACCCAGATGAAAATACTAGAACTACATGATATTTTGTTCATTTGATTCCATGGTTCCCAACCTTTTGGACTCTTTGTACCCTTATTTTTTAAAAGCAATCTCCTGGTACAGTCTTCGCCAACTCTAAGTAACATTAAGAGCCAACATGAAAGTAAAAGGATCTTTGTCGGTTGATGGAGTTTGATATTTTATCCACTCCATACTTTTTAAATTGACCAAGAGGCTCTCAGGTACCCCTTGTGGTGTTCCCTTGTACCCCTGGTGGTTGGATACCGAGGTAAAATTTAATTTAACCCCAATTTGAATATTCAAATGAAGAAGTGAAAAGAACAACTTTATGAATGAATATCGATGTACATTTAAAGGACATTAGAACTCAAAATTATGGCATTTTACGTGTCAACATTCAAAACTGAAATTAGAAAATATCATGATTTTCATAGATATAATCTCAGGGATATTTATTAGTGACATCTAATCTTTAGCCAAACCTCATGGCATTGGAATTTCCTGGATTATCAGTATTGATTTACAGCTTCGTTGACTAGAATTTATATGAGACAGTTGACATGACGTTGACATTTTCAAGGTCAACAACTATTTCAGGCTGATCAAGATCAAAACTGTTTATTCTCATATTCCAAAACTTGCTGACTCCATTCCCAGCATTTGATAACTATTTGGACAGATATGGCTGGAAGAGAGTCAGAAAAACTAGGCCACAAAAACTTGCAATTTTCCACACCTTGTGCATGCAGTATTCAATAGCAACCGACAGATTTGATTCTCGGGAAAAAAACTTTGATGGATTCGCATACATGGCCTGTATGGTGTAGGGGGGATAATGATGGTATAAATGAACTACAAAATCATCTATCTTTCCAAATTTATCAAAGTTTTGTGGATTCGAGGTTGATAGATACGTTTAAAACCCCCGCACCTGCGGAGGTGCAGAAAATCGTAAGTTATTGAGGCCTAGTTTTGCTGACTCTCTCCCTGCCATATCCGTCCAAATAGCTATCAGAGGCTGGGGAAAGAGTCAGCAAGTTTCAGACTAATATTTAATTTGCACCATTCCAATTTTCAATCAGACGTCAGTGGTTCTTGTAATGTCTCCAAAATTAATAAGTGAAATTACTTTTTTTTTGCACACTGTTAGGGTTTGGTTGAGTTAAGAAAGATTGTATTGAATAATTAATGATAAGAACTAATTATAACGAGAATGTCTTAATTAGTATATTGAGATCTTTAATTGATCACTGTTGTTTTACTGAGGCTATTTTTAGATCTATCAATCAGAGCCTTGCATTGAAATTAATAACCATATGTTCAAATTCTAGAGGGCCACAAAATCTACTGCAAATCTGTTATTATATTTGATTTTGAAAGTTGTTCATGTGTAGAGTCTCTTTTTGGATTATTTCTAAATGTTGTAATTATTATTGGGCTCTAATAATTGTATTATGTATGTATAAGGTTTAAAGTTTTATTAGGAATATAAGTACAGCAAATTTTTTCCAAAAACTCTTAACTGAAGATAGTCAATTAGTTGGTCTTAAAGGATTTGTAAAAATGTTTCCTAATTTTTTATGTGTTCAGGAAACACTAATGGCATCAACTCCCACCGTTCCAATTTTGAATCAGACATCTGTGGTTCTAGCAATTTCACTTGAACTATTGCACTGGTTCTGAAATATCTTTTACAGCTTTTGTGTTCAGAATTTCTATTAAAACAGGAATCACACTAGACATCGTACAGAAAATTTGAATAAAGCAAATTGATTCTTTAAAGGGATTGTAAAGAGTATTACCAAACTTTTTATGTGTATTGGTGACACTGATAGCATCAATTTTCCTCATTCCAATTTCCATTCCAATATAGTGGTACTTGCAAAACGTTATATGACGTGACTGACAGTGATCTACCGTAAGCTACTATTGATATTTATGCAGATCTCTGTCAGTGATGTCATAAAACAGGCTAGTTTAAGTGGAATTGCAAGAACCACAGACGTCGAAATGGCGCAAAATGATGCTACCAGTGTCTCCTATACACATACAAAGTTTTGAAATACTCTTTACAATCCCTTTAAATGGACTTGATACATATAAAAGAGCTAAAAAAAGCTTCTTGAATGGTCTAAATATTTTTGTCATATTTGGCAAATCTGTAACTTATATTTATTATATAATGATATAAGTTTGTATTTATGAAATTATTTCTTTATTTTACAGACTCTAAGAAACCACAATGTCATCTGTTAAAGTAGCTGTAAGGGTTCGTCCCTTTAACAATCGAGAAATTTCTCGTGATGCCGAGTGCGTCATTGAGATGTCAGGTGATGCAACAAGTAAGTATGGTGTTGATTAAGATTTTTTACACCTGGGTCGTGTGACGTGTCTTATATAAGGTTAGAACATGGTAACTTTTTCACTTTGAATTTTGAAGCAGTTTTAGCACTTAAGTTACCCTTGGAAAACAGAGTGTCATGTGATACACCACAAGTTCAAAATGTCATTTTGTAACTGTTGCTGTACATATTTCATATATATTTCAGCGATAACCAACCCCAAAGATGGACCCAAAGAAAGAAAAACAAACACATTTTCTTACGATCATTCCTATTGGTCACATACTGGCGTAAGTATCAACTCTATTTAGCATCATGCCATGTTAGATTTAACCCTTTGAACCCTGACATTATTTTGGCTATAACATCATATACCCTAAGCTCAAAGCAATATTTCTTAAAGTGTATTACGTTAACATTGTATGACGTCACTTGACAACGTCCGGTTTACCGGCTTGTCGGGTATATATCATGTTATGATTGGGCCGGTATACTGACTCTTCGGGTTGAAAGGGTTAACTCTTAAGGCAGACTTGACATACATAAACCTATTCTTCGACTGTGTAAACATTCTTATCTGTGTCTCACTTTTTGGTTCTCATGTGTATTATCGTTTTGCTTGTATTGATGTTTCTATATGCACGATTTTCAGAAATGAAAAATACCAACAACAATTTTGTAATGTTCAAACCATTTGAAAATTTACCAAGTTGACCGATACAGTTTAAGAGAGTTTCAATCTTGACATGAAATCGCCATTATTATTTTAGTTTTAATTTATCCTTGAAAACTGTTACTCTGTGGAACATTAGCCTCATAAACTGTGAACTGTCAGCTTAACAGACAAATACTAATAGTGTTAATTCTACTTAATGTCACACAGTAATTGACTCTAAATAAGATTGTTTACCATCTTGTTATGTATTTGTGTACTATTTTAGTACTATTGGACATCAACGACGAAAAACCAAATGGCAGACTGTAAATATTGACTATGCAACCTCTGGTCCAAAAAGTTCAAAAAATGCAAAAAATATAAAGTAGCAGCTAGATAAAGCACCAAAAGCAATTCATAAAACAAAGATACTGTACTGTACAATGTACCATTCTTTGTAGATTGACCAAAGTTGATTCTAAAGAAGGAGTAGCCTAGAGTTTAAAATGTCTTATCTAATCACCCTCCACTTTTGTAAACTAAAGTACAACAAAAATAGCAGTTTGATTTGAAATTTCAATGTGAAATGGATTTGAATTTCAGCCAGAAGACCCTAATTTTTCATCCCAAAAGAAAGTATATGAAGATATTGGTATTGATATGTTAGATCATGCGTTCGAAGGCTACAATGTATGTATCTTCGCTTACGGACAAACAGGAAGTGGTAAAAGTTACACCATGATGGGTAAAAATGAACCTGGACAAGAAGGCATCATACCACAACTTTGTGAAGATTTGTTTCAAAGAATCGAAAAAGGCCGAGCTGAAGATACTAACTTCTCTGTAGAGGTAAATAAAAAATTTCTTTTAAAGGAATTCTACCTCTTACAATGATCAAAAAAAGAAAAAATTCTCAAACTTGATGCATAAGAGTTTATATTTATTAGGCAACTTGTCTGGTGTCATAACTATACTGTATAATCTGATAAATCCAGAAAACTACCTTTTATATTACAATTACTACCAGATATACAAAATGTTTATGGAAATTTATTTAGTTTTCTGGTTTATTTGATTCTGTTAGTGTACTGTAGACACCTTTAATATACTCTTATTGACCTAGTTTGAGAGCTTTTGTTCATTTTAAGAGGTGGTATTGCTTTAACTTACTTGAGAACATTGTTATGTCAGTAAAACTTTCTCCTATTAGTTTGTTAAACAGAATGATAATGTTATTGTACATATTGGAACTTGTCAAATTGAAAAAAGCGAAACCTACAATTTGAGACAAAAAACAACCAATGATAATGCTGACTGTTCCCCTTTAATTAATATTTAATAGACATCTTTATTTTGTTTTCTAATTATTTCTAGGTTAGCTATATGGAGATATATTGTGAACGTGTTCGTGATTTATTAAACCCCAGTCATAAAAACAGTTTACGTGTTCGTGAACATCCATTACTTGGACCCTACGTTGAAGATTTGTCTAAACTAGCTGTACAGAAATTTGAAGACATAAATAAACTAATAGATGAAGGAAACAAAGCTAGGTATGTAAATTCCACTTTGTTGACTTTCTCTTTGGACTTGGTGCTTCGTATTTTTCCAGATTTACTCAAGAGTTATAAATAGTGCGTATTGTACTCAAAATTATGAAATGAATGAAAAACGCCTTGGCCTTATTCTCGAAAACTTCATTTTAGATGATTATAGTGATCCAATCATCTGATTGGTCAGTCACTAAAATTGATTGATAATTAGTATTATTATCCAATCAGATAACTGTATTTCTAAAAATCTGGATTTTATCTAAGTTAGGTTTTTAAGAGTACGGCCCCTGTTGTAATATTGCAATACCCCATTATTAAAACCTAGTGTCCTGATGAGGGTTTCGCGTCCACAATAAATGTCAACAGTATATGAAGATCTTATCAATTTGTATTGTAGAACTGTAGCTGCTACCAATATGAATGAAACCAGTAGTAGATCTCATGCTGTATTTACTATAATATTCTCACAAAGAAAACTAGATGAAAAAACTAACCTTATTGGAGAAAAAGTAGGGCTATTTTCACTATTTCTGGTTAGGCTTTTAACAACAGAATCAAAAAAGTATCTTTGGACTTGCAAATGATTGCACAAATGGTTTGACAACTAATGAGAGTCTTAGACAGTATTTTGGTTAAAGAAAACGTCAACCAAGCTAATAATTTTGAGATACAATTTTACAGAGCGGACCTTTAAGTCTGAAATAAGGGTCATTTGCGTGAAAATTCCTAGCAGAGATGTGTGTTTACTTCAAATTCGAAATCCTTGAACCTTATATTTCTATCAATCCAAATTTTTTTTCGACAAATGGATTGCAACTGGAAACTTTATTTTGAATATTTGTGAAATGACCAAAAAACTTCAATTCTGATCTTACAGTGGTGAAAGTTACGTATATTTTATTGTGGTTACTATATTGTAGGTGAGTAAGATCAGTTTAGTTGATCTTGCTGGTAGTGAAAGAGCTGATTCTACTGGAGCTCAAGGAAAAAGATTAAAAGAAGGAGCTAACATCAACAAGTCTCTCACTACACTTGGAAAGGTCATCTCAGCTCTGTCAGAAATAGTAAGTTGTTTTTTTTTTTGACATTTTTCAACTTTTTATACCTATGAATAAAGAAACCAAGTACTAACGATCCGAACCACAAAACGAAACTCGAAATCCAAAAAGACATTTTGATGAAACATAGGTAACAGCTTATGAACTTTTCACTTAAAGAATTATATCAATCATACATGAGTAAGTATTTCATAATGAAAAGTGGTGTCAGGTGTCTAGAACAGTAAGCATACCCAGCTGGCGCCACACCCTGAGTTTTTTAAAAGAATGATAATTTTTCATCCAGAATAACTGTTGCGGTTCCCACTCTAGCCATTTTGGTTCCACTCATTATTGAAACAGTCATAAGGATTTGTATTTCTGGTATTTGTATTATATTCGTGTTTATGATTTTCATTCCAGTCGAGTAAAAAGAAAAAGAAAGCCGACTTTGTACCCTATAGAGATTCAGTATTAACATGGTTACTCAGAGAAAATCTTGGTATGTTTACAGTTTTCATAACTTCATTTTTTAACTCCTTGCTATCAAACAGAAATATACTAGTGGAATGCAAACTTGAATCCCATTATTTTTTTTATAAAAAGTATATAACTTTTATTGAACTAACTGATTGTTAAAGTAGATACATGTAGTAGCTATATAATTAAATCAAAGATAAACACCTCGTCATTTTTAATCAGCATTAATTTACAAGTTATTTGTACTGTTTTATTATTAGGTGGTAACTCTAAAACAGCTATGATAGCAGCACTTAGTCCTGCTGATATCAATTATGATGAAACCCTCACAACTTTAAGGTATGTTATTTTCTTTAGTGACTCTGTACAAACATATACATACTTTTTTCTCCCATGTTTCAAAATCGTGTCTAGATCCTTGCATTTTTGGACTCACTTTTTTGTCTCAGTTATAATAGTTAAAAAGAGTGACAGTGATGTCCTTAAGTGTTAGAGGCATTGCAATTATACAGCTGAAACATAATCTTTTAGAGAAGTCTCATATATTGCTTCTTTATAGATATGCTGATAGAGCAAAACAGATTGTATGTAAAGCTGTTGTTAATGAAGATCCTAATGCCAGATTAATCAGAGAATTGAAGGAAGAAGTCAACAGACTTAAAGACTTACTGGCCAGTGAAGGCATTGAAATAAAAGAAGGTAATTTTAGATAATGAAATTAAATTATTTAATGATTGAATGTAGATTTTTTTACTTCACCATTTGTTGAACTCTAAATTTTTTGTGTGAAATCAAATGAATGTTCACTAATCTTAACTGGACCAGACGGTCAATTGAAATACTTGAGCAAATATCAGGGTGTCAAACAGGCTAATGTTTTGATGAATTTTTATCATAGAAAAAGTTTGATTTATGAAAAGGTTAAAAAAAATCTGATTTGTGTATTTAGGTCTACCTCAGCCAATCAGTGGAGGTCGTTCACGGAAAGATTCTTTGAGTTTTGAATCTGGAGAAGACGCCATAGAACGAATACAACTCTCTGAGAAATTGATTGCTGAATTAAATGAATCATGGGAAGAGAAATTAAGAAAGACAGAAAATATACGAAAAGAAAGGTCAGTGACTGTTTTATGAGACTTGTTTGATGTGAATACTGAACCCTGTGCCAACATGTTGTTTATGAACTTCTGGGTTCAGTGAATCTCTAATGAGCAGAACACACAAATTGAGCACCACCAATACTTGTCAATCATTTAATTCTGTTGAAAAAGTTATTTTTTAATCCAACAGAGAAGCTGTTTTGGCAGAAATGGGTGTGGCTTTAAAACAAGATGGTGGTACAATTGGTGTATTTTCTCCTAAAAAGGTAATGTATCCTTGTCTCTTTGTTGTTTAGTTTTGAAACTCTATTTATGAAATGGGGATGAATTGTTTACTGCAGTTTTAAGTATAACACTGTACACATTTATTTTATTCTATCTTTGAGGATGAAATGGTAATGTATCCATGATAGATGTTTTTGGTTTCACCATGTTTATTTTGTTTCCAGACACCCCATCTAGTCAATTTAAATGAAGACCCTCTGATGTCTGAATGTTTATTGTATTATATTAAAGATGGTGCTACAAAGTAAGTACAACTCACTTCTTTATTAAAGCATACAGCGTTCAACAAAACTTTCTTCGAATTTTGAAGAAATGCTATAAATTAAAAGATCCTACATGCATGTGATATCCCATTTGGTATTTTGGTAACCGGTGAGCTTTTACCAATCAGAGTTCATATCCGTTTGGGTGAAGTGATAGGAGGTGAAAGCTGACACTGGGGTGACTTTGGGTCAGCGGTCTTGCTATTCCTGTTTTGGTCACCAGTCAAGTGATGTCAAGAGCTAGAATATTAATACATGTATATGCGATTTTATTTTAGGGTTGGATTAGGAGGTCCGAATATCAGTCAAGATATAACATTGAGTGGTGCCAACATTCTACAGAATCATTGTACATTTGATAATAATGATGGTATGTAACCCTGTTAAGTCATTTTTTTGTCTATAGATATAGTGCACTCAATTTTATATTATCACTTTTGTTACAAGACATTTTCTTCTGAAAGAGTCAATATTTTGTCGAACTTGCAAAAGTTAGTTTGTTAGTATTGAAAAATAATATTTTTTAAAATATGAAATTTTGTTTGTTCTCAGGAGTTGTAACATTAAACCCTATGGAAGGTGCACTATGTTATGTAAATGGACGTCAAGTAACAGAACCAACCGAAATAAAAACTGGAGCTCGAGTTATTCTGGGAAAACATCATGTCTTTAGATTTAATCATCCACAACAAGGTAAGTTGTTTTTATTGTAATTATGTTACGACAGAACAACTTATGTTCTTTTTGTACTTCAAATTTGTTGTTTTTAAACTTATGTAGCCTTTGTTCTTGAGTTCCTTTTCATGTCCTCTTTGTATGAAATACATTTTACAAATTTACTTTTCAGCCCGAGCCAGTAGAGCTTTACTTATGGAATCAACAGACAGTCTTATTAGTAAGTAAAATAAAGATACAACATGTTACAAGTTGTATTAAAATGACCTTTTTAGAGTTAGAAGTTTGAAGTTTATAGTTGAAGACAACACAACAAGATTGTCAACATATAAAATAACTTCTGTAATAAAGATTTTTCCCATATTTCTTGATGACAAATGGAGATCTACTATGCTAGCTCAATTTTTCCTTCTTCTTTATAATAATTTATGTATTTATTCTAGGTGAACCTGTGGATTGGACATTCGCTCAACTTGAACTTCTTGAAAAACAGGGAATTGATCTTCGTAAAGAAATGAATCAAAGATTGTTGAACCTAGAAGAACAATATAGAAAAGAGAAAATTGAAGCTGATATACTGTTTGAAGAACAAAGAAAGGTAACTGTGATTTGAAGTACTAGGGTCTGCACGAATCATAGTCCAGAACAGCCAGAACTGTCGGAACTTGAATTGAGTGAACTGAAACATTGTTCCGGACCAAGATTTTCTGTCCCAACAAGCGAGATGGTGCAGCGGGAACAGCAACAAAATCAAGTCAAGATGGCGGCAAATGTTGCAACTGTTTTTCAGTGCAGTGAACCTGTTTGGAACTACTCAGATATTAGTTCTGTACGGAACTTTCCACTTCCTGTCCAGAACAGTCTAGAATTACTCGCAAACTTGTTCAGAACAGAACACCTGGAACAGGTCAAGAACACCTGATTTGTGCAGACCCCTAAGTCAGGAGCTTTTCTTGGCTAAACCCATATTTAATTTTCTGGAATATATATAGCTAAAATATCAATGTATGGTAAAGTGATAGTCTGATATAAACTGGACAGACAAAAATACAAATTGGAACTGACTGAGTGAGCTATTTCACTGTCACAATATTTTATCTAAATTTAAATATGTTTTAGGATTATGAAATACGTATCCAGTCTCTACAAGAACAAGTTGAACGTCATTCTATGATGTCAAGCTATGCCACTATTAATGATATTGATCTAGAGGAAGAAATTGAAGGTTAGAATCTTTTCACTTTACTGCATATTATTTTAAATCACTTAGGTGTCTCTCTTTTGTCGATTCTCAAAATTTATCAGCAATGAAATTTGATTTGTCATATTCAAAATTTACCCCTTTGAATTTTGTCTACACCTTTTTGGTGCATGTGTTTTTCATTTTTAATTATTTTAAATTATTTGGAACTTGTGGTTGATTCAGAGAGACCAATTGAATGACTTCTTAGTTGTAAGAGCAACCAACCAACCATTTAAGTCCATCTCGTTTACATCCAATCTGAAACTGGATTCCGAATCCGT
Organism: Lottia scabra; assembly: GCA_029955415.1. Lineage (NCBI taxonomy): Eukaryota > Metazoa > Mollusca > Gastropoda > Lottiidae > Lottia > Lottia scabra. The sequence continues at coordinate 1,155,518 of JARJEI010000013.1, read as the reverse complement.
GTCACTCGTTTACAATAGTTTCCCCTGAATCTGAATCCAGATTTCGAATCCGTGAATCTGCCAGGATTCGACAGATTCAATATGGCGTCATTCTGTCATTCAGCAGAAACTCGAGCCAAATAAGCATTGTTTACAAAATTAATCTTGTTTTGAATTCTTATACATTCACTTTCGTTTAAAAAACGAATCTGATGTACCAAACCAGTTGCGGATTTCTTCTAATCTAGTAGGGCCTTATTTTTAACTTAACTTTTTGTGCTCAGATGCACGTGAAAATTGTTCCCATAGCTACGTTTTATGTTGAATCTTACCAATAACAGATTGTTTATTTACAGAAGAGTGTACCTGGACAGAAAGACAGAGAGATCTAGTCTACTGGGCATCACGGAAATGGAAATATCATCAATTTACTTCTCTAAGGGTATGTTTACAATTTTAGATATGATCTCTGAATCTCGTGGACAGTTGTAGAAAGTATAGTATGCTTGTAGTTTCAATGTTACCTCTTCTTGATTCATTGGGGGCCGCAGTGGATCAGTCCAGCATTCAATCCTGGCATGGGTCGAGATGATAACATCTGATTTTTCAACCTGATTTCCCCCTGTCAGTGATGCTGATATGGAAAAAGCGTCTAGTCGTTTGCAAAGGGACAATAAACCGAGTCCCTGTGTGCTACAGATTGTGCACGTTAAAGATCCCTCGACAGTTGGAAATAAGAGTAAGCTAATGCCGCTGTCCTGGCAAAATTTCCCTCATTGAAAACTGCATTGTGTTTGCCCGTCCTCAATTAGGAGAACTTAAAACTCCATTCATTTTCATTTCTTCTTGATTCATCAAGAATATTAGAGTCAAATGATCTATTGATTGGGTTTCTTATGGAGCTTAACAAAGAAATTAAAATGGACAATCTCATGCAATACTTGGTTCTATTGTATCTGATTGATCAAAAGCTTTCAATTGTCAGATCAATAATAAGAAAATATGTTGTCTTATTTGTAGGATGATTTATGGGGTAATGCTATATTCCTGAAAGAGGCCAATGCTATCAGTGTGGAACTGAATAAAAAGGTAACAAATCTCAGTATTTTTGTTTGTTATTAATTGTCTGAAGAATTCTTTTCATTGGAATTCCATATACTGGTAATGAAAAATACCTGAATCAAACAGTAAATCAATGCTTTTTGAAGAACGAATTTCAAAGGTGCCAATTTTTTTTTTCTCTATTGTTTTTTTAACGCTAATTTTTGCTTTGTTTCCAGGTTCAGTTCCAGTTTGTATTACTGACCAGTACATTATACTCTCCCTTGCCACCAGATCTTCTGCCAGTAGAGGACCAGGATGAAGATAGACCATTCCCTAGAACTGTAGTAGCTGTAGAAGTTCAAGACACCAAGAATGGTGCCATACATTATTGGAGTCTAGAGAAATTGAGGTATGTAGTAAATGTGAGATGTTTTATATGTTATACGGAGCAAAACTCTGTGTCAATTGCTTGTAATAACATAAATATCTGGCAGCTTAATGTGGCAACTCTGTGTCTTAACATTTCTGTTAAATTCAGCACTAATTTTATGTCAGACAGTGCCAGCGCTATTGGGTGATCTCAGTTCAGCTAATTGCACAATTTTTGTTGCATAAGAATACTTTTTGATGTGAATATTTTTCTGCTTATGCTAGTAGAAACATGTCCCTTTGTCAGGAACCTTGGTAGAATGGAAGAATCCATTGTTTATGCTGATTGAACCATGTGACCATGAGATATTCTGTAAACATGGCTGTTTTCACAGTTGGCAGCTTGGCTTAAAATTTTATATCTTTATATGGTCTCCTCCTGGACAACAGAAACAAAATATTTTGTATTGTATCATGAACAAGGGTGTCCACCATTCAGAAAACATTTGACATAGTTCAGATTTTACAACAATTGATGTACTTCTAAGATTTTAGTTGCTTTTGTAATTTTAAGTTCTTCTTCATGTTTTTGTATCATAGCTTAATAATCTTCATAATGGTATACTTTTCATACATTTAGTTACAATTTTTTTTATTTTCATATTATGTTGCTGCATTTTCAATTCATTATTTAAATCATTTCCAATAAGTTGGTTAAACTTTTTTAAAATATGACCCCATTTTACAATGGACTCTCCCATCATGCATTTTAATGTTATAAAACGATGAATGTGTGGAAGAGTCCACAAAATAGTGAGGTATGTCATATTTAATCTTGACAATAAAAATTGTCTGCTGCAAAATATTTGTTTTCTGTTTATCCTTCATTCCATTATTTTTTTCATCAAATCTCATTTTGCTTCATTCCGTTCTTTGCATCAATTTGTATTTTGTTTTTCTTGCTTCATTCTATTTCTAATACTGCAGTTTTTTCGTAAAATTGTCCTTGAATGTTAAAGCCTCTTAATGGAAATTGATGATGCACTTTTCTTTTCATTTTTTTTCTGGAAATGTCCCGTTTATTTAGGATATAACTAACATCTGTTCTAGTCTAAAATTCCAATTTCAGTAAAATTTTGAAATTGCCAACAATAACTCACATGAAGTTTGAAGAATTACTGCACAGTATTAATAATGAATTTTTATTGAAAAATATTAAAAATGAATTAAAAAATTGCATTTTTAGACACCGATTAGATAGAATGAGAGAAATTATAACAGATGATGCTTCCCCCGTGACTCCTGAAGCTAAACAAGATTTCTTATCATGTATTACTGGTTGTAGTCAACAAAACGTCTTTAATTTCAAAACTCTCATGCAACCCAGGTGTGTGTCCATTATTTTATAAGAATCTACTAATTTAGGGATGTGACATAGAAAAAATAGAATACAGAAATTTTTCATTTTGATATCAAAATTTGACCATATGGAGTTTTTCTGTTTTATTTTTGATTTTATATAATGTCATATCCTTAAATTAATGTAATAAAGAGGCTATAACATTCAGGGTTCATTTAGGTTTCACATTAACATATTCATCATTTATGCTAATTCATTTTCAAATTCACCTCATTTGAATAATATATGCAAATTAGATTTCAATTCAGCTTTACTTTTGCATTCATCTTTTCATCTTTGTCTGTTGTAGCCTCTTTAGATTATTTTATGAAAAAGACCTAGGGGAGAGCTATTTGACTCTTTATGGTGCTTAAAAAGCAAGGCATTTGAGCAATATAGAAACTAAATTAACATGTCATAGCTGATAGTTCTTTATGCCCCTCCCCTTTTACCTACCTTATCCTGCTGTCATAACAAATTGCTCCCGAATCATTCCTTTTCTAGTCCTTTCATTATGCAGTGATATTTAAAGATGGATTGTCTGAGAACCAATATATTAATTTTGCCTGGCCTTACGTTCTAATCATTTCATTATGCAGTCATATTAACATAATGTCTGTAATGTATATCAATGATTAATGTTATTTTATAGAAAACGTTTAGAAATGATGAGAGAGATGTATCCTAATGAAGCTGAGATGTCACCAGCCTCAGCACCACAGATAGAATGTATTTCTGGTGGTGATCCTTTCTATGATAGATTCCCGTGGTTTAGATTGGTTGGCAGGTAGGTCTTTTGTCTATCTTATAATAGTGTGCAACAATATTTCACTCAGCTGACAATGGAAAAAAAAGGGATTATAAAGAGGTTTTCTAAACTTTTTTTGTGTATCGGTGTCACTGATAGTATCAATTTGCGCCATTCCGATGTCCATTCCAACGTTTGTGGTACTTGCAATTCCACTAAAACTAACACGTTTTATGACGTCACCCCCACTGATCTACTGGTATCTACTATTGATATCTATGCAAATCAATGGTTGTGATGTCATAAAATGCATTATTTTAATTGGAATTGCACGAACCACAGACATCAGAATGGAAATGGGAATTTTGCAAATTGATGCTATCAGTGTCCCTGATACACATACAAAGTTTAGAAAACCACTTTACAATCCCTTTAATCAGTTTTGCAAATCAATTTTTATGACCTATTACTAATAATATATAGATGTACACTATACATGCATTATGTGTTACTTAGCAATCTAAAATTGAATTACTTAAGTGGTTCAATTCTAGCAACAATTCAAGTTTTGTTTTATTTTATATTTCAGGTCGTTTGTATATTTAAGTAATTTATTCTACTCGGTACCATTAATACATCGTGTAAATATTGTCAGTGATAAGGGAGAGGTCAAAGGTTGTTTACGGGTTGCAGTTCAAGCTATTACAGGTATGGACTCATAATCAAATGATGTTATGATTAAATATAGTATTTTATAGTAGTAGAAGGAACTCAGTCAATCTGATTCAAATCCTACTCTAGTTTTTTCTCTTTGGGTGGAATGTTTTAAAACTTGCATAAAAATCATGTAACAAAACAGCTTATCTTACGAAAATATTTGTTTCAAGTATGGTATTTCTTCATGAAAAATTTAACACTTTTGACAAGATCATTGGTGAAATTGGGCCCAGGTGTTTTAACTTTTGCACATACAGTTTGTATTCATGTCTATATTTTGTATTAAATGATATTATTTGTAGATAATATGAATGAGAAAGAGGAGATGGGAGACCATCCTGTTGGTGTTAAACAATCTAGTAATGTTAATATTACATTCTCAGATAAACAGTATTTTAATAAGGTAACTTATATTTTATACCTTCTAACCTTCTAAGTCCTAATTTTTCACAGATATGGAAGGGTATGCTGTGAACACCACAACCATTTTTGCTTGTCCTACATAATAAATGTTGATATTTTTGTATATGATCTTTATAGCACACAGGGCCTTGTTGATTTTTTCCAACCTTTAAGGTTATATTGAATAAACTTTATGGTTAACTTATAGTGTATTCTGATAATTTTATACTCAATTTCAATATGTGTTCAGTATTAACATTGTATGTTTATTAAACTTTATTTTGTACTCTATAGAAACATAATGATAAAACAATCCCACCAACCTTAATACCAGATAATAAAATAGTAGCTGATGAAAGATTTGTTGAAGGAGAAACAGATTCTAATGAAACTAATTCAGGTTAGCATGTTTCTATATACAAAACATAACAAATTAAGATTTCACCTAGTTGTTGATATTTATAAATATATAATTTGTCTATTTAATCGAACAATATAGGTTTATTGTGAAATATTCAATGTATACTTAAAGAAATACTACCTCTTAGAATGAATATAAAATTTTGATTTTCAATCTTCGCCAATAAAGTGGTCTTACCCAATGTTATAACTACAGTAAACAATGAAATCCATATTTAAATATGGTCCAATAATAACTAAGTAATTAACCATAGTTATTAAGCTTTTTTATGCAAAAAACAAATTTTTTATGTAATCCTGAAAATGGATATTTAGTAGTTATTTCAATTATTCCATCATTTTTATTTATCTATAGCTGCGCTTCTAATATGCCTTTGAAAGATTAATTATTCCATCATTCATTCTTTCATTCTTTAACTAATTATCTATTGTAGAAGAACGTAATTACCAAGACAGTAATAAACTATCACATGATTTCTACCCTGAGATCAATGAGAAGACCATTCCAGAACATTTAAAACTTGGCAGTCAGTTTACATTCCGAGTAACAGTACTACAAGCTACTGGTATCTCTACTGAATATGCTGATATCTTCTGCCAGTTTAAGTAAGTTAAAGTGATTCTATATTTCTACCTAAGGCATTGGATCAAGAAACGGCTTAAGTTTCTACTTAAGATTTGTATCAGCTATTTTTATGAAAAGACTTTAAAAAAATCTCTGCATAAGTGTCTGTGACTTAAGTCTGTGTGACATGAAATCACATCAGCTTCTGTACAATATTAACTCGATCTTTAGCAACAAGTGACCTACGTATATGAATGAATATGCTCATTTTTTGACTAGTTTTCATTATTATATCAATATTCTTTTCTATCATTCCAGCTTTCTTCACAGACATGATGAAGCTTTCTCTACTGAACCATTACGTAATACTGGTAAAGGTCCTTCTCTTGGTTTTTACCATGTACAAAATGTAAGTGTATATTTCATTTAGGCACAGAGTTGTGTTATGTTTGGAAAATATCATTTTTGCCTTTTCTGTTACAATAATACTATAAAAAGCTCATAGGTCATGAATCTAGAACAGCAGTTAAATTTAATTCAATCAATTTAAACTAAAGAAAAAAGGAGTGATAATAATCTGGTGGTAACGTAACATGATCATGTGATATTCTGTTATATTTGTTATTTCAGTTCACAACCACTGTAACCAAGTCGTTTATAGACTATATACAAAGTCAACCATTAGTATTTGAAGTATTTGGACATTACCAACAACATCCATTACATGATCAAGCTAAAGAGTCTATGCTGTATGTATTTTGTTATTTACATCCATTTTTCATCTCCTCAGCTGCTTAGCCTGCCTTTACTATTTCCAAACCTATCTGAAACAATATAATTTTGAGAACAAAGTGTGAAATATTTTTATAAAAATTAAATAAGAACATTAGCAACTGCCGATAAGAGTAGGATAATTATAAAATGGTAATTATAAGACAAAATGCTTTTGAGTGTATATTTTACAGCTTCAATTTCAGAATAAGACCACCAATTTCTCTCAGTTTACCATCAGTTTTACCAGTTTCCCAACCTGTACCCTCGCCTAAATATGGTATTATATCTACACCAAGGTACCTTGCTATTTCACTTATATCTATCTACCTTTTACATTGTTGAATATTTTACAACTTTTGTAGTACCATTAATGACTCGTGTAAACTTTGGTTATTTGTGGCTTTGTTATTAAAAGTATAAAAGTATGATATACAATTTAGAGTAAGAAGAGTATATTATAAACTTTGTATAAATAAATGAATGATAATATTTTCAGTTGTTCCCCAATCCATGCTAGATATGATGTTTTGGTCTGGTTTGAAATATGTGAATTGGCTCCTAGTGGAGAGTAAGTAATTTTTAGTTATCATGACACTTTTTTTTAAGATTGATACACCAGCAGTATCAAAAATGTAACATGAAACAGTATCGATTAAAAAAATGATTTGGGACAAGAAAAATACGTATTTTTTTTTTGCATTTTAAAAAGAGGTACCCTCAACTTCATTTTTTTAAGTCATATGATTGCCAACATTTTTACTTAAAGTCAGCTTCAAATTCTCGCAAATTTTAGAGGGGTATTTAAGAAAACGCCCTTTTTGAAGTGACATAAAATAGGGCATTATGGTACATTACTCTTTGTTTTAGATATGTTCCAGTAGCAGTAGATCACAGTGAAGAACTACCATGTAGAGGCGCATTTATCTTACACCAGGGTATCCAGAGGCGTATTCGTATTACTATAGTACATGAAAATAACCTTGATATACAGTGGACTGATGTACAAGAACTGGTCACTGGTCAGTATTATTATATTACATTGTCTATTTATAGAAGAATAAAAGAAAAAGAAACAAGTATTTTGATAAGGATAATAGCTTCAGTACATAAAGATCCAGTCTACGAGTCTATCTTTGGTCTAACCATGTCGCATTGATCTTTCCTTGAATTATTCATAATCATTTACAGCTGACTTGTCTGGAATAATGAGATAAAATGACTTGGTGACCAAACTTTTCTTGTATTTTATGAAGACTGGACAGATTTTTTTTTAAAAGTGATACAGACAGCTACTGTCAATTCTCAAATGTAAAGTTTTATAAAATATAAAATTGTTTAATTTTCAGGTCGTATCAGAACAACTCAAGATTTCCGAGATTATGATAGTGATAATAGTGTTTTATCACTTAGTTTATTCCCAGCTCGGTTTTTACACTATTCTAATGATAAACGGTAAGTAGGCCTCATTTATTCGTATAACACTATTCTTCGATAGATCATTATATTCTTAATTTATCATTAAGAATATATTACGTCCTCCCCCCTTCATCTGGCAGGTTGACATTCTGGTATTTGTTTTTTCAAGTTTTTGTGATGTAGAATTAATATTTTTGTCTGTTTTCAGAGTGTTTTTCCAGTTTGAAGCAGCGTGGGACAGTTCATTACATAACTCCCCATTGTTAAATCGTGTCACTGGTAATGGTGAACAGGTTTATCTCACACTCTCAGCTTATTTGGGGGTAAGTATTTACTTAAAGAAACATTGATTGGTATTTTTTATCTAGTGTAGTTAGAATAATTCCCCCCCAAATAATCTTTTATACACAATGCATTTATAATTTAAACCTTTCAACCCTATGGGCTGTCAACCTGCCGCATGACGTCAGATTATGTTATGACCAAGAATATGTAATTTATCTTACTCTAAATTTTTAATCAATTTCTATCACTAGGTAGAGAATGGTGACCAGCCAGCCTGTATTACTAAAGATCTTTGTATGGTGATTCAATCTAGAGATACCAGAATTTCAGCTCCAAGGTAGGATTTTATTATTCAAAAATATCAATAACAAATGAATATTCCAATCAATCTAATATTTCTATTATATACACATATAAATTTAACATAAAGAATTTGACAGAAAGGACTGGGGTCGCAGTTATTATTCTTCTAGAGATTCAGAAAATCTAATTTAAAAAATAATACTTTTGGTTTTGCAGAGCTTTGAAGAGTTTCTTTGGTGTTCTGAACAACCATGATTCACATAAAGTTTCTGGTATTTATGAATTGTTATTGAGAAAATGTTCTGAATCCGGCAGTCCAGGTAAAATATTACATATTCTTCAATTCAAATTTTACAAACCTTAATTATTGTTGGCCGTCTATTCTTCTCCAAAAGATTGCTTGTTGCCAGTGGCGTAGCTAGAGGGGGGGGGCGGTATTGATATCCGTCGGTTGAAAAGGTGCCGTTGGTAAAGTTAAGTTGACCGACCGCAGGCATAAACATAAACAAAATCCAAAAATATAGCTTCAAATAGCCTTCCTGCAGTGTGTCATTGCACACCCAGTTTCAAAAACCTTGCTATGCCACTGCTTGTTGCTATCATTTGTTTTGATTAAAAATTATTTACTTTGATGACAGGTGTACAAAGAAGACAAAGACGTGTATTAGATACGTCTGCTACGTATGTACGTGGAGAAGAGAATCTGAATGGTTGGAGACCACGTGGTGATTCTCTACTTATTGATCATCAATGGGAATTAGAGAAACTCACTCGATTAGAAATGGTATGTTTAATAGATCTTTCTTAAATTATAATTGAAATTGCCATGTTCAGTATTTTTCATAGATTGTATGAATTTAATTATGTCACTCCTAATAGACTAAGAAAATTATCCTTGGTAAAGTTATGTACCATATATAGTGGCAATTTATACCATAAAAAGTGCCCTCCAAACACAAAGTGGCGAGAAAACATAGTGACAAACAAATTTTCAATTTTTCATCAGTGATTGCTAAGTCAATATCAGCAGTCTGCTATTGGTTTTGTATTTGATTTCCAATGAGATCATTTTTAATAGTTATATCTCAATCCACCTTTTAAAAATTTTGCATATCTTTTGAACAGGTTGAGAAAACACGTCATATGATATTACTACGAGAAAAACTGGTTGAACAAAATAAACTAGATGAATTAAAACGACTCAATCAAGAAATTGAAAAATTACAAATTTCTGGTAAAAACCCTGATACTCAAACAGATGAAAAAGTTGATGAAAATCCTAAAGATATTGACATTAAGGTAAGATTTAACTTTTATTTTACATTGTATGTAAAGTTGTGTTAAGTTTTGATTTAGATAACTATATTTGTTATTATCTATGATTATGTTTATATTATAGGAATCTGTTTATATTATAGGAGAAGAAGTTAAATGTTATCTATGATTATGTTTATATTATAGGAGAAGAAGTTAAATGTTGTCTATGATTATGTTTATATATTATAGGAAAATAATTTAAATGTTACCTTTAATTATGTTTATATTATAGGAGAAGAACCTAAATGTTATCTATGATTATGTTTATATTATAGGAGAAGAACCTAAATGTTATCTATGATTATGTTTATATTATAGGAGAAGAATTTAAATGTTATCTATGATTATGTTTATATTATAAGAGAAGAACTTAAATGTTATCTATGATTATGTTTATGTTATAGGAGAAGAATTTAAATGTTATTTATGTTTCTGTTTATATTATAGGAGAAGAATTTAAATGTTATCAATGATTATGTTTATATTATAGGAGGAGGAATTAAATGTTATCTATGATTATGTTTATATTATAGGAGAAGAATTTAAATGTTATCTATGATTATGTTTATATTATAGGAGAAGAACCTAAATGTTATCTATGGCTATGTTTATGTTATAGGAGAAGAACCTAAATGTTATCTATGATTATGTTTATATTATAGGAGAAGAATTTAATTGTTATCTATGGCTATGTTTATGTTATAGGAGAAGAATTTGATTGTTATCTCTGATTATGTTTATATTATAGGAGCAGGATTAAAATGTTATCTATGATTATGTTTATATTAAAGAAGAACCGGAATGTTATCTATTGATTATGTTTATATTATAGGAGAAGAACCTAAATGTTATCTATGTTTATGTTTATATTATAGGAGAAGAATTTAAATGTTATCTATGATTATGTTTATATTATAGGAGAAGAACCTAAATGTTATCTATGAATTAAAGACAGATGGAGATAAAGATAAAGAATTAATGGCTAAATGTGTTAGACTTATGTTACAGGGACGTAGACCAGCTAGAATGTCTTGTGTAAGTTTTTAATCACATCATTGTATATTGTCAATGGTTTTAAGATTATACCATCTTATGTCTTCAATTCACGACTTTTATGGAGTAAAAATGACTCAGTGATGGCTGGATTCAATCCAGGAATATGTTAGAGATAATACTTTTGTACTTTTGTCAATGATGCAAGTTTGAAAAAAATCTAGTTGTTTATACGGGACAACAAGTGAGGCACTGGCAATACAGCATACTGTTGCCCGTTTTCATTATTCCAATCGGGTGCAGAAAAGTAGGATGTAAAACTCCATTTTATTTCACTATAAGATTTTATTACCAGCTTTTTGTACTTATTTGTGGTCTTTTTATATTTTCTTCAGTCATTTATGGATGAGTCTATTATAAGTACTTCAACTAGTATGTCAGATGAGAGTGAAAATAATTATTATAATGTTCAACAAAACACTGACAATTTGACTATTAATGATCCTAGAATTACAGATGTAGTAGCGTAAGTTTTTATTTGGTTTTTAATTCTACATGGATAACACTTTAGTTCATGAGCTGAACCTTTTGGCATCGGTCATTACCGGGTTATCCATTCCAATTTACAGCTGGGTTGACTGGAATAATTCTGTATTAGTGTGGCTAGAGGTGTCAGCTATATCTTGCGTAATAATATGCTGACAAGATTATGTTAATTATTTTCAGTAGATCAGCCAGTCCTATTCAGTTATCTAAGTCATGTGATAGTATTACATCATCAGTAGTCACAGACACTCAAGACAGAAAATTATCACTACCATTAAATAGTACCCACCACGAATTTCAAGATACCTCTATGTATGTGGATATTGAAGAGATTCGACCCAGTCCTGTGGTCTCTAGACGGGGTTGTCTCAATATATTAGAAGAAAAGACAAATGAATGGACCAAGAAATGGGTGGTATGTGATCTTTATTCTAGAACTTACTCCATGGAACCTTTGAGAACAATTTATAATTGTAGCTGTTGTCAAGACAACAATATTAACCCAGAACACCAAACATTTCCAGGCGCCATGTGTAGTTGAATTGCTACTATTACAGCTTACACAATTCGATATAATGTCAACAGCCCATACCACATTGAAATAGTTATTTTGTATCCAATCACTGAGGTTCAGTTAAGCAACATCGTACTTGTAACATTATTATGATTTTGTCTTTGACATTTTGGTAGTATATGAAAAACTCAAATGATTCAATATGCATTCAATGAATGTTTTTCTTGACAGATTGTACGAAGACCGTATGTGTATATATATAATAGTGAAAAAGATCCAGTAATAAGAGATATTATTAATCTAGCCACATCTCAAATTGAATACAGTGAAGATCAACATGCCATATTAAAGGTTAGTACTAGTTTTCAGTTCTGAATAGACGTGTGTTTAATCTCTTTAAGATTAGCAGCATTTAAGGGTGTTAATTGGGCTATTTCACGTTATGAAAAAATGGAATAAGTATATGAAATAATGATTTCTTGAAACTTGTTGTGCATTTGTTGATGATTTGGGGTCCTTCTCGATAGTTTAAGGTTGATTTCATGTCAATCAGATTTTTTTTAATGAGTTGACAGCCCTTTCAAACATGTCATAAAAATTGGACATTTCAAACCTTTGATACAAGTTTAAAAAAATGTGAATGGATCAATCTACATCAAACTTGGCATAAATGTAGACAATTACATTGCCGAGAAACGTATAGAGCGATTTTCCAAAAAAAATTATTATTTTGGTGGTTACCATGGAAATACGAAAATTTACAAAAATTTACACGTAGGTACGGCAAACATTTTCCAGGGGCCAAACTGATTAGAATTTTCGAAAAAACTCTCTGTACGTTTCATCCTTATTGAATAAGCTTTCAATTAAGACCAAGATCGTAATTTTCCAATAAAAAATGGCTGAGAAATCTTGTACCAACCGGGACACATTTTGCTACTTTTTCCTATTTTTTTAGCAAAAACTAACGAAATACCTAATTTCTTTTCGGTTTTTTTCATTCTATATAGTTTACAAATAAAGTAATAATAATTATCTACAATCTGAGCCCAAAAATAATAAGTAATTCGCAAAAATTCCATCTCGTGTTTTTTTTTCTCGAACGCTAGCCCAATCAATACCCTTAAAGGGTATAATGTACATTAAGCTAATGCCTACCAGATAGCATGCACACTAAGTGCAAATACTGAAATTGTTGCAAATGTCCATTTAGACCATAGAGATGTGTACCTGACGATTTATGAACTTATTAAAATTGAAAATGTTTTGTTGCTTTTTCAGACGATCAATGCTTTCTCAGTTATTACAAGGCATCGTGGCTTTTTACTACAATCTTTAGATGATAAGGACTTCCATGATTGGCTATACGCCATTAATCCTCTACTTGCTGGACAAATCAGGTTAGTTGAATCATACAGTATCTTGGTGGCGATTGATTGATGAGCTCTGAACAGGTTCCATCTATTCCATTTCTAGACATTAGTTGAATGTTACAAAACCTAATAAGCCACCTTTAAAATTTGTCTTGAGTCCTTTCCGACACATCATAAACCCTGTACCAACTTTTTTGTTAAACTTTAGGTTGATTTTTAACTAGCAGAACTCATCAAACATGTGTCACCTTTTTACAGAAATGTCTTGTGCTGTCATGTCCATCAAAACAAATGATGTTAGCAAAGAGACCATGTGGATTAGAAAAATAAAATGTTAAAAAATTACCTTCTGATTATTTGTAAACAAAATAGCCTAGAGCTTATTTTTCTTACTGGTCTAATAATTTGTTCTTATGATTCTCTAATTTTGGTTTTGTAGATGCTGACATGATAGGCCTATGCTTTTCTTGTGGGTAAAATTGATTATTACTAATTCTTTTTACAGATCCAAGTTATCCAGAAGAAAATTAACAGTTCCAATATGAAGAAACCAAAAGATTTAACACGATTATTGTTTGCTTTTTATTGTTTTATAATAATCAAGTGATATTTTTATTGTGCTCCTCAAATTGCAAAAGATGCAATTGAATTGTTAAAAAGAGACAACGCCAAATATGGTCATAAAAGCAAAAAACAAAACTAAGAACAAGCAAATTCCATTTTAATAGAAAAAGTTTTAATACCTCAAGAAGTTTATGAATGTGTAAATGGTCTGATGTAAAAATTTACATTGTTGTCACATTTGAGAAGTTTCTAAATACTCAAATTTAAGGTCTGTCAAAAGTTTCTAAAAACTAAAAAAAAAAAAAACATTCTTATAAAAGTAAAAGGTCTGTAATAAGTTTTTAAAAACTCAAATGAAAGGTCTGTCATATTTTCTAAAAATCCATATGAAAGGTTTGTCATAAGTTTCTAAAAACTCAAATGAAAGGTCTGTCATAAGTTTCTAAAAATTCAAATGAAAGGTCTGTCAAAAGTTTCTAAAAATTCAAATGAAAGGTTTGTCATAAGTTTCTAAAAACTCAAATGAAAGGTCTGTCATAAGTTTCTAAAAACTCAAATAAAAGGTCTGTCATAAGTTTCTAAAAATTCAAATGAAAGGTCTGTCATAAGTTTCTAAAAACTCAAATGAAAGGTCTGTCATAAGTTTCTAAAAACTCAAATGAAAGGTCTGTCATAAGTTTCTTAAAACTCAAATGAAAGGTCTGCCATAAGTTTCTAAAGGTCTGTCATAAGTTTCTAATGGTCTGTCATAAGTTTCTTAAAATCCAATGAAAGGTCTCTCAAATTTCTTTATTATTTTATAGGACATTTTTTTTTCAAAAAGCTTCAGATTAGAAGCTACTCTCTGTTTACCCATTGTTGACAAACCCTGGAAACGTATATTGACAATAGTGACAACTTATGAGGTATTAAAACTTGATCTGTAAATTGGCCATATTTTCACAACATGAGGGTAGTGCTATGCTGAAGTTAAGTTGTGCTAAACAATTTGTATTGAGGGTGATGTATATAATATATAATTCTAGTCCTTTAGCTCAGTGGAATATTTTAATGTTGTATATCATTGAAATCCTTGCTACAGTCCTTAATCAAATAATCTTTTATTACCAGTATGTATTCAACTATTTCAGAGAAAATTACAGTGTTTTGTAACAATTCTCATGACATATTGGCTAAATTTGTAAGAAATAGTTAAATTTGTATATTTCATGAAATAAGATGTAATTTTGAGTTCTGAATTTTCAAAATTACCATAGCCATCCTAATAATTGCTTACCGATTGACAAAATTCAGTTTATGTTATTCAGATCACTTTTCAAATTTACAGTTAGCATTTAGATTATTGCCACAGGTAAAGGTGCCGCAAACCTTCTTCATGATAAAGCAAACAATTATGAAACTGTATCTCAAACCTATTCTTCAAAATATTCTTCTAAATTAAAATATTGCATTTAACATGTTGTATATCTTATAATTACATAATAAATTTGTTATAATAATTTAACAGGGAAGTCAACTTTAGGTTGTAATTAAGATGTCACATTCCACTCTAGTTATTTAGATCAATGCTACCTGTTTTTAATGGGATTGATGTAATTTGCCCCTTGGCTCAGCTTCCTTGAAGTCTTTAGATAAAGTTGGTGTTTGTGAACCCTTTGAGCAATGAGTGGTACGAAAAAAATGCTATAAACCCTAAACTCGATGTAAAATAACATAAAAAAGTGTATGATGTTAACATTATGTGACGTCATTTTGCTGTTTGGTTATTATATCATGTAATTATGTTGCTAGTTAAAAAAAATCTTAATGATAGAATTAGGCTCAACTGTTTTATATTGAGGAATACCACACTTATTATAAAATTTGAAATATTAAGTCCCTAGGGTCAGAAGGAGATAAATGCCTAATTGGTTCATTGATTGATAATGTAATTAAAAATCACTTAACCAATGATCAGGGAAGTTGATTTAATTAGCTTTTTATGTCAATCTTAATTAATGTGATATATAGTTGTCCTTTTGTAATTTCTTAGCCTAGTTGCTCAAATAACTTTTGTCCAATAGTCGCTCACAAATGTATATCTTCTCTTGAAGAAGTATTATTTAGCCAGTTATTGGTCAATTTTGGGAAAAAATAAAAAAGTCATTTCTCTCAATTATGCAATTAAGATTATGAAAATATTTAAATTTAGGTCTAGATTAAATGTTTCTTTAAAAACATATTTTATTTGGGTTAATTTAAATTGAAACAGTATTTTGGGTATAATTGAATATGTTTGTATATGATTATTAACCATATAAGGCTGTTGTATATTAAAAAAAAGTAGGTTATGCTTACTGTCATGTGATATTGCTGTATATTTTATTGTTCAATTTAGAGCGTTTCAAAATGTATACTGCTTATTTCTTCTGTGATTGCACCAAATTATTTGAACATGATACTATTATATCGTATAAGTCTATGTATAAAATTCTCAATTTTGTAAATTACTTTGGATCAAAATCACGAAATCAAACTGGAAATTTTTCATATGTGTTTGAACAATGTATGTACAAAAGTACTAAATTTTAAATTATATTAGCAATTGGTATCAAAATGTAAATTTTTGCTGGTAGCTCCTCCTTTATCAAAATCAGATTTGGTGCGACACACAGAACACTAGCTTTTTATGTTAAATAGTTTTGTCTTAAAGTATTATATTGTATTGTCGGCTTCCATACATTTCATCCTCATTATCATTGTTAGTAAATTAGTTAATTAAATTAGTTAATTAATCCAGGTCAGGTAGAAAATCATGCTCTCAGTTATTCATATACAAATTTTAAACCGTTTAAAATGTCACGAAATCCTAAAGAACTCCACCAAAGCTTGTTAGAATTTTATCTAACAAATACGTCTCTTGGGTATTTAATACAATCTGGAAAAACGTTTTACATCTATGTTATGTAACAAGATTTGTCGTGTGACAAAATTTCCAGCCTTGTGCATCACAGTCTATTCAGGATGGATTCAATATTAGCCATGTGATCCTAGCCATGGTACGTAGAAAATTATCTGTAGAACCACCAGAGGAGACTAAGACTTGGTAGTTCAATTTAGATTACAAATTCACACCAAATTTCAGTTTGGCCAATCAAGATAAATATGTCTTTCAAAAAAATTAGTTAGCAATTTCATTTTTAATTATGGCTATTTAAAGATAATATTGGGGGCATTTTAACTCGCAAACTGTAATGTGACACCTTTTTCATTGAACCATGCTAAGACGTGTATTTTAGTTGTGATAATGTTTCTGTGATATTTTTAGTAACTCAAATGTCATTGATAATTGGTCAATTGATAGAATAATTACCACCATAAAAATTGTTAGTTGACCCTGGTCAAATTTTATGGAGTGTGTCAATATATATTTCTGGTATCCATTGAAGAAATCAAAAATTTTGAGACCAGGAATATTTCTGTTCCTGTTTATTTCAACCATTCTTATTGATAAAGATACAAGAGAAACCATTGTCACAATGGACCAGCTTTTAAACATATTTTATTTCCTTTTTCCAGTTCTGGCATTAATACCGGTAAACTCTTTCCAAATAAATGGAATATCTTAGAAAACAGGTTATTAAATGTTTTGTTTATATTGTTGTTAATCTATTCTGTTTTGTTTCTGTCATTTGTTATTATACATAATGTAATTGTTGCTCTGGCTTCATAGAATGTAAAAATACTGTATAATTTCTTGAAACATGAATGTGATATCTAACCACAGATACTATGTAGCATGATGTTAAAATGGCCAGAAGTACTTTGCCTCTAAAGATTAATGAAATTCTTTGCCTATAAGATTAAGGAAGTTCTTTATCTTTTAAGATAAGGGAAGTTATTTGCTTCTTAAGATAAGATAAGTTATTTGCCTATTAAAGATTAGGTAATTTCTTAAACTCTTCAGATTAAGAAAGTATTTTGCTCTTAAGATTTACTATGTTACTAAATTTAATTTTTCTGTTACTTAGAAATAGAAGGTTGTGTAATTAAAAATTCCATAATATTCATTATTATCATGTATATTTCATTTATTTTCTTTCAATGAATTTTGTTTGATAAAACTTGATTAAAGGGACTTAATCATCTCAATGGTTGCTTTACAAACTGAGAAGTCCATGACCTTTTTGCAAATGAAAAACTGACTTGTGGTTTGTCTGTAATTTTATGAAAGGATAGAAGGGACATCAATTTGTGTAATATTATTTGTTTTTGGATTTTTGGAGAACATTAACAACATTCTGAATATTTGAAATGACCCTAGCCCATTCTATTGTTTTCAGTCAAAAGCAAACCTTAGAAAGTTAACTCTCTTTATTATCAGTCAACTGTGTATTTTGAATTGCATTTTTTTGTTTAATTTTGTCATATTTTTTCCACAATGTTTAATTCTATGTCATAGTTTGATTTGACAATGTATTGAGCTCTTTCGATGATTTCAGCCTGAAATCTTTTCGCTCCTTTATAAAAACAATTCACATGAACCAGGACAAAGTATAATTTGTTTTGTAAAACAAGTACAGTGGAAGTGTGAATTGTATTTAAAGGAGAGCATTTTGCTTGATTAGCATTTACCCATGACATTGGCCAATAAGTACAAACTTTTTTCTGAAAAAGTTTGATGCAATTTGGTTTGTTTCTTTTATCATTTTTATTTTAATGAAATGTAATATTTTGTTCATAGTTTTTCTTTCTTTTTCTCATCAAGGTCTGACAGAAACCAAATATGAAGGTGAAGGTCGTCATGTTCTCATGAGTTTTGATTTTTGAATTTCTAAGATCGCAGATTCTCATATGGGCATTTTGTTACACCTTGAATATGTGCAATATTTAAAAGCGGGTATATTAGCTACTCTGATTATTATAATGATTATCGAACTCATGTGTCGAGTTTTACCAGAACTTTATAAAACCATAATAAAATATACTTAAATTTCTAGAATCTTCAAGAACTTTGTGTAGATAATTTAATTCATTTTTTCTGCTTAACCTTTGTTCTATTCGTTCTATTAATATATTCACTTATTCTTAGTTATATGCCACCGTAAAACTCCATTTCATTTCATTTAGTTAAAGGCCCGACATAGTCATCTAAAATAAAAATAAATTTTGAATCATGTAGTTAGTAGAATGATCAATCTTTTAACAGAAATGATCATAAGTTATAGTTATAATGCGTTAAGAAATCATGAAATACTCATGTCATTGTTTTTATCACTTGCAATTGTTATCTGTTATATTTCAATAAACGTCAACATATGCTTTTATTCCATTAGTATCATTACATTAGCTCTTACGATGTTTGCTGGTATTACTTGTCGTCACTGTTTCTTCCCAGCTATAACAAATGCAATCATTAAAGGGTTTTTATTCCAGCATTAAATTGCACCTTTCCAAATTCAATGAGACGTCTTTTGTCTGTTTTGTTGGAAGCATATTTTACAATTTGTGACGACAGCCAGTTTATGTGGAATTGCTGGAACCACAGAGGTCTTAATGAAAATTGGAATGATGCAAATTAATTCTATAAGTGTACCTGATACACAACCAAAATAAAATGTTCGCCGAGGCTAGTGATCCAGTACCATCTGTGGTATGACGCTGGTGACAAAGAGCGGAATCCAACAGTCAAAATCAAATCAGGCATAGTGAAGATGTTCCTCCACCTCATTTCGCAAACAAATGGTAGCCTCATCTGTTGTTTGAAAGGTTCGATATTGATAGAATGACGAACCCCATATCCATATGTTCTTAAGCAAATATATTTTTCTCAGTCGTAATCAGTGACTCAGTGGAACAGTCAGATATAATTTTAAGATATTAACTGAGGGATAACTTTTTTCATATCGTGCATAAAAAAGGTATTGTGTCCCTAATCACCACCAATCTGAATTGTTAAACCAATCTGTTAAATCCAAAGATGGTTGAAAATTATCAATTCTCTAATAACTTGAGCTCTGGATCATCCAGTTATTGTTGTGACTATAATGTAAAGGGTTAGTGAGTCTCGGTGGTTTGGAAAGCACGCAACTTTTGTCTCTGAGCGTCGTCCGTTCCAGGATTCTTTCTGCAAATTCACCTTACAGAACAGAAGCAGATCGCCGCTGAAGAATTTCAAACACTTGTCTCGCAAAGCAAGGATTTGAAGGCTTCAATTTTGATAGAACGTTGTGAACACTATTAAAACTTCGCTTTAAAAATACCAGGTTCTGAGACGAAGATTAAAAATCACTTTTAGGCCTACATTATATGTATTCTGTTGAGCTTTTACCAGTAAAAAAATTGTAACCAAACATAACAAGCACAGCTTCAGGAGCCAGATACACTGTTAGAAGTATCTGTAAAATTACAAATAATTTGATAGTAAAATATATAGGCTACAATAGAAATGTTTTTTAACAGGAAAAAATATTTTTACTTCTTCATTGTTAAAATACTCCCTGTAACTTTGCTGCTAGTCATTTTGTATGTAAAATTACAGGATTACTTTTTCAG
This sequence comes from Lottia scabra, assembly GCA_029955415.1. Lineage (NCBI taxonomy): Eukaryota > Metazoa > Mollusca > Gastropoda > Lottiidae > Lottia > Lottia scabra. The sequence goes on along the minus strand of JARJEI010000013.1, from coordinate 1,135,256 downwards.
TAAAACACTAGACCCACTGCTTACATGTTATTTTTCCTTGACTATGCCATTGAACAGAATAATAACGGTATCACCTGTGTTGTATTGATGTAGTATTCAGTATAATACAGACATATAAACCTGTTGGTAATTGTAAACATACCGTATTTGGGACATTATATATATAGACCATGTCACCACTTGTCTATAGTGACTAAAGATAAAATAGTATAGTCTATACATGTACCTTAGGCTATATATAGATAAATATGAGTTATTTAGTTATATGAATGGGTAGCTACTGATAACATTGCTTGTTTGTGGTTGTCAAGCCTTTTTGTAGTAATCAATAATTGGAAAAAAAATATAGCAGGAAACTGAGTAAGCTAAGGTTGATCGTAATATAGTGCTACAGTGAATAATTGTGACATTTTCTCAGGTAGGGTAGTGGATTATTAACATTGGGAACCAGCCTCAAGTGTCGGATTATACAGCATTGGACGACTGGCCGGATGAAATGACAAAAACAAATTATTTGTATAATTTCTAAGGAAAAATATAGGTCATTCATATTTCAAAAATTAAAAATGGCAATCTATTTCAATTAAGATTGACCTTAAGTAAATACAAACAAAATGTATTTATATCTGAAAACGAAAAATAAAATAGTGCGTGTAATAGTATATGTGATGCTTGGCCTATTTCTATATAATGAATGTCTTGTGTTTTGGTATCAACAATATTTATGGCCGTCTTTACCTGAGAAAAGGTAAGAATTTTCTAACAAATTTCAAGAATCATCTTCGTAACAATAACAAAATAACCGATCTCATTATGGAAATATATTTGGTGAAATAATGAGTTTCATAATATTATTCTGTCCTATATCTATGCCTACTAAGTAAATAACATGAAACTAGGTCAGACAGAAAGTTTCGTAAGGTAAATAATAGATACAATATGCATAAATAGAAATAAGGTTAACGATTGAAATTGAATATAACTATATACAAAGTTTTGTTTTTCATTTAATGAATAATGCCCTTATTGGCGTAGTGAGAACATGATCCAATCTTGATGTAATCTACAGTAATTTATATTTGTCGAATAAGTCATTATATAGGCTTGTTTAGGCCTAATGTTTGCAATATTGATAGGAATATCAATAATATCTCAATTCGTAATGAAGTGAATACACGTAGTTTTGAATGACTATAGAAAGAAATCAAGTATGTATGATTCTACGTGTAGATATATTGATTACTTTACTCAGGTTGATTTTTATACGCCTACATAAAATGGGGGCGTATATCGTCGATCGTCACCCATGTCCACGTCCGTCCACAATTGCTCGTTAACACTTTACGCAGGCTAAGATTCTCGAAGGATTTTAATGAAACTTGGTGTGGGTATTCGTAATCACCCAAGGATAAACCCTATTGAATATCAGCAATATCAAAAAATATTTACTATGAGTTATTGCCCTTGTTTGTAAAAACTCATTCAATTTTTAGCCCGTTAACACTCTAACTAGAAGGTACATTTTTGATGGATTTTGATGAAACTTGGTGTGAGTGATCGTATTCACCCAAGGATAAACCCTATTGAAAATCAGAAAAATGTTTACTACATTCTCATTAAAATCAGACCCTAATTTCGTTTCGTTTGGTTTTTTAAATTCTGTTTTTCAAGCACTATATTAGGGTCTAACCACGACGTGCATGAAATAATGTCTATTTAAACTCTGACCTAACCATAATGGCTTCTATTTTACCCAATTAGATCACAATTCTTGACAGATTTTGATGAAACTTGGCGTGAGTGTTCGTAATCACCCAAGGATAAATCCTATTCAAAATCAGCAAAATCGAAAAATATTTACTATGAATCATTGCCTATGTCGTTGAATATCAGTTAAAGCAAAAAATATTTAATAATTAATATTTATTTTTAAAAATTAAAACATGGTATGTGCAGTGTTGTTATTTGTAAAAGCTTTAATTTTTAAACGATTTTTTTTTCAAACACAGCTGCCAGTGGGCGTATATTACTTTGCCTGTTTACTACCATGTTTACAACCAAGTGGGTTGGAAGTGGTTATCGTTCAAATCTTTTCACTTTATCTGGTAGCCTTGTAGCATTGTGATTGTCCCCTAGACGCTACATATAGTTTACTAGGTCAATAGTTTAATGACGCCACGTTACAAGCTTTAGTTTTGAGTGCCCCTGAGCGGAAGGACCAAGAATGACCACCATCCCATTCTTATTCTCAGGTGTAAGTGCTTCAGAAACACACAATACCTGCACTTCTGGAATGTACCTTCTGGAAATGATATCTTATCTCACCTGTCCAAATCTTAAAATTATAATACATGTACACTATTAATGTTATTTTTTTAACGTTGTCGTTCGTTGTTTTCGCTCTGTTCATGCTTTATCAAGAATGCATATAGGTTATGACGGTGGAACCCAAATGAGTCGTCTCATAAATTAGCGTTGATATATTTCAGTGACAGAAATCTGGTAGTTCTATTTGTTGCCGACCCTCAAATACAAGGGGAATATTTCGAACCTATGTTCCCAATAGGAAGTATAAGCAGATGGGATGCTGACAGGTGGGTTTAGATAAACCTTGTATTGCCATGATCGGCCAATTACAGGTACAGTATATGCAAATTTTGTGGCTGCAGGAAAGTTAACAAACTTACAAGGGGGAAAGCTACCATAGATTAATTAAATTTATACCGTGATAGTTTATAAGAATATTACCAGATTCGTATTCACAGTTGGGCAAAAGGGGGCATAATGCCTCTCGGGAAAATTAGAGTGTACCCTAAGAAAAAATTCTGACGGTCACGGTCTGACCCATTACAATGACACTATCACTGCATTGGCCTTTCTATTGGTATATTATGGCATGGGTCTGATACACTACTTGAGGTTTTTGATAGTATTCTCTTATTAAAAGTACGTACATGTTTGACCATTCTTTAATAATGAACATTAATAATTCGGTTTATCACATTATAGGTATCTAAAAAAGACATTTCAGTTGGTATATCACTACAGTCAACCAGATGTTGTGATATTTTTGGGTGATTTAATGGACGAAGGTGAACAGGCTACATCTGAACAATATGATACTTATTATAATCGCTTGATGGATATCTTTCAGTTAGCCAGACAGTCAAAGGTATGCCACAAAGGATTTCATTCTATTTCTTTATTCTAAATATCATCTAAAAACTTCCAGAACTTGTCTGATTACAACCAGTCCGAACTTTCGTCAATTTGCTTTGTCCTTTTTGTACGTAGCGACAACAGTAAAGTCTAACAACGACCTTAATTCTTGACTTTCAATCCTACTGTTGACCTTTGCCTTTTGACCTCGGCTTTAACCAATCAGACTTTTGTCCTCTCCAGCACTGGTACTATGTCACGCAAACAACGTTGCTGAAACAAACGTTGAGAAAATTCAAGGTAGTCAAGTCGAAACGTTTCTGATAAAATGCGAACGAAAGCTTGGTCTTATATTAATTAAACAATTAATTGGCACCAAGCTCTAGTTACAGTTACATGTCTCTTTTATGTTTTTTGACCAATGAGATTCATTGAGGCGAAATAATGCAAAGTGGGGATTCTGGGGTTCTGGATTAACCAATGTTTAGTAATGACCTTCTTCATAACGAAGGCCTAACTGAGAAAACAAAGTACATATTCTAGAGATCAAATAAACCAGGGTGCACCTATCTGGAACATTGGTTTTATTAATAAGGGTATCAAAATCCCTCTCAAAAAAGTAAGAATATTAAATTTACGTCCCGTTACCAGTAACTTTGAACTCAAATTCTGAAGATTCTGGAGTACAAATTAAATTGACCATGTTCTTTTAGGTGCAATATATTGCAGGGGACAATGATATAGGTGGAGAAGACAATGATATAAGACTTCCAGATAAAGTGAAGAGATTTGAACGATACTTTCAACCCACTTATGGTAATAAACAGGTGTCGTTTATAGATATCATCAAGGTAAACAATATGATTTTTTTGTTCAGCAAAACAATGGCGTACCATATAGATAGAAAGCTGTGTCGGCTATATTGTTTATATTGTAATTATAATATCGATACTATCTACTTTAAAAAATATGTTATTCATTTGTACAATACATTATATGAATCGTAACTAATGGTATAATGCGTTGTTCATTATTGCAATTTGAATAACTGTAAAGATCAAGAATGGTATACTAAAGGTTGATTATTGTAATTTGAATAACTGTAAAGATCAATAATGTTATACTAAATGTTCATTATTGCAATTTGAATAACTGTAAATATAAATAATGGTATACTAAATGTTGATTATTGTTATTTGAATAACTGTAAAGATCAATAATGTTATACTAAATGTTGATTATTGCAATTTGAATAACTGTAAAGAACAATGGTATAGTACATGTTCATTATTGCAATTTGAATAACTGTAAATATCAAGAATGGTATACTGCATGTTTATTATTGCAATTTGAATTACTGTAAATATCAATAATGGTATACTAAATGTTGATTATTGCAATTTGAATAACTATAAAGATCAATAATGATATACTACATGTTGATTATTGCAATTTGAATAACTGTAAAGATCAATAATGGTATACTAAATGTTCATTATTGCAATTTGAATAACTGTAAAGATCAATTATGATATACTACATGTTGACTATTGTAATTTGAATAACTGTAAAGATCAATAATGTTATACTAAATGGTCATTATTGCAATTTAAATAACTGTAAATATCAATAATGGTATACTCAATGTTGATTATTGCAATTTCAATAACTGTAAAGATCAATAATGATATACTACATGTTGATTATTGCCATTTGAATAACTGTAAATTTCAATAATGGTATACTAAATGTTGATTATTGCAATTTGAATAACTGTAAAGATCAATTATGATATACTACATGTTGACTATTGTAATTTGAATAACTGTAAATATCAATAATGGTATACTAAATGGTCATTATTGTAATTTGAATAACTGTAAAGATCAATAATGGTATACTAAATGGTCATTATTGCCATTTGAATAACTGTAAAGATCAAGAATGGTATACTAAAGGTTGATTATTGTAATTTGAATAACTGTAAATATCAAGAATGGTATACTGCATGTTTATTATTGCAATTTGAATAACTGTAAATATCAATAATGATATACTGCATGTTGATTATTGCAATTTGAATTACTGTCAAGATCAAGAATGGTATACTAAATGTTCATTATTGCCATTTGAATAACTGTAAATATCAATAATGATATACTGCATGTTGATTATTGCAATTTGAATTACTGTCAAGATCAAGAATGGTATACTAAATGTTCATTATTGCCATTTGAATAACTGTAAAGATTAAGAATGGTATACTACATGTTGATTATTGCAATTTGAATAACTGTAAATATCAAGAATTACATTTTACAGCGTACTGCTCATGTTACACAATACACAGTATGTTAAAATTGATCAATATAAACATAATTATGGCTTATCGAGATCATATTTTTCTGTTTCATTTGTTGACGTTTTCACTCAAATATAAAATATAGTTTTATTTATAGCCTGTATTAATATGTGAATTTTTCAGTTTGATTATTTGTTGTATTCAAAATGGAGGACTGACCCATTAGTGGTTAATACAAGAAATGACTCGTCAGCATTCAAGATGATTATTTCTCATGAAACTTTACTAAAGAGAACCAATAACAAAACGGTATTATACATCTCCACGTCTTTTAAAATGGACAATAGAATAATATTAACATAATTGACTGTTCATATTTGAGCATATTTATTTGGAGACTTTGTTGATAAAATCTACCCAGGAGAATTGGAAAGACACTACTGATTCTAAATAAGCGTCTTACTTGGACTTGCTACTCGATCACGATCTTTGTGTCCGACTTTATAACAAACGTGACGATTTTGATTATCCTATTGTTAAATTTCCATTTATGTGCAGTAACATACCTCAATCACCAGCTTAAGGCGTGTATGTTTCAAAGCTCATCCGCTAAATTTTTTAATTTATTCCATTATATTCATTTATTAAATATTCTGTAATTGGAATTATTATAGTTCAATTGTTGTTTGCTTATTTACAGATGGAGCTAATTCATGACATTAAACCAAACATTATCATCTCTGCACACATGCACAAGGTAATCCTATAAAGTTACATGAAATTACATGAAATAAAATGTATTCCAAAACCCTGCTTATCTGCTCCTGGTTAGCGTCAAGAAAGAGACACTGACTTTATACTTCAAATTATTGGTATTTGCAACGGGCATAGTCTGTAGTGGAAAGGCATCAGAACGACTCTTTTTCATGGCAGAGATCCTGACCTTCATTACTTCATTATATATTATAACGGGTTTTGAAATCACAAGGTCTGATAAAACATAATAAAACATAATAATATAACAAAACTATAGAATATATCGGGTAGTCCCAAAATAAACGCCCCCAAGTTTGACGGCAAGTATCTCAGCTGCTGATGAGCTGATCTCTTTCAAAATTCTCACATGCTATTTTGTTCTGGGCAGTACTGGTTCAATTTTTATTCGATGACTCATATTTCCAGGGTCTGACAAGGACATGTTGAAGTAAATTTGTGATGGATTTTGAAAGAGATAGGTTCACCAACAGCTGAGATACTTACCGTCAAACTTGGGAACATTTTATTTTTCGACACACGATATATTATGATAAAACACAATGCTATAGAATAAAATTATGTCAAACGATGAATAAAAATATGATTTATATCAGAATGAAATTAGAAAAAATAATGAAGCATTACATTGTATGATTCCAAGATATTTTATGTCTATTATAGTCTATGCAATACAAAGCCAAATTAGAACATGGTGGTATGTGGGTTAACAGTTTTAACTTAAACTATATCAATACTTTTATTGATGTTAACGTCAGTAATCCGACCAATATCAACGAAATAATGGTTCCAACTTGTAGTTATAGAATGGGAGAATCCAAAATGGGATATGGTTTAGCTGTGATAAGTAAGTTAACAATAAACATTATTAAGCTTTATTTACCTGAAAATAAGTGTTGTAAATATACTTTTAACATCATTTCAAGGGTTGAACATTCCCAAAATAAGAGATTGCTCAAACTCTTATATAATGGATATAAACACCCAGCAATTTAGGAGGTGATATGATATGAAACACAGTGGCGGATTCAAGCCCCATTTTTTTTGCCCGACTGATGTCAGAACCCTCTAGAATTTGACATAAGGGATGTGACAAAAAATTTACCTCTGCATTGCTGAGCAATAAGGTTTTCTCGGATGACAATCAGTTTTCTGAAATGCTACCGGACTATTGACTGCTGTGTCTTTTTTTAACCCTGAACTCTGCCATTGGGTATTGGAGAGAATGCAATATCGATATTTTTCTGTTAATATATCAATATGCATAGATTCAGTCAAGGCTTTTGACGTCGGTGAAAACTGACTAACTAGTAAAATATGATGATTTTCACAATAAAAGGAACTGTGGAGACCTCTCGTATTGATGGAAAGCAGAACACATTTTATATTTACATCTTTATTCCGCCATTACTGTAACCGAACTATCTTACCCATTCACACACTATCATATTCATTCACTCACACTCATTAATATGCATTAGGCATATCCTAATAAGGTTTGTCACACCTCCCCCCTTAATCTAAATGTCTCCGACATTTCCAAATTTTAAAAACATAATATACATTAAGTACTGTACTGTAAACACAAATAAACTATTCAAAATAAATATTCTATAACCTTTCTTTGATTATTACTTTTCATTTTTTTTTTTTTAAAACATATCAATTAAATTTCAATGACATCTCCTCCCCCCTTAAAAAAAACTAGTTAGTCGATGGGTCAAAATGAACTTTAGGTTTAGGTATTCTAGAGGAACGTCTCGGTTTAAAAGTTTGGTCAGTGTCTACAGAAGGTTTTAATATCGATGTGGGTTTAGAGTTAAGTTCTTTGGGAGGTATAGTGTTATTCGAATCCTGATTCTGATCTGAATTACGAGTATAAGCCGGTTTTAAGTTTTTAAAATGAACTACAACTTTATGGTCAGATGTATAATCTATAATCTCGTACGTTACATCGCCTAAAACATTTATAACTTCGTATGGGCCTTTCCATCTATCCGCAAATTTCTTTGATTCGCCTTCATTATAAACCATTCTACGCAAGTAAACGGTATCTCCTAAATTGTAGGCTTCTCCTCTAACTTTCTTATCAAACCAAATCTTTTGACGTTCTGCTGCTAATTTAGTATCTCTATTTACTTCCTCAAAAACCACTTTTATACGATCTCTCAAATTTTTGGCATAAGTGTCCACAGTTTCAAAATGTGTCGGTGTATTTGTTCCAAATAAAACATCAATAGAAGTTCTAGGAATCCTTCCATAAACAAGCATTGCAGGAACATGTTTTGTGGTAGCATGTTTTGTTGAATTGTAAGCTAAACAAATAAGAGGAATATATCTGTCCCATTCAACAATTCGACCTTTAGCACACTGTTTAACCATTGCTGACAGCGATTCAGCTATTACTTTATTTGAACGCTCCACCTGTCCATTAAAACTTGGGGTGTAAGGAGGGTTTTTGGTTTTGCGAATTTGTAACATGTCACATAAATCAGTGATTAACCTTGACATAAAACATGCACCTTGGTCAGTGTGTATCACTTCAGGGATTCCAAAATGTGGTATAAAACGATCTATTAGAATTTCAGCTACCGTTTCAGCCTCTTGGTTAGGTACAGCATATGCTTCTAAATACTTTGTAAATTTACATTGTAGAACTAAAATATATCTTTTGTTGCGGGATGACCTTGGTAGTGGACCTTGGAAATCCATAGAAACAATTTGAAAAGGTCTCTGGGCTATAACTGGATGAAGAGGTGCGTTTAAACCTGGTGTTGGTGATTTTCGTAGAGCACATATTGAGCACGATTTACAATAATCTTTCACATCTTTACGCCACCCTGGCCAGTAGAATCTGTGTCTAATTTGGTCGAGTGTACGTTCTTCACCTAGATGTCCCGATGTTGGATTGTCATGTGAAGCCTGAAGAACATCATCTACTAGAGATCTTGGTATGGTAATGAGTAATCCGTTATTTCTACCATCTTGAGTTTCATCTTTTTTGTATAAGATACCTCTTTTAACACGTAAACAGTCTAAGATACGAAGATATGGTTGTAAAGATTGTGATGGTTTCAAAGGTTTTACTTTAGTTTTAAGTATGATTTGGATAACTTCTTGAATTAAAGTATCTTCCTGTTGAGCTACTTCAACAACTTGACTTGATAGTATTGACACGAAATAGTCTTTGGGGTGTTCTATGGCTTTTACAGCAAGAGATGTACTTCTATTCGATGGTTGTGTTTTGACAGGAATACGCGACAATGCGTCAGCATTTCTGTTATGTTTTCCAGGTCTATACTGTATTTCATAGTCGAATTCTTCAAGATCCAAACTCCATCTGGTCAATCTTGAATTTTCACTTTTAGAGGATTTGAGATAAACCAATGGTTGATGGTCTGTTAAAAGATAAAATTTCTTTCCCAGTAGGTAAGAGCGAAATACTTTAGTTGCCCAAACTATAGCTAAACATTCTCTTTGGATAGTTGAGTAATTGCACTCTGCTGAGGATAATGATCTTGACGCGTAGGCTATGGCGTGTTCTTTTCCTGATTGATATTGGGAAAGTACTGCTCCAATTGCAAATTGAGAAGCATCTGTTTGCAGATAAAAATCATTGGAGAAATTAGGAAATTTGAGTATAGGATCAGTTATCAAGCATTGTTTGAGAGTTTGAAAAGAGTCTTCACAACTTTTACTCCAGTAAAAATTAACGTTTTTCTGTGTTAGCAAATTAAGCGGTTTGCTTATTCCGGCAAAGTTTTCAATAAATCGTCGGTAATATCCAGCTAGTCCGAGGAATGATTTAATTTCGGTCACATTAGTAGGTCGTGGAAAATTTACAACCGATGATACTTTATCCGGGTGTGGTTTAATTCCAAATTGGGAAATCTGGTGACCTAAGTATTTTATTTCTGATTGTGCAAAAGAACATTTGCTAGGTTTTAATGTTAGATTAGCGTCACGGAGTCTATCAAAAACGATTTTCAAATCACGAAGGTGATCCTTAAAATTTTTGGAATAAATAACAATGTCATCTAAATACAATACACATATTTGCCATTGTAGGCCCTTTAAAACCAATTCCATTAATCGCATGAAGGTAGCTGGTGCGTTTACTAGTCCAAATGGCATACGACGAAATTGATAAAGACCACCATCTGGTGCGGCGAATGCACATTTTTGCATTGAATTCTTATCCAATGGAACTTGCCAATATCCACTTGCAAGATCAATAGTAGTAAATATTGAAGCTCCTGAAAGACTATCTAAAGTTTGATCCACTCTTGGAAGGGGATAAGCGTCTCTTCGGGTTACTTTATTAAGTTGGCGAAAATCTATACATATGCGAAATGTTAAATCTGGCTTTCTAGCAAGGACAATGGGAAATCGCCACGGACTGTCTGACTCTTCTATGATACCTTGTTGTTTCATATCTTGAATTTGTTGCGAAACTTCATCTCGTAAATGATATGGAATCCTTCTTAAAGGGACTGATATAGGACGATTGTCACCGGTATCGATAGTATGAAATGTTTTCTCAGAATATCCTAATTTTTTACCAGGTTCCATGAAGATGTCTTGATATTCTGAAAGTAAGTGTTTAAGTTGATTGCATTGGTTTGGTGTAAGGGTGTTGTTGTCATCTACCATCATCGATTCATCAAATTTGTTCTCACTTTTTGAAATATTTTGTTTGGATGAAGACATGATCTGTGTAGAAACTACTCCTTCGGATACATTTTCGATTTTATCTATTGAGCAAGCCCATGCTATTGGTTCATCTTTGTGTAACGATATTGGGTCATCTCCCATGTTCATCATCATAAGTGTTGCTGATTTGTTATTAACATTGGTTAGTGTCCGAGCTATCATGATATTTGTCTTCTCCGTTACATTACAGTTAGGTTCGAGAATAGCATCGTACGTAATTTTCTTATTCGTATTAACCGTCACTGGCAATATTAATTGTTCACCGGGTTGGATATTGACATTTTCACTAAGAGCTACTCTTGATACAGTTGGAGCACGAGGATCAGTTGTAACTGGTACAGAAAGATCACCTCGATTTGGGCAATGTATAATTACTTGACGTTTGGCATAATCAATGGATATGTTGTTTTTCACAAGAAAGTCTCTACCCAATAAGCATCTTTCGGTTAAGCTATCTACAACATAAAAATTGTGAACATCTTGTAGTCCATGGAAATCATACTGTATTGTAGCCATACCATAGAGTTTAAATATAGTTGCATTAGCAGAATGGATATTAGCATTGTCTGGTTTAAAATTTATTTTGCACGAATTTGGTAACCTATCATAAAACCATTTATTCATCAGAGAAACATCTGCTCCGCCATCTAGAAATGATTGTATTCGTTGACTTCCAAGTTTGATGGCTACACGTATTGGATCAGATCTGAATGGTATATCTGGTAGGTGTAGGGGTATGTTGTTACGATCATTGTTAACAGGAAAGGACTGGTTTGATGGACTTGGACACTGGTGCGCAAAATGACCAAATCCTTGACAATTGAAACAAACATCATCTCTAAAACAAACTCGTCTGTATGATGGTGGGTCTCTACGATTAAACCGTGGTGAGTAGCGTTGATTCCTTGGTGAAGGTTGTCTATTTCTATCTGGTCGTTGTTCTGGTTGATACCCGCTCTGGAAGGTGTCGCGTGAGCTATGTCTCGAAGCATGCCGGCGTCCATCTTGTCTATTATCTCTTCGAGAAGTACGGTGATCAGTTCTGTGATAATAGTCGTAATCGCCTTGTGTACGCCTTCGTTGATAACTGTCATCACGTCTATCTTTTCTGTATTGATTACGATATTGTGGTTCTTCGGAGTCATAGTTGGTGTTTTGTCTGGATCTAGAATTGTGTCTGTATCGTTGTTCGTCTGACGGCTCTCTTCTGAAATTAGGCTCTTCTCGTTGTCTCTGAGTATTCGTATCATTGTATTGTCGTGTATCTTCAGCTCTCGCTATAGTTGTGGTTGATGCAGCAAGTGTAGCTGATTCCATTTCATCTAATTTAGTTTTAGTTTTAGCAATATGTATTATCTTTTCTAATGATTTCAAAATAGTGTCATTGTGTTGAGAATGTTCATAGATATATCTTTTGACTTTTTCGGGAATAGTATTCATAAATCTATCTATCACAACAGTTTCTATCACATGCGGTTCAAACTCATAATGTTCACGGGCTAAAATTCTTAATCTAGCCGCATATCCTTCATAGGTTTCATCAGACTCCATGTGTGCTTCATTAAACAGAATTCCTTTGGTATGTTTATGTAACGGTCCAATAAATGTTTGATTTAACATTTGAATAATTGCGTCATAATCAGATTTAAGTGCATCGGGCATAATTTCCCAATTAGTTTTCGCATAACCATCTAACAGTAATGATAACACTTTACCCTTTTGTCCGTCATACAATGGGTTATCTAAAGCTCTGTGGACTTTAGTTAGCCATTCTTTTAAAAATATTTCGATTTGCGGTTCGTTGCCCTGAAAGGTGCCAGTAAATGCTTTAACTTTCCCATATAGATAAAGATGATCTCTATATGACTGTCGGTCACTACGATTAGAAAGTTGGTCCGAAAGAAGTTGAACTTCATTTCGCAAACGATGTTGTTCATTTTCGTATTGTTCAACAGTACCCTTATGTTGGCTTTCAAAACGTTTTAACGCTTCGTCAATGGTCCGTTGCCTATCGTCATCTATTTTAAATGTCAATTCCGCTAATTCTCTACGTAACTTTTCGACTTCCTTTTTAGCCATAATTAATATTGAATATTAACAATACTGAGGAATATATAAAATACAGGTTACAACTTACAAGTTATTACAATATGATACAATGTTGAACAATAATATCTTATCTAATACTAATAATGCCCCTCAACTTAATACTTTAACTGCAATATAAGACATACATTGAATGTATACATAAATAAATCTTCAAATATCAAACGCTATACATAATTGAAAAAAAATTTCTTGACCTTTTAGTTTAGTGTGGCTTATGCAAAAAGTAGACCTATTTCTTCAATGGAGTTCTAAACCTTGGGCCTTAGATAATAATGATTACTACCTGAAGACTGACATAAAATAAATATCAATATCAAAATAACAGTCTCAAATATAATTCAAATTATGCCTATTATTAACATAATATATGTTTAACACTCTCATTCACGGTAAGATAGAACAAAATAAAACATAAACACAGTTTACAAAACGATTTCTATAGATTCTTGAGTTCATCTGCCATCTATCAGTTATTTCCGGTACAGGTATTGTCACTGAGTGAAAGCACCGTAGTAGGTTCTGGAAGTATCCTGGGAGTGGTACTGCGACTGTAGGCCATTTTAATTCTTCATACACACATTTAGTCCAATATTTCATGGGAGAAATTATAAGTAAGTCACTGAGTGATGCTCACATATAGGCTATAGGCTTTGAAAAACTATGCACTATTCTGTAGTGAAGAAGATTATCTAGTATTATAATGTCATTTACTATTTGGAAAGTTAGTTTGGAAAAAATCAAAACATCATAATACGTAACCACGCTAGGAAGATCCAGTTATTTCCGTGTATGTAGTCCGGTCCTAAACTTCTATTTTCTTTACCATACGTTTGCATCTCGAGAAATATCCACGCTGTTCCATCGTTGAGAAATGTCTCTTGGTGGTTCCAAGTCAACTATCGGTGACGCCAATTATGTGGAGACCTCTCGTATTGATGGAAAGCAGAACACATTTTATATTTACATCTTTATTCCGCCATTACTGTAACCGAACTATCTTACCCATTCACACACTATCATATTCATTCACTCACACTCATTAATATGCATTAGGCATATCCTAATAAGGTTTGTCACAGGAACATTCTTGTCCATTCATGCAAGTGTAAATCTAACAGGTTCTATATAGTCAGGTGGCCTAACAAATTTTATGTTACCGGCCGGACAAAAGTACAAAATTTCGCATGGAGTTTCTCTTCGACCTATATTTTGATTTTATCCGTGGAACCCACTTCTCCGGTTCCTATTTTCCAAGATGGCCGCCAAAATTCAAGATGGCTGCCATAAAAACAGGAAATATCATATATCTGTCTGGAAAACAAAGACAGGAACCAATAATGTGTCAATTTTGGTTTTCTCAAGGTCACTGAAACTGATTTTGGCCAGAACATTATGCTCAGGTCAGTCATTTACAAGATGGCGGCAAATTTTCAAAATGGCCGCCTGAAAAAGTTGGTTAATCCGTATATATATGACAGATAATTGGAAAAAATAAACAAACAGTGTGTCAATTCAGGCTTTTTTGAGTCAATTAAATAGATACTTGTCATGACATTTTGCTGAGGTCAGAATTTTCCAAGATGGCGGCTAATTTTCAAAATGGCCGCCTGAAAAAGTAAGTTATTCCGTATATATGACTGTGAAAATCGGAAATAAACATAAGGTGTCATTTCAAGTATTTTGAGTCAGTTCAACGGGTACTGCTCATGAAATTTTGCTGAGATCAGCATTTTCCAAGATGGCGATCAATTTTCAAAATGGCCGTCAATAAAAGAAGGTTATATTATTGTCGATATTTCTTGAATTGGGTCAGCTATGAACCTGTTCTCAATGACTAAGCATTGTGCCGCCTTGTGAAATTTTTAAATGGATACCGTCAAAAATTTACAACTGTCATTATTTCTGGGTCTATGTTACGTATAAGTCTAATTAAAGGAAATAATAATTGTTTAATTTTGGGTAACTGGAATTCAAGGGATCAAATTACAAGTGGTTATAATTGCGGTAAAACAACATATACCGTACATCTTTAAGCTAGTATTTTTAAAGTCTTGGCATGAGTTTAATTCTTTCAAGCACAAGAACAGAAACAACCCTTCAGCACTTTTTCAAGAAAGTCAGCTTCGATTCAGCAGCATTCAGACATACTCAAGCCAACAGAAGAGCTTGACTTCAAGATAGCAGACGCATTACAAACCGTCTGTTGCATTCTCAAAATTTTGCATTAGCCTGATATCATTTGTCGAGGGATCTTTAACATGCACAGCCAATTAGCACATCGGTTTATTTACACCCACGATTGAACGCCCTTACCATGTCAGCCCCTCCGACCTTTATCACTGACGGGATTCATCCCTGGACGTTCAGGTTGGCGAGCATGCGTCTGACTCACTAAGCCACCGAGGTCCCCTTCATATCATTAACCCTTCATCACTGTCATGAGGTATTAGTAATGGACATTCATTACCTTTTAAAATCGCATAGGAATGGTCAGTAAATCAACCCTTATCTGATGTCATGTGAGAGTCTACGCTGTTGTGTTACAATGTATCATCCCCTCAGCACGTCAAACAAATTCATGCTCAGTGTACAGTGTATTGTTTCATTTAACACTTCTCACTGGTCAATGTTTTGATATAATGTACAACAAATGTTCTGTTGCAACCTTCTGTTGCATTCTCAAAGGGATAGCCATTGTCCAGATACTGACGCCGGGTAGCAGAAGAATATTCCTTGAATATGGAACAGGGGAGTGTTGGTTCCATCTGTAATAGCAGGTTACAGGTCGTCTTGACCTAGTGTATCCTGGGAGCCTCACAGTGATTGCACAAGCCAACAGCTGGAACGATGTGTCGCCGTCGTTGCTGTGCTATCCAAAAAACTTGTCGAACTTTCTTCGCCTTGATTTAAAATGGAAGAGTTGTCCAGTTTTTTGTCTGGACAGCTGAAAGGATCATTGACAGATTTAAGATAAGACAACAAACTGGATGAACTCTTGCTTGCTTTCAGGACTGGAAAGAACTTCTTCTACATAGCAGCATGTGAGGTTGCTGCAGGTCAAAGGTGCTTCCAATGTTCCTTACTGTCTCACAGGTTGTATCGACTTTCGCAGACTGTAGAAAGATAACAACCTGGATTGCATAGAAAGCATTCCTAGAGGTTACAGCAGATTTCCACCATTCTGTCAAGATACCAGCAACCATTAAAAGATTTCTCGTCTTACTCTATACGTACACAAAAAATAAGTTCAAGAGAAAACGATGATCTTTGGAACACAGGTAGCTCTTGTTCAGCACTCTGTCATCTCTATGCAACTGGAGTTCGGTACAAATTGAACAACTCTACAAGAAGCTCCAAAATCATTCATTGTTGATGAAAGAAAAGCAGCACTGGATGCAATTTTGGGGACGAATGCAACACATTTTGTTTTATAATGTTAAATCGTACAGTAAACACGCTCCATCATTTACTTTGTACTGCCCTGACTAGGATATGTGGCAACATAATTCAATATAGCTGTATCTACAGTAATACAAAGACTAGGATTTGGTGCAACATGTGAATAAATTACATAGAATCTGAATTTCAAGTGACTCCTTATTCATATTCACAACATAATATCAAAGTTACTATGTGACACATTTGGTGCTCGTATCACAACATGCACAATGCCTTCATAAACGGGACTATGACGCTACACTGTTACTGCTATAGTTTTCAGGAATTCTATATTCAATATGCCAATACAATGTTTTGCATTCCATTGGTCATCCAAGCGTGTAAAGAATTTGTAAAATCTGGCTGCAAACAAGCGTGTACAGTACAGTCTATCTTTTTTGCCCTATTATGGGCAGCCATATTGAAAATTGGCCTCCATCTTGGAAATGGCTGATCTTGTTAAAATATCATGACCATTATATGTTTAAGTGATCCCTAAAAAACTTTTTATTTGTTCATTTCCAATTTTCAGTCAGATCTACGAAATCTTTAATTTTTAGGCGTCCATTTTGAAAATTGGCCGCCATCTTGGAAATGACTGACCTGAGCAAAATATCATGACCAGTATTGGTTCCAGTGAACTTGAGAAAACCAAAATTGACACCTCATTTGTTCATTTCTCTTTCTTCCAGCCAGATATATGATATTTCCTGTTTTTTATGGCGGCCATCTTGGATTTTGGCCGCCATCTTGGAAAATCAGAACCAGAGAAGTGGGTTCCACGGATAAATTCAAAAAATAGGTCTATAAGAAACTCCATGCAAAATTTGGTACTTTTGTCCAGCCGGTAACAATAATCTTGGAAATTGTTGTTAAGCCACCTGACTAATAGCGCCAAATCAGCTGCAAATAATGACTAACACTGTAACATCATATCTCATAATTTGAAAACTGATATTGGCCATATTTCATACAACTATGTCAAACTTGTTATGGATGAGTTACGTTCTTGGTAAAGATTATATTTACTTAACAAAATTTTTTAATTTATGTGACCGGTGTACATTATTTATGACTCCCCAGGTTTGAAAACTTCTCTACTTTTCATTTCAGGTAATGACAAGAAAATGAAATATACAGTTTTTTGGTCACCAAGTCGATTTCGGAGTTTTCAATTGTACATTTGTTTTGTTATTGTTATTTTTGTAATTTATATTTTCATAAAATTATGCCAATGGTGGACTATTTGTAAAACACATTTTTGTCCGAATAAACATAAATTTCGAAGATGATAAATTATTGTATTCATGGTATATTGAACTTTTCTGTTACATAAAAAAAAACAAGAACGAGGGATCCATTAAGTGTACTACTATTATGAACTTGGTCATTTGATTAGCAATATAATTTCCTATTGGTTGAGAAAGTTAAAAAACGAACTTGTATACAGAAATTACCCAAAAACAGACATTCCGTTAAAAAAAAAGTTTCTTACTTTCAAATAAGTACCAATACAAGAGTACATGTATATTTATATAAAACATTGCACAAATACAGCACATAGATACAACCTAACAAATATTACTATTACAAATAACAAACAAACAATCAATAACAACATTATCGTGGCTTCCAGTGAACCACAACAAGCTCAATACATGCTAGTGAAATATGCATTAATTTACAAAGACGCGAATAGACGAGGTACGTTTTCCGGTCCGATGTCTTTCCCAGGATTATCGGTACAGTAGAAAAATAAGCAAGAACCATACCAGACAGGACACCGTATCCCGTATATAGAAGCATTGGCCAATGCCACAAAAAGAGAAAGTAATACAATTTTAACAATATTTCTAGCTAATTGAAAATATAATACCTTTATATTACTGAGAAAAGAATGGAAAAGCCAATGTTAAACGACTAAATTTAATTCTGTTTTTCAAATCACTATCACTATCAATCTCTTTGATTGTTTGATCTGTTTTTTTCTTTTTCATCTGAGAAAAAAATTTACCTTACGTAATGCCCATGTAATAATTTTAAGTCACAGACCCCATGCCGTTATTCTAGTTTAAATATATTTGGCGTCTAAGAATTTTTTTTTCCAAATAATACATTTGTATATCATTTCAGCCTCTAGAATGTTTTGATAAAATAGTCTATACACCTTAAAAAGCGGTGCTAAATATTAACCTATTATTGGCTTATATTTTTATACAATTATACTGTTTCCCATAAAGTAAATGTAGATAAAGAAAGCACTAGCACTAATATAAAGTAACCACTTAAGTTTACAATCAAAATGCATTCCGTACATTTACTAGAGTCCTCTAATATGAATAACAATTGTCTACAATGAATAGAGTAGATATCCAGTTACTATACAAAAAATATAAGGATAGAAATATTACCCTATATGAATTTATTAACTTTTCACTACACCAGTTTCACATAATCATCTCCTTTTCCATGGACTGACTATGTCCCAATTGTTTTTGTTGTAAAAGCCTAATTTGAAGTTTTACACTCAAGCAAATCATTCTTTCCTCGTGAATCTTTTGACAAAATTCTGAATTCTTCTTTTCTAATTCTTCATTTTCTATGATGAGTTGGTGAAGAATGTCTTCCAGATCTTCATCGTCATCACTATCGTAGCTACTGTCAGATGAAGAGCTCACATCTTCCAGATCTGAATCGTGACGGAGATATTGAAGCTCTTGAATCTCCTGATGAAGTCTCTCTATTTCTTTCTCTTCAGTTTTAATTTTTTGACGCAGTTCATCACTTATGATCATCATTTCCTCCTGTTCAAGCTTCAGAGCATACTCATCTTGGACAAGCTGCTGATACTCCTCGTCATTCTCATTCTCGTCCCCAACTTCCTGGTTACTGTCACTTCCCTGCATATTCTGTTTTTCTTCTTCTTCCTGCTTAAGACCCAAAAGTTCTATTTCCAAAGCTTTCAGCTCTTCTCGACGCTTCCTCTTACGATCTTCATCTGCGCTATCCTCGATCTTTTTGGGTACAACAGGGACAGCTTTTATAGGCTGCAAAGGCTCATGAATGCTGGTTTGGGTATTCAAAGGTGGATTTGGAGCTTGTTTCTTTTTGGAAGAGCCTTGTCTTGGAGTTTCAAAAGTGACAGTTTTTCTGGGCTCCTCCTCTACTGGTTTTGGGTCGGGTATCTTTGATGCTGATTCTTGCGGTTTTTCTACCTTTTCTGAAGCAGTAATAGGAAGTTCCTCTGTATAGCTCTCTTCATCTTCTTCATCAACATCATCTCTGTTGTGCTTGTAATCGATCTCATCTTCATCCTCTAGACGATTATGTTTATAGTCAATCTCTTGATCAGGATCTATTTCAGATTCAACTTCTTTAGCTTCTTCTTCCTGAGGTGCAGCTTCTCCGGCAGCAACAGCTGTGTCTACTTCATCTGTTTCTTTTTCTTCAGATTTAGGTCTGTCTTCAGATTTAGATCTGTCTTCTACCTTTCGTGATTCAGTTTGCTCTTTTGAAGCAGTAGCCTGAAGTTTAAGTTCCACATCTTTCTTACGTTTCTCTGCAGCTTCAAGAGTCTTTCTGGCAAATTTGATCTTGCGTTTGAGATGAGTAACAACTCTTTGAACTTCCCAAAGTTGTTCCTCTTTATCAGCATCAGCTTTTCCAACATTGACCTCTGAGTGAAGCTGATTCAGTAGAGATTCTTGTTTAGCAAGTTCCTCTTCCAGAGCAGTTGTGTCTTCAGGGAGTTCAAGAGACCATCTGGAAGTAGCTGGTTTAAGAGGGGGGACATATTTCTTAATCTGTGTATCTTGGAACAATTGTGACGATTTGGAGAAGAGGATATTAAGAACTCTGTGGCTTATCTGCATTGTGGGGCTTAGCACTATGGAAACGTTTTGTAAAGTCATTTTGTTTTTCTTTTGATGTTGAATGATGTGGGTCATATGAACTATCATCCATGATAACAAAAGTCGATTACAGACTGGAAGCTCTGAAATTAGTTTAGAAAATTGTTCAACAAGTTTAGCTTCATTTTTTATTGTAGATGCCTCTTCAAACCGGTTCATAAGAGCAGAGGTCAATACAGGCTCTGGTAGGTCACGTAAAAACAGTTTTAATAGACTGGCCACAATATTTGGTTCATGTTCTTCTAGATGGGCAGGGTAACCTTTATTGTAACAGTCTTTCAGATGCTGGACCTTAGATTTCACACCAGAAATACGATAGATACCCTCACACTCCAACCCATATTCCTCAATGTAGTCAATACATTCACGAAATATTGCTGGCAATTCAATACCATCATGAGATTTGTTCCTTTCTACAGCTTCAACTAAAGGCACACCAAATATGGGCTGCACCTCATCATCTAACAGTTCAATTGTTTGTACTACAGTCACACGTTTAGGTTTCTTTTTGTCCTTAGACTTAGGCTTCTTCTTTTCTTTCTCTTCCTTCTTGGACTCCTTATCCTTTTTCTCTTCTTTACCACCTTTTGGAAATATATTCTTACTTGCTGGAAATTTAAAGCCAGGTTTTCCTTTTTTACCCTTATTTGGACTCTTCATATCATTAAGACCTCCATCTGATTCTTCTTCTTCAAAAACCATGTACCCTTTCTCCTTCTTTTCTTTCTTTCCATCTTTCTTCTTCCCATCCTTTTTCTTGTCATCTGTGATTTGAAAAGCCTTATCACTTTCTGGACTATCAAAACTCATCTTGGTTTATCTTCAGATGTTTGGAAATCCTCAATATTTATCTGAAAAGAGAAAAAAGATAACTTGTATAAAAAAAGATGAAATTTATTATATTTATTCCAGATCTTTGAAAGATCTATTGTTTATTCCAGTAAAGGTTTACTGACAAGAGTTCAGGCCAGGTTGCTCAAAAACCTTACCACAAACTTCACAATTTTTTTATTGAATTGAAATCTTTTTGTAACATTAAACAGAAGAAAAAATTGAGATATTTCATTAAACTTAAAAGTCTAAATTACTTCAAAAGCTAAGATAGTGGACCACGGCCATATACGCCTAACGAAAAAGTCAAAAAAGGAAAAAATTTAATCAGGATAAAACTTAACTTTCTCAAACCTTTCGATTTAGGTCAAATAACATCCATTTTAAGTTTCATCAAAATCGGTTGAAAACTAAGAGAGTAATAGCATATTTAAGATTTGGGGCAAGGGCAATAACTCTGCTTGTACCGATCGAAAATAGCTCAAATTCGAACTTGATCTTCGTTATCTGAATATATATACACATATCAAATTTCATTTGATTCTGTCAAAAACTCTAGTTTTTAGAGCGTTTACAAGGAAATGTTGATGGACGGACCGACGGATTTGGGGCAAGGGCAATAACTCTGCTTGTAACGATCGAAAATAGCTCAAATTCGAACTTGATCTTCGTTTTATGAATATGTATACACATATCAAATTTCATTTGATTCCGCCAAAAACTCTAGTTTTTAGAGCGTTTACAAGCAAATGTTGATGGACGGACCGACAGATTTGGGGCAAGGGCAATAACTCTGCTTGTAACAATCGAAAATAGCTCAAATTCGAACTTGATCTTCGTTTTATGAATATGTATACACATATCAAATTTCATTTGATTCCGTCAAAAACTCTAGTTTTAAGAGCGTTTACGAGCAAATGTTGACGGACGGACCGACGGACGGACCGACCGACGGACGGACGGACAGGGGTGACTACAATATACGTCCTCATAGAGAGATGAGGGCGTATAAAAATACTTTTTTTAGGTATGTTGTGATTAAAGTTTTTCACAACATGATGGTAGGATTAACTTACATTTGGCAGTTAAATTTATAACTTTTTTTTAAGATTAAGATGTTAAAATGTGGTAAATCATGCAGGAAAAATACCAAATGGTAATATTTTGAAATTCATGAGTTCTTAGAACAGGCATGTCAAGTTTCATCTGTTCTGAAGCATTTATTGAGTTTACAAAAGTTACAATAAGTTGACATAAAATATAAAGCTAAAACTTATGGATTGTTATGTAAGAGTTTAGTGAATTAGCCTCTGAATTTAAACTTTCTATGGCATAACAATTGTTTGTTTTAGTCTTTTTTAAAGAATAAATAAACAATTGTACTGGTTGAGTATGTGACAAAACTTTAAATAAACAATTTTAAAAATTGAGTAAATATGTCTGTACTGTCATTTACATTCAAGGCCAAACCTTTATATCTCATTTCCTGTACACTTATTAACATTTCCTTGATAACAATTCATGTTAAACTGAAACTAGACTAACATGACTCAGAAGTTATTTAACTTTAGTTTCCTTTTATTAACTACTCTAACAGGGCAATACAGGTCTTCTATAATAACTGAATTAACTCAACTACTTTTATACATTTTAAAGCAAATTTTTACATTCACTTTTTTTATTCAGTGACACTAGTTCATATTATTTCATTATATTGATGAATTATGACACAGACAGCATTAGTTTGCAGCATTACAAATTTCACTCAGACTTTTATTGTTTCAGCAATCACACTAACTAACACTTCTGAAAGTGATTCATCAATGACGTCAAAAGTCCATCAAACCCCTGAAGCTTTGATATACAATTATTACAATAAATTTTAATAGGGTTCATCATCACACTCAGTTTCATCAAAATCCATCAAGAATTATGTCTTCTAGAATGTTTACGAGTTAAAAATTGAACGCTTTTGGAGGACATGGGCAATAATTCATAGTAAATATTTTTCGATTTTTCTGATTTTCAATAGGGCTGGGCGATATACCGGTATCGCGATAAATACCGGTATAGGAATTTATATCGTTAGTAATATCGCCTCAAATAAAAATACCGAAATATCGCCATATCGTGATATATGTAATTATCATGATATATCGTCAAATTTTGGTCAAGATAAAGTCATTTTAACAGTATAACACATAACTTAATACTTTTAGATGTTTGAAAAAGATGTGTTTTTTCATGCTATTGAAGATTTGGTTGTTTTTGACAGATAATTACTGTTTTTCTTACATTTAAGATTTTTTGATAGAACAAAACATGAACATTTTGTTTCAAAAACCAGTAAAAACCCTTCTTAAAAATATCGCGATATATACCCATATCGTGATATATTAATGATGAATATCGTGATATCCACTTTAACCAATATCGCCCAGCCCTAATTTTCAATAGAGTAGGTGAAGTATCGGTCAAGAATTGTGCCCTACAGAGTGTTTATGAACAATTGTGAAGGGACCGACCAAACTATATATTAGTTTGTATAAAAATATATATGCATTATTTATATTTTGAAGATCACTGTGATGCAGTTAAATTTTTAAAATCTTTACAAATGTTGGAAAATAGACTTATGCATCTATCAATGTCATTTATCTAAAAACCGGGCTGTGGGTAGTCTGGTTAATGATCCTCTCCAGATGGACAAAAATATATTAAGGGGGATAACACACAATTAACATTGGAAAAAAGTAAGGTATTTTACTGAGTAAGTGTTTTTGTAAGTGAAATATGGTTTCAGGGAATCCTACAAACAAGAACAATCTTCCGAAAATTGAACTGGTAAAACTTCTAAGCCGTCTCAAGTTAAGGGTTAGATCAAAGGGGGATAATCAAACTAATTCACTTAACATTAAGACTACATTTAAACTAAAACTCTTCTGACAATAACTTAAAGGTTGGTTTAGGTCCTGGGTTTTCAACTTGGGGGGTCATGTCTCAGACTGGGGACATTTGGACATTTTCCAGGGGACACAAACTGAGCTATAGGCATAAAAAAAAATGGAATATTGTGTATTATCTGGGTAATGACGACTGCCAGCAACGTACAAAAAAGAAAATTTACTGTGACTTTATCGGGATTCCAAATTGCATGTTTTCAATGATTTCCGCTGACAGTTCAGGGGACATGGTCATTTCGTCGTGCGCAATTGGGGACACTTGAGAAAACCAGTTGAAAACGTAAATTAAAGGGAATTGTATAGCTTTTCAAAGACATCAATTTCATCTTTTAGAATGTTATGGGTATGCTACCGTAATATGGCAACATAGTAGATATTATACTAAAAGCTTTAAAAGCAATTAGTTACATTCATATTTGTCTATCGCAGTCTAAAGAAAGAAAGAAAAGAAAAATCTATATTTTACAAGGATAACAACTTAGGTTCCGTGCGGATCCTTTCTCCCAGCTGGTCCTTGGCCAAACCTCTTGGCATTGATCTTTCCCGGATTATCCGTACCCATTTACAGCTGGGCGGAATGGAATTATGAGTGAAGATGACTTATTCAAGGTCATCGGACTTTCACACCCTGGTCGAGAACCGAACTCTCAAACATAACGATCACTATTTTCCTCGTATCCAAGCAATTGACTGATGAACTGAAAAAACTTGCAGATGATTTCTTTGCTTAACCTATTCCGTCCTCTAATAGCCATTTTGCTGGAGTAAATTAAAAAAAATAACATGGCCCTATTTTGTTGGGATTCACAACATGTCTGCGGGGTTTTAAAAATCATATCTATTTACCTTAACTTAAATATCTACCAAACTCTACCAAAAGTAAAAGGGTCACAATTTTAAGTGATACAAATAAAACCAGAAAAGGCTTAGCTAAGCTGATGATGCCCAACACTACCTTGCCCTATGTTTTAAAGTGTAAAAATAACGTCACTTTCATCAAGACTCAAGACTCAAGAGACGACAGAGGCTGAAAGTGGAAAAGGGTCAGCATGTTTTAGACTATACATACAGTGGTAAATATACACTGCCATTATGTAAGCTGATAGGACTATGATTCTTTTGTTGTACACAATATTGGTGTCATCGCAAGATCTTTTATTAATAAATATAATTATACAACAAACACACCCCCCTCCCTTCTTAATTCTCCATCTGTAGGCTACAGAAGTCATACAGTCCCAAAAAGCCTGACACAACTATATGCTATAAAGTCCAGCAAAAATAAATGCAAAGATACATACCTTACAAATAACCTCATGATTTTTTAGAAAACATAACTATGAGGAAGTTGAGACTGAAATCAATGAATCATGGGCAAATCAAAATAGCAGACAAAATCGATGAGAATAAATTCGATGACTAAATGTTGCTTTCAAAGCAGAAGGTTACAAATCAAGGGGAATAATCGAATTAGTTTATTTCATCTTCAGACTACAATAAATCTTCCTTTCATATTGTCTCCACCAACATCGTTGCAAAATTATAGGTTTTGAAACTATAGACTAGGCCTAATTAAAAATCATTGAGCTATGATTTAGTGTCTGACCTGGATAAATCCATTTCACTTGAAATGTTGCAATAAAGCAAGAACCATTCTAACTGTAAAACTGGTGGTAGGCCCTAAAACGATTCTCAAAATTCATGTAAACAATTCAGCAATATTAACTTTATGTAGTATTATATATAATGAACTTTTCATAGGAAGGATATCAAGAAATAAGTAAATATCTTATAATGAAAATAGATACGTGTCTGAAATATTAGCATATCTTTCCTGGCACCACATCCGGTAGCCTACTTCTGCTCAATAATATTACATCTCTTGGTCAATTGGTAAAGTTCAAGGGAGGTAATTTTATAATATTTTAAATCACATTACGTGAGAAAACTCTGCAAAATAAAAGGTAGGACAGAACTAATCCTAGAAAACCCAATGACAGTCAAAGAGTCGAGTATGGTACAACTAGACCTTAGTAATGTTAAATTTACCTCCAGGCCTATGTGTATATTCTTGATTCAACTTGGTTTGTGTTTTAAACATTCATTTTGTCAAGGGTAGGCTAGTAAGCCCTACTTTTACAATTTGTAATAGATGACTTTCATATTTTCAGGGTGGGACAACGACATGTTGAAGTGTATTTGTGTGAATTTTGAAAGAGATCATAATAGAGCTACTTAAAGGAATACAACCTCTTAGAATGAACAAAAAAATCTAAATTTTCAAATTTGATCAATAAGAGTATATATTCATCATGGAACTTACCTGGTGGCTTATATATACAACAGATTACCTAAATAATCTGATAAATCCAGAAAACAATGTTTAGATACAATAATTGAAAAACCCTTAATCAAATTTAAGGCGTTTATTAGCTATTGATGGAAATTTACATAGTTTCGTGTTTTTTTTTTTGCATTCTGTTTGTATCCTTTGGACATCGTTGATGAATAAATAATACCCTTATTGACCAAGTTTGAGAATTTAATTTTTTTGTTCATTCTAAGAGATCATAATTATGGAGGTATAACGTTGCCAATATTGTCGATTGTGTGGCAACGTTAAAATACCAATGTCGTTATTACAAAATGCGTTTGTCAATGCTGCAAAGTACAATAATTGTCGATGTGTAAAAATGCAAAATGTATAAATATACTCTACAATTCAATGAAATGCCACACGAATGCAGCTAACAATTTACTCTTTGCATTATGCATTAGGCACTTTTGCATTATACATCCTGCATTAGTCACTTTGCATTACGCACCCTGCATTATCAAACCTTGCAGAATAGACTTCTACACAATAGAACGTATACCTTATATGTAATGATGACGTATATTCATTTGCATACGTAAAAACGGCGGAAATGTACGGAAATTAATAAATATGCATGCGCATTGATACATGTTCTTGTTGACATTTAAAGATGGGTTCTCCCTTAAAGATAAATATCGCTGTATTATTTCAAATTTTGAGTTTTGGGAATTATTTCAAATTGATAGTTAATAATTTGTAATATTATGTTAAAAATAGAAATCTAGGCCCAAATATTTCTAAAAGGGAGGGTTGGGGGTGGGGGGTGGAGTGGTGCAAACGTCCAATCAGGAGAACAGTTTAGGTAACCCTCTTTTTTCTCGAAAACTTTGTGAATTTTTATGCTTTGCAGTGGTGCAAATTTTATTGAGTTATTGCTTCCTGTATTGCTTCACGGGTGTCCATTAGAAGTCTTAAAATACGATTTTCTGGAGTCTTGGAACCCCCTCTAGAAAATTAAAAAAGAAACTCCCTGAAACGTTATTTCCTGACGAATTTAAGGTTTATTTGTATAGGGAATGCAGAAGAAAATGTCAGGAATAAGACACCTGGAAAAGCAAATTTCTGAAATATCTGAGAGATCTAGCCTAAACAATTTTGAGAACTAGACGCATGGAAACGCTCATTTCTGACATTTTCCATCGAATTTAAGGTTCAAAATTATTTGTATAGGGTCTGAGGAAGTTAACCTTGAAAATGTTGAGAAAAAGACGCCCACAAAATATGAAATGTCCTGACGAACTTGTGGGTTGTGGGATCATGGGAAGAAAATTTTAAGAAAAAAAAGGCGCCTGGATACTCAAATTCCTGACATCTCCCACCGAATTTAAGATTCAAAATTATTTATATATAGGGTCTCAGGTATGTCGCTTAAAAAATTTGAAAATTAGATGCCCATAAACAATTCCTGACATTTCCCGTTGAATTTAAGTATGAGAATGGGGGTGGGAGAAAATGCGCTTACGGGCGTCTAGTACTCTAATAAATTGTCAAGGTTAAGTCCCTCAGAAATTTCAGAATTGTGTTTCCAGGCGTCTAATTCCTGACATTTTCTTCTTGTAGTCCTGCAGTCCCTATATAAATAACCATTAAATTCGTCAGGAAATAACGTTTCAGGGATTCAATTTTTTAAATTTTCTAGAGGGGCTCCCAAGAAACCAGAAAATCTTATTTCTAGACTACCAATGGGCACCCTTGAAGCAATACAGGTAGAAATAACTCAATTTGAAATAATACAGAGATATTTATCTTCAAAGGAGAACCCATCTTTAAATGTCAAAAAGAACTTGTATCAATGCGCATGCATATTAATCAATTTCCGTACATTTCCGCCTTTTTTACGTATGCAAATGAATATACGTCATCATTCCATATAAGGTATATGTTCTATTGTGTAAGGTTTGATAATGCAGTGCGTAATGCAAAGTGACTAATGCAGAATGTAAAATGCTAAAGTGTCTAATGCAGAATGCATAATGCAAAGAGTAAATTGTTAGCTGTATTCTTGTAGCATTTCATTGCATTGTAGAGTATATTTATACATTTTGCATTTTTACACATCGACAATTATTGTACTTTGCAGCATTGACAAACGCATTTTGTAATTACGACATTGGTATTTTAACGTTGCAACACTATCGACAATATTGGCAACGTTATACCTCCATACATAATAGAACTACTTAACATCAAACGTGGGGACGTTTCATAATAGATGTCCAAGTGTAATTGATAATTCCATATACATGTTATTCACAGTAACAATGTAAGCAAAGCGTATGAAATACAATATTTTGATTTTTAATTCTTTAATTCAATATAAAATATTCACGAATATACATGTATTCATTATGCTTTGAAAACAACCTGAATCGTCGCAGGCTTAACGTCTGTACAAACTATGATCCAACAATATGATAAAAATGTACTGGCTATACTTTCAAAGAAAAATCGAAAATCAAACGATTAGTTTGAACAGCTAATGTTCACTCTGACCAAGTAGAAACAACAGACAAAAAGAATATTGCAACTTAAAAAGTAGGCTATACCTTTATAGGTAAAATAGCTATATCCAGAATTGAAATTATAATAGAGCTTATCAGATCATAGATAGGGGAGAGACTTAACATTTTACATATTATCTGATTGATAAATTATGATTTTCTGCACCTAGCTAACAGGAACTACAAACTCCATTTTTGTTTAGACCAAGGTCCCGCATTTAAAAATAATGTCTTACTTATTCTTGCATAGAAGTTGACTTGGGTGTTTTAAACACGAAAATGATCTTAATGCACAAGGCTAGGAACTTGGCCTTGCTCTTAGGTTCTCCACATGGGCAAAGGAACCACAAATTCTCAGTTATAGAAAAAAAAGATTGGACTGTATTTCAGTTTATAAGTATTGACACAAGAATTAAGAAAATATAAATGTTACTATTTGTAACGAAGTATCCACAACACTTACCAGTTGCAGAATAGGACAAAAAGAAAAAAACAACAATAGGTGTAATTGCACTATCTATACAAATTATATAAAAATGGATGACTGACTATAAGATTTTAAGAGATTCAATTACTATTGGTTACAGCATAATTATGGATACAGATTTAGTAAGAAATACTACCTCTAAAAATTAACATGAAATTTAACTTAGTTTAGTGTATTTATCAGTAGATTTACTTAGTATCATAACTAATTACTCATGAGCCAAAACAAGTGTAGAAAAAAGTTGGACGTAAAACTCCATTTCATTTCAATTTTTTTATGATTATGGCACCAGGTAGTTATTATCATACAATGTATTATTTATTATCCAAGTTTAAGAATTTCATGTTCTTTTAAGAGGTAATATTCCTATAACGCAATAAGATTTGTTGCCTCCATTTTTCTATAATTTAATTTAAGCTTTTAAACAAAAAAATGCATCTATTAAAAACTTTAAAAACGTCAAAATGCTATCATATATATGTTACAAATTGCAGAAAATACAAGAAATAAAAATGGTATGAACGAAAATAGCACTGAAAATATCACTAAAAGTTCGGGCTAGTTTTTCTAACTTGCTATAAGATGATACCTGTTAATATAAACAATATTTGATGTTAAAGCTCCAGAACATTTCCTGAGTTTATCAAGACATGACGAACTGTCAGTTTCTCCCAGTAATGACAGCACAGCCAAAACATTAGGCTTTATAAATTTGTCATCCATTCTGTTAAACTAACTTCCACTGAAATGGCAAATATGTTATGACCGTTTACTTATATTTAGGCAAGTAACAACTGAATACAGATATTTATCTGTTTCAACACCCCAGTCATTCTTTATTTCGGTAAATATATACACTTTATAAGGTTCACAGCTAAATTATACTGTAAATAAGCACTATGTTAATGCCAATGGTCTCACTAAATTCCAAAACGTCTCAAAATGTTTCAAAATGTTCTGAAAATAATTTCTTTTTTAGTCCAGGATAAAAATAGCGATGGCCATCGTAATACGCCCACTTTTATAATGGCAGCCAATTCGTCTGGGGTGTTGACAAGATTTGTCAGTAAATGAAAAATTCTGAGAATGACATTTTCTCTAAAATCAAGGGCAATAACCTTATTATGTTAAATATTTTTTTGATCTGTCTGAATTTCAAAAGGGTTTATCCATGGATGATTACAAACATTCACACCAAGTTTAATCGAAATCCATCAAAAAACCAACTCCCTATTGAGTCCTCAACATATTTTCAAACGCAAGGGCAATAACCCATGAAATATTTTTTGATTAATCTGATTTTCAATAGGGTTCATTCTTGGGTGATTATGAACACTCATACCAAGTTTCATCAAAATCCATCAAGAAACCAGCTCTCTATCGTGTCCACAACATATTTTCAAAAGCAAGGGCAATAACCCATGAAATATTTTTCTATTAGTCTGATTTTCAATAGGGTTCATCTTTGGGTGTTTATGAACACTCACAGCAAGTTTCATCAAAATCCATCAAGAAACCAGCTCTCTATAGTGTCCACAACAATTGTGGACAGACGGACAGACAGACAGACAGACAGACGGACAGACAGGGGCGTCTACAATATACGCCCACATTAATGTGTGGGCGTATAAAAATGTTAGGAATCACAATCATGAGTATCTCCAGACTTTTTATATCATTTCATTGACCATGTATTGGTTAAGATAATGTTGATACATGGTATGACCTTGTAATGCTTTTGGTGTAATTTGATCCATTCTGGGACATTCAGTATTTATACCAACCACTAATCACATTCGAATATGGCACAATGCTCGTATATACAAATTGATATTATTAATGATTACAGTCTCTTTGTTGGTGTTTTGAAGAGCATTTACTTAGAATTGGGAATGTTTGCGTATGGAATTGGATATGAAACAACCAATTCTAATCCAAGAGTCAATATGGCATCCACATTCAAAGGCCATTCAGACCTGCATGATATAATCCCACATGAACTCAAAGAGTGTTCCAGCTTGCAATACAACTGTTCCAATAATAAACTTCATTCAAAATCCTATGCTGGAAAGAAAATCCACAATCCTCTAAACGTTACTTCAAAATACATGGACCAAAGTACTTCAGTCATTTCTGCTGCGCGGTGCGACACTGACATTCCAAAACTGATATGCATCTGTTTTTCAAAGTTGCAATACAAACTTTCTACAATTCACTAGTCATTTGATTGGTGCCACGGTTTAATCTAAACGTCTCCATCTCTTTATCTAAGTCATTGACAAATAGTCTGTCATCGTGGAGATACTCTAGAGCCGGGTCAACTGGTGGTGTCTTTTTGAAATTACTCACTGGTCGAAAATATATTGGACGATTTGGCTGAAATAGAAAAATAATATCATAAATTGTGATCCACAAGACAGCGGATAATTAGATCAAAATATCTAAATACGTAAATTCCACGAAAATCTAAGAGAAAAACAGATGAATAAAGACACTAATTTCCACTGTTTAATTTCCATTTATTAAATTTTGTAAATATCATTTGATTTACAATAAAAAATCCAACGAGAATACTCACAAGCAAATATTTGCTTTCAATAATAGGCTATAAAAAGAGCAACAAATAATTTTTTTTTAAAGCGGACGTAAGAGTGAGCATGCCAATATCATTACCTTTTCAGATGTTCTAAGCTGTACACTATTTCTTCTCCTGAAACCAAAATAAATACAGATTGGTTATATGATTAAACTAAAGCACAGTTTCTCTTACTCACTCTATCCCTTTCGTCCATTTACTGGACGTGTCTGATAAAAAAAAAGTGGCATCCTTCAAAAGGTGTCAAAAGTAGTAATAGTAATACTAGTAATTTCTCAAACCCAAATTTCGTTTCATTCGTTTTTTTTAAATTCCCTTTTTATTGGTTTTTTTAAACCCTGTCATCTTGGACTCTGATCTAACCTTATTAAAAAAAAATTACTTGATAAACTAGTCTACAGCTTTTGGGAACCTTAGAATGTTCGCGTCACAAAATCACAGCGCTGGAGAGGGCGAAGATCTAATTGGTTAAAACAGAAGTCATTAAAGATTCGTCAGTTCAAGCTGACAGTTCGTCTTTAACGACGTGGTTAGACCAGACCCTAATGTAGTGTTTAAAAAACCTTTATAAATATACCTACCTTAAATATATGATTAGTAAAACAAATAATACTGTTACGATAATGATAGCTGTTAAAACACCAACTGCTATTTTTAATCTTTCATTTTCTCGCTCAAGTTGCATCACTGTAAAATAAAGCAAGTTTTTTGATACTGGAAACTTAAGAAGAACACACTGTCACTTTTAGAACATACTGTCACTTGCCGTAACAAGACAGTCAAATTTATTTACATGCTTATATCCATGGTCACTATTGTCACTAATTTGGGATATGCTTCTTTAAGAAAGCATATCTGTAAAACATAGTCATATGTTACAACAATCACTGGTTAATGTTTTTAAGAACGTTCCCATGCACAGTATTACCATCTTTATAGTGCTTAATTTTCATTCATTATTTGAACTTTTCGGAGTTTGGACAAAGAGGAACATTTTGAAATTGTTCACTTTCTCACATTGAATGTGCTTTACTAGATTTTTTTATTATTTTTTTATTTATGACTACATTTTGTATACCGAGAATGATATTGAGGTCTCTTTTGCCGTTACCTTTCTTTTTATATGCGTCCAGATCATCCGATGGAGCAGCTTCGCCTTCATCGTTCGTTGTTGGTTTGGTAGTAGACGTGGCCGGAGCTGATGTAGAAGTAGTGGCAATTGAAGTTGTAGTTGGCGGCGGCGTCGTAGAACGTGTAGTCGTTGTAGTCGCAATAGTAGTACTAGGGGTAGCAGGAGCTGGTTGAGTAGTAGTAGTTGTTGGAATGGTCGTAGTTGTAGGTGTAGTTGTAGTCGTAGGTGCTAGTGTCGTATTGGCTGTAGTTGGAATCGTAGTAGTTGTGACAAGTATAGTAGCTGTTGACGTTATTAGAGCAGAAGCTGATACAGTGGTAGTAACTGCCTCTGTCGGACTAGACGGAGTGGTTGTTGCAGGGGAACCAACATCATCGCTACTAATGACTTGAGCGTAATTAAATACAATTACCACTAAAACATAAATAAGTACTGTATGTTTTATAATGTAAGGTGACAATGCAACCAAAGTATCTACCAGAAGCTACTATTGATATCTATGCAGATCAGTGGGGGTCATAAAACGCGTTAGGTTTAGTGGAATTGCAAGAACCACAGACGTCGGAATGGGAATTGGAATGGCGCAAATTGATGCTATCAGTTGTTCCCGATTAGGTTGTATAAAATTCTGTGTGTATATTTACAATACCAACTGGTGAATATCTAACATTATCAGCCAAATTTAGGAATTTTAAATTTCATGCTCATTGTAAGAGGTAGTATTCCTTTAAAATGACTTTAATGGGGCGTATATTGGTGACAAAACAATCCAAAGCTCATCTCACATCTTCACACTGATGATTTACCTACCTAATAGTAACCGGCTAAAATCTTCAAATTTCATTGTTCGGAACTAAATACTATTGACATCATCTACCAGTTGTATACCAACACCGTTTCTTCATTATTAAATCTAGAAAGGAACGCAGATGTTAAAATATGTGCTGCTTATAAAGCAATGGCATTATTATTGCTTTGTTTAGTAGAGGTCTAATGACATCACTCATTACAATGTGAAGAAAGAGCAGTGCAAAAGCTTCTGGAAAATATGGATTTGGGCATTGCATTAGACACATTTATTTATTATATAGTTAGCCAATGAGGATAACAAAATATAGGCAAGTTTTATTCACCATAATAATGTATGTGTGAAATATGTCGAACTTTGACCTGACACCTGTTAACTATTGTTATATATGATATCAGATGACATGCTAATGAGTTGATGAAGTTTAATTGCCAAATATGTCATGAATTTTCGGACTTTTGGCTCCTTTCATTTTACTAGCCATTGCCAACTGCGTATAATTATTGCAATATAATGATTAAAGTTTAACAAGAATTCTGTATAAACTGAACTAGATAGATGGATAGATATTCTATCAATGATTCTACAGGCCCGTAGGAACAGGGGGGCAGGGTATGCCCCCCCCCCCAATAATTTTGACACTAATGACTGAAGCAATAATAAAAAAAAAATTTCAAGATAAAAAAAGAAGTTACTGGTATGTTGTTAAGGCCAGTAAAATCAAAATTGCTTTATATAGGCAGGAGCAGACTTGCTTGAATTCAGCACCACCACCCTTGAGAATCAGTTTTTGCACAATTTGCCCCCCCCCCCCCCCCCCCCCCCCCCCCCATAATATGAAATTGGTTCGTACGAGACTGTTCTAGGTTATACCTTTATTATTATTCCAGATTAGTTTTGTATTTCGCTCCTAAAGCAACAAGGTTCTCTATTTGTTCGATCAAATTCAATCAAACCTTAGTCCCAGAACCTTGTTTTTTTAACTAAGAATATTAGTAATAGGGTTCAGCCTTTATTTAAATCTCTGTGTAGCCATACTTATTACCATTTAAAATACGACTCTATTAAAGTGAGACTATACACAGAGGCGGATTAACTTCTAGGCCAGGCCTTCTCAAATGGCGGCCCGCGACGCCCTTGAGAATGGCCCCTCAAGAGTGACCCCTTCCGCTAAAACGATCTGGTCGCTTTGTTCGCTAAGCTCTATTTGTTTCTTACATTTTTTTCATAAAATGCATTTGGACCTTAACAAACATTAATTGAGAAGGCCTGCTCTAGGCAAAGTAGGCAGCTGCTTTAGGCCCATCGAAAATTCGGCCCATGGAAATTGGACCCATGAAAAATCTTTTCATAGTGAAAAATATCAAAATCGGCCTATGTAAATTGGACCCATGAAAAATCTTGTCACAATAAAAAATATCAATCAGCAATTAAAAATGTTCAGAAAGGTTTGAGATGTAAGCAAATCAACTTTAATTTTCAAAAGAATCTTGGGATAGAAACCCTAACAACGAGTTTGGTGTAGGCCTACAAAAAGGCCAAAGATGTAAGAAAATTTACCCTTATTTTCAAAATTTGCATAAGGTATATTACCCCCAAACCGTCGACAAGACATATAAACTCGCTGGGTTTTGACCGAGAAAAAAAACCCATTATTATCATGGTACATTTTGAGCACAAAGGTTGTTACCCATTTCTATTATGACGTTATTACTTATGAATTGATTATGACGTTATCTCATTCTTGACGTTATTCTATTCTTGAAACGCAAGTTTTCTAGAAGTTGATAAAGCGTTTTCTAGTCAAATTAGCAGAATTGTACTGTTTATATTGAACTATTCAACATAGAAAGATGTTAAGTTCTGAAATTATTAACACCTACTATCGCAGAATGATTGAAGAGAAAATTAAGAATTCTGGTGAATGTCAACCAAGTTTAATTCAGCAGGATCTTCAGTTCCTCAACACCACACGATCAAAGGCATTAAAGGTAAGTTTCCGGCTACAATATTGTAAAAAGAGTTTATAACGAAAAAGTCGTAGATCTTCCTAAAATGCTTCAAAGAAAGTTCCAAGAATCCAAGAGCCAACCAATACAGGGCCGTAGGTAGGAAGCAAATGAAAATTGGGGGCTTTTCTGAGTTCCTTGCAATCAGGCCTTTCCGAACAGCAAACAATTTGGGCGGATTGCATCCTATGAAAATTTTTGAAAAATAGATTAATTTCCTTGCATTCCTTGAGGGGGATTTATTTGGAGATAACCCAAGACAATTTTGAAAATTAGAGCTGATTTCCTTGCATCTGCAATTGCAAGCAGTTTGGAGGGATAATGCCCGAAGAAAATTTTGAAAATTAAAATTGATTTCCTTGCATCGGATACTTTTCCTGACAGCTCTCTGTCTCATTGATAATGACTAAATGACTAAAATGAAATAAAATGTATACTTTTGGTTTTCAGATCCTCAAAAGCCGAGTATTTACAAAATCTACTGTCAGTGGATATAGTTCTGATCTGTTGAAAAATACTCACGAATACAGGTTGGTATATTTATTTTTAGTGGCCATGATCATGGTCATTGTACCGGAGTAAAAACACATTTTCATGAAAAACTGTCATCACTTTTTATTTTCAAATTCAAATATTAGACTCGTTTTTTAGTAAGACTATTCAATATAATGTTTATTTTCTTGTTTGAAGGGATTATGCGATTTCCATTCAGTTTTAATATTTTGGAGAATATTTATAAGCCTCAAATCGACCTCCAAAAGTGCTCAATGTTCACTTTTAATAGTACTATCAAGTCTCTTTTTTTCAGGATCATTAATAACTCGGGTATGGGAGATGTTCTTGGAATGAATCAAACAACCCAGATTTCCTATAATTCATCACCAGAATATTCTAGTCCTCTGCTCTTTAAAACAGCTGATGAAAAGCAGTACATCTCAAAACAGGTTATTATTACCAGTGTATCAACAGGGACCCAAACATTATCTAGCGAGTTATTCGAAGCTGGTACACAGACACTGTTCAACTATACCGAAGCTGCATCACAGACAAACACCGAAATGACACCAGGAGTGAGTCCTTCTACATTTATGGCTTCCATTCAGACGTCATCACCAACCGACAGCAAGACGACAGCCCTAGCAGATACTACCAGATTAACAGTACAAGGTATAGACGACCGAGATCCAACCGACAAAAGACAGCAGTCTTAAGTTTTCTGCTAAGAAAATGATCAGAGATTTTGAGAGGTTTAAGGAAACCTTGGCTGACATTCATGAATCCCTAAAGACCTCAATTGAATTACTTAAACAGGAAGTTGACAGTTTTTCCAATGCCAGTTCTAGTGAGTATGCATCCTCCAGTTCGCCGAATGAATTTACCAGTCCATCTGAACAGTATTATTCTGTTGAAAATGAACCTCTTTCATCTGCTCAAGATACCAGATCGAGTGAACAATTTTTCTTGGCATTGGTTACAAATGAACACAGCATGTCGATGCATAATACCGATTCACAAGAACAACGTACCAGTTCATGTGAACATGATATGGATATATCTGAACATGAGATAATTTTATCTGAAGAAGCCGTTGTTCATGGAGAAGATGACAATTCAAGTAAATATGTTACCGCTCGCAACGAACATGGCACATCTGAACTGCATGGCATTCCAGAACGTATCAGTCCATGTGAACATAATATGGATGTATCTGAAAATGAGATAATTTTATCTGAAGAAGTCGTTGTTCATGTACAGGACACTAATCCAAGCATTCCAGAACGTATCAGTCCATGTGAACATAATATGGATGTATCTGAAAATGAGATAATTTTATCTGAAGAAGTCGTTGTTCATGTACAGGACACTAATCCAAGCATTCCAGAACGTATCAGTCCATGTGAACATAATATGGATGTATCTGAAAATGAGATAATTTTATCTGAAGAAGTCGTTGTTCATGTACAGGACACTAATCCAAGCATTCCAGAACGTATCAGTCCATGTGAATATAATATGGATGTATCTGAACAAGCCATTGTTCATGTACAAGACACTAATTCAAGTAAAAAAGATACTACCCCCAATGAACATGGTGCATCTGAACAGCATGGCATTCCAGAACGTATCAGTCCATGTGAACATAATATGAATGTATCTGAACATGAGATAGTTTTATCTGAAGAAGCCGTTGTTCATGTACAAAACACTAATTCAAGCATTCAAGAACGTATCAGTCCATGTGAACATAATGTGGGTATATCTGAACATAAGATAATTTTATCTGAACAATCCATTGTTCATGTGCAAGACACTAATTCAAGTAAATGCGATACTACCCACAATAAACATGTCACATCTGAACAGCATGACGTTCCTGAACAAGAATTTGATATTCGGAACATGGTTACATGGAATAGTTTTGGGGATAAAGTATTTGATTATTCTACAATGCTATCTATGTATGGATTTGATCCTCAAAAATCTCCATTTGTACATTGTGGATATCCAAGAATTGATAATTTACCAGAAGATTTGGATGGCCTTAAACTACAAGGTATCAAAAAACGAGACGTAAAATATCAAAAATATGAAAATGGATTGTATAAAGTAATAGGAAGAGGAACATATGGTGAGGTATATTTAGCAAAGATGAAAAAGATACAAAATAAAGTAGTTGTAAAAGAATTTCACAACCCGGGTGTACGCTGGGCAGATGTAGAACTAGAGGCAAAGATCTTAACATATCTTCAAGGACAGGATATAACTCCCAATTTTCTTGGTGTTTTAGTTCCACGTAAAAAGTCTCGATCTTACAGTTACAGTCTTGTTCAAGAATATTACGGTCATGGAACTGTAGAAAATGTTTATTTAAATCATGAGTTGTCACCATATGCTTGGATAAGGATTTGTAGAAATATTTGTCGAGTTTTATTTAAAATCCATAGTAATCATATTGTATTCAATGATGTAAAACCAGATAATATTTTAGTTAATTTGGATAATTTTGATATTCGATTTATTGATTTTGGAATGGCAACTTTCAGGCAAGGTATTTTTTTTAACAATTCAAAAATTCTACAGAATTGTCTATTTTATGGACCAGAAGTGAGGGAAGGATGCTTCTCTACACCCCAGTCCGATATTTATAGTCTTGGTTTTTTATTTAAACAGATTATAAAGTATGGTAATATAGACCATTTATATCCCTTATACAAAGCTTGTACAAGTGTTAAAGCAATAGATAGACCATCTTTACCAGAAATAATAGAAATACTTGATACAATGTAATTATTTGATATATTATCTGATATATTGTGAATATCGAGTATGTTGTATTTTTGTATTGCAAATATGATGGATGGTTACAATACAACTGTAGAAACATCGTGTTAATAAAGATTAAAATTAATACCCAATATTATTGTGTTCCTTGTATTAATGTGACCCCGAAATATCTCTATCACAATGAATTTCATGCATTATGAACAGAATGCAAGAAATATAGGAATTGCAGGAACACAGTTCTGTTCCATATACTTTTTAATGATCTCTTTACATCAATGCTTCAGTGTCATATAGAATACACATTATACATATTATGCTGAACATTCCCTTTTTAATAGCAGTGGCAGACTGAATGGTTGGACCAAAGGGGGCAAATGCCCTACGAATATCCGATGAGAAAACATGCAAGGACAAGGAATGAGCTTGGAGAACCTACTTCGTGTTATTGCGAACAGTTGGGCATTGGGGCTCCAAGAAGGCTATCAGTCCGAGGACCTAAAGCTTATCAGCCCTACTTATGCTTAACCATATATTATATTGTATAAACTTGATTATTCAGTGTAAACTAAAAATAGTTATTCAGTTGTGTGAAGAGGTTAATACAACATCAAAAGACTTTGTTAAATTTAGTCATCATGTTATAATTTAAACAGGAAACGAAGACCTGTCTTACAGCTCATTCTAATAATAATAACGCGACCTGCTTTATATAGAATAATATTATACATTCCCATTGCATTATAGTCTATTCATAATAATTCAATAGCTAGGGTATGTTAGGGTCGTTATTTAAAGATACTCCGTCAAGAACGAAATTTAATAAGTGCAAAATGTTGTTCTGCTGTTCATCGAATACTGAGGTGTACACCATTAAAACTCTGTAGTTTTCTAATGTCTTTGCATATTGGAGTTGATATCAATCTTCTTTTAATAAATTCGTATACGCACTTGTTAGTTCCATAATGACTATCTGAAGTTAATTTCATAAGAATGATTGTCAAACAGCGCAATGCCAAAT
Source organism: Lottia scabra (assembly GCA_029955415.1). Classification (NCBI taxonomy): domain Eukaryota; kingdom Metazoa; phylum Mollusca; class Gastropoda; family Lottiidae; genus Lottia; species Lottia scabra. The sequence goes on along the minus strand of JARJEI010000013.1, from coordinate 1,094,843 downwards.
ATATTTAAACTGTACGCACAGAAGTGTGCTCAAACATATATGTTAGCTTTTATTCTGTGATTCAACATGCGGAGATTACTATGACCAATACTTTATGCAATTTCAGATTTCGAATTCGGTATCATCGGTGATCATGCGAAAGGATTTTTTTTATGAAACATTTCCCTTTTGAAAAAAAAGTTGATAAGTGAATGCGATATCAGGAAGATTTTCCACCACAAATTTCAACGATTGATCTGCAGAAAACTAGACTAAATGATGTAAATATAGGTTAGGAAACTTTAACAGATGACTATCTAGTTGTAATAATAGATTGGTGATATCAAACTCATACACCGTAAAATTATCGTTTCATGTTTTATTTTACATTTCATAGCCTCTCTATATGAATTGAATAACAGTTACTTTATGTCGTGTGTTTGAGTATAATGTGTCTGAGATATGGCCTAAATGTAATTAACATTATAACAATTGAAATGGAATGTTGAAATATGTTCACTAACTGTTCGACCAAAAAACTTTTAGTCTCAGAACCTGGAATTTTTTAGCTAATCTAATCTGTAATAATGTTCCAAACTCTCCCTCAAAATTTAAGCCTTCAATTCCCCGTGTATCCATAAATATCAGTGTTTGAAAGTTAGAAATACGACTCGTCGTATAGTAAGACTAAGACTTATATTTAAGAAAACACAGATACAAAAAATGAAATAACAGTTAAGGTACGGATATAATTAAAGGGATTGTAAGATTTTGGGGCAGTTCCAGTAAATCTGAAGGCTATTTACATAATTCAAGACCCAAATCGATCCTCGAAAAGACCGAACATTCCCCTTTAAATTTGTAATTATAGTTTTTAATGTGATATAGTTCCAAGAAATTTCACGATCGAAACCCATAAGGAAGGTCGAAATGGTTGACTCAACAAATCACAGAGACATTGGCACAGATAAAAGCAATTTGTATAATAATGGAAATCCAACTTAATAACCGAATTATTTCCCTTTAATCAAATGCTTTCCTTGTAACAATGTGAAATCATATAAGATTACAACGATGTAACAAAGATACAACGAACTATCTGCTTTGAACGACTGATAATACCAATATACCAATACGCCACTGTAATTTGAATTGTTTGGTTCGAAAGATTTTCAATGATAATCATTGATGGGCCTATGGAATTGATGTCAATATGAAAATCTTTTCAATCAAATAAGCACATCACCAACCCTTCCCTATAGCCTCAACATAATATAATATAATTTACGCCTAGTCAGCTGTTAAAACGACATATTTGTACCTCTTTGAAATTGAACTGGAACTTATGGAACATTATATGAAAATATGCGCTCTTTGAAAAGAAGTAACCAACAATTTATTAGCTTATCATCCTTCCCTTACTCTAAGACAAAAGTAGGTTATAAAATGAAATGAAAAAATAAAAAACCAGTAAGGATAAAAGGTCAGCTGAACAGAAAAAAACAAAGTCATGAATATTCACAATCATTCTATGTCAACAACATCTTCACAAACTGCTAACTGATACTGGTATAGGGATATTTCCGCGTAGAATTTACATACTGAAACAAGCAGCTGTACCGGATACTGACTAGATGTCCCGTTAGCTTCATCTAAAAATCATAATTTTGTTAACACCTAACAGCCCAAATAAAACATAACCTACATAATATGTGAAATTAAATATATGTCGTGTTTTTCTCAATGTTATGTAGAAATATTTGAGCCAGTGAAGCGTGCCTCTTTATAATGGTTGCAAAATATACTCAAATTCTTTCACATAACTTTTGACATGTAAACTTATTTAACAAATAAATTCTAAATTCTACACTCACTTTTTATACAGGTGAAAGTATCTTCAGTGCACAGCCGTTTTCATCCATTTGTCGTCTTCTTCGCTGGTAATTCAAGCCTTTCGCTCACTAAAACGGTAATAAGTACACCCTATAACTCATCATTGGATGAACGGGACATAGTGATGGCTTAGTCACCGTTAATAGGGACTACACAACTTGGGTTTTAATGAAGGGCTCACAACGTTCAATTCACACACACTCATTGAAAGGTGCAAGTTTAATGCAGTGGCGTCCCTTCAATAAATCACACTAAAGTGATAAATTAAATGTGAAGTTCACGTACCTGCTCTGACCTATTTAAAACTATGGTATATGAGGTTGATATTGCCTGGTTTGATATACCTACACGCCACGATATATAATTACTCTCTTGTCACACTGTATATTTTATTTTGGGTTATGTGACACTGTGTATTTCTGACTAAAATGTAAAAAAAACTCATATTTTAAATGGGAAATGAAATATGTTTTTTTGTGTAAATCTTTTTGTGTAGGATTTATAATAGATCGTGTCACTTATTTTAAACATTTCTTGACATCATTATTATTTAAAATTTACAATTTAGACTACATACTGAAATTAATTTGAGAGGAAATCTAATGGACGAAGGGGTAGCCTATATCTTGCTTATTTCTGCGGAAAACATTTGAACCTGTATTTTTTTCTCACATTTTTTTACGTATTATGGAGATGCGATTACTTAGCCCATGCTTACAAACATGTTTGTTGTTGTTAAAATCATTACTAAAACTGAAAGACATGAAATGGCGTTTTACGTCCCACCTTTCTGCTCATGTATCGGCTTATGAGGACGGACAAACGTCTTGCAATTTGAATGGGAGAAATTTTGCCAGACCTAGGTCCCATCCAAACGACTAGTCTTTTTTTTCATGAAAACATCACCGTCTTGCAACACAGACATGGAGAAACCAAAAACCGAAAGAGACTCAAATCAGACTTAATGCATGATTCGTGTTCTGAAAGTGTTGTCCCTAAAACAGACGACTGAGAGTGACATTTGATATTAAAACAGCAGTCAACAGTCGGCTAGAATCAAATATCATGTCAGATATAAAGAGTCTATCAAAATGAAGTGTTATAATAGTCAATAATGAGCCCAATATTTACTCAAACTGACCGCTTGACCAACCGTTTAAATATCATTATCTTTCTACGATCAATCTCATTGATAGCCTCCAGATCAACAAATACAATCTAAATTTCACTTTGTTTACTTTTTCACTTTTATTTAGTCAACGGGCTTTGATGCTGTCTGTCACTTGAAGGGTTATTCATTGGTCTCGGGTTAATAAATTTATCAAATTGACTATACTCCACGTTATCGCTTATACATTTTTGATTGCAATTGTTGTTTATATTACGGATAATAATGAATATTTGATATTAAACTGACAATGTGACCAATTCTTGTCAGTGATGCTAGTCGATATTAAACTGACAATGTGACCAATTCTTGTCAGTGATGCTAGTCGATATTAAACTGACAATGTGACCAATTCTTGTCAGTGATGCTAGTCGATATTAAACTGACAATGTGACCAATTCTTGTCAGTGATGCTAGTCGATATTAAACTGACAATGTGACCAATTCTTGTCAGTGATGCTAGTCGATATTAAACTGACAATGTGACCAATTCTTGTCAGTGATACTAGTCGATATTAAACTGACAATGTGACCAATTCTTGTCAGTGATGCTAGTCGATATTAAACTGACAATGTGACCAATTCTTGTCAGTGATGCTAGTCGATATTAAACTGACAATGTGACCAATTCTTGTCAGTGATGCTAGTCGATATTAAACTGACAATGTGACCAATTCTTGTCAGTGATGCTAGTCGATATTAAACTGACAATGTGACCAATTCTTGTCAGTGATGCTAGTCGATGGGCAGAAGGAGAAACAATGTATAGGATTCGAAAACTTTCAGGTGCCTCATGTTCCTTTAGCAACAGAATACGGTTTTAGCAACGGAATTCGACCTGAACACAAACAAGTGGAAAACACCATATAATATACTCATGAAGGCAATTCCTTTACAATTGCCAACTTGGCATCATGGTGTTAAAACAAGAAATGTTGGATAAATATTTATAGTGTGAACGCACGATTAGTAAGATCCTTGACTAGTGTCAATTCATTACGTCCCTCATAATAAAGCTTACTGTATGGATGGCAATATCTCATGTATCTAAGATTTTCGAGCCAGTATGAAAGATAGCTTACCAAAACTGGTACCAACGACAGCAGTAAAGTAGTAAAAATGTTTCAAGGCTGATAGAGCACAAAAATTCACATCTTTAACCAATAATTGTCTCCCTTTACTACAGTATTAATTTCAATATTGTGAGATAAGCTTTCCCAGTTTCGTCAGATTTGACTTGACTTGAATATAGTCTCACTCAAAGCCGAGTCGTACTTTTTACTTTCAAACGCTATAAATTATGGCTGCATATAGATTTGCAGTCTTGAATTCGTGGACAAAAAAAAAATCCGAGTTTCTGAGACTTGGGTCGATTGCCCAACGGAGTTAGTGGGGGGCGGGGGGGGCAACTCAAATCCCGAAATATGTTTCATAATACATCAAATTGATGCCATTTTCCATTTTTTTTTCTCTAGAGCGAAGACTTCTTGTTTGGACTTGCGACTCTACAAACCATCCTAGTTCTTCCCCCCACAAAATTTTGGACAAATCCACGCTCTTGATGTTTGTGTCCTCATTAGCCTAAACAAGTAGACAAATTTAGTTTTCATTTCTATGTTTAAATGTTTTGATCAACCTATTGAAATCCATCGAAAACCATCTATAAGTGTTATCTTTTCACCTATTTAAATCAATAACATGGGTCTTGAAACGGAAAATTGTATCGGAATTATTCGATTTCATGCTTGAAAATCAATGTTGTCATGTCAACCAAAATATTTCATTGTTCTCTATTGTTGCTCTAAAACTTCTTTAAAAGCCTCAGACAATAAACCTTTTGTTAAAATTTCCCTTAGAATTGCGATGAATTAAAATTGTATTCCTTATAGAAATATTCCAGAACACAGACATCGATTGGTAGTGTAAATTTATTTAAATGTCAGTTCTACAGAGTTTAACAGAACCACGAAGCCTCATAGAATGCAGGTACAGGAAATACTCAAAACATGATTTAAAACAACAACACGTTACATAAATACAACGGAGGTACAGTTCAGCACACTTTCAAATTACCAATTATCATTATTTATTGTAAGATTGTAACAACTTGCTGAAGTGGTATGGTAAACGAACGGAAACAAAACAAGTATTTTTACGTAACGTCCTGCCATTCATTCCCACAGTTCAGACAAGGTCATTACGAATTACAAGGTGAGTTTCCATTTGTCTAAATAAAAAAATAGAAAATCATTATTCTGTGTGACATTTTACAAACCCAAATTTGGACCAATGAAACTCACCTTGTAATTCGTCCCGAAGAAAGCGAAAGTTGGCCTCTAAAGAAGTTGTCCGAACCATGTCCGCTCGGCTTGGAACATAAAACCAGTCTATCATTCAAAATCTGCTATATTTACCGTAATATATCGGTTAGGCTTGACCGTTTTCGAGGCGAAGAAAGGCGCCGGATTTCTATTTCACTTTTGACCCCAAAATTACTTTCCTCCCTTCCCTTTTTTTTTTCTTATAAAATAAAAATAACTACGGGCCCTTGTGCTGCTAGTGAGATGAAATTTCATTTGTTAATTTACTTTCATAAATAGAGATGACGTCGTTGGTTTTCCTCTGCATTACACTATTGATGTAGTCTACAGATAGCGATTGGGTTCTAATTTATAAAAGGTGATGACAAACTTCCACATGTAGCCTACATAATGCGTTAGGACTGAACATCCGCTTACAGTTTATCGCAAACAAGGTAGTTGTTGGTAATCGTGGTGTTTGGCGTTTGGCAGTAGGGATCGGGATCGATGGAATCGTTGAGGACTGTTTGTTTGGTAATTTGAGAAATGGTATAATCTGACAGAGTTAAATGACTGATGATGGTTCTCGGTCCAAGCGTGCTGCTTGACAACGTCTATCCCTACACCCCCTTCCCAAAAAGGTCTTTAAATAACCAATAGACATTGGTCCAATCTATAGTTAGATGAAGTTGAACACAAAAACGTGTCTCTGTCGCATTATCTATCTGCGACAGCCTCTAACGCTTTAACCCATTTTGGTCCACAAGTTTGATACAAACTCTTGTTTTTATTATCAGACAATATCAATATTACTGTTAGCAAATCATCAATTATGAATCGATCATGGTTTCTACATGGTTGCTGTTGCTGTGGATCAGAAATCGTTATACATTTTATGATATGAGTACATTGGGCTACCCATTTAAAGGGGAATGTTTAGCATTTTCGAGGATCGATTTGCGCCTTGTATTTATGTAAATAACATTCAGATTTACTGGAACTGCCCAAAAATCGCACAATCCCTTCAAGTATACCTGTACCTTAACAGTTATCTGTCATTTTCTGTATATGTGTTTTCTATGTAATTTAAGTCATAGTCTTACCAAACGGCGAGTCGTCTTTTTGACATTCAACCGGTGATATTTATGGATACAGGGTGATTTGAAGGCTAAAATTTTGAGGGAGAGTTAGGAACAATATTACAGATCAGATAAGCTAACAAATTCCAGGTTTTGAGACTAAAAATTTATTGGTCGAACAGTTAGTGAACATATCCCTTTAAAATATATAGATATTTATCACTAGCCATCAGGATGATTAAATAATTGAATGATTCCCACAAAAGAGCAATCTTGATTGCTTCTAGTTAAAATTTCCCAAAGTTTTACTAATAATACAGCGATCAAGAAAAGTTGTTATTTGTTTGGTAAAGGACGTAAGACCTGAGAGGAAGATCGATATTACAATATCTTTCAACATGTTGTATCAGTTTCATAAGTTTCCCATCAGCATATTTTATTTAAGGTAACATGTAACTTCAATAAAATGTAAATTAGAAATTTAATCAATTTGCTTGCATCAATAAACTGTATCTTTATTGACAGTTGTTACGTAAACTATTTTTCAATGTAAAATATCAATAGAATAATAGCGAGATGTGTTTTTATTTTATGGGTGTCCGGTCAGGGAGAGAATTAAAAAATCTATAAAGAGTTCTAGGAACCGGTTTTAAAAGCAAGATATAAAACAATCAATATCATCTATAAACGTTTGATACTAAGTCTTATTGGTTTATATACAGTCTGATTCTAGAGTTGTGATTGATTTTTATCTCAAAGTAACTTTGGGATTCTATGCTCTTCCTATGTCACTGTATGATTGGGTTATAAAACACAAATTGGTTGAAATCCTGTGTCTTTGAGACTACGATGTACCGAGCTGTTTGCCGACACCTATTGTTTTGAGATGAAAATCTAAAAGTGATGTTCCCATCAATGAACCGAATTAAATATACTTACTATTTTCTGAAACCTTCAAAATGAAATACACGGTAGAAAAGCACCAAAAATCTGTCAATATTTAATTTCTAACAAGAATGCTAAATAAAGTGCTATATAGCCTACAAAAAACGCGCGTTATGAGACTATGACGTACATTGACAAACCTAATTGTTCCAGGTACACCGATATTCTTATACTTAAAACATAGCGAGTTCCGTATAACCGTCAGAAAAAAAATCAAGAAATGATATATAAATGTCAATGATAAACATAGGCGTACGGGCTGGGGGTGCAGGGGGGGGCAATTGCCCATCCAGTGATTTTCATGAAGGAAATTTAAAAAAATAAAATCGTTCGGAACCGATGTGATCAGGCACACGGCGGGATGTTTTTGGAATTAGGGGTTGGGTGGGAGTTTACTTGTCGGGCATTTATATTTCGTTGTCGGGCAAGTTAGCATTAGTTGTCGGGCAAATTGGTTTTGCCCCCCCCCCCCCCCTCTCAACTAACGCCTCGTACGCCTATGATGATAAAGAATTAGAAAAATGAGTTTTAGCTAGAAAAGTTGAAGTGTAATTTCTGGACTACTATCTAATTCTCTGACGACTGCGAAGAACGCAAAATATTAGCCACAGTAATTTTTAGCAGATGTATTGTACAATGGTATCACATAATTATGTGGGATCATCTGAAATGGCTATATATAGCCAAACCTCAACTCCAGTATCAACAGTTAAAATATAATATATGCAGATTCCTGTTTGTTTTCAGAAAAGAAAAATATACAAAAAAAGACTGAAAAATATACCAAATAAACAATGCTATAAGACAATCCGAAAGGGAAGTCGATTTGAATAAAACATTGTTAAAAATGTATTGATTGTTCTAATCTTTCCGTTCCTATTGATAGCTATGGTGATATATCCTCCAGGATTTCAATATGATAAATAGTTTACATGTATATTTTATTGTTTTAAAAACACAAACAACGCTAATCAATGGTAATATCAATAACAAAATCAATTGTAAAAAATTTGAAAGGTGTTAAACTTGATGATTTCATCAAAAAGACGATTTTATTTGAATATATTTCATGAGATGCATAAGAAAATAAATTTTGTTGTATCCTTTACTATTATGATGCGAAGTTGTTCTGTATTGGATGAGTTTCTCAGTGACCTGAACTTATTGATAAAGTTTTGAAAATATCTATATTTGTCGTTTGTCCCCATGAGTTTAATGTAAGACGGGACAGTAATATATAGGTATTCCAAGCCAGATCTCCCTTTTTGTTAGCGAAGCAACAGCCTAAAGCAAAAAAAATGATCAAGTCTGATTGCTATTCAAGACCTGATTCCAAATTTGAATTGCATTGGTGTCATTCTCAACAATTCTTCGACATTCCCTTATTCTTTTAGGTCTTTTGGCATTAATTTAGATTTATTTGTGCTTCGTTGATCTCATCAAATTTTCTCGGCTTAGAACATTTGCGTGACAGATTTACACCGTCACAACTATTCCACGATTATTGTTCAAGACCAATTATGAATAGCCAATTATCACGGCGATTCGATTGTTTATCATACCTTTAACGACATATATTGATTCTTGGCGTCCTGTAGCCTCAAGTTGACGTGGGACCCGTGGCGTGATGGGTTTTCAACAGTCTACAGTTTACTGTTAGAGCCCAGCAGAAAGACCAAGTTACCTTTTAGAAATTGGTTGTTTTATTCCGTCCATCTGAGAAAATGGTGATTTCTCGCCACGATTTGAAGTTGATTTTCTTGGTTTTTTGTATTTTAACAGGTAAGATTTCATATTTTTAAACAAACTATTTCCGTGTCTGAGATATTTTTAATAATTTAATAGTTTCCATCGATACTTAATATAATTATTCCCTAACGACCATTTACACTAAGTGCGCGGCGACAAATATAACACTTCTTGTGTGAATACCATCTTGTTGATGTAGCCTACTCCAGGCTTAAATATTTAAGGACAAAAAAAATATGTTGCGAATTTTGTCCGTTTTAGTTTGTTATCATGTCTAACAAGATGCATAAAAAAGGCTTAAATTGAGCATGTTCATTATTTTTAGACGAAAAAACGTCACAACCTGCCTTGTATCCATTTCTTGTTATTTCAAAATTATTAAGGAACTTTCAGTTGTTTATGTGGATTTTTTTTTCATTTTACTGACATATTCTTTCAATCCCTAGAAAAAAAAAGATAATTCCAAAGCCATATTCTAGAGTCTTAGGGAAATGTACTTTTGATCAACTCTAATTATACTGCTGTCAAAATCGCTTTGGGGAAGAAACTTCAAAAATAACATAAATATTAAAATCAATTTTACAAAATGATTCTGTTATTCGTTGTAATTGCATTTTTCATTATGCACTTTTAAAGTTGAAATCATGAAAGGCAAAGCGAATTTCATTTTTTTTTCAAATCTAATTCAGACCCTCCAAAATTCAAAATAGTAACTGTGACTTTCTTTTAGAACAAAAGAGAGCTTAAAACATAAGGTTAAAGTAACATAGGGTGTTGAATGTTTGTAACAGTTTTTATTTAGCTCGGTCTCCCTACTGAACCTGATGCTATTATGTGAAAAACAATAGAAAAATACATCTATAGCTATTATTGTTAGACCTTATTATTGTACGGGAATCTGTTGGGAATGCTCTTTATATAATTGAACATACAGAATGAAGGTCAATAACTTTACCATTTTCATCATTGTATACATGGACAACAATTCATGATCTACAAAAGCGAACATGTCTTGCTGGAAAACTACAGAGTTGTGCTCTTTTCCAACTCTCACCTACTGTTTGGTAAAGTTTCAGAAAGGCACGATTTCATGGCAAATAGAAGGTTCTATGTACGTAAATACAAAGTAAAAAAAAAAACATTTAAGCGACCTATATGGGAAGAGATCACTTCAAACTACGCAGCTTATGGTACATAGGCCTACACCTTTATTTTAAAGAAGTATATTTCACCTGTTGATGTCAATGTTATTTGTTGAAACGTCGTTTACAATATATCTCAAAAATAGATTATAAAACTGTGTTACGTTTTTAAACTAAACAACACATTTTTTTTTTTTTTTTTTTGCATTTTCGTGATATCAACGCTACTTTGAATAATAATAGATGTGGCAAGTTAATTTAGCTGTCTTTTACTGTAAAACATTAACAGCAACATGGTTCAATGCAACCCGCAGCATTTAACACATGTTCTTTTAACTATAGTCTAATCCATACCAACATTAAATATTCAACAAATATGCATGTATAGTCTTACCTTAATGGCTTTCTTTTTAATTAACTAGACAATGAATCCAACACAAAATACACCGTCAAAATCATTAGGCGAATAATTTAAATATGAATGACAGAAAAAGAGAGGAATTATTAAAGTGATATTATGATAAATTGATATGTTGCATGTTATTCTGTAACATGACCATATAAGGTAATAGTTAGTCATTTATAGGCTTGTGGTATATCCCGGGTTGCTCAAAATCATTTGTTCATGTCATTTAAGCGAAATTAGTGATATTGTTTAGTAACATCGAAACACAACGAGACTGTTTATTTTGAACCTGTATATTAACATAACCAATCATTTCACATTTGAATATATTCTGTAAGCTAGGAATTTGATTGCTAACATAGAGGTCCCCGATTCTGTATCAAGTCTTTTGTTGAGAAAGTGATCATAGGGATGAAGTTTTGATGGATTAAGATGAATATTTGATAGGACGAGACGCACTGTGACTCAACTTTTAAATTAGGAGGAATAATCTAAAAAAAAATAAAGATTTTCCAATTTACCAAAATTTCTGTTTTCTCAAACATAGAGGAAATGATAGTAGCAAATGGCGACTTGCTGAATTTGAGAAATTAGTTTTTCATTACTTATATCTACTTGTGACTTCAGAAAAAATCTGAAACGCCGAATTTATTCGACCAAATCCAACAAGTCTGAATTACCGCAACAGAACTTAGTCTATCTTGATGGTACTTGAATTAGGTCAGTTAACTAAAATCATTGTTCATTTTATAACATGCAACTATTAAGAAAATCACTCTAGAATGAAAAGTCAACCATGGGATCGATAAAACATTAAAACGCCATTAAATTAATGTCAATCACCTTCAGAAATCAAATCAGTACCACACCATATCAATAACTATGTCACTTCCGGTTCATTGTTAGTTCTAGAATTACCTAATAGACAAACAAATACCAAAATAAGGCTAGTATATTGGTTTTTCTACCAGATAAAGCAGCAAGTCATGAAAGGTGTTAGATGATCACGTATTTTGGGTCGACGATACGGTCAAGGTATACGTGCTTTAAAATTAATTATATTACAACACAGAGTAGCTGAAAATATTCTGATCATATTCCGTGCTACAATGAATGACATTTGACGATTCTAAAAGCTTGAAAACAGCTATAAATGTGACTTAAAGGATAAGTTTGAATGTTATAGTGTTTTTAAAAAAAATGACTTAATAAGTTGAATTATTATTCGAAATGGTTGCTCATTAAGTTCGTGTGTTATTTCCATGTACGAAGTACGAACCATACAGTTTCGTATATCCTCTTAAAGCATCTCATGAAATTTAAATTTATCAGATATATCTTGTTATAATGCGGATCTATTCGAAATAAGAAATTGAAATTCATTGAACCTGAGGTGAATTTGAAAGGACACACCATTAGATCGCTGTAACACACAATCAGATTTATTTCAATAAAGATTTAATGAAATTATGTGGAATTCTGACTTTGATTAAAAACTATAATAGTGAAAGGAAAGTTATAGATATTGGTTGATATTAATATGACGTAGTTTATGTATTGTCAATTAGTTCTAACGGAAAAGAAAACACAATCCTCCTTACAATTTCTTGTTGATCGATTTATAACAAATCATATTTGTGGAGAAGAGCTTGGAAAGTATCGCACTCTATTGTAAAAAAAACTCGGATGGGAATAATTGCAGGTCCGATTCTGTCACATTTAAACTATGATTTTAAATTAAAATTTAAATTCAACTCTTTTCGTTTAGTTAATCTGTTAACTGAAACTGAGTAGGCTACATTGGCGTCCGCACACTGTGGCAAATGGGGTCACTGTTGCAAAATTGAGCATATTTTTTCAATATGAAATTTTTTTAATAACCTCTGAGATACATTAACGAAATAACTACTAAATATTCATTCAGGTAAACTTCAGAATAAGCTACATCATTTTAAGGTCAACTTTTTAAAACTGTATTTGCCTATGTATATGACCACATTCAAAAATTCTGCTGAGGCTTTTGAGTATGACAGTTTCATCAAGCTTCTATTTAATTTATTATGATTCGTCGAAGGCAGTGATCCCAATAGAGGCTAGAACATACCGATGTATGAAAATCGATACAAAACCGGTTGCGATAGAAATTAGAGTTAATCGGATTTTCTAGTAAATGAAAAGACTATAAAGAGAATATAAAGAATATCGCTACATAACTCTAAATAGATCTAAAACAATACCATACAAATCAATATAGGATACAATCGAGACATGTTGAACAGAAAACTAAAGGGAAAAAGAAAGTCTCTAAAGGAGTTAACTGAGGGGTAATGACTCATCCAAGTCTAAAAAATCGCGAAATGTCTCAACAGTTTTGACAAGAAACATCTTGGACCAATAACTTTTCTTTATTTTGATGAAAATTACTTTGTGATGGTCGTTACGAGGTTGTTTCCTTGAACTGTTTAGCTTCATTTGGCACAAGGCCATTCTAAAGTTCGACATAATGCCACCATTCTTATTGCATACATCCACTTTTCAAGTCCAACATGTTATGGCACTATAACCCGACAGTAATATATAAAGGATTTTATGTTTTTAATATTTACAGTTCTTTCAGAAATCGATGGCCATTGTTTTCTTGTTTATGTGAAAGAACTCGCGATCTTAAAGATATATATTTAGACAATGGTTGGTTTTTAGTTAATGAGATTACATTCCTTTTCATTTCGTTGGAAAAACAATTTGAAGAGTGTTGATAAGGAAAAATATGTTAATGAGGCTTGAAAATCGTTATTTTGGTTCTAGCTTTCTTTCTTAGCTTCAATACATATTCTGATAAAAATTGATAAACAATTTTCGAGTTTTTGCCCCTGACAAAATTGTTTTCTTGAGAACTTTAATTAGAAGCTACAGTGTTCAACCAATATTAATGAAACTTGGTCTGATCATTCGAATTAAGTGGACGGTTTTAGAGTTATTGTCCTTGTCCTTTGACTATTATTCATATACAATCATTTCTGACAGTCGGCGTATGTTACCTTGTCTGGCAAGCCCTTGTTTTTCTGGACGGAGGTGTAACTTCTTTCGGGCGCATATAAATCACTTAGAAACTCACAAAAAGTGTGTATTAGGAATGAAAACATGAGTTGTGCAATGGAGTAGAACTTAAAAAAAATGAACAAAAAATTCATTGTGTACCATGCTGATTCAAAAACAATATTCTATTCCTCCGACACTAAAAAAGCTGTGTTACAAACTATTCTAAGCGCCTTTTACATTGATGTATTCTGATATTTCTTTTTTTTTCTTTCAGTAACGCTAGCTGGAAGGTAAGTTTATGTGTTTATTCCGTCGCTATAGAAACGTTTTCAGTTCTTCTATTGTTCATGTTGAATAAACAATTTTTTTTTTATCTCTCCAGTTTAAGTTATATACATTCTATGTAATCACCCAGCCGCTTTCAACTTTCATCCTACATTCGATCGGGTAAAGAAATTATTGATCCCCTTGAATGAGTTATGAAACGAATAGACTATAGGAGTCTTTAACGCTCTTTAAAGGGATATTTTTAGTCTCGGAATCTGGATTTTTTTTTAGCTAATCTAATTCGTAAAGTTGTTCACAACTCTCCTACGAAATTTAAATCTTCAAACAAACGTGTGCCCATAAATATTCTATTATCACAAGTAGCTATTTCACAGCACAGACAATGAGTGCATGGATTGGTTCAACTGCCATGGAAAGCTTTAATGAGAGGTTTGATCAGAGAATGTTAATATTTCAAGAGATCGTAAAGAAGTTTTCGAAAAACAATATGCAGACTTTTGGAGACATAATATCATCAATATGCACGTGCACCATTCCAATTTTCAATCAGACGTCTGTTTGCTGGAACCACAGTCGTTTGATTGAAATTTGGCATAGTGGATATTGATGCTTTCAGTATTCCAGATATACATTAAGGTTTGGAAAACCTCTTAATAATCTCTCTAATATACGCAACGAAAGACGCAGCTTTTAAACACAAAAAGATGAAAGACGAACCACGACGAACCATTGGAAAAACTTACAGCCTATATGGTCGATACTATTCTTCGGCACAGTCATGTTCTATGATTAAATGCATAAAATGATTTAATTAATTAACCTACGATTTTTGTTTATCATGGTTATCTCTATCAGTTATGTGAGTGCATGCGTTTAAGACAATTACTCAAACACGCGATCACATCTGGCGGAAACCTACCGTTTACCGGTTTAACGTATATGCAAGCGTTTGATGGCGTCAAATGTATAAATCCAACTGTAATAGCAGGATGATTCTTTGAAGCTGGCACACCCCTCATTATAATTAGTTAGACAATATACTAAAATTCTCCCAAATTAGTTTAAAATAGTGTTAGTTATATATAAACCAAAAAGACTTAGATCCTTATTAATTATGTAGCTATAATATTCATGTATACCGTATTAAGTTAGCCAAATTAGTTTTTAGCATGTTATTAGCATAGTTGTAGTTTAGTTCCATACTAGCAAGCCAATCTCCACCCACTTTCAGTGTTTTTAGGTGTAAGAATGGAGGTAAAGAAAACCAATCCGGGGGATGTGATTGTACACCATGTTACAGAGGTGCAACCTGTGAAGAAATCGGTATGTAAAGATTTTACTGTACGATCATGGTGATATCCACTATTAAATTTTGATATTATGCAAGGTTAACTGCATTTTATCAAAATATAGTTTGAGGAGTTTCCTTTCGCTTTTTTTATTTGTGACCAATGCAAACCTATTCACTTACACGGAAACGTCAGAAAAAATAAAGCATTATATTATATTATACATTGTTTTCCAGAAATAGTTTTTAAGCATTACTTTTTACTGGTCTATATTGTTTTCAGTTAATCAGCAACCACAATTTGAAACAGCTCAACAGGAAGTAACTGTAGACACAGAATACAGAGAAAATGAACTGGTTTATGTGGCTTCAGCTTACGACAAAGACTTAGATGAGATTTGTAATGATGTTCCATCGTGCCTTTGTGGTGAAATAACGTATGGAATCGAATCTGGAAATGAAGACAAGGCCTTCACTATTGATCCTACTTTGGGAATTATTCGGCTAAATGGACTTCAAGATATACGAGACAATATGAGGCGTCAACTTGTCCTGTCAGCTCGCAATAAATTTGATGAGTCTGTTGCGTCTACTATGATATTGGGAGTTCGTGGTAAAGTACATACAGCTAACCAATATAGCGCTGAAATTAACAATGGTTACGATGGAACCTACCATGTCGAAACTTCCTCACACGAACGAGTAAAAAGGGTAAATAACATTGATTTTTATTTGCCCATCCAATCTGACGATCTTTTTATGTTGCTAAATTTGTTTAAAACGTTATACCACAAATCCAATCTAATATAGGTTATGATATTTCAACATGCGTAGAATTGATAAGGCCGAAAAAAATCTTTTTTTATCATGAAATGTAATTTTTCATGCTAGCTTTTTAAGGGAGGTGTGTATTTGATTTTAAATATAAGATTGCTACTAAATTTCACACTGCTTTTTTTTTTAGGCTGCCAATGCTCCATCTAACGTGACCTTTGACCTGCAGAAGGAGGCCATACATACTAGTATAACAACAATCAGTCCTGGACAAAGAATTGGATTTGAACTGAAAATTGATTTCCCAGCTGGTACAACAGATATGTTGGTGGAATTATTTGCTCCTGATAATAATTCTGTAGTCATGATGCTATGTGACGTTAGAGTTGCTTCAAAGGGTGCTAATCTTGCATATGACGGACCTGGCGATATAAAACTCGAATCCAAAAATAACTCCATATTTGTACGTATGATTTGTATAAAAAGCGATAGTAATAAGGGTATAGTAATATTGCTACAAATCATTATATAACGTCATATATAATGCTATAATCCCGGCATGGGACGAGAAGATACCTTCATATTTTTCTAACCAGTTTCCCCCTGTTAGTGATGCAGGTCTGAGGGGCTGACATGGAAAAAACGTCTAGTCGTTCGGATTGATGAATCAACCGAGACCCCGTGTGCTACAGGCTGTGCACGTTAAAGATCCCTCTACAGTTGGAACCCGAATATATGAGTAGGCTAATGCCGTTATCGTGGCCCAATTTCTCTCATTGTACACTACATGATGTCTGCCCGTCCTCATTAGCTCATTCGGGCACAGAAAAGTAGGACGTAAAGACTGTTATATAGTTCCCTACATTCAGTATGATCAAACAAAATTCCCTCTATCTTAAAATTTTCCCGTCTTCATTTGCAGAACATCAGGATGAAAAAATTCCATTCATTATAATATTGCATCAATGCCAAAAAATGTGGTGCATGTTAATTAGTGACCATTATAATTCTTTTACCCTTAATCTTACTATAATATGTCCGCAAGTGTTTGAAAAGAGACCCTTTTAAACATTGATATTGATATTGCAGTATGATTGGGCAGTGATTGACTTTGGAAATGTAACCAACAGTGATACTACAGATGATGAACATTCAATCGTTATCAAATATGATGCCGTTATGATACAAAACGATGCGACAACAAACGGAAACACTTACTGGGTGAGCGCCGGAGCAGAATACAACGACGAGAATGAAGTCTGGGTGGGACAGGCATCGTTTACCTCCGATATAACAACCGTAAGTAAATAAATGGAACTGATAAAATATTTTATTTTTTTTTTAAATTGTGCTAATGGAGAAAATAATTCAAGATATTAAGGATTATTTAATAACTAACAAGTAGTATTTCATATATTTACATCATATTTTCTAATATGAAAGAGTTTGTTTGATATTTTGTTTCTATTATTTGATTCCAGACATGGAATGCAGCAAACAACAAACCTCAGTTCAACTTTAGTGGACCAAGTACTCTAGCTGTTGGTGAATCTGCCATATTTGCTGTAGACATGTATATAACCTATCCGTCTATTGGTCTTGGTTTTGATGCTTTCGCTCCTCTGAACGATACGAGTGTGATGACAGTTTGTGGAATCCAGATTGCGGGTGTAGGTGAGAATTATCAATGTGGATGGGATTACACGGCTGTACCCTCAACTCTTCACCAGGATGGACAACCTCGAGGAAATGCACGAGGCCATTTGGACATGGGAATGGTGACAAACAAAGGTAAGTGTGAAAGATTGTTGAAAATCATTGCCACATTCACACCAGAAGAGACAAAAAACCGAATTACAAAAAGTTGAGTGCGTTTTCCATTTCCCTCTTGTCATGCATGATCTAACTTGCTTATGGAACACATGTTCCAGTTCAAGAAATTTACTCAACCAATCAAATGCGGATCACATTTTGAGGAATTTTGAGATTTTGGATGACATTTATTTGCGCACAGAAAAGAAAACTGAGATAAAACGTGACATAATTCCGCTATTATATCAGGCTGTCAATATATCAAAGGCAACTTTAATGGAATTCACACAATTATTTTAGGTATTAGAGATGTACCAAGTTCAGTTGAGCCCAATCTTATTCGAGTGGAATTTGTAATGAAAGTGTGGGATGACGTCACTACTTTAGGCAATCACAGTATCGGTGCTGCTTTAGAACTTGGATCGGACCAAATCTGGTGTGGACAGATTACAGTTACTATAGTGGCCAGACAAACTGCAGATGTAAGTATCCATTATGCATTCGAAATATATACATGTAAATGTGATGAATTTCAGTCAAACCAAATCTGGTTTATATGTTCTTAAAGCAATGTCAATGTAAACCATACAGAACCCGACGTTATTCAATTTGTTAACGGACACGAACATAGTAGTCTCACATTAATACATATTCCAGATGAAATCAGTGTATTGTCGGTTTAGGATAGTAGTTCAACATGGATTCTTACTATGTTCGTGTTAACTATGAAGTTTCGTATGCATAAAGTGCATTCCTATAGAAAATTTAATCAAATGAGTGTTATATTAATTCTCTCTTGCCTTAACTTCACTCTCAGTTTTCATAATTACTATTTCTTCATTTTCTCCGATTAATTCGGCATACTTT
Organism: Lottia scabra; assembly: GCA_029955415.1. NCBI lineage: Eukaryota > Metazoa > Mollusca > Gastropoda > Lottiidae > Lottia > Lottia scabra. Next base: position 1,076,114 of record JARJEI010000013.1, on the reverse strand, counting down.
TAGTATGCTTTAAATCAACCTCATTTATAATATTTCAGATAGCATTACCCTCCTCCATGTCACTTGCCTTCATAGGAAACATTACTGAAGTTTCCGAAAAGCAACCCGTAGTCATCGAAATTACCGGTGATTTTGGTGTAAGCACTGGAGACTTCAAAATAGACGCACAATCACCACTCGATGGAAGTAGCAACCCATTGCTTCAAGTCTGTGCACTCAGATTCATCAGTGCTGGAGAAAACATGCCTTGTGTTGAGACTGACAGAGAGGCCGTATTAACAGCTAGGGGTAGTGTACCCACCCTGACAGACACTGCTACTCTTGATTTAGGAGTACTGACTAACGTTGGTAATTGGGGATACTTTAACCATTCCCGTAATGATACTCGCAACATCATGGTTTTACAAGTTTTGGTGAAGGGAACGGAATTTACAGATGCTACTCAAAATCTTGATATTGGTTTAACATCTGGTTCTGGAACTCGCCAGTCGTTAACATCTCTTGCTATCACTAAAGCCGCATCGTCATCTCTACCACAAATCGTAAGTAGACAATTTAACTTTATTATCACAACAGCCGAATTCATAGTTCGTTTTGATTGGTGCTAGAAGTGTCCCATATTGACAATGTCGAAGTATTTTCGCTTATATAATATTAAACAGGAATATACCAACTGGATGAATCTTATACGAAAAGCTTTTTCTATTTAAATTAGAATTGACATTTGTTCAATTTTGCGAAAATAAATCAATTTTAAACATCTTTTTTCATTTTAGGACGAAAGTCCAGGTATGAATCTGACATACAAATATTCATCCGGTAATGTTAGGATTGGTGAAGCGGTTACCATGTTTTATGACATATCCACCCTTCGAGGAAAGACCTTCCCTAAATTCGACATGGAATTCATCGCTCCTAACTCTACAGATCTGGCCATTGTTTCAATCTGTAGAGCCGAGGTCCACAAAATTGGAAAAAATACACCTTGTCTGACAAAAACTGGCATTGATTCAAAATGGCAGTACGTCTCCCAGTAAGTACATTCTTTAGAATACCAACTATGGTATGCTCTGGACGAGATTTTTGATGGCCGGAATTGTTTCGCTTGTATGGATTTTTATTATCACATATAAGCATTTGTAGTGGAAAGCGAAATTAATGATATTATCCCTTTTCGATAGGACATTGTTTCATGGAAAGAGTTAGATCAGCATTGAGAAAATCTGAGCAGGTTAAAAAGTGGAGAGAGGGAGCGAAATTTTTTGGGACAATACAAAAACAGTCTAGAGAAAGACGATGTTATTAGATTAGAAATTAGATTTTAATCAATATTATGATGGCTTGGTTTTTTGGTTAAAGATATCACCATTGTTCTAGGGATCTTAAATGTTCCTTACTATCCTGTATTCTATCGTTTTCCTAATGCTATTCTTATTTTAGATTCAACGACACTTCTAATGATAGAGCGACCCTGAGTTTAGATTCCATCTGTAATTTTGAGGTTACTGATTCAGTGGATGAGGACGTTCTCGTCTTAGCAGCAGTATTTCAACTCAAACAACACCCCGAGGCTACAAACGGGAAGCAAATGTACCTTAGTGCTGGATCTCAGTATACAGATACGAAAATGTGGATTGGTCAACTCTCAATTACTGTTGATACATCTGCTTTTCCTGCACCTGTAAGACTATAAAACATTTTTCGATTATCAGAAAAAATATATGATTTGTATTTGTTCCACATACACTAGACATTTAGGCTACGACTAAAACAAAATATTTCAAACATTGTAGCAAATACACATTCAATTTAAAAAATATCTTTTGTCAGTTACACTGTTTCTCCTTTTCAACTCAATTGAAATATACAATGATATTATTATTATAATAAAATCAGTGATTTTAATTTCAGCCAACTATGCCACAACTGTTTGTAACGAAGGTTGGGGAATTCGATTCAGCCAATACACCTATAGGATACCCAGCAACTTACGAAGTATTAATCCAGACTAACCCAGGAGAATCAATTGATCTGAAGCTCGTCTTAAGCACAGCCTCCGCTAAATTAAGTTTTTGCTCCGTTAAAATCAAATCATTTGGTAGCAATATGCCATGTGTTGATCAGACCATTAAGGCTGTCTTAATCAAAGATCCGGCAACTGGATTAAACAATCAAGCAGAACTTACAGTTGGTCCCGTGACAAATGTTGGTAAGTTCAAAGGATGCCAGTTGAACCAATGGTGCCGAGAATCTTAGAACAAATACACTGAATCGTAATTTCCATAGCGTACAACACTCATGATCACATCATTACAGATAGAAATACCAAGCGTATGTTTCAAAATGCCCTATTCTTTTGGGAATTGTCTTTTATAATTATGTTAAACGTATCTTTGGGTCAGCATAGATTCTTTTATTATACTCATTCCTTTACGAGACTGACTTGACAGTGTTTGGTGGATTTAAGTATTGTATCGTCTCTGAGGACAATTTATTCAAAGTTTAGTACATATCACAGTCCCGTCCTCTCGCGTACAGTTATGAATAAAGATAGTCACTTATTTATCAAAATCAAGTTATATTTTAAAATTCGGTATATATGGACCAAACAATCCCATTGACATCAGGTATAGGCTACTTAGGATTTTTATTGTTATTTTGTAGGTGACACTGGAGATAAAACTGATTTAGGAAATAGTACAATTGGTATCAACTCATTGGTTCTTGAGGTAACCATGCAATCATCCATTACTGCTGTTGATGCGGAGAGTCTACAGTTCACCGTAGCAACAAACGGTCTGATTACCGTAACCAATGAAAATTTGGTGGTAACTTCAACTACAACTGGAATTTCCATGGTAAGGCCTTTAAATTCCTTAAATCAACGATCCAAGAAATCAGATTTAATTCAGAAAAAAACTCCACTCATTTTGTAATGATATTGCCTTCGTGCTCATGGTACTGGTTCTTGTGTCCAATGTTCATTAAAGTATTTTTCTCTTCTCTATAGCTCGGAAATGCCACTGGAATAGATTTTAATGTAGTAGCTGTTGTCGACAATGATGCCAATTATGATGTTTATAAAGGACAAGCTAAAAAATTCTACATTGACATAGATACACAATTAGATACAACACAACGCGTCACAGCACAGATCATGACTTCAGTTGGAGTAGGCCTAGAAGGGCAATTTGAAATCGCTTACATCGGATTGGTAGAGGTGGGGGAAAACCTCGGATGTGTTTCTCGAGAAATGACAAGCAGCTCATATTCAAAGAGGTAAGAATAACGGTCCTGCCCATTTGTGTTTTTCCATCAAGGTCTTAAGCCGTTTTGATACTCTCAAGGTAATGTCGTTGCTTTCAAATTGGTGATCAATGGTGGTAGACCTGTTCTTTGTCAATGTCCCTCGACTTCGCTCACTATGCTATAATTGTTGATGATCAGGGAAAATACATTGGAATAATTGTAGCCCTACTTTTATTGTTTATAATATTTGTGTATTTCAGGACAGATAGTTTATATATGGATATAGGTACAGTAGATCTTGGTTATGTATGTAATACTGGAATAAACAGAATTGATCCTGAAGCAAATAAGGTACACAATTCTATATCATTGTCTGAAGGATTTTCATTTTACGAAGGTTGTCATACGATACTTCAAGTGCAGGAGTGCAGGAGCGCAGTGTTTTGTGTCCAGAAGGGGAGATTTAAGTTCCTCGCTCAAGAAATTTTGAATACTAAAATTTACTTCTGATGATATCATCAAAATTGGCATCTCACCAGCCAGGACATAGCCTCTACGGAACCCACCCTAAGGAAAGCTGACTTTAGGACAATCTTCCTATCTCATTTGGAATTATAATAATGTTCTCTTCTAAAATTGTAATACTTCTTGTACTGACGATCTTATTTTATTATTTAAGATACGTATTGAAGCCTATGCACGATTGTTGAACAACCCAGCTCTAAATGTTAATGATGTCGTCAGTCTCAGTGCGGCAGTTAATTTTAACGATGAACAAATATTTATTGCTCAGAAAGACATGACAATAAAGGATGTTACTGGATTTACTGATCTAGTTACGGTAAGTCGGTTGCCCCTTTTTTAACACTCTGTAATAAGCTTTTTACGGTTGTTAATTCACAAATTATGACTCAAAGACTACTATGTCCCTTAATACATCTTTGGTGCACCAATACGAATTGAATGAGCCTTTAAGGCCTGTGTATTCAACTGGTTTTCTCAAATGTCCCCGAAAATGCACACGGAAATGTACATGTCTCCTGAAATGTCTGCAGAAGGCATCGAAAACATGCAATTTCGAAGCATGATAAAGTCACAGCATTTTCCGTTTTATTAAAAACTTAAATTGGGGTTGTTGCGGTCAGTGGACACTGGTGTTTCAAGATGATACAAAATATAAAAAAATATCAGACCTATAGATCAGTTTGTGTCCCCTGGAGAATGTCCATGTCCCCCATATTGAAAATCCAGGCTTTAAGGCGATAGGTAAAAAAACATTAGTTTGAAAACGTAAATACGAATTGGGAACCATGGATAACAAAGCTTAATGTGAACTTCAGTTATATGTACCTGTATCAGTAACTTAGTTATTTCAATCTCTTTCTAGGCGAACGCAACTCTGACTAATGGATCAGCTATTAATGTAAATTACACATTACCCCCTATCGTTATGACGATAGCACAAATTGAAAAAATACCAGTAATATTGAATATACCACCTTTCACTGTTTCTCAAGTCCAGTTTGATATCGACCTACCAATGTCACCTGCCACAGCCTCCATGACCTTTAAAAGCCTACAAATTATTGGAAGTGGTCAGAATCTTTGTCGATACGGATATATCGAGGACTACAAAGTAACTGAAGTATCCTCCCAGAATACGACTCAGATAAATAAAGTCTTTGTTGATATGGGAATCGTCTCGAACATTGGTAAGCCTTCAATCAGTTATCTGTATAAATAAAATCCTATAAAACATTATGGTATAGTGATACACGCACATTATATGGATCAAATACAAGCTTCGTTTTGATCATTGCATATTTCATTCAGTCAAAATTAACAATCCAACCAAATCAACCAGTACGATGCAAAGGCGCATTTTAATTGCATTTAGAATTGTAGCCGAGACAAAATTTGGGAATTTAAATTTAATTGGGAAGCCTTTCTATGTTGACACAAGATCTATCAATGATTGTATATCAGGTAATTTACGGGTATTTTATCATCATTTAGGTGTTACACACAAATTGGGCACCAATGTTCCTGAAGATGATATAATTTACGCCGAGGTGGAAGTTCAGATGGCGGACAGTGACACAAATGATCATGATGCTGAGATGATGCTCGGGTTAGGAGCAAAAATAGCTTCATTCATCATAGTGTCTGAACACAAAGTGAAAGTTAGCCGAGACGGAAGCGAGGAACCCGTTTTTAATTTCACTGCTGCCACAACGTAAGCATTTACTTTGGTCTTCTCGTGTTATTAATTGACAAGATGGGACAGGATCGAGTTCTTCAGATCCTACGTGCTTCTAGCTGTAAGCAAAATATTAGCAACCATGTACCTCTCAGGACAAACACATCTTCATTAATCCAGTATAGTGTATTAAAGTATCAGAATGCAAACGCTATATTCTTTTTGATGAAGCTAACATAATGCACGAACAGTAAACAGTTTCGGTTACCCAAATATGAGAACGACGAAATGACTTTTATTGTCAATGACGTGATGTTTTTGTATCTTTAGTGACCCCAAAGAAATTGATATTGTCTTGGAGCACGCAGCTACTTCAACAGCAGAATACCAAAATACCGTTTTAAAATTCAACACTCCACCTTATTTAGAATATAAAAATATCCCAATGGTGAACCCAACAGCTCCTTCTTATACTGTGAATAATATCAATAATAACGCTATAGAGATCAATGTAAGTTGTCTATGATTTGATTATCTTTAATCCTCGGTGTAGCTTCATCTTTGATCCTTTGTGGAGAGTTTTCTTTGATTCTTGGCGGAGCTTCATCTTTGATCTTTGGCGAAGCTTCATTTTTCATCCTTGGTGAAGCTTTATTTTTGATGATTGATGTAAGTAGCTTCATCTTTGATCTTTGGTGAAGCTTTATCTAAGATCCTTCGTGGAGCTTCATCTTTGATCCTTGGTGTAGCTTTATCTTTGATCCTTGGTGTAGCTTTATCTTTGATACTTGGTTTGGTTTCATCTTTGATCCTTGGTGTAGCTTCATCTTTGATACTTGGTTTGGTTTCATCTTTGATCCGGGAGCCGCGGTTGCTCAGTGAGTAAGACGCTTGCTCTCTAACCTGAAGGTCCAGGGTTCAATCCCGGCATTGGTCGAGATGATACCTTCGGATTTTTCAACCCGGTTTCCCCATGTCAGTGATGCAGGTCGGAGGGGCTGACATGGAAAAGCGTCTAGTCGTTCGGATGCTACAATAAACCGAGGTCCCGTGTGCTATTGGCTGTGCACGTTAAAGATCCCTCGTTGGAAATCGAAAATAAGAGCAGGCTAATGCCGCTGTCCTGGCAAAATTTCGCTCATTGCACACTGCATGGCGTTTGCCAGTCCTCAATAAGCCCATATAGGTGCAGAACAGTAGGACATAAAACTCCATTCATTTCATTTCATCTTTGATCCTTGGTGTAGCTTTATCTTTGATACTTGGCTTGGTTTCATCTTGTATCCTTGGTGAAGGCTGAGGCTTCATCATTAATACTTGGTGTATAGCTTCTTCTATGATAAAAGTCCGTACATGCAACAACATTACGTTAACAAATATGACCCCAATGATGTGTATTGTTTAATGGTTCTTTTCAGTTGGGTAGGTTCTTCTTTACTGATAAACTGGAGATGAAAGTGGTGTTTGAGGTGAACTCTACCTATGGTGTTCCACCGGGTATTGCTACCAACGCAGCTATAACAGGAGTTGAAGTAATCTGTAACATGATAGGGAGAACAACCCCATTCTCGAACGGGTCTCAAGAGTTCACGTCTGGTTTTGTAACAGTGGATGGGTCATATACTACTACTCCAAAAACCTCTGGTAAGTTCTGTTTGTTTTTTAGAAAGTGCCAACAATATTTGTTATAATCCATGTCCATGCAAGCCGGTATGAAACAGATAAATCTTCCTCTCTCTTAATGTACAAATAATAATACCCTTACACAAACACATCTCAAATTGAAAATAATAGATTATCATAGGTGCTAGCATGATACGTTCACCATCTATTCGACCTATCATACGTTAATCTTAGAGAAAACACAGAGGAAACTCATGAAAATACTCAATGTTCCCCTTTAAATATAGTTTGATACCAAACTTGCAAAGGTATTATCAAATAAAGGATAAGAATCTGAGAGGGACTTGTTTGACTTATTCCAAACAGTCAAGCATCATCCATTTACTCATTATTCCTTAATATTTCAGGTTCATCGTGCACGGCCAGTACTATTGCCAACATTCAAACATGCCAGTTCTCTTCTTCTGGTGATGACATAGCTACTCCTGACAATGCTTTATATTCTGGCACGGGTAAGTTCAATCTAAACAAAACAATCCCTTTCCAAATCGCCAAATTAGGGTTATTTATATCCTCTTCATCCACTTTCTCAGCGACACCAACACAAGCTTTGAAACTGTAACAGTGTCTTGATCCATTAAGAATGCCAGAAATGTGTATTTTCACATACTGTTACATCAACATTATAGCTTCCCAGAATAAATGTGACCTTAGACAGGCCGTGCGACCCTTTAAGGTTGTGCAAGCGACCAAATGTTGGGTAGCGACCCTTGACTGCAATCATCTTGATATAAGGCTAAATTTCTGCACAAGTCATTTTTTAATATCTAAAATGCCAGAAGGAATATGATATTGAGCTATATTTTTTTCCAGGATGGGTACCACCAGTGCGAGAAGGAAAATTAGGCAAACTTCGTTATTTACAATATGATTTTGGAGAAAGAGTATCTTTAACTCAAATAACATATAAACACACAAAAACTGAAAAAATAACTCAAATACAACTGCGGTATAGTAATGATGGACAATCTTTCTTAGATGGCCAATTGGTATGTATAACGCCATGAATTTGTGATTTTCTTTTTTGGGGGGGGGTGGGGGTAGATTGGGGGTGTAGTTCACAAGTAACGATTTCTAGAAGGTGGTCGGTTTACAATCCCAAGGGCAAGAAAACTTTCAGACAAAGTTGACTTTACAACAATATAGAAACAAAACGAGCAATATTTACATCTTAACTTGAAGCAATGCTATTTTACATCCTATGGTTAAACAACGAATATGAAACTACTTATCTAATAATAATCCTTTATCTTTTTTTAAGTTGACTTTAGGGGCGACAGATGGATCTGCTCCAGTTAACAGCGTATTAAAATACAAGGTCCTTCGTCTGTATATTGACGACGTCACCACAGCCAAGGAAGAGGTGGGACTAGCAGTTGAGTTTACAGGTTGCTATGTCGATACTACACCAACTGCTTTTACTTGTCCAACATCACCAACAATTCCGACTGGTAAGTTATGTTAAACGTCTATTCTAAAGCTCAAAGGGGGCTAACACGTGAACAGTGTGGTTAGAGGTACTGAACGTTACACTACAAACATGTTCTCATACACTGGAAGAGAGTTTCATCCTCCAGTTAAGAAAGATGATTCCTAGCCCACCGGTTTATTGCAGCTCCTTATACAACCACTTAAATTCCATGGAAGGTTAGATTCTAGTTTAAATTTAAATTTCTGTTATTACTTTTAGAGTATGGTCGGCGATCATTTGTTGCTGATGGTACCCATGTATATGTTTGTGATGGTACACCGGGAAAGTAAGTCATGTTTACTATAACAAAACACTCTGTTGTTTCATAAAGATTTCGAGTAATCTACAACATACGTTTCTGACTAAGTGCAGCTTTTACTAGGTAGCAATACCGCTTATGTTTTCAAAATCGAATCTTAAATTGTGGACCACATCTACCAAAGCCAGGTAAAATAACACCATATAAGAAATAACTGTATTTTACTCCTTTTTTTAAGGAGAAGTGAAATAGACACTGTATGTTTTGCATCCTCTGATGGAGACAAATGGAAAGGTAGGGTTCATTTTCAACTGTTTTCTCGATTTACGGTTTTAACAAAGCCAGCAAAAGGTTTGCAGGGTTGAAATATTGATATGGAATTCTTGCCAAGACTACCTCACTGAGCCACTACGATGTAAATCTGAAAAATGGTTTTAAATGACTAAATAAAATTTGCTTTTCCAGCTCTTGATAACAGAGTATCTTGTATGGTTGGTCACAATCTAGATCCTAAAGGAGATGAAAGACTGTACGCTTTGTCCTACAACTACCAATACATGACATCAAATGACAAGGGAGAAACATGGCAAATTGTTGAAAAGAACCACGTTGACCAAGTGAAGACAATGGGTTCATATACTCAAGCTGTGAAGGTTCCATGGACTGGAACACCAACAGATACAGATAAATCACTTTTAACATGGCAGAGTAAGTAATTTCAATTGTCTACTGGTCTGAATCAAAAACAAAAATTGATTAACTGTTTGAAAACTCAAATATATCAACTAAACAACGCAAAGAGGAACAAGAAAAGCTTCTTATTGGGTGATTTCACTGCTCGTAAATAATTTAACAATTGTATGATTCCTTTGATTAAAGGAAATGGGTGCCGAAATAAACCTAAAACCATTTGTTGTATTGCATACTGCTGGAATAAAAATTGTTTTGAACAACACAGTATTGCTTGTGTCATTTACAATGTGTTGCTTTTTATAATTGCAGGTGCTTACGAAGGTATGAGTCGAACTGCAGCTCCCCTTGTATATAAATTTAGATGGGATACATGTTGTCCATAGATTACAGGTGTAAAAATATACGAAGGAAGAAAGTTAATATACTGTTTCTAAGCAACAGAAATTTATTTATTTGTTAAATTGTTATACTGCTTTAGCTGTTGTTTATTTACTAATTTTACACTTTGAAATAGTCCGTCAATACTCAAAATGTTTATGATTCTTTATTTTTCCAAAAAGGTTTTTATCTGACAACAGCTTTTTCACATACACTAATTCAGGTCAAAAAAAAAGAAAAAAGATATAATAAACGTTTCGACAGTATCAATTTAATTACTTCAGTGTTTAAAATAACTAAATAAAAATGTAAACGTAATTGCTTTTCTCATATAATTCTAATTTGAAAGTTTCAAATAATTTCACTTTCATTACTAACCCCATTTATTTATAATAATAAAAACAAAGGCCAGTACAAGGTCAGCTTTAATAATATTAAATATTGTTTAAATTATATTTTTTAAGCAAAGAATTACAAAATTTAAGAAAAAACTCAATAAACAGAACTAATATAGGAAAATACAGTTTGAATAATTGCCAATATCCAGTATTTAGATCAACAATAGAAAAACGGTCTTATTGAGTATATTATAAAGATAAAGAGATATTGTATACTAAATATTGTTTTTTAGTGGGTGTAATATCAAAAACTGCATATAACATCAACACAAAACTTTAAGGGGCAATTTTTCAATTTCTTTTCAGCAGATTAAGTTTTGTAGATCTTTTTTCTGATATTGTTCACATTTTTCTCGTATGAGACATACTGCTGTAATTGAATTTCTGTGATATGAATACAAGCCGTCCTGTTGTAAAAAATAAACTAACAAAGTTTTAATTGATTTATTAATGTTAATATTTATTATTGTTTTGTCATATTTAATAAAGGTGTTATCCAATTCAATTTGTCTTTTATAAGCTAGCTCGAAGGAAACCCTAGATATATATTAGATGTGCTAGTCAGCTAATGAAGCCAAGGAAAACAAGTACTATTTTAATGATTTGAGCATTAATTTTAATAGTTGTATTATCAAGTTAATGATAATTTTGCCTCATTTAATAGTTTGATTACTAAATTTAATGATCAACGGCTAAGTTGATAGTAAAATTATTTAGTTAATACTCAACTCTTAAATTTAATGATCTGATTATTAAGTTAATAATTCTAATATCAAAGTTAATCATACATTTTTTTCTGGGAGGTTACTAAGTATTTTTTCTTGGATAGCAAACTGGCGAAATTTAATGGATTCAATGTCTTGTCTAAAGAACTTCCACTTTCTCCCCAACATTCTACCTGTTTTAATGACAGTAACACTCAGTGCCACCTGACCAGAAGAGTTTTTAGCCCACTTAGTTATTGTACTGCACCATCAGGTTCCAAAACAGGCAGACAATTAGCTGATTTGATGATGACTTTACAATTTTTTATACAAGCAATATAACATTTAGTGATTCACATCCAAACAGCAATTTGTCTTCGTTTTATCAAATCGTTGTATTCAGGGAAAGGGGGCTAACTTTGAATATATTTCAAGCATCACAATTCTTTTAGATAGATAGATATTTGACATATTAAGCATATATCGGGTGGGCCAAAAAAAGTGGCAACACACTTTAATATGATATTATGAAAAATGTATGGGAGCTATAATTTTGATATTACACACCCATCACAATATAGTAATTTGACATCTTCACTAGAAATTTCAGACCAAAAGACCAAATAGTGTTAATTTGCCAGCAATTTTAAAATTAGAGGTCAAAAAGTGCAATATCGAAGAATGTCAAATGTTATCTAAACTTAGTTTCACTTGAAAAGGTGATCAATGTGTCCACCGTCTTGATTGCAGACAGCCCTCAATCGTTTTTTCCATGAAGAAATACACTTTCTGATCTCTGCCTGTGGGATTTCGTTCCATTTTTCACGAATTCGATCTTTTAGTTCATTTTCCGTGAACACCTTTGTTCGATCCGCATAGACTTTTTCTGAGAGAGAGTCCCACACAGTGAAGTCCATGGGATTGCAATCAGGGGACTGCGGGGGCCACTCATCTTTTTTAATGAACTTTGGGGTCGCGTCATTTAGGTAACTTTGTGTTGCATTGCTGGTATGGGAAGTTGCTCCATCCTGCTGAAACACATAGTCATTGTTCGGATAGATAACATTTGACATTCTTCGATATTGCACTTTTTGACCTCTAATTTTAAAATTGCTGGCAAATTAACACTATTTGGTCTTTTGGTCTGAAATTTCTAGTGAAGATGTCAAATTACTATATTGTGATGGGTGTGTAATATCAAAATTATAGCTCCCATACATTTTCCATAATATCATATTAAAGTGTGTTGCCACTTTTTTAGGCCCACCCGATATAACATAAAGAAATGAAATGAAATGAATGGAGTTTTACGTCCTACTTTTCTGCACCTATATGGGCTAATTGAGGACGGGCAAACGCCATGCAGTGTGCAATGAGGGAAATTTGGCCAGGACAGCAGCATTAGCCTGCTCTTGTTTTCGATTTCCAACTGTCGAGGGATCTTAGACGTGCACAGCCAATAGCACACGGGGCCTCGGTTTATTGTCCCATCCGAACGACTAGACGCTTTTCCATGTCAGCCCCTCCGACCTGCATCACTGACAGGGGGAAACCGGGTTGAAAAATCCGAAGGCATCATCTCGACCCATGCCGGGATTAGCGAGCAAGCGTCTTACTCACTGAGCATAAACATAAAGAGAATGAAAAATAAGAGAGTTATAGCATTCTGTATTATTCACTTTTTCTGATTTAAAATTAAAAACAAATATCACATGTAGGCTCTTATTGAATAAACTAAATTGTGTACAATGGTTTAGCGGAGAAGTTATTTGTGTTGTGAACATATGAATAAGGTGCTGAACATCAACACAACGAATGAATCAACATAAATTAATCATAAATTTTTCTAAATTATATCATTTGCATTTGGAGTATAACACTTCAGAATTATTTTTTTTATAATTGCATAACTGCAGTTCATTGATAAAATTATTGTTCTAAACACAATTCATATACATGATGATCGGATTTCTTCACCAAATTTATCTTTATGAGCAGCATTTTTCATTGGATAAACAATCTGAATAAAGACAAAATATATTTCAGTTTTACTAGTACCTGGATAGAATCACATCTAGAAACCAGGCAAGGTAATATACGCCCACTGGAGACTTTGTTTCAAAAAGAACATTTGGCAGAAACAGCAACCATCACAACCATGAAATATTAAACCTGTAGTCATAGGCCTACATTTCGTACAGAACTTGAATTAAGTGTTGTCTAAATATTTTTTTCTCGATTTCATCAAGGGTTCAGCATTCATCAGGTTTAGTCAAAATCCTTCTGCCTTGTCGAGTGTTTGTGAGCTTAAAACTGAATGTATTTCAAAGAAGAAGGCCAATAACTCATATCAAATATTTTTTGATTATCGATAGGGATTATCGAGTGATAATAAACTATTTCAATAGGTTTCTTTCAAATCGTAGTGCCTTCTAGAGGGTAAACGAGCTATATATCAAACGCGTTTTAAAGAACAAGGGCAATAATTCATATTTTATATTTTCAGAATTTCACTGATTTTAAATAGGGTTCATCCTTGGGTGATAACAAACAATTTCAGCAAGTTTCGCCAAAATCCATATTAAAGAATTGTGACTTGTAGAGTGTTAACGAGCTAAAAATCGAAACGCGTTTTAAAGAACAAGGGCAATAATTTATAATAAATATTTTCTGATTCTTTTGATCTTAAATAGGGTTCATGCTTGGGTGATAACAAACAATTTCGGCAAGTTTCGTCAAAATCCGTAAAGAATTGTGACTTGTAGAGTGTTAACGAGCTAAAAATCGAAACGCGTTTTAAAGAACAAGGGCAATAATTCATATTAAATATTTTCCGATTCTTTTGATTTTAAATAGGGTTCATCCTTGGGTGATAATAAACAATTTCAGCAAGTTTCGTCAAAATCCGTAAATAATTGTGGCTTGTAGAGTGTTAACAAGCAATTGTGGACGGACGGACGGACTGACGGACATGGGTGACGGCAATATACGCTCCACATTTCATGTGGGCGTATAAAAATAAGATAATAAATTCATATCCAGGAATTATTGAGAATTTTTACATATTTTTAAATTGCAAAACAAATTGCAACATGAATACTTCACTATACCAAACATTCAAGACAAACGCGTACAGTGGATCTACGTTTACCAAGTCCCTAATAAAATTGTGCGGTTAAAGAGCTTCCGGATAGTTAAAATATGCGATTTCATGACTAGATATTGTGATACAGTAACATATTATAACCTTTGTAATGTAATACACGATTGGCAATACCCAGTGCTATATCTTACGTTCTCTTGTCATCTACCAACCAACCCTTACCTCATTGTCTATATAACTATTACAAGCATAACACCAGACAGATAGATCTGAATAACTGAGCACCATTCTATGTTCTGTTTCTATACCATGAAATAACATGTGTTCATTACGGAATCGACTACAATACACCTGAAATTGCATACATTTTCTTTTCACACCAAATAATTGATTTAATCAGAAACCGTAATTGCCATTAGTCATAGCAATTTTTTCTCAAAGGTAGAATTCCAGTACCGCTACTAATGATCTAAACTGCAAAACGGACAAATAACAGATATCCTCAGATAATTTTGTTTAAGCACATGGTATAATACAATACTAACCTTATAACAAATCAAACAAACCCAATTCTCTTCTGTTTCCCCACAATCTTCACAAGGAGCATGACAGTTTAAATCTGGTGAGGGGAGTGGTTGAACGTCTGCTAAATGTTGACACCAGGGCAATGGCTGGACAGCAAACAGTTGTCCCTGGATAACATAATTATAATAATAGTAACTTTCAAATTCCATTAAAACTTGTTCCTGATTAGATGGTCACAAAAAATAACTTAACTTATGCTGTAGTGAAATTCAGTTCTCATGGTCTTAAAACAGAACAAATTATTGGAGTTAGCTCCCATGAAACCTGTATCAAATATTAGACCAAAGTAAATATAACGTAATAAAATCATAGGGTTAAAGGGATTGTAAAGTGATTTTCTAAACTTAGTATGTGTATCGGGGAAACTGATAGCATTAATTTGAGCCATTCCAATTTCCATTCCGACGTCTGTGGTTCTTGCAATTCCACTTAAACTAATGTGTTTTATGACGTCACTAACAGTAAACTACCAAAAACTATGCAGATCACTGCCAGTGACATACTAAGTTTAGAAAAACACTGTTTCTAAGACATCCTAAGCTAAGATTGTTTATCACTAATATAGATTACGTAATCTGTTACCTCCATTTTAAACAAATCTTCCACAGTATTTGGTCTGACAGATCCACCACAGGCACCTTGTAACTCTTCACTTGAACCAGCACAGGCACCCGTACCACTTGATGATGGACCATCTGTTCCCTGGGCTTCATTCAAACCATTCGTCTCTGGAGTGGAATGTTTTTTATCCATTGTCTTAGAATTTTTCTTTTTTGTACTGTCCCTGAAATACACCAGAAGATACCGGTATCAAATTTTGTCATCCAGATAGGTCCTTAAAATAAGCAAAATATAGTCTATATTCAATATGGTCCTATGCCTACACATCATGACATAGGATTTGGCTGTGCATATTAAAGATCCCTTGACAGTTGAAAATCGAAAATAAGAGCAGGCTTATGACGCTGTCCTGGCACAATTTCCCTCATTGCACACAGCTTGACATTTGCCCGTCCTCAATAAGCTCCATATAGGTGCAGAAAGGCAGGACGTAAAACTCCATTCATTTAATTTTATTTACTAAAAGATGTACAGGTTCAACAATTATATGTAACACTCAAAAGAGATTAGCCTGCACCATTTCAATACTCTTTAATTTACAGTTAGCTAAATACAACTGTTATTAAAACAATAGGCTCTAGATGTTTGGTCTAATAATAAACAGTTCCAATTTAATTCCATCTGCTAAAAATAAGTAATTCCAAAATGGTGAGAAAATATTATTCAGACCTAATTCTGAGACTGCCACTTCTTACCTTCCAGAAATTTCTTACTGAATTAATTTATATTACTTTACTAATTCAATAAGCTACTATTTTTACATTTTAATAATCATTTTAAATTTAGACATTACTCATGAAAATTTAAGATTTATTAAAGGGAGATAACTCTCATTTAGTAGGAATACAATTTTCATTAAATATAAACATGACACAGTAAGAACTATATTAAAATATAATATCAGTCCCTGGCTGAACGGGAAAGACCTGGTTGAAAAATACTCTTAGAAAACTTAGAAAAACTATAGATTATCAAGCAAACATCTAACAATGCACCTCATAAATTTACATCAAAAGACAATGGTAATAAAACTAAAGTAGTCCTATGATGAGAAAATTTCCACATCTCAGTGATTAGTCAGTGATGTAGTAAATACATCAGATAAATTGAAAGGTCTCATAAATAAATAATACTCTTACAAATTTTTCACCAAAAAGAAAAAGTAATATTCCAGAAAAAAACTCAATTTTATTCCAGGATAATAGAATTCTTTACTAAATTTTCCTTCACTGTGAAATTCTAATTCAATTTTGAGAAATCTTTTTTTTATGATTTCCAAATCTTGAAAGCAATAGAAAAACTAATTTAGAAGATATTTCATTATCTTTAGTTCACTCTTACAAAGAAAAGGAAAACAGGTTTGTATAGAACTGCACTAAAAACCCTAGTAAAGACTTATTTTGTTTGCTAATAAAAATATTTTTTAGGACTCCTTTATAGACTATTTTATTTAGTTAACACATCATATAGAAAAGTGTCTCGATTTAATCTAAAGATTGCAGGGTGCAATAAGAGAATTTAAATTTGATTTATTATAATCAATAGAAAATGGAATATTGGATTTAGGAAAACAAATTAAAGCTGAGGAAATCTATATTTAGAATAGGGTAAGGGAAATGTTGAATATGCCTACTGTCAAAGTACAATTTAAAGTGATGAGTGATACCCTTTTAAATCATAGTTGCCTAAGGGTTTAATCACACTACAGACAGAGCAGGGCGACACGGAGCAGACGATTAGTAGCAGCATTAATATACTGATGGTTTTAAATGTACAAATGCTCAGCTGTTTACATTGCAAGCGGAACAACTCAGCACAGAGAAGAGCAGAGCAAAGCGATACACTGTTCTGGGCTTTATCGCTCCGCCCTGCTCTGCCTGTAGTGTGATTAAACCCTTTTAAGTAGGTACAAAAACAATCTAATTTTGGAAAAATGATTGAGATAGAAATATACTTTTTAAAAAAGAAAACATAAAAGCTGAAAAAAATAGCTGAAAATTGCCACGCTACGGTAGCTAAAATGTTGAAATCTACAAATCATATAATAGGATTTTTGTATTCAAAATGATGTTAGAAATTTGATGTAATTTTTATTTTAAAGTTTGTTTTTATTCTTGGAAGAGTGTTTTTATTCTTTTCGTGAACAAGACAGCTTTCTTTGTAAGATTGTTGGCATCTTTACATTATTTACTTGGCTAAGTCAATTGACATATGCAAGTTCTTATATAAGACATAAGTCATTCATCAATTTTCTAGTCAACCCAGCTATAAATGGATAGTTAGTAATGGAAAGATCAATGCCATCAGATTAATGGCCAAGGACAAGCTGTGAGAAAGGATTCTCCAGAACTTAAAGCGATAATACGTCTTAGAATGAACAAAAAAATTAAGTTCTCAAACTTGGTCAATAAGAGTATATATTCATCAACAATGTCCAAAGTATACAAACAGAATCAAATAAACCCATAAAACTATGTTATTTTCCATACAATTACAGATTATTATTGATAAATGCCTTAAATTGGATTAAGACATTTATCAATTATTGTATTAATTTAAACATAGTTTTCTGGATTTATCAGATTATTTAGGTAATCTGTAGTATAGTTATAACACCAGGTAAGTTCCCTGATGAATCTATGCTCCTATTGACCAAGTTTGAAAATTTTATTTTTTTGTTCATTCTAAGTTGTAGTATTCTTTTAAGTTCTTCTAAATAAATCTTTGTGTCTTTCTATTGAATTGATTTTTTATTAATAAAGTTATGTCTTGTGCTGGAAAAATAAGGCAACAATTGATCCAGTACAATATAAGGAAGTTTATATGGAAATTTGTAGACGGAAATTTCATTAAAAATATCAATTGACAACTATTGCCAATGAAATTGAGAAAATTTGCTAATCAGTTGACGGTACAAAGTTACATGAATCTATAAATCAATGAAAATTACAGCCTCAAGCAGTTCTATTCTGTCTCACAAATTTCATTAACTGTATAAGTTACAGTGTATTATTTGAAGGAAAAGGGTATATTAAATTGTTACCAGTCAAATTACAAGTTTTAATCAAGGCAGAGACTCAATAATAACAAGTTTCCTCCTTATCAATTATTTTACTAAGGCATCAGTTACACTATTTCTGATATTATACTGGATATATGGCAAAGATTTCATGATTGCTTTCTGCTACTCAGTATTATAGTATTTGATATTTGATTTGATTTACTAGAAATTAAATATTTGAGTTTTACCATACTTTATCAGACAGAATTTAATCCTACTTTTCTGCACCTAGTTGGGCAAACAAAGATGGATATTAGCTATGCTCAGAGGACAATATTAAATCATGGATAATATAATGGATACACATAATATGATGAAACTAAATGATTCTAAAACAGAGTGTATGCTCATTGGACCTTCATTGCGTATCAAAAAGCTACAAACAGATCATTTACAAATAGGCAATAACATCTTGCCATTCCAATATAGTGTCAAAAATCTGGGTGTGATACTAGATTCCACATTAAGCATGGAGAAGCACGTGAATGACATCTTTATGAAATGCTATTATCACCTCAGAAACATTGGAAGCATCCAACAGTTAATTACTGCGGCAGCAACACCTGTTTGTACCTTAGTACATGTACTATGTATTATGTGAAACTATAATAGAAGTAAAACATGGATTTTTAGGTTAACAACAAGCATGTTACTCACTGAGCCTCAGCAAAAAAACTTTTAGGCTCAGAATCTGGAATTTTTTTTAACTAATCTAATACGTAAGATATTCAAAACTCTCCCTCAAAATGTAAGCCTTCAAATCCCTGTGTATCCATAAATATTAGGGCTTGAAAGTCAAAAATACGACTCAACGTATAGTAAAACTATATATAGAAAACACATATACAGAAAATGAAAGATAATTGTTAAGGTATGGGGTATAACTGAAGAGATTGTGCAATTTATGGGCAGTTCCAGTAAATCTGAAGGCTATTTACATAAATTCAAGGCCCAAATCGATCCTCGAAAAAACTGAAATTTCTCCTTTAATTAACTAAACTGTTTACTAATAATACATGTATCTTGTTATAATACATGTATCTTGTTATAATACATGTATCTTGTTATAATACATGTATTTTGTTATAATACTCTTATTATTTATTACATTAATAGTATTAATTAACTCATGTATCACAATATTAGTGGGGATCTATTAAACAAATAATATCACATTTCCCCTTAATACATTCATTGAAAGAAAGAAAATAATTCTAAGATCATCATCAAAACATCTCAATTGACATCTGAGATCCAATGTCAAGTATTGAAAATGTTGTTGCCGCCATGTATAACAAAATAAACCCTCAACAAGGAATGGATATGTATCCTACAGCTTTAATATGTCTATGTTTTGGCTTTGAACATCATGGACAATTTATGATTTTAAGCCAATTAGATTTTGTTACAGTTCTTTTTGAACTAAAGTTCACAATTTTATTCCAGTAGTAGACAAATATGGCATCAACCATTAAAAGACAAAAAATTCATTCATGATCAGGTCCTATTTATAAAAAAATTATTATAATAAGTTATTATATACATGCACATAACTAACTAGGGCCTTAAAGAGAATTGTAAAGAGGTTTTCTTAATTTTGTATGGGTATAAGGGACACTTACAGCACCAATTTGCACCATTCCACAGACGTCTGTGGTTCCAGCAATTCCAATTAAACTAAATGTCTGATTATATATGCAAAATAAAGCAGGCCTATGCCAGAGCGCCGGAACAACGGGGGCAGGGGGAGCAAGGGGGAGCTAACATGTGCCCTTTTTGTCACGGAGACACAGACAATTTTACCAAAATTTTTATTGGTTATTATTTCTGTACATGTAGCAAAAACTATTGACAACTCACCCACTGTATCTTACTTCAGAAGAACTAGCAGAAAAATTGATAAAAGTGAACCAATTTTAACACATTACGTAAAATAGTTCTATTTGTTAAATCAAACATCCAATAGTGCTCAGACAACATTAAAATTAGCCAATGTGTATTTTACATCTTGTTATGATTCTTGTTTATTTATCCTAATATTAATAGTACAAAGCAAGAAATAAATGTCTAATGTTATCATTATTGATTCAAAAGGCAGCATGTAATTATTGTGTTTGAATACACCTTTAAGGTAATAACTGAAATATTGTAAAGAGGTTTTCGTGGCATGTGTAAATGTGAGACACTGAAGGCAACATTTCAACCATTCAAAGCGTTATAGACAACCTTTGTGTACTATACAGAGATTGCACTATTGAATAAATTATAAGTCAGCAAATCACAATCATTCTTCAGAGAGTGTCGTCAAAATCAATCTCCAAACAAGTGTTATCTTCTTTTGCCCATTAACCGGGTAAGATGGCAGCCTATCATGGCCGAGTCATTACATAGTCACAAACAAAATGACAAAGGTTGAGCCAAATGGGGACAACCACAGCAGTTAAAAAATATACTCAGGATCAAGTCAAGTCAAGTATTCCATCCCATTCAAAATTGCTTAGAATGTAATTCATTTTTTTTGAGATATTGCATACTAAATGATGTGAAGCCATAATGCTGAAAAAACCATCAGTAAAAACTCAAGTTGATCTTCAACTCTGATTGAGATGACAGATTTAAATCAAGGTTCAAACCATTTACATCAATGACTACACTTCATATTTCTCAGAACTTGACAGACATATTGACATGTGACCTGAATTCATGGCATTAAACAAACACATTAGATCTTTATTCTACTATCAAGGTTACAACAAGTTTTTAAAAACATGTCAGTTATAAGAATAATGTCAGATAAATAAACAATGGAATGTGCAAATTTGTAGATTCCAATACCAGTATGTTAAAGGGATTGTAAAGCGTATTTCTAAACTTTGTATGTGTATCAGGGACACTGATAGCATCAATTTGCACCATTCCAATTTCCATTCCGATGTCTGTGGTTCTTGCAATTCCACTTAAACTAAAAGCATTTTATGATGTCACTGACAGTGATCTACCTTCCGGTACTATTGATATCTATGCAGATCACTGTCAGTGACGTCATAAATTTGCGTTAGTTTTAGTGGAATTGCAAGAACCACAGACCTCGGAAAGGAAATTGGAATGGCGCAAGTGTCCCTGATACACATACAAAGTATAGAAATACGCTTTACAATCCCTTTAATATAAATAAAGTTTTCATATAATTCAAGCTGGGCATTGGTCTTGGGTCACTCAGATGCTAAATCCACTTAAGGGTAAGAAATTCGGTGAAACTTGTTTAAGCAGTTTTGACGTGTTTTAAATAAAAAGCACTAACTGGAATACATCAAATTATAATAAGGTAAAGAATTGTATCATTTAAATCTCAAACAACAATTCAAATTGAGTTTCAGGTTAAAATAGCAACATTAATTCTGTTTTTAACTCACATGAATACATAAGAGCAACATTTTATCGAGAACAAGTGGCAATATTCAAACAATAAAAACCATTTAATTGACAATAAATTCAAATCATGTCCAATTATAAGATAACAAGAACAGTTTTGTATAATCTAATCTGGTTTTTAGGAATTTGAATGAGATAGAAATGACATCAGGATCATTGTTAATTTTTTAATATTAGAAGAACATAACGTTATCTCTTAATTATCTCCTACGTCTAAATTTGTCACATGTCAAAACTTTAACTAATCAATATTTATTAGCCTTTAGTCCTTAAACACTGCACATCACATTTTATAATTCAGATAAAACGATGGAAATATTTTCAATAATAATCTGTAATTGTATGGAAAATTACAACTGTTTTATGGGTTTATTCGATTCTGTTTGTATACCTCGGAATCCGTTGATGAATATATACACTTATTGACCAAGTTTGGGAACTTAATTTTTTTGTTTATTCTATGAGGTGGTATCGCTTTAAGCTTGACTGCTTTACTCTCTATAAAATATATCAAAAACGGTAATTGAAACTCTTTCTTTGATGTCTGATCATACCAAGTTTCATCAACAAGAAATGAAAACTGTAAGATGTATCATTGCGCAACCTTTCTCCCTTCCTCAGTGTAATAAAGATAGCTTGCCAGGCAAGGTAATATACGCCCACTGGAGGCTTTGTTTAAAAAAGAACATTTGACAGAAAACAGCAACCATCACAACCATGAAATATTCAACCTGTAGTCATAGGCCTACATTTTGTACAGAACTTGAATTAAGTCTTGCCTAAATATATTTTTTTTTCTCGATTTCATCAAGGATTCAGCATTCATCAGGTTTAGTCAAAATCCTTCTGCCTTGTAGAGTGTTTCTGAGCTTAAAACTGAATGTATTTCAAAGAAGAAGGCCAATAACTCAAATCAAATATTTTTTGATTATCAATAGGGATTATCGTGTGATAATAAACTATTTCAATACGTTTCTTTCAAATTGTTGTTACAGCTAGAGTGTCAACGAGCTATATATCAAACGCGTTTTAAAGAACAAGGGCAATAATTCATATATTATAGGGTTCATCCTTGGGTGATAATAAACAATTCCAGCAAATTTTGTCAAAATCTGTAAAGAATTGTGACTTGTAGAGTGTTAACGAGCTAGAAATCGAACGCGTTTTAAAGAACAAGGGCAATAATTCATATTAAATATTTTCCGATTCTTTTGATTTTCAATAGGGTTCAGCCTTGGGTGATAATAAACAATTTCAGCAAGTTTCGTCAAAATCCGCAAAGAATTGTGACTTTTAGAGTGTTAACGAGCTAAAAATCGAACGCGTTTTCAAGAACAAGGGCAATAATTCACATTAAATATTTTCCGATTCTTTTGATTTTCAATAGGGTTCATCCTTGGGTGATAATAAACAATTTCAGCAAGTTTCGTCAAAATCCGTAAAGAATTGTGACTGGTAGAGTGTTAACGAGCTAAAAATCGAACGCGTTTTAAAGAACAAGGGCAATAATTCATATTAAATATTTTACTATTTTTTTTATTTTAAATAGGGTTCATCCTTGGGTGATAATAAACAATTTCAGCAAGTTTCGTCAAAATCCGTAAAGAATTGTGACTTGTAGAGTGTTAACAAGCTAAAAATTGAACGCGTTTTAAAGAACAAGGGCAGTAATTCATATCAAATATTTTCCGATTCTTTTGATTTTAAATAGGGTTCATCCTTGGGTGATAATAAACAATTTCAGCAAGTTTCGTCAAAATCTGTAAATAATTGTGGCTTGTAGATTGTTAACAAGCAATTGTGGACGGACGGACCGACGGCAATAAAAACGGCGTATAAAAAGAACAAAAAACAGATCTCTTAAACATTTTATTCAAAAACAACTTTACTCATTTAAGATTACAGACAATTAGGTAAATCTTTTAGATGATCACATTTCTGAATTGATTCACGGAATCCTGTTCCTGGGGCACATGGCATGGAAACATAACTACCATGAACACACTGTCGAAATCGTCTACAGTTCTTAGGATCAGTCAGCAACCTCTCATCTCCCTCTTCACAAGTATCTGGAAAAAATGAAATGAACTTGCTGTTTATGTCCAATTTTTCTGCAGTATTAAGCTAACAAGGTCAAACAACACCATGAAGGGTCAAGGCACAGTTTGTTTATTGTCCCAGCTGATTACCAATTTGCTTTTTGCATATCAGACCCTCTGAACTGAATCTTTGACAGGGGGAAACCAAAGGCATTATCGTGACCAATCCGTGGATTGAACCGTGGACCCTCAGGTTAGCGTGCTGAGCCACTGCAGCATGCTGTGAAATGAGCTAGTATTTGTAGATCTTCTGAACGTGCAAAATATCAAGGTGTTAATGAAAGGATCGATGCACTAAAGATTAAAGATACAAAATCTGGATATAATGTTTATAACAAATCAGGATACTGTATCAAGAATATCTGAAAACCACAACCTTAGTGGTAAACAGGCTGGTCAACTCAAACAAAGCCTGCTGGATATGTATACATATAATTGGGTTAAAGTATTCTTTACTTGAGCAGTAAATGCAATTTTATAAGCATAGCTTTATGTATTTTGTCTCTTTTTTTTTATCTAAATAGAGCAAAAATTAGATAGATTGACAATTAAAATGTCGAAGACTGACCTGGATGTAATCTGTATCGACAATAAATTAATCGATCATTTTTATCTCCATCAGTCCATATCCAATCAGCTTTACCATACAAATTAACAGGACGCATTCCCCAGCTGTGAGACTGTATTGTTGCATCTTGCCATGCACTATCATCAAAACTGAAATAAGAATGTACAAAACTGAAATAAAGGTGTACTAAACTGAAAGTAGAGTGTACAAAACAAATAAAATTGTTCAAATTTCCAAATCATTAAACATAACAACAAATGACAGTATAATTTGCGATTATTTGCTTCATGGTTAAGTCAATCAAATGTTTTTTTGTAGTACATGTATTTACTGTTAAAAATTAACATATTAAATTTTAACTCATTAGTTCCAGTTGACCTAGCTATGAATGGATACCCGTACATTAAAAACAAATCAATGCTTATAGGACTGGGCAAGGAACTGGTGGATGACATGATCATAATTATTAAGTTATTACGCTTTTTAAAAATGGTTGTAAGTGTCTTTCTTTTAGATGGGTGAATTTACTATAATCAAAGATCAAATATGACTCATTTGTTGATTCATCTGGACATCTAGATATGAAATTCCTAGATACTATATTAAAAGACTTACTTCCAGTTGTTCCATCCTTCTTGTGCTGAAGTGGAACATCTCCATGAGGGATCAGTTCTTACTCCATTACTAAATAGGCCTTTGATTCCTCCTTTTCCACCATGATCAAAACATTTTACAGCTATTACTGCAGATGATGCAGGAAATGATACTGATGCTGTGTACCGCCAGTTGTCAAAATATACCACTTCCTTTCCATCAACATAGAATGTCATTTTATCATCGCAGGTTATTTCACCTGTTATGGCTTCTCCATTTACTGAGTACAAAAAATAAATTTGATTCAAAATATGAATTGCAAAAATCCCAAAATTGTTGTGGAGACTAGATGATACTTAAAAATATGATGTAAGATATCAAGGAACATTTAAATTTAATTCTTTTAATACAATATATGTGCCAGAATAGTTCACAACGAAGAGTTTAAATTCACGGCTGATACAATGTATGACTTTTCTAAACAGATCCACAAATGTAAAATACAGAAAAGAAATACACAAATGATAAATTAGCACAATTTGTTACTAACAAAAGCAGAAATTAAGTCTTTACCTTGCTGTTGGAGGAACACAGCCAAAATTGTCACCAATATGAGTTTCATGATGTTTCTTTTCTTGAAGATTTGCATAATTTGTGCCATTTTAGATTCTTTTTTTATAGTTTCTCAAACCAGCTACAAATCAATATATATTTTTTTTTTGTTACCCCACTAGAGCACCCCCTTTTATCATACTTATAAATTAGTTATACATGATATATAAACTGAAGATAGCAGACCTCACACATAGTGGAATGTATCCTTTGATTTTACTCACAATTACGTCATTGAAATCACTAAGTATCGCTTGACATACCTCTAGCTATTGCTCGACACATCTCCAGCTATATTGTTTGACACATCTCCAGCTATATTGCTTGACACATCTCTAGCAATTGTTTGCCATTGCAGGGTATTGCTAGCTATTGATGACATACCCGTATCCATTAATCGACATATTCCTAGAAATTGCTTAGTATTTCAAGCTATTGTTGACATATACCCAAAATTGCTTAATATGGCTAGCTATTGTTGGCATGTCTCTAGCCATTGCTTGACATCCTTCAAATTGCTTGCTTAGTATTGATAACATTGCCTCGTATTCTAGTGAAACTATGCCTTATATAGAAAACCCATATAGAGAAAATGAAAGATAAATGTTTATAGGTAGGTAGGGGTATATGGGATTATGAGATTTTCGTTCAATTTTAGTATTTCTGAAGACTAAAAATTTACACAGCTTCAAAGCTCAAATCAACTCTCAAAAATAAACATTTGTATCCCTTGAAAAGAGAAATTTATTATCATCTTACGTCAAAATTTTAGATCTTGTTTACTTTTCATAATATTTGTTGAAATATAAAGTTAGGAAACTAAAAAATGATTTACAAAAGATCAACATTTTACATGATAAAGTATGTTTTATGAATGTTATTACTTGTTTGTATGTTCAAAACAAACAGTTTCAAATGATTTTATAATATTGACACTGGTTAAGTACAATAAAGTGCATCAAAGATTAACAAGTCAAATTTTAGCACATTGATAAAAATCAAATGTTATCTGTTTGGTATACTTGGATACCTTCTTTATAAAGTAGAATCGCACTGTCAACTGGTGATTCAAAGTGTTTATTAATATTAATCAAATCTGAAATAGTAGACATAAGCAATTGGGTCATATTGAAAAACAATGTCCACTATAACAACTCTATGGTTTCACATTCCAACAGATGATAATCATTACGCTAAAAAGCAATCACAAATATGCAAGTTTTCACAAAATTTTGTCAGATCCCATACAAACAAAAAGAGTATTGAGATAAATATTGAAACTTGGCTCCTTAAACAGAGTGAGCAAGTCTGAATTGTCAGGATCATTTTCACAGTGATTATAGTGGAACTCGAAATTCAATGGAGTTTCTGGACTTGAATTCAAACAATTTAAGATAATAGTAGCTGTTTGACCTCAGAAGTAGTCTTCATTTCTTAACTGCAAGGCTGGGGCCTTTATTCTCGCAAAACTTTATTAGATGATTTTAGTGATCCGGTAATCTGATTGGTCAGTTACTTTAATCAATTTTAAATTAAATATTATTCCAATCAGATTGCTGTATTTCCTTAAAATCTGGATTTAATCTAAGATAAGTTTTTGCCCCAGCGCAGTATTCAATAAATAATGGTGTCAGACTGAAAGTTTATTCAATTTTTCTATATTTTTTTATGTCAATGCCATTCAGAATAATACATGTGTTGTTTTTTTTTAGAACCATTTTTTTACAAACCCTTTAAGAGTATATGTATTTTCATCATAGCAGCACTCACTCACAAGGTGGGAAAAACCTAGGAGAGTGCCACACTCCCTTTACAAGGATTTCCCTCTACAAAGTGTCTGTTCATCCAGAGTAATCTATATATAAATAGAAATTGTATAATCTTGTATGATAATAAGATATGTCTTCATCTAATGAATTCTGAAACAATATCTGATTTGTGAGACAATTCTATCTGAATAAATCAAAGTTGATCCAATCTATTTCCTGTTGTTACCAAGATAGTTATTGTATCTGATAGTTCTAGGAAATAACTAGATTAACTTACAAACTATTCTAGTTTCTCAATGAAACATCTAGCTAGATAGTATTGGAATAACCAGAATCATGGTCTTTTTGTCATGGCTGGTTACTGTTACATTGATATGCTAACCAAACTTCAGATTTCTAAAATGTGTTGATTACTTCTACCTACCTACCTACCTGAATTTTTTCTAAAACAGTGTTCAATAATACAAATCCAGACAAGCAAAACAATTCTATTAATCAAAAATCTTGTCCATCGCATGACAAAATCAGGTGCAATAATTAAATAGTAATGAACTTCCCATACGAGAAGTACCATCAGGTGTTTCGAAAACAGTAAGAAGTTTTGGCTCATCAATTTATATATTGATTATTATTTGATAATAAAGCAATACCAATTGAAAATCTTGTAGACTTGTAATTTTTAAAAATTTCATGTCTATTATTACTGGCAATTTCATCAGCTGCACATTAAATCAGCTGCAGATTGGCCATTGATGGGGCAAACAAAAACAGCATAACCTTGGTGACTTTGACAGTTTTTTAAACATTTTAACAACTTATTAGGTTTTATGTCTTCACTTGATTTTAAAAATAAAAAAAACGTACTTGAGTGAAACATAATTCCTTGCTTTTTATCTTGTGTCAAATGTGGCTTGCACTTTTCAAATTTTAAAACTTTTGATGTAAGATTTTTATTAGAGAAGAACAGTAATTTGAAAATTACTTGAAACCTAGTTAGTTTTATTGGACTATCATAATATCTCTGTCTATTGTTAATCAAAGAACGTTCATCAGATTTCAAAATTGTTATTCCATCTGATTGATATTAGATCAGGCATAATAAAGATACAGAACTCTATTAAGAAAACTACCAGTATACTAACAAACTTTAATAGAATATCATTTCTGATATTCACACAGATCATGTTTGTTTATATGATATAGGATTTAATTAAAAGTAAATTGGTTAAAGGTTCCTGTCACAAATTCTAGTATTTTCTACCAATTTTGCATTAGGGATGTAAAAGGTCTTCTCAACTATCTACAGGGTTCATACAGATCATCTGATCAAATTTTCCCTGATATTTCCATGACTTTCCAGATAACATTTCAGCATTTTCCATGACCAATTTTACCCTGGATCCTCGATGGAACAGGTATCTAAGACTATTCTTGATCATAGTTTTCTTATTTACCATCGAAAAAAGATGAATAAAATAAGAAGACAGTAAGAAATATCATTTTTCCAGGTCATTTTGACAATTTCCCAGAATTATTATGATTTTCCCTGATATTCCATGTCTGGAAAAGCTTTTTTAAAATTCCCTGATTTTCCAGGTTTTCCATGACCTGTGCGAACCCTGTATCTAATATGTTTATCGGTAATTTATTTAAAATTAGATTACATTTTGTAATTTTTTTATTTTGACTCATTGTAATCTAAGAATGTTTATAAGGCGAGCGTGTTCTGGTAAAGTCTATTTCAGCCAATCAGAAACTACCTTGCAGATCGCGTGTCTGCATTGTGGCAGAAAGAAACAGAAAGTAAAACGACACGGCAGTCCAAATTATGATGTAATACGATACATGCTTGTTCACATTGTTCTGATTGTCGGAAGGATGGCACGTGCTATAAATAGCTTAATTCATCACCAGAACATGATGGTCTTAGAGACTTTTTTAGATTACAGTAAGTCGAAAAAAAAAATTAACCGAAACGAAATGTAATCTAATTTCAATTAGATTGGTTTATAGGGGAACCATCGATTTGCACCATTCCAATTTTCAATCAATGATCTGTGGTACTTTTAATTCCATTAAAAATAATTCTTCAGCAGTTTTGCAATAATGACATCATACACATATTAATGTATTTATACCCTAGACATCAGATGAAAAATTGGGATGATGCAAAGAAAAGCCAATGCACATAAAGTTTCTTTTTTTTAAGAAAAACCTCTTTACAATTCCTTTGACGACACGTTTCTGAGATTCTAAACACAATTGAAATGAATAAATAGTCAACAAGATAATTAAACTACTATTCTTAGTTTCTTATCTCATATGAATACAATAAATGCAATGCATATTTATTTCTTGGCACTCCTTGAGAAAGGCTGCAGATGGAATCTATCAATGAATCCCAAGATAACTTTAAGGAAATACTGCATCTAATGCTTCTTAACTTTGACAAACCTTTAATTCTCTTAATGTAACAATTTGTGATTTATTGTAGTAGAGCCCTTTGAATTTGAACACTTGGTAGCTAAAAAATATAGTCATATAGCCTGAACTTCTAGGAATACAACTTTAACTATTAAGCAAATGGCATTAACATTTAATGCTGTCACTTGTTAATGGGGGGGACAGTGGTCACTTGTGTTGAAAAAGTTCAATCTGTGATGAGATGTCCTTAAAATATTTATGATAACACATTTAATGTCTTTCATGTCATTTTGGGGTTTAAGGATACTATAAAAATAAGTATTTGCTTTAATCATGAGATGGTTAAGGGCACAGCTTGTGTTGGTCTTGGTAGAAAGCTTATTCAATAAGGAAGAAACGTACAGAGAGTTTTTTCAAAATTTTTTTGGAAAATCGCTCTGTATGTTTCTCAGCAATGTAATTGTCTACATTTATGCCAAGTTTGATGTAGATTGATCCATTTACATTTTGTAAATCTTGTATCAAAGGTTTGAAATGTCCAATTTTCATGATTAACATGAAATCAACCTTAATTTATCGGGAAGGACCCCAAATCACCAACAAATGCACAACAAGTCTCAAGAAATCATTATTTCATATACTTATTCCATTTTTCACAACATGAAATAGCCACAGTAACGCCCTTAAAATAAGTTCTACAACTATATGAATTATCTGTGGTTTTCACTTTAACACTACACCTTAACTTATCTGTAAAATGTGCATAACAATTGTTAACATGTTATTCAATAAATACAAACATTATGTACATTGTTTCTCATGGTAGGTGAATAAAATACGGGTATAACAAGTGTAATGGTGGTAAACTTGTGTCATGATGATTCAGTGCCAATCCTAGTCAAGTCACAACCACTCTGTCCTGAAACTGATGTACTGGTACTTCCTGGTTTCCTCTCAATTAAATAAACTCCTTACATACACAAACAATCCAGATTAGGAGATATATTACAGGGGTTGTACAGAGGTATATCAGGACCAACTTGCACCATTTCAATCTTTGGAAAGTCTTTGGGTTCACTCATACTTAGCATTGTATAACATAGAAATATATAACACAGCAGATATTAACAGCAGAAACCACAGATATTTGAAAAGTGGCAAGAATATAAAGAACAAGACCTTAAATTCCCAATGAAAACAAAATTCAAGGGTCTCCCTTTACCATATCAAAATTTACCAAAGTCTGATCTAAATTCTTTTTCTGATTCCAGGGGCAAATCCAGGGCCCTAGCTCGAACCACTGTATTTTTGGCCGACTGATGTCAGAACCCTCTAAATATTTGGTGCTATTGAATTTGAAGCATGCTATATTTCAGAGCACCCCCATTCTCTAAATCCTGGATCCACCCCTTGATTCTTTCATGTATAAACTGTTTACCTAATGTCACTAAGAGTAAATCCTAAAATTTAATTAATTTGAGTCAGGACTTATTACATCTTCTGGAAGAGCCAATGTTACTTTGCAACTGAATTGCCAAACATTTGTCATGATACATCTTCTAATTTCATCCCACTAACTTTCTATTTCTATCTGGGACCTTACCCGAATTCCCCAAACATCCCCATCCCTCACAATACAAGGTGTTCTGGTCCCCCTCATTCGGCTACCATTCTGTACTGACATTTATAAAGAGAGCTATATTGGCAGGTCTATTATAAAATGATATTGGATTCTACGAGTGGTATATAACATAAAGGTTGCTTCAAGCCACATGTTAACAGAAGTGATATTGGAATTCAGGGACAAACATTTACTGTACAGACTAGCTATAATCTCGCTTCATAGTAATCTACATGATTTGGTAGTAAAGTTTACAGGTAAGACAACTTTTAAAAGTTTAAATCAAACTGTTTTTATTGATTATATGTAATATTGAAATGTAAAATGAAATATTTGATACATGAATATATATATAAGAAATCCTGTATAAAAAGTGTCAAATTTAGTATTTAATTTGTGATTGTGGTCAATGGAACATAATTTACAGGGCTTGAATTTTTTTTCCTAAAATGAGAAGGTGACATGAATATCAAAATCAACCACATATTACTCCTAATATAATATCAATTATATGGACAGACCTAATTAACTATATTATATTCATCAAAGGTTTCTACACAAACAAAATCAAATAAACAAAAAAATTAAGTAATTTTCCATAAAATTGCAGGTTATTATTGAAAAGATGCTTAATAAAACGCTTAATATTTTGTATATCTTGTAGTAACTATAATATATAAGGTAGTTTTCTTGATTTAACAGAAAATACAAGTTGCCTAATGAATATAAACTCTTATTCACCAAGTTTGCGAATTTTACTTTTTTGATCAATCATTATATTATACATAATCAGGAAAATTAAATTATCTTATAAAAAAGATATAAAAATGCATATGCCTTGTCTGAGATAAATTTATGACACCTAGGCCTAATGCATTATTATCATCATGTGACTAATTTCAAGATTAAGATCACAGAACAGTACAAAATAATTATACAGCAAAAAATCAACATTGTTTTATGATGAATTTCTTACAGAATGACTAAAATGTATCATTGTATTACACCAACAAACATGACTGATCTAAAATAACTTTTATAAGGAACTAGAATAACTCAGATAGTTCTATGTTTTAACAACATATATCAAGATAACAATGTTCATGAAAGAAATGCCATGTATTCTTTTTTCAAGTTGTTTCACCTTTAGGCAGACATAAGATTACGCCCAAAATAATACATCTTTGAGCTACAAGTAGTTAGTTACCAATATTCAATTAAGAATACAGCAAATTTCTGTCATAAAGTGCCATTTTTACACACATTTTTTTATTAAAACTTTTATGTGATAAATTGACGGTTAGCCTATCATCTGAAATCAGACTTGGTTATAACTATTTCAACACACTGAAGCTAATATCTGTTCAGTTGTGAAACTTATCTATTGTTAACCATTTCAGGTGAAACTAATAACTGTTTACCCTTTTGGATAAATACCAATAACTGTTACCCTGTTTACCCTTTTATTTGTTAATCCGTTCAGCAGCAAAACTAATATCTGTTCACCCTTTCAGCAGCAAAACTAATACCTGTTAACCCTTTTAGCAGTGAAACTAATACCTGTTAACCCTTTTAGCAGTGAAACTAATACCTGTTAACCCTTTTAGCAGTGAAACTAATACCTGTTAACCCTTTTAGCAGTGAAACTAATACCTGTTAACCCTTTTAGCAGTGAAACTAATACCTGTTAACCCTTTTAGCAGTGAAACTAATATCTGTTCACCCTTTCAGCAGCAAAACTACACCTGTTAACCCTTTTAGCAGTGAAACTAATACCTGTTAACCCTTTTAGCAGTGAAACTAATACCTGTTAACCCTTTTAGCAGTGAAACTAATATCTGTTCACCCTTTCAGCAGTAAAACTAATATCTGTGAACCATTTCAGCAGAAAAACTAATAACTGTTTACCCTTTTAGCAGTGAAACTATTATCTGTTCACCCTTTACGCAGTGAAACTAATACCTGTTAACCCTCTCAACAGTAAAACTAATATCTATTAACCCTTTCAGCAGAGAAAATAATCTTCTCAACAGTAAAACTAATACCTGTTAACCATTTCATCTGTAAACCCTTTCAGCAGTGAAACTAATAATTGTTAACCCTCTCAACAGTGAAAATAATATCTGTTAACCCTTTTAGCAGTGTTTATGTACCCCTTGATTCTATATGTCGTTAAAAAAGTGAAACTAATATTGTTAATTCTTTAAAGCGATACTACGTCTTAAAATGAACCAAAAAAATTTCAAACTTGGTCAATAGGAGATTATATTCATCAAGGGACAAACCTAGTGGCATAACTATAAAATAGATTACCTAAATAATCTGATAAATCCAGAAAACTATGTTTAAATACAATAATTGATCAAAACAAAAATCTCGTCCAGAGCATGACAAAATTGGTGCAATAATTATATAGTAGCTGACTTTTAGGCTTGAGGATATAAAAACTCAAAGAGACTATGCTGATCATAATCCTTTGAAAATATATACTGGCATCACATTGTTAAGATATTACACTTTTATTAGTTAATTAAACAATAATGTCAGTTTTGGAAGATGAATCATTCTTTATCAGGATGAAGCTTATTTTTTAGGAGTCTTTTCATTTTATCTGGAAAATTCAGGTAGTAGATCATAATGTGAGAAAAAATAATCTGACCTTAATGATGTCTACATAAAGACTACATATATAGACTAATATCAAATCTATTTCATACAAATCCTACAGAAAAAGTTAATGAATGATATTACAAAAAGTGTAATGATCTGATGCTATCATCACAGATTCTGATATTCATTAGCTATGTGAATGTGACAGATTTAGACTGATAACTCTGCCATTAGAGTATAGATCAAATGGTAATGGACTTGATATTATATATGTATTATGTATACTGTATATACATGGACACTCTGATAGAATTAGAATTAGAATCAAATCTAAATTTGAAGGATGTTAGATATCCATTAATCTGTTAACAATGTAATGTCATAATCTAACAATTGTATATTGTAACAAAAATAATATAATGGTAATAAATTCTTTAAAATGCCTGTGAAAATATTCGCTATGTTCAGAGTTACAATTTTCTAATAAGAATTATTTCAAGCAAAGAGTTCTGCTGAACAAAATGGTCTTAGAATGCAATATTTGAGAGTAAAAGTTTTATATTGCAGTTGACTTCTTAAAAGAGAAGTACCATCAGGTGTTTAGCAATGTTCAAAAGATCTTTAACATACACTTTCTGTAGAACACAGATCTCTACTATACCTACATCACTGATGCAGGGCACCAAGATAACACGTTCTCAATCAGTGTGCTTTTTTTTCAATTTAAAATTTTACACTTAAGCCCCTCTCCCACCTACAGGAGTTGCGAGCCGAGTACGATTTGGATACAAATTGGGAAACTCCTTATATCCTTGTAAGGAACTCCTGGTCAACTCGACACACTCAGTTAAAGTAACTTGGCTACAACTGTAACTTGGTTGTAACTCATGTTAAAATTTTTTGTCTAGAGCCGGGAGTGTCCACTAGTACAGCCAAGTTACAACCGAGTGTGTTGTCAGTTGACCAGGAGTTCATTCGGAGGATTTAGGAGTTTCCCGATTTGTATCCAAATTTTACTCTGGACGTACTCAGCTTCCAACTCCTGTAGGTGGAAGAGAGGCTTTTAGATTTTTTCGAGAAAATGAGCCCAGACCTGTAAGTTTATAAAACAATAAAATAGTAGTAGTAATATTAAATTAGAACTTAGGACATGTTGATTTAATTAGAAATTCCATTTTGCTCTACAATTTATGTATTGAGCACTATGTAAACAAATACTTCGTTATTGTAGGCCTAGTCTATATTTTGACAAAAAAACAGCGCAATTAAAGTTTTGACTCATTTATCACTTTACATGATGTCATTATTTCTCATAAATCCCAATCCCAAATTGTCTGGCATGAAAAAAGCTTTCAAGATTCACAATAAATATAATACTTTATAGATAACCAATCCTATTTAATTCCAAGTTAATTTTACACTCTATACAACAATCAATTATGTTTCCAAATTTCATACAAGATAATATTCTTTGTCATTTTATTGTATTTTGACAGATTGACTAATGAAAAGTTAAGTCAATCGTGACATATCAATCAAATCTTGACCCTAGTAAACACAGGTATAAAACATTTAAAAGGGTTGGTCCGATATTACTTAAAGTGGTCCAGTATCAGATACAGTCTGCATCACTATACAAACATTCTCTTGAAAAAAAATGGCCGTGGCATCAGAATTTTTCTTAGCTTGAGGGAGATTCTTAATAACAGCACCTAATCGCTTAGCAGCAATACAACTTGCTACAGAATGAGCTAATCCATGGCCACAGACAGTGGTCTACCAGAAGCTACTATTGATATCTATGCAGATCACTGACATAAAAAAACGTGCTAGTCTTAGTGGAATCGCAAGAATCGCAGACATCAGAATGGAAATTTGCACAAATTGATGCTGTCGGTGTCTCTGCTACAAATACAAAGTTTATAAATACGCTTTACAATCCCTTAAACACACAAGCAGTCATACACAGAACTGAACGTGTACTGAAGCAAACCAGTAAAGGCACCAAATTCAGTGAATCAAGGATATTATTGCAGTCTCATTGATAAATTAGATACTACTTAAAGATGTAAAGGGTCTTTCATTAACTGTATATATTGTGATAGATCACTATAGCTTCCATTAGTATAGAGATGTCAATTATATTAATTGTTGATCTTCATGAAATGAAATGACACTATGGCCTTGTTTTAAGTGTGTTGTAATGTGGCCAGATGGCTTACTAATCAAGTTAGCTAGTTTGGTGTATAATTACTATTTATGTGTGATTTCTATTTGCGATAACGTTAATTTGTCATCTACCAACCATCTATATTTGATTACATGTTTTCACGAGTCAGACTGGAATATATTAAGACAGGTTTCATACATTTACATCATTTCAAGTGGCTCAATGTCTTTTATTTTTGTACAATATAGACTTCCTACACAATGGAATTACACTATCTTATTCTCGAAAAAATATTTAAAAATTATGATGATTTTAGCGTTCTAGTTATTGGATTGGTCAGTTGTACCAATTCCGAGAAATAAGCCCTGCCGTAGACGAAAAAAAAAAAAAAAATAATCAATACGAAAACAAAGCAGGGCGTACGAAGTACGCCCTGCAATTAAGTTTTATTATCCAATCAGATTACTGTAATTTATTTAAGTTAAGATTTCGAGAATAAGGCCCCAGTTCTCTTGTTGATCTTGGCATGGGTCGAGATGAAACCCATGGATTTTTCAACTTGGTTTCCCACTGTCATTCATGCAGGTCGAAGGAGCTGACATGGAAAAAGCAACCAGTATTTTGGATGGTACAATAAATCATGGCTCTTGTGCTACAAGCTGTGCACCTTAAAGATCGCTTGACAGTCGAAAAAAAAAAAAGAAAAGGGAAATGCTGCTGTTCTAGAAATATTTCCATCATTGCACACTTTCATAATATAACCTTACACCCGTCTCTAATACATGTATCTCAATAGATGGCAAGTAAAATGCAATATCTCAATAGATGGCAAGTGAAATGCAATATCTCAATAGATGAGAAGTAAAATGCAATATCTCAATAGATGAGAAGTAAAATGCAATATCTCAATAGATGGCAAGTAAAACGCAATATCTCAATAGATGGCAAGTGAAATGCAATATCTCAATAGATGAGAAGTAAAATGCAATATCTCAATAGATGGCAAGTGAAATGCAATATCTCAATAGATGAGAAGTAAAATGCAATATCTCAATAGATGGCAAGTAAAACGCAATATCTCAATAGATGGCAAGTGAAATGCAATATCTCAATAGATGAGAAGTAAAATGCAATATCTCAATAGATGGCAAGTGAAATGCAATATCATAATAGATGAGAAGTAAAACGCAATATCTCAAATAATAGGAAGTAAAACGTAATTTTATGAACATGTAGAATTTTTTTTATTTAACTTCATACCCGGGATATTGTTTACTGCATAATGCATACAAGTTCTAAATGACAAACAATTGTTACTGGGAAAAGATATCAAACAATTGGATTTTCAAATCAAAGTTAATAACAAGTCAACCAGTACTTATTTGGTAATTAGTTTATTATATTGTAGACGTTGATTGATTTTGTATTTGGTACTAAAATCTTGAAGTAGATTTATTGACTTATTTTTTAAGAAATTATTTCTGAAATACCAATGTCAATGACCTACAATTGAAATATAAAAAATGTCCTTTCATCGTGAGTTTATTAACAGAGGCTGATATAGTCTTCATTTTAATGACAGCAATTGTTTTTTTTTAATAATGTGTTAATCATCCACCAACACCTTCCTTTACCTGAATTAAACCTAAACTGAGTTTACATACACACCTAATTTAAGAATTTTAGCTGCAAACGAACATAGTCTCATTGATAAGATTACGGGGGATTACATTATACTACTTGAAGATTTAAAGGGTCTTTTATTGACTGTATATCTTGTAATAAGATCACTATAGCTTCCATTAGTATAGAGATGTCAATTATATTAATTGTTGATCGCCATGAAATGACCGCAATTGTTTTTTTTTAACTATGTGTTAATTATCCACCAACGCCTTCCTTTACCTGAATTAAACTTAAACTGACACACCTTATTTCACTTTTCATTATGAAAAATTTACATACTTTCTACACAAATGGAGGCCCGCAACGCCCTTCAGAATGACCCCTTCCACTGCAATGCTGTGATCGCTATTTTTAGAAAATCATTGGAAATGCTAAACAAATCATTTTGACTCTAAAACTGTGAAATTACTGCTTAAATTGAACCCTTTAAAATTGGAACATTTTCTGTATTATTGTTAAAGAAAGAAAGAAACATCTATATTTTACAAGGATAACAACTTAGGTTCCTAGCGGATCCTTTCTCCCAGCTGGTCCTTGGCCAAACCTCTTGGCATTGATCTTTCCTGGATTATCCGTACCCATTTACAGCTGGGTGGACTGGAATTATGAGAAGATGACTTATTCAAGGTCATCAGACTATCACACCCTGATCGAGAACCAAACTCTCAAACATAATGACCTTCATATGTTCGTATCCAAGCAAATGACGTCATGTTTGTCAAGAACGACACGCTAACCACTGTGCCAAGGAACCTCACAGATCAAAGATCAGACTTTCTTCAACAACAATATTACCTTAGATATTAAGACTTGGTAGGTGTTATTATGATTCTTAATCCAGATAATTACTCTTTATATGATTATAGTTACTAGTGATGTCTAATAACAGATTAATTTATTCTAAATTAATGCTATGATGTTTTTGACAAC
Organism: Lottia scabra; assembly: GCA_029955415.1. Classification (NCBI taxonomy): domain Eukaryota; kingdom Metazoa; phylum Mollusca; class Gastropoda; family Lottiidae; genus Lottia; species Lottia scabra. The sequence goes on along the minus strand of JARJEI010000013.1, from coordinate 1,037,194 downwards.
ATGTCAAAAGGATTCTAGTTTAATCTTGGTAGCTAAATCTAATAATTAAACTAATATTTTAAATTAACTAATTACAATAACAAATATTTTACTGTTAAAATAGTGCCCAATACATTATGTAGAGCGAAATAGAAATATTAAAAATATTAAAATAGAACCTGAAACATGCTGTTACTCAGAGTTTCACAGTATTGAGATATAACTTCACACAGTGTTTCACAGTATTGAGATATAACGTCACACAGTTTCACAGTATTGAGACACAGTGTTTCACAGTATTGAGATATAACGTCACACAGTGTTTCACAGTATTGAGATATAACGTCACACAGTTTCACAGTATTGAGACACAGTGTTTCACAGTATTGAGATATAAAGTCACACAGTGTTTCACAGTATTGAAATATAACGTCACACAGTTTCACAGTATTGAGACACAGTGTTTCACAGTATTGAGATATAACGTCACACAGTGTTTCACAGTATTGAAATATAACGTCACACAGTGTTTCACAGTATTGAAATATAACGTCACACTGTGTTTCACAGTATTTCATAAAAGTGAGGATATTTTACAAGTCAGCGTATGAAATCACATTTTTTTTTCTAACTGACTTGATTGAAGTTGTTTGGAAATATTTTAAAGACATGGTTATATGGAAAACGTTCAAGAAAACAGAAGTCAAGTTTACAGATGTCGAGAATGCAAAGTCAAGAATACACAGTTGATAATGTTATTGATGCAAAATGCAGAAGTTAAGATAGTTAGAAAATGATTTAAAGTTGGCGTTTTCATTGTTATAAATGATAATCTTGAAAACTGAAATAATTCAAATTCTGATTTTGTAGAGAATGAATTTTGTAAAACGTGACATCTGGAAATATGAATTTTTGATTTTGCACACAGTTTTGGCATCAGATGCAACAGACAATCTGTTGTATGTTTATTTATGTTGACTTTTAAGATGCTTGATTTTTGAAAATAATTTGACAACTTAAAAAAAGGACAATGAATTCCATAACAAAGTTTGTTTAAAAAAGAAAATGTGATGTGTATACAAATTCAAAATAGAATAAGCTTTTTAAGTTTGATGAAAAAAAAAATGCATTCTGACATTAACTATAGGATATGAGATACTTCCATACATATTAATATTAGGAAGCCACATGATAAAATGGTCTCAGTGGATCATATTCATTTTTTAGAGTTTTAAATTCAAAGACTTCCCATTTCACATGTAACATTTTTTACAATATAATTAATAGTTGTCACCTAGTACACATGTGCCCATTGTTATCAATATTTTTGGTAAACATTCTGATAATAAATCTATTGTTTAAAATTAATCAAAGTAGATTCCAGTTTGTTGTTCAATACGCAGCAGTATTAGCCTTCCCTTTTTCGTTTTGTAACAAATTACAACTTGTGAGGGATCTTTAATTAAGAATATTGCTGAAAGATCTCAAAGTTAGTTAGTTTAATCTTTTTGGAATAATACTGAACAATATTTAAAGTTTCCTCAGCATCCACTAAGAAATGTGCCTATTAGAGCTAAAAATTGAACATGTTTTTAAAAACAAGGGCAATAAGTCATAGTAAATAATTGAAGTAAATGATTTTCAATAGGGTTTATCCTTGATTGATTACGACACCAAGTTTTGAATTATAATTCCAAACAGGATCATAAATTATTTTTTTCTCTAGCACTGGAAAGATTATCTATATTTAGATATTCTTCTAAGATTTTCATGTATAATTATTTAAGCCACTCGTAGTCATTTGTTCTACTTCAACAGCTACATTGTTGTGTTGAATTAAAGCAGGTTACTTAAATACTTATAAATTGCAATAGCTTAGACAATAATTACATAATTTGAAATAAATGACTGAAATCATAAATTAATGAATATAGAAAACAGTTAGGTATTAAAACGTAAATAAAGGGATTGTAAAGAGGTTTAGTATGTTTTTGAGAGACCCATATCATCTATTTGTACATTCCAATTTTCCATCCAGCAATTTCACTTAAATAAAATGTTTGATGCTGTCATACCAAAAGGTTTTTCGTGACACAAATGTATTGTGTGAACGAATTATGCGTGCTAATATAATATAATATATAATAAAATATGGAAATTTCTGGGAGACTTTCTAGATATCTCTGACAGAAGAAAATTTAAACAACAAAAAATCTCATCATAACATTTATGAAGATTATACAACTTATAAAAAAAAAATCTTAAAGGCATTGTAAAGGGATTTTCTAAACTTTGTATGTATATCGGGGACATAGATAGCATCAACTTGCGCCATTTCAATTTCCATTCCAAGTCTGTTGTTCTTGCAATTCCACTAAGATTGACGCGTTTTAAGACGTCACTGATCTACCAGAAGCTAGTATTAATATCTATGCTGTCAGTGATGTAAAAGAACGCGTTGGTTTAAGTGGAATTGCAGTTGCAGAGCCACAGACGTCGGTGTGGAAATTGGAATGGTGCAAATTGATGCTATCAGTGTCCCAGATAAACATACAAAGATTAGAAAATCAGTCTCTTTGACCTTTTTTTATTATTGTCTTTATGAGTGTTCTCTGTATATAGGCATTGAATATCTGAAGATGTAGGCCCTACTTATACTTGATAAGTAAATTGTTGTTGTATATCAAGTGGACAAAATATCTTTCTTTTCCATGATTATTTCCACAAGGAATTCAGTCAACCTTGTGGTAAGGTATCATTATTTCCACTATGTGTCGGAATCGTGGAAGATTTATATTCCAATGTAAAATAAGAGGAAGATAGTACTCTATCTATTTCCTGTGTTTCTATAATGACTTTAGTCTCGTAATGTTCAGTCAAGCTAATTAACCACCAACCTATTGTTGTCTGTAATTAAACAAAGTTCGTTAATTCAGTTATTCCATGGAATTTAAAGGGAATGTGAGATAAATAAAATGAAGAACATTATTTTAAAGTCACTGAATCAGATCAATTATACAATGATTTTTCTTTTTTTCTTACAAGAAAGTCTACTTTTTCATGATGTCACATATGAAAGGACCAGATCGAAATATATGTCGCTAATGCGATGCATGTTATAATGTCATTAACGTAAAATTTAGGTCACATTTCTACATTATGACGTAATAATTAAACTCAATGCTCAAAGGGTTAACATCTGGGTTAAGGGGAATAGTTGTGACACTATGAAAATTAATCTCTTGACAGTTTGTTCACAAACTATGAAATTCTATTTGTGCACTGAATTTCAGCCTTTTCAATATAAACTTTTGAAAATTTAAAAAAAAAATACACCTGACCTACTCTGTTCCATATGCCCATTTAATGTACTACGTATTACATAGAATAAATAACATTCACAGTAGCAATCCTTTTTTCAAACTACAATCAGTAGAAATTATGCCAATGATTATTTTTAAGTGTTTCAGAACATAATGTAGAAAATGATACATTCTGACAGTCCTAATCACTGCCGCCTGATTTGTTTAGTCAGGCATAAATTGATCTCATTGTTAATTTTGACAAATATAGTAGCAGCGGGTGTCAAGAAGAAAAACCATGAACACAAAAAGTTGGAGTAATATCTAGAAGGGCAATGCAGGTGGTTTTTTTTCAGGGGGCAATCCATTGTGTCAGACAGACATTGCCTGCCTATAATCCATCCTTCTCAATTAATTTAGATTAATTTTAGAAAAAAATGAAGCATTTTAGCGGAAGGGGTCAGTACTGAAGGACCATTCTCAAGGGCATCACGAGCCGAATATGGCTTGTGGGCCGCCATTTGAAAAGGCCTGCTATAATCTGACATAGGATTGTGAATAGTGAATAATTATAATAGTTGTGAAGTGAATTCTGTGATATATCAGGTAGTTATTATGAAAAGGAAGAAGGAGAAATAATGTCTGATAGATTAATCCTAATTATACCCACTTGTATAAACATCTATAGTATTAACATCTTATCTCAATATATCTACATATTAATTGATAGCCTGCTATACATTTCAACTGGTTAAAATAACTTGTTTAAACTATACTTAGGAACTAGACTAGTCGCTAGATAACCTTGTATACTATACGGTAGTCACCATATTGAATAAAATTAAGTTCAGTCAATCACAATCATTCTTCAGAGAGTATCATTATCTTTCGCGTTAAAAACATCCAATGAAAATCAATCTCCAAACAAGAGTTGTCTTTTCCTGCCCATTTAATAGGCTGCGCTGGGCAAGATGGCCGCCTATCATGGCTCAGTCATTATATAGTCTCGAACAAAATGACGAAGGTGGAGCCGAATGTTGTTTATAATGTCAGTATAAGACCTTCAAAACAGATGATTCAGAAATCAAACTGACAAGCAATAATACAGCTCTCAATTGACATATATTACTTATTTATTATTTTCATCCATATCACTTCTAATAATGGAAATGACAATCAGTTTGATAACAAATCAATAAAAATACTCAATCGCAATCTTCACACAAACAACCACAAAGAAATTCAAAGATTAATTCAGTTTATTCTTCCTTTCTTGTACTATATGTCCTCACTTCACCTGACAATGTAGATTGTTGAAATATTGTGTGTAATTCACTTCACCTGAAGATGACAATGTAGATTGTTGAAACATTGTGTGTAATAAAACTAAGGAGTAGTATACCATAAAATTGTGTTCCGTTATTTAATGTGATCTCTACCCCTAAATGTCGCGTAAGGATTATTCTTCCTTGTCAGATTTTCATACTGAAAACAACTGAATTTACTGCTGTCAGATGAACAACTGAATAAATGTGTCAGTTGTATCATTTGATTTTCAGGTAATGAAATGGCATTTACATAATTTCTGTATCTGATGTGCCTAATGAGAATGGGCAACCCATGACATTTTTAATGAGGGAAATTGTGTCAGCTGCAGCTCAAACCTACTCTTAATCATTTCCAACTCTCTAGGGATCTTAATCATGAACAACCATTAACAAGCTTTGGTTTATTGTCCCATCTGACTAAATGCTTTTTCCATGTCAGCCCATTCCAACCCGCAATACTGACGAGAAACCATATTGGAGTAGAACCCTAGACCTTCAAGTCAGCAAGCAAGTCTTACTTAACACAATGAGCTGCAGCTCTTGGATTTTAAGGAATGGCAATAATAACTAAGAGACATTAAAACCGGAGACCACAGTGTATTTCCTGCACTAAACTTAAAGAGACTCACAATAACAAACTAATTAAGTCTTACCAATTGAGCAATTGTAAGCACAATATATAGACACAGCTTTATTGAACAACAATACTGGTTAAGGTTTTATGCATCATTTCGGAGCTGCTATAGTACTGTTATTGATTCTAAATAATTGATAGAATCAGCTGTTATTATTACTATTACTTCCCAAATTATCTTTAAAATAATATTCTTTCTCAGCTGGATATTCCTGATTTTCTGGTAATCAAAGACAAACTTCCCATCAGTCATTTTAATGTCACCAATCACAAGAAAATTGGTTTTAAGGAAAAAGTTAAAATAATAAAAATATCCTAAGGTTAGATAAATATGTTCAATTTAAATCAAGTTTCCAAATAAACTGACACATGGAAATGATTTTTTTTAGAAATGTAAACTGTGTTTCTATGCATTGAAAATTGAAAAGCAAAGCTTACTTTAAGAGAGCTTAGAGCCAGCTTAATTGCTATATGGGTTGTGTTTACATTGAGTTTATCAAACAATTTAAGCATTGATCATAAAGATACACATTATTGACAATTCACAATGTACAAGACAACTATTTAATAGGAAGAATTACTACAATATGCCATAAAGATAAAACTGGCTTTATACAGGCAGAACAGTTGATCACAAAAACAATTTCATTTCATTTTTTTAATAAACTTTTAACAAATAACAATCAAAAGGTTTATTGACAATTTCAGAGAGAAATTCACTTGTAAACATCAAACTAGTTGTTTGAAATTGTCTTGGTATATGACTCAATCTGAGATAATACCACCAGCTTCGGAAACTTCATCCTCATTATCTGCTATTTAAATTTATAGAATTTCACAGACACTATGATTACTTCAGATCTCTTGTATAATTATATATTATCTTCAAACTTTATGAATAAAAAACACATTCATTAAAACCTCATGATAGACTTACTAGTCAGTTAGATCTGACAGGAATTTAAAATGATTTACTGCAGAGCTTTAAGTGGTCTTGTTCTATTTGCTAATTTGTTGAATATTCATGCACAGAAATGTTCTTTGAAGCATCAGAATTTGATGTCATCTTATTCTGTATAGGTTGATAATCCAGAATAGGCCTACCAGTAAAAAAAAAAAAAAAAAAAAAAAAAAAAGTGATTCAGTTTCACAGTCAGTAACAATGTTGTTTGTGACCTTGAATATGCCATCTTTCCACATTATTCCAATACAAAGTGTTTGGCCATGGACCAGCAGGTGGAAAGGGTCTTCATGAATTTCATTTGTTGTCCTTGTCCTTGTTATTGGTTTCTTGCTTTAGGTCAAGTATTACTGCCGGAAAGAGATAAAAATGCTTTTTTGTCATGGCAATACCAGAATGATAACCGAAAGTAACTTTTACATCAAATCCGACTGAAATCAAACTGAAATCAAATGTTGCTGCTGTATGGGTGTACAATCATAGACAATCAGGCAGAAACAATCCTCAGTTGACCACAATGTTCAAATTGATTCAATTAACATACAGACAATTTACTGAAAGGAAATTCATTTTCTTAATTCTAAATTTCTGTTGCAAGTCTTGCTGGTCAATTTTACCATATTCCTTACGCTGTTCTAATCAATTTGCCATCAGTTTGCATGATTGACAGCAACATGTTAACCTAAAATTCTATTCCAACTCAGGGTTTTAATTCCAGACAAACTCATCAGATATTCAAGCCTCTTAAAGACAATACAAAATTGGAATCTGCTGTATTTATTCCTCAATTGACATTTCATACGCCACCAGACACTTGGAAATTAATTTTCATTCTATAGAGGATAAAAACATGTCGTTTCAATTCCCAATTCAATTAAACTTAAACATAAAACAATACCTCAGACTTTTCTTTGAAAATTATATTATAATTGAAGCTATAATTGTCTCTATATTAAGATCAGATTTATTTTGTGTGGGTGAACCCATCAACAGACTGTCTTATTGCTGCCCATAACTTAGGAAGCAAATGATACATTACATAGATTCCTGATGAATCAGTTTTAAGCATGTTTGAATGTATCTTCTTTCAATATGAAATATGTCCTGGAAACTGTTAAAAATTAAAATTGTTGGTTTAAGAGGGTATGATTCCTTATATCTGGAAGCGATATCTGTCAAATGGTCACTGTCATGCGTCAAAAACCAACCATTTCAATTTTTAACGCATGATGCGTATATGGAATCTTAGCTTAATGGTGGTATTGTTAAAGCATTCAGAATTATAGATTTCTGAATTGGTGGACTTAGATCTTCTTGATATATATTAATCATACCTATTAATTAAGCCTTTGGTAAAAAGATGTTTCAAAACACTTTGATCAGATAAAATCATTAATTCTGTAAGACGTCATGTTTGATCCCAATTAGCCAACAGAAGTCTTGATACAATATCCCACCATGATCTAGACTGAAATAGATAGGTGGACTGAAATAGATAATGAAGTACGACATTCTAATGGAATGGCAGTATTTCAGATGCTCAGATAAAGTTCTATCAGTTTTAGACTAATGAAGACAAATTGAAGATCAAGTTATTATTATTTTAAGCTAATTGAGCGTCTATATTTTTATATTGAGCTAGACTGATCTTATGATAAAAATATAATTGTCTGTTGTATAACTAGTCTGGCCCAGTCTCTTCTATTTTTTTTTTTTTAGATTTACTTTCGTTTCGTTTCATAAAAAGTATGAATTTTTAGTAGACCAAAACCGTCCAGAACCAGAGACTGGACCATTTGCGAGCTTCACAATAAAATGGGCGTTCTTGCCATGTTTTTCGTCCTACCTTATTTGGAATGATTGACAGTTATTAAACACGTCACGTGACATGAATTTGAATAAAATCTCGATTATCGCGGTTTCACACTACACGCCGTTGTAATCAAATAAAGTCTCGATTATCGCGGTTTCACACTACACGTCATTGTTATCATGTCCGAATTAGCAATAATTGACCTGTTTTTTTTTTTTTTGTGCGCGCCATGTCGTTCTGGAAAGTCGCTTACGTTTGATCACGTCACACGATCTACATATACATAATGCAGATTGACCTAGATGAGATTATGAGATTAAAGCTCTATTTGCCCTGAGTCTCTAGAAATTACTTTTTTTTTTCTTGTGGAGTAGATAGTCGGAATAGATTTATATTAAAAGGATATGGACATGTTTATAAGGACTTATTTGACTAAAGTCCATATCAACTTAAAGTGATACAACCTCTTAGAATGAACAAAAAAAATAAAGTTTTCAAACTCAAACAGATCAAATAAACCTATAAAACTATGTAATTTTCCATACAATTATAGGTTATTATTTAAAAACGCTTAAAATTTGAGTTAGCGTTTTTCAATATAAACGCAGTTTTCTGCATTTAGTTAGAAAATATGTTGTATATGCCACCAGGTAAGTCTCCTATTGAATATATACTCCTATTAAACAAGTTGGATTTTGTGTTCATTCTAAGAGGTTGTATTCAGTCAGATTAAACACATAACCACAACCAATCCATTTTATTTAGGTAGAAAGAACAGTAAAAACAACTGCTCTGTATAATAAAACTCAAGGATGAACAATCCCTACTGTTAAAAAAAATCTTGAAATCCATGATAACATATTGGCAATACATTGGTAAAAACTAGTGAACTTTTAATTTGTGTAAGTATAACAATAAATGAGTAATCAGTAAATATTTCAACATGAAAAGTGGTACCAGGTGTCTTGAGGAGTAAGCATACCCTGCCTGGTGCCACTGCTGCTTAAATGATATTAAGTCAACCTACCAGGCATATATAACCGACAAGACTTTAACTCAACTATTTGAGCTATATGACTTTGTGGTTACACTTCTTCCTTGGGAAGGTTTACGTCAACTTCTTCTTTAGGATTATTAAAACACTGCTGCTCTTTACATAACACAATTTATACTGGACTTAACAATACTATTTATTATCTCACTTTGCCAATACTGAGGATGTTACCTACAGTATGGTGTCCGTGTCTAAACTATCCTTCCTTCAATTACATTCTGGTTTACATATATATACATTTACATTACCATAGAAACAAACAATAAATACATATAAAAGATTAACAGATTATAATAGATTAACAATTAATTAAGGATATAATCCAATATTACAATAAGCAACTATTGGATGGTGATACATAGATGATAGATTTAAATATAGAAACATTATGTAAATGTATTGCAATGTCGATATTGTATTTTCTACAATAAACAAAAAAAATGCAAGGGGTCCAAATTTGAATTTCACAAATCAAGGTTCCTATAAGATAAAATTACTTGAATATCAGAAAAATTTTGGCCGATAAAGACTTCTGTATGTGCACTTTATCTGTTTATTCATTGTGAAAATATAATTTATGGAAAGTGAATGTTTCAATTTTGTGATGACATTTTGATGAAGGAGTTTAAGTTATTTAGTCTGTTGATATATAATAAATTTGAAAATAAAAATCTGTATTGATTTTATGTATGACACATGACAGTATATTATCAACCAGCTTTTTAAACCATCACCATTTAGCTTGATATATTACTATAATCCTTAATGAACTGTATGTATACTGTATTTGTTTTACCGTTACGTACACTTGATGTCCGATAGAGGTCATTTGTAAGCGAACATTATGGCAAAAGAATCGGACATGTCCGGAATATACAGGCAAATCAACAGCCCTGCTGTATACGTCAGATAATATATATGTTTATAGTGACACTTATTGCATCAATTAGCACCATTCCAATTTTTAATCAGGTCAAGGTGTCTTTGGTTCCAGCAAGGTGAAACAAAGTTAAACTGTGTTTGATGACGGTACACCTGGGGTGCACTCTATTACAAAAACGGCTGGTCCGGATTCGTCCAAAGCCACTCTATTACGCGTCACGTGGGTAATCCGGATTCTCCATTTTCTCCTTTCTACAGACCTGTGCAATAGTGGAGATCACGTGATTACTAAGAAAACTAACATGAATAATAGTGACACAAAAATCACGACTATCAATATTTTGAGTGCTTATTGGCTGATATCATGTGAATCTCCGGTCTTACTCTATTACCACTTCCTCCGGATATTTCAGTGGACGATCCGGAGAGTCATAATGGAGTGCACCCCAGGAAAGGTCTTCTGTGATACAAATTAGCTACTTTGAGGTTATCAAACACTAAGTTTAAGTGAATTGATGGAACCTCAGATGTCTGATTGAAAATTTGATTAGTGCAATTAATTATCAGTATTATGATTGATATAAATCTTTTAGAAAATCTCTTAACAATCCATTTAATCTTCGTCATTTTGTCTGCCTGTAGGGTTTGATGTTACCATTTAAAATAGGAAAAAAATTAAATTAATTTTGCAAAATAAAAATTTCACTAGGCCTATCTTTTTCAAATGGACCCTTCACCAACACAAGCAAGAAATGTAAACCTACACGAGAGCATTTTAAAACATTGAATAATTTGAATTAAATTCTAATTAACTATTATGATTCTTGGCAATCTTTTCTAAAAAATAATCTAGTAATCTTGTAATCTTTTTGATGTTAAGATTTATGCTGTCTGCTAATTATCACAAAAACCATCATTTGATTAAAACAGAATCAAAACATCTATTCTTCTTGGGCAGGAGACATACTTCTTACATTTATCAAATTTTTACTTTTTTCTTGTCACTGTAAAATTACCTGACCTCAGTGACATATCGAACAGGATTGGTGTCAGAAAGGGTATGCTTACTCTTTCAACACCCAAAACCAAACAATTCAATAAAATATTTAATCATTCATTGATATTCTTCATTAACTGCTACCAATGTATTATAAAATTTAAATGACAAATAGAAGTGAGAAGCACATCACAAAACACAAGACAATATTATGCAATATAACACACTTCTTTAATAAATTTAGGCACATAACGTTTCAACACAATATACATGTGTCATTACACCTGATATCAATACATGAATATTGTGTTGAAATGTAATGTGCCTAATTGTGCGTTAAGTGTGTTATATTCCAAAATATTGTTTTGTGATTTGTTATACCAATGTACATGGTTTTTGAGATTTGATAAAAGTTTGGACCATGTATGGAAATGGGTTTTATCATTCTGTACTATAATCTATCTGATTTTGTCTCATGACATTTCTTCTGGCTCTTAGCTGTTTTTTTTTCAAAAACTTTATGTGATAAGTCTGTATAAAATAGTCTCAATGATTCTGTCACAAAGTTAACAAGGTATGGTACGAGTACAGTCTCAAGATGAAGCTAATCCCGTTAACACTTTCAACATGGGAATATGGCTTTACTTGATTGATTTGAGTAGATTTAAAAGAGGAAGAAAACTCTTTAAAAGCATATCAATCATTTAGCTACATGGTATGCATAAACTTTATATCACATTAAATTAGCTTTGTGACAAACATTATACATCGATTTAATTGAGTGCTGAACAGAGTTTAAAAGCTTTATTAAATGGATAGTAAAAAAGTGTCTGACACTGCAACATTCCAATTTTCATTCTCTTTTGACTTAAACTGTTAAATGATGTCACAAATTGTGAAATATGCTTGAATCGACCTTCACAATTTTTGACATCATTAAACAATTAAGTTATGTCGATTTGCTGGAATAACTCGACATTCCAATAAAATACAGATAAATTTAGCACCTCTGCAGTTAAATGAACAAATATTGCCAAATTAATAGTCATATATTTTATGTGTTTCTGAAAGTTTATAAGTAGGATTTACTTAGAGAAATTGCAATTTATTCAGGGGTGGATCCAAAGGGGCGTTCCCTGGCTTGAGCCACCCCTTGTTTTTGGCTGACTGATGTCAGAACACTCTAAAAATTTGTCACTCGCGCATTTTGAATTTGAAGAATTTGAAGCATGTTATATTTCCGAGCCCCCTTTCTCTAAATCCTGGATCTGCCCCTTACCTGGTATTTGGAATTTGTATAAAAAATGTCAATATAAACAGAAGGAGGTCATTAGACAAACTGACAAGTTGTTGTTCTAGTCTAAACTACAACCAGATGAGCTACCACAATAAATACAAGTGGTTCAAGACTTGATCAATTACAGTAAAAGAGAACCTACTATATTTAAGCCACCGATCAGGAAACTTAGATTCCTTTGAATAAGACCATTGAAAACATGAGGCATTAAGTCATTCATATATTCAAAAGAAACAACTAGTTAAGTATTTTCAAATCCTTTACAATGTTCTTAACAATGAGATTAAAAGTTGATTTTGTTTATAAAATATATTATTTTGTTATAATTTGAATGACAAAGATGTGAAAACCAAGGTTAAATGAACTGTTTTGAACAATTCATGATATAGCAATTAGTATATGTGTTTACCATCAATGTACAAGGTTAACCACCAATATAGTTTATAAGGACATTTACTTAACATCCAATTTTTCTTATAGATTGATCATGATTACTGAAACACTGGAATTTACGTGGAAACAAGGCCAATGTAGTTCAAACAATTGTGACTAGGGTGCGTCTTTTTTTTAGTGAGAGGTATACTTCACGCCCTTCATACTTCAACTATAATACCCTCGTAACACATACATAAATAGAGCAGAGCAAGTACCATTCTAGTCTGCAGTTAATATTGCTACCGTCATGCTGTCAAAAGTGTTCATTTCTTAGAATTTCATAAATTTACCCGCTTTGATAAAGTCTCCTTTCTGCCGATTTTTTCCACGGGCCTGTATCTTGACTAACTTTTAGGAATCATCCTAAACTATTATGCAGCATGCAAGTCAGACTAATTCTAAGTACCAGCTAGTATTTATTTTCAGTCACTGCTGTCTATCAATACAACAAATACTATAGACACATGGATATACTTGATATTTTCAATGTTTTACTTGCATACCTGAAGAGTCAGTAATATTACAATTCAAAAACAGTCAGAAAACAATTCTCATTTCTGCAGTTGCCAATGATCTGCGTACTTAATATGTTATAGCTATGTAGAAACACCCAGGAAAGTGCTGGTGCCAGGGCATTTATTTTAAAGAGGCACAGGCTTAATTTTCGTGGGTCGATTTGTATAAGTCTCAGAAATGGGGATTTTTTAGCTCAGCGATTTAGTACTGGTTATCACAACTCACCATTGAAATTTGAGCCTTCAAATCCATGTGCATCCATAATTATTAGCATTTGAAAGTTATAATGCCCTACTACACATTAGCGATACTATGCAATATATAGAAAAGTCATCTATAGAAATAGAAGGAGAAATGTCTAATTTAAGGTATATTTGAAGGAAATAAACAATTTTCGTGCACTTCTAGTGCTTCTGAAGGATACTTAAATATATTCAAGACCCAAATCAACCAATAAAAATGAAGACTGGTCCTCTTTTGGGTCTTGAATATACTTAAGTATCCTTCAGAAGCACTAGAAATGTACGAAAATTGCATATTTCCTTCAAATATATCTTAAATTAGACATTTCTCCTTCTATTTCTATAGATGACTTTTCTATATATTGCATAGTATCGCTAATGTGTAGTAGGGCATTATAACTTTCAAATGCTAATAATTATGGATGCACATGGATTTGAAGACTCAAATTTCAATGGTGAGTTGTGATAACCAGTACTAAATTGCTGAGCTAAAAAATCCCCGTTTCTGAGACTTGGAAAAATTGACCCACTAAAATGAAGCCTGTGCCACTTAAACAGCAACTAAAACAATTTCAGGGTTATTAATGGCTTCTATTTACAAAATTCACTTTTATTTTGTCAGACTTCTGTGGTTCCTGAAATGATTAACCCTAAATAGCCTCTTTTAGACAGCCACAAGTAATCCGGACCAAGTACATTTTGGTTCAAGTGGGCCAGTTTTTATGGTTGTCTAAACGCGACTTATGACGATATCAACAACACGGAAGTTGCTAACAATATCTTAAAGCCCTTGCAATATCTACATCAGTGCTTCTCAACCTTTTTGATCCAATTCCCCACTTGAGAAAATATTACTCTGCCATTCACCCCTTGTATTTTTTTTTCTTTAAAGGGATTGTACAGAGGTTTTCTAAACCTTTTATGTGTATCAGGGACACTGATAGCACCATATTGCGCCATTCCAATTTCCATTGTGATGTCCGTGGTTCTTGCAATTCCACTAAAACTAATGCATTTTATGATTGCAGTGATCTACTGGAAGCTGCTATTGATATCAGTGGAGTGACGTCATAAAACACGTTAGTTTTAGTGGAATTGAATGTTGAGTTTTAATGGAAGCAATGTCCCTCAATTACACATTGCCTTAAAATAAAATTTGTACTCTTGTTGTACAATTCCACTAAAACTATTCATTTTATGATGTCACTTGCAGTGATCTACCGGAAGCTACTATTGATATCAGTGGTAGTGCAACGTCATGTTAGTTTTAGTGGAATTGAATGTTGAGTTTTAATGGAAGCAATGTGCCTCAGTTACACATTGTTTTACAATAAAATTTGTACTCAACCTTACATTAGATGTTTAAATAAAAATGAATAGTTATATAATCATAATGAGAAGTCTAGTTATAAGTTATTGATGACAAATCACATAAGAAGGTTTCTGTTTTTCCAAATGAATCCGTATAGAATCAGACAGTCTAGTCAAATAATCACTTTGATATATTTTATCTTATTTATTTCTTTAATTGGATTCTATTATTATTTCTTTATTTAATGACACAAACTTTTCCATCAAATAACAAATCAAATTAGGTTAATTTGTAAAAAAAATGTGCAGTTTGGGAGGGAATGTCCTCCATTCTCATGGGTACAGATTACACATATTTGGTTTTATGTAGTAAAAAACTTTTCCAAACCTTTTCAACGCCCCAAAAGGCAGTTGAACTTATTTTACAACCATGCAAACAACAGCCTTAATTTGAAATATGTTTTCTGCTATAATAATACATTTCAGATATTATGTAGAGTTGCAAAGAGATGCTTTCCCTAATCGCATATATAAATAAAATGGTTTTACGTCCCACTCTTCTGTTGCTATTGGGCTAATATATAGATATAAGAATGCTGAAAAAATGTAATAAGTATGTATAAATGGCTACAGAGAAGATAGTGTTCCTACAATCAGAATATCACTGCAGAAATAGAAGACATAACATAACAGTCTAAAGATTTTAACATACTGTAGAAGTCATGATGAGCTAGTCTCAATCAGGGGGTAGAATTGTCTTTCATTTGTTCTTGTTCTTAAGAGTGGGTGTTAACTAACCATGAATGTACGGCTGTAAAAAGACTTCCGGTACATTAACAATAATAGTAAATCTACTTAAAAAAAACGTGGTCCTATTTTGAACCCAAGAACATTACAGTGGGTAATACAAACCAACAAACTGTCTGAATTGAAGTGCTTTAACTTTAATTTGTCTTTGGTGCTAAGTAGGAAATCATGAAAATTTACAAATATGACGTCATTTGCTTGGATAAGAGGAAGTATATAATATTATAGGGGGCGTTATTCAGAGTATGCATTTTTCAAAGCATTTTTAATGAATAACAACAATATAAAACATCATACTGGAAAAGTGGTTCAGAATTAAAAGAGAAAATAGAGACAAAAAGTGGAAATAATTTAGAATCTATCAGCAGTACCAGTAATTGAACTGATTTCTGAACCATCTCTAGGGTACCATCATCAGACATTTAATAAACAAGATGTCCATTGATTTTATATGTTAACAATCTTATACTGAATCAATCAAGACAGCTGACTTTACCAATAATCAGTTTACGTATGATTTTGGCATTTGAAATTTCAATATAATAATATTAATATTGAATATTGCACTTTCAAATGGACTTTAATGTCCTACTACTGGTTTGGGATAACAGGAAATTACAAACATGCACAGCACTGTGGCCTTGGTATATTGTCCTATCTGATCGACTATAAGCACCTACCTCCTACCTCATTGTGACAGGGGTACCTGGGTCGAAAAATCCGAAGGTATAACCTTGATTAGTGAGCAAGTGCTCACACAACTAAGCCTCCAAGGTCCCCTGAGGACGACGGAGGCATAAAACTTTAACCAGTGATTGTTGCTCCATAAAGCTGTGTCTATATATTGTGCTTACAATTGCTAAATGCTATTTAAATACTTTATTCGTCCCCTTATACATTTTCAAAGTGCACTTGTATGAGACATAATTACTAATAATGACAACCTCGGAAAGTTAATTAGGTCATGCCCAGACCATGCTGATAAATAATTTTTAATACAAATTACTTTTAACATCAACAATAGAACTGGAGTAGACATGTTTTAATATTACTTCACTTTCGTCTTATTTCATTGTCAGAATACAATATACTCTGTAATGAGATTTTTTTTGTTTCATGCAATTTCTATTAGAAATGAAAATTGATTTCTCTATGTATAAACATGCTTTTACAGAGAATTTTTTTCTGATCTATTTTGAATGTAAGAGTACAAAAGACCTTAAAAATGAGGAATTTTAATTACTGTATCTAAATATTGGTTTTAAATTTGAATTTAGTGTTTAAATAGATTTTGCCGGTGTGATAGATTTTGCCGCTGTGACATCATTGAACACTTGAGGAAATGCTGGAATCACATATGTCTGATTGATGCTATTATAAGTGCTCCCAAACAAAGATATTTGTCTATTTTCCAGACCTTCTCAAATGGTGGCCTGCGACACTCTTTAGAATGGCCCCTCAAGAGTGACCCCCTTTGCTAGAACTCTCTGCTCACTATGCTAGCTAGGCTCTATTTGGCCCTTGTATTTTTTTCATAAAATGCATTTGGCCCTTTACAAATATTGAGAAGGCCTGGTCTATTCATTAAAAACAGACAAACTGGCAGTTTTTTTGCTTACAAATAACATAGATTTTTAAATTTCCTTCATTTGTTTAAGATAAGAGTATATTTGGGTATATTTGTATAAGAAAGTTGTGAATTGAGAGTATGATAACAAGATAATATTGTGATAGTGGTATGATAAGTTCAGAAGAAAGGTCATGAAAACAGTCTGATGGCAACTCAACCTACACCTTTACAATTTGATCGTTTTCTTTAATCTTATATACCACTGCCAGGTATAAACCATTGAATAAAATATACCACTCTACTTTCTAGAACCCCATGAGCCTTTGATTTGCTAACAGGCAGTTTTTTTTATTGATATTTCAATATAACCTTATAAAAAACAATATGACCTTTTGTAAACTTGAAATTCAGTGAATCTTCGACTGATACAAAATCCTGAATGGGAGTTATCTACATAACAGTATAGAACCGAAGGGCAATTTTGATATTTTTGATTTGAGAATACATGAGTATGATACATGTATATGAAAATATGAATAATTTATGAGTGAAAAATATTACTTATTTAATGAAGGGTTTGTAATTAGATACTATGATGATAAATTCCCTTTTTTAAGCAAAATATTTTTGTTGTTGACAGGTTATTTCCTTTTAATTTCGAAGACAAATTAACTAAAATCATATATAATCATTGTTGACAGTACCTTATATCATACCTATACTAAAGATTATCTGTATAATAATCTGATAATTACAGAAAACTGCTTTTTATTTATAATCATAGAAAACTGACAAAATCTTTATTTATAGTTTTTTTTCTATAAACTTGTAATTTTATATTTTATAATTTTAATTTCAAAGACAAATTAACTAAAATCATTTATATAATTATAATCGTTGAGATTACCTTATGTCATACCAATACTAAAGATTATCTGTATAATAATCTGATAATTACAGAAAACTGCTTTTTATTTATAATCATAGAAAACTGACAAAATCTTTATTTATAGTTTTTTTTCTATAAACTTGTAATTTTATATTTTATAATTTTAATTTCAAAGACAAATTAACTAAAATCATTTATATAATTATAATCGTTGAGATTACCTTATGTCATACCAATACTAAAGATTATCTGTATAATAATCTGATAATTACAGAAAAACTGCTTTTTATTTACAATCATAGAAAAACTGACAAAATCTTTTATAATTTTTTTCTATAAACTTGTAATTTTATATTTTATAATTTTAATTTCAAAGACAAATTAATAACTAAAATCATATATAATCATTGGTGTGATTAGCTTATATCATACCTATACTAAAGATTATCTGTTATAATAATCTGATAATTACAGAAAACTGCTTTTTATTTATAATCATAGAAAAACTGACATCTTTTATAGTTTTTTTCTATAAACTTGTAATTTTATGACTAATTACTGTGTTTTGTCAATACTAGGCAATTAAATCCCCTGATGAATATAATTGGTCAAGTTTGAACATTTGAATTTTATGCCGATTTTTAGATGAAGAGTCTTTTTAAGTATATATGAATAAGATATTTGTATGAAAAGGGAAAAAAATATGGAAATATTGGCCATATGTATGTGGTACTTTCCTTAGAATACTTCTAGTTAGAAACTTTGACACATTTTTATATCTAAGGAAATTCAGAGAGAAAAAAACTTTAATCTGTTATTGACCAAGTTTGAACATTTAAATTTTATGCCAATTTTTAGATGAGTCTTTTTAAATATATATGAATTAGATAGTTAGGTATGAATTTAATAGGGAAAAGAATATTGAAATCTAAGAATTTATTAAATCTTTCCATATATAAAATACCTTCTTCAGAATACTTCTAGTTAGAAACTTTGACACATTTTTATATCTAAGGAAATTCAGAGAAAAAACCTTTAATCAATCTCTTTGTGTGGTAATTTAAGGCGATTCAATAAATATAAAAAATGTTAATAGTTAGAATAAGATTTATGAAGTCCCCTTGGAGACTGATGAATGATCAGAGAGTCACTTCTGATAAACTTTTTGATGAATAACCCAAACACATCAATCAGATTAATGAGTGTGTATATTTTACAGCTCTGTTGAGACACTTTAAACAGATTCATTATAATCTTGAAATGGCTTTTTAACTACCACTACACATAGCACATTACCTAGGGTTCTTTAGCACAGTCGGTTAAAGCATCGTTTTTTACTAAAACAACATCATTTGTTGTGTTCTAGCACAGACAGATAGAACATCATTTGCTTGGTTACAAGTGGATGAGATTCAGGTTCTGATCGGAGCTAAAAAGTCTGATGACTTGAATAAGTCATCTTCACTCATTATTCCAGTCCACCCAGCTGTAAATGGGTTTGGATGATCCAGGAAAGATCAATGCCAAGAGGTTTAGGTTTGGCCCAGGACCAGCTGGAAAAAAGGATACTCTATGGAATCTAAGTTGTTATCCTTGTAAAATATAGATGTTTCTTTTTCTTTTTCCTTCTATTCTCTGAATGAATTGATGTAATGATATAGTGTTGTTGAAATCAGAGTGACAAATGGACTTACTTTTACCTTTCCAAGAAAAGTTCAACCATAAAAGGCTTTCCATTTACACTACATTTGAAAACTGATTTTAGATCTGACTGACAAATTTTAATGTGGTCTTATCGTGACAGTTGGTTGATAGATGACAACATTCCCTTCCAGCCCTCCAGCAGATGCTGATATCGCAAACTAGGTAGTTGTTGGTAGTAGTAGTAGTTGGTAGAAAGATTGATTCAATTAGATGGTGCTGTGCTTTTGGTTTGGTAATTTCAGAACCAGTAAGATCTGGTCGGGTCGAACGACATGCCGGTGGAACTCAGCCTGAGTAATGGGCAAGAGTTCATTCTTCATGATCAAGCTTAATCTTCTTGATGGTGGTTTGGTATCTTCAGAATGATCTGGTATCTAGTTCTTATCCAGACCAAGTACAAAATACTTTATAGTGATATAGTGTTAGATGGTGATGAAAACATAATCGCTTAAAAGCCTAGGTCACAAAGTAAAGATTCATGATGAAATAAAGTGCAAGTTAAAGGTTATATATAATTATTATGTCAAATAATAAGTCTTAACAATAGACTGAAAAGGAAGTCTTTAAGGCTTATATAACCACCTATAATGAATGGATATATCTGATACCAGTATATTTTGTTAATTGTCCATAAACAATATAATTGAAATAAATGTTTTCACAGTTTTACATCCGACTATTTGCGTGGCAAATCTATCGATTTGTCACGCTTTGTTTTCGTTATGTTTATTTTTATTTTTTTATTTTTTTTTATTTTTTTTTTTTCGAAAATGGTGTAGCATAATTGTATCCACCAAACATTATATAATGACCTGGAATCAAAAATGAATATCTGAAACTCAATTTTTGCTGAATCAGGAGTGGGCTATTGCATAATATGCAATTATTTTGCACTTAGTCTGTAGGGTTTATTTATGGACCGATTTGGCTGAAATTTTCTTTAATATCTTCATTGTAAAAAGAAGTATCAGATGGGACTACACAAATTTCAATTTTTAAATATTTTTGTCCAAAGAATTTGAAACCAAAATTTTCAAAAAAGCTCAAAATTTCTAACTCAGCCGCTAATTATCCGATCGACCGGAAATTTACAGGACGTATACAGAATGTCCATAGAAATAAAACTACTCAATCAAAATTTTTTCATCACTTCCGGTTTTGACGTAAGAACTTCCGGTTTTTCAAAATATCGCCTAGCAGCCTCACTTCCGGTATAAATTTCAGATATTGACAAAAACTACATATATTGTCTGTCAGTCATAATTAGAATGCACTTAGCATAAAAAATCCAAACCGGAAGTGTTGCATAAGCTGCCGTCACAGACTGACACATTTCAGCAAAAAATCAATAAGTCCTCTATTTGTTATCCGATTTTTATGATTTTGGTGTCTATCAAAACCTTGTAACCTTGTCTACAGTTTGTTGGAACAGAATTTTGAATTTCGAATTTGAAATTTTTTTATGTTCGTTTTAATTTTTGGAAAATTCAAAAGGCCATATTATGTGACCTTGACCTTTGATGACCTTGAAAATTCCAATGAAGGATGTCCTTGACCTCAGATTTCCATAGGTATGCTGATATTAATTGAAAAATATTAACTGCTGGTTTTATGGACATTTGAAAATTGACATTTTTGTCAACTTTGGACATCTATATTGCATTGTCTAATCAACGCAGAGAATTAAATTTTTCAATTTTGTAATGCCGATTTGATTATCTTTTAAACGATATATGACAATAACCCATTAAAATATTTTTTCAAAATATTGCGTTTTTTTTCGACTGAGGGTTCAAACTTACAAAGCAATTATCTCATATCAATATGGTGTGTATAGTCAGTATGTACTAAATTTTCTCTTTTCAACGATATATGACATGAGCAGTTTAATACAAAATCCATTAAAGTGAAAATAGGCATAGGATACCCCTTTTCTGAGAATAAAGTAGGTCCTAGTAGAGAGGATTAAAATGATTGACAGGGTTATAGCAGGTTATATAATATGGTAATAAAACTATTGACATGAACTTTTCACATGGAGGTGTGAAGTATTTTAGGTCATAAACAGATTAATCTGATTATGTAATCTTTTAACACTCTAAAAAGTATCAAAAATTTATTCATTTTTTTGCAAAATTTTCACTTATATTAATTTTACATACAATCAATTAGAGCAGTGAATTTTTGATACATTAACCTGTTCGAATTTTTCCTCTACCATTGATAGAACTCTTTCTACAAGACCAATTTTCTTTTTGTCGTCTGCTAAGGTTATTAAAGGTCATAAACAAATTAGTCAGACTACATAATCTTTTAACTCTAGGGGCTGTTTACGCGTCTGCGCTAATCCGTTGCAATAAAAAAGTAAGCGCTCAAACTGTTTTTATCGTCTGCTAAGATTATTATAGGTCAAAAATAAATTAATCTCATTTCACATTGTGTTAACTTTATAAAAATTAACATGTTTTTCGAGTGTTTGCTATATTTGATATAATATCAGATTTTTTCTTATTTTGAGGGTGCTTCTTACCCACGACACTTAATTGACTAACATACATCAATTCAACTGGCTATTGACTGCTCCAATCCATTGAAACAAAAGACAGTATTTCAACTCAGCATTAAAGGAAAATATTGACGTTTACACAGTTTGAATGTTGGGGAAGGGGGTATATCCCGTATACAAAATGGCCCCTAGTCAAAATGGCCATAACAGTTAAATTTGGTCAAAATGGCTATTCACCATGGCCCCTATTTTGGTCAAAATGGACCGGTCACCATGGCCCCTATTTTGGTCAAAATGGACTCTGTATTTATTCTTTGATTTCAACCAATTCTTTGGTCAAAATGACCTTTTGAGGACAAAATGTTCAAAATGGCCAAAATAATAAAAGTCAAAATGGTGCCTGATTTTTTTTTTATAAATTGTAGCTTATATGATGATAATCAAAGGAATAGTTGGAAGCTATTTTAACCCTAACAAAGGTCACTAATTTTGACTGAAAATTGTACTCTGTAACAACAAATTTTTAACATAAATTGTGTTCCTATTTATATTTTCATCAAAGCAAAGACATTCTAAGACTTACAATATTAATTTGAAGTTCCAGTTCCAGTTCTCAAAAAGATTATAAAAAAAATATATTATGTATAATGTAATAAAAATATTATTTTGAGACCATTTTGACTTTTTGGAAGGACCATTTTGACCTTTTTTGAGGACCATTTTGACCATTTATCAGGGACCATTTTGACCAAACGAGGGGCCATTTTGGATAGGGGCCCAATTGACTATAACCCGTTTTTATCGTCTGGTCGATAGAGGCGTAATATCTCTCCGTAAAATATTTCAAGCTGGTCAAGCCTATGTTGCGTTAAGCAGAGTTAAAACATTACAGGGTCATACAATACAAGATTTTAAGGAAAAAAACATATATGTGATGAAAAAATATAATCAGCATTAGGAGCAATTACAGCCTGAAAGTAGGACCATATCGACTGATACTAATATAATTTTACACAATGTTCAGGGTTTACATCTATTCACATACGAGATCTACAGAAACACACTAAAATGCTAGATAATATCATTGGTTTAACAACGTGGCTAAATGATTCAATAACTCCAACAAAACTCAAGTTAAATCGTTTCCACCTTTACCACCATCTTCGAAGCAGCAGCTATGATGACACTAAAGATTTCAATTTTTTGAAAGAAAAGGGGCATTGAGGATTAGGAATATATTTTAAAGAAGAAAAAAATGTCAATATCTTAAATTTGGGAGTTTTAGAAATAGAACACATGGCTTTGGATATTCTGGATAAGAATATTAACGTAATTGTTATCCATAGACCACCTGTTTATCGATTAGAATTATTTCTCCCAATGTTACAAAGATCACCAGTTGAATTACAAGAATCTGGTGTATGTTATTATGGGAGATTTCAATCAAAATATCTTGGGTCATTTGTCTATACATAATTATTTTCAAAAATTTGGTTTTCAACAACTTGTTCAGCATTATACTAATGAAGGTGAAACACTTATAGATCATATTTATATCAGTAAAGGAATTCCGTCACATAATGTTCACATTTCACACATACCTGTATATTATAGCTACCAAGAAGCTATAAAAATTACCATACTATAAGTAATATTGATATAATATTGAATCTACCCTTTCACAAAACTTTTTGCTAAAAATGAGGGAGTGAACACCAGACTTTAGGGGTTTGAAGTTCAAAAAGTCTTACAGCTATCAGGCAAAGTATCAAGGGCCACGCTCAGTGCTGTTCACAGCTCTAGTATTCTTCTGATTTGGTTAATTAAGGCGTGGGTTGTGAATATGATAATGAAGACAAGATAAAAAAGAATAATAACCTAATTGTTATATCAAATCAAAAACATTACAAAAGGTATATCCTTGAACATGTTCTATGTCCAATGGATTCATACATTCAGAATCTGTGAAAATTTCATGATGCAAAACCAAAATTTCAACAATTTTTTTCTTATTAACAATACAAAAACACAAAGTTTACTTTTATCTCAAGAAGAGAAAATTATCTCGAACCAACATGAAGGTCTAATCACAACCAATTTACAAACATATAAAATGTATTTATGAAAATCTTGTTAGATAATATTTTATATCTGAGTCTAGTTATTCAATAAATCAGAATTATGTTAGATATTTATGTTATCTGAAGTTCATGAAAGACATTCAATGTTTATCTGGTTTTTTTTAAGCTGATAAATTATAACACACTTCATGACACAATATACAGATGATAATTTTTATGATATGGACAGGGAATCATTTAATTTCTGGTTTGCTTTGTGACATTGTTTTGTACTTTTAAAGATTCATCATACAAATATCAATGAGCTGCAGTGCCAGATGTGGCGCCAGGCAGATTATGCTTACTCTTCAATACACCAGATACCATTTTTCATTATAAAATATTTACTAATATCTCATTATGTCGACTCAGTGTTACCGAGTTAAAGGGATTGTAAAGTGATTTTCTGAACTTTGTATGTGTATCAAGGACACTGTTAGCATCAATTTGTGCCATTCCAATATCCATTCCACCATTGTGGTTCCTGCAATTCCACTAAAACTGACGTGTTTTTATGACGGAAGCTACTATTGATATCTATGCAGGTCACTGTCAGTGACGTCATAAAACGCGTTAGTTTTAGTGGAAATTGGAATGGTGCAAATTAGTGCTATCAGTGATCCCGATTTTACAATCCCTTTAAAGATGGGTTTTTGCATAGTTTTAGGGTCAAATCAAGGTTACTAATTGATTAATAGGTGTTAAATGAATAATCCATGTATTTTTAAGTTAATAAACCGTATGTGGAGAGACTTGGGTAAACCTTTTGACTCAACTTTGCTTGACTCCATGTTTGATCACATGTCCTGACTCGGTTGCTAAGTCTTTCTACATTACCAAAAACTACAAATCAAAAGAGACTTAACAACCGAGACTTTTAGTAAGCTAAACAAGGAAATCTGAGTGGTAATTAGTCTAATTACAAGTCAATTAAGGACTTGTGAGACAAACTGGTATTTTTCCTAGTCATTAGAACATCTCTACTTTCAATTTATAAATGTGTATTAGCGGTCCAATTATGGAATATAAATGAAAATAAGGAAAAGCATCTTTAAATCATGTAAGAAATGATGTATTTTATTCACGATCAGTGTTCAAAAAGCTCATGATATAACCACAATTATAACAACATTTTTTTCAGACAGAGATTAGTGATAATTATTCATTAAGGGTATTGATTGGGCTAGCGTTCGAGAAAAAAACCACGAGATGGAATTTTTGCGAATTACTTATTATTTTTGGGCTCAGATTGTAGATAATTATTATTACTTTATTTGTAAACTATATAGAATGAAAAAAAACGAAAAGAAATTAGGTATTTCGTTAGTTTTTGCTAAAAAATTAGGAAAAAGTAGCAAAATCTGTCCCGGTTGGTACAAGATTTCTCAGCCATTTTTTATTGGAAAATTACAATCTTGGTCTTGATTGAAAGCTTATTCAATAAGGATGAAACGTACAGAGAGTTTTTTCGAAAATTCTAATCAGTTTGGACCCTGGAAAATGTTTGCCGTACCTACGTGTAAATTTTTGTAAATTTTCGTATTACCATGGTAACCACCAAAATAATTTTTTTTTTTGGAAAATCGCCCTATACGTTTCTCGGCAATGTAATTGTCTACATTTATGCCAAGTTTGATGCAGATTGATCCATTCACATTTATTTAAACTTGTATCAAAGGTTTGAAATGTCCAATTTTTATGACATGTTTGAAACTCATTAAAAAAATCTGATTGACATGAAATCAACCTTAAACTGTCGAGAAGGACCCCAAATCATCAACAAATGCACAACAAGTCTCAAGAAATCATTATTTCATATACTTATTCCATTTTTTCATAACGTGAAATAGCCCAATTAACACCCTTAAGATGTACTTTTAATCCAAGTCATTGGAACACCTCAACACTATTTATATAAATATTTATGTTTTCAATTTCATAAATAATATAAAGATAACCCCATCTAAAATTATATGTAAAATCTTCATAATTTCTTTGAATTATTCAAAAGAATACACACACAATTGAAAATTTCTGGCTGGCATAACAGCAAATATCTGTTTCAGGGAAAAATTAAACATGGAATTCATAATCTTGCATGTATGAGAAATAAACAGCTGATAGAATAATAACTAAACTGTTTCATGTTATTAAACATCATTTTTATTATTTATAATATTTTACTATATGACATGTTGCAGACATGATATTACTTGTAAACATGATAAAATAAAAAAAAATGTAAAACTTTTTTATTTATTGTGCATGACAGACATAATAAAGACAATAGACATATTCCAGGTCTTGACTTTGTATCAAAAGTTTGGAGAAATTGTTTTCATCATGCCGTCACGAATAATTAACTTTACAAATTAAACATGATTATCACCACTGTCAATTATCATTCAATCCCTAGAGTTCGAAAAGACATATTGCGCAAATGTACCACAATTTACACAATTAACAGAATTTATTTCCCTAATTAATTGTTCTCACCTGTTGATGTCCTGCGATATCCATAAATTGTGTTGCGTTCTTAATGTTTTCACATAGCTAAATGTCTTTATGACAGGTCATTTTCTAAATGATCCACAGCTTTTTAGTCAGTTATAATTCATGTTACACAAGCAGAATTCATAGATATTTAATTACTATAAATGTAATAATGAAACAGATGAAAGATATAAGATCTTTATTTTCTCGTGTGGGTTACTCAAAAGTATACACACAATAGTAACTATTGATGTCAATGGAAAGTGATTTAGCACTGGTGAAGTCCTATAATTACATATACAAATGTGCATAAGTGTACCATGTTCATACAATATACATAAGTGTACCATGTTCATACAGTATACATAAGTGTACCATGTTCATAAAAAATACCATGTTGATACAAAATACATAAGTGTACCATGTTCATACAATATACTTAAGTGTACCATGTTCATACAATATATATAAGTGTACCATGTTCATACAAAATACCATATACAAAATAAGTGTACCATGTTCATACAAAATACATAAGTGTACCATGTTCATACAATATATATAAGTGTACCATGTTCATACAAAATACCATATACAAAATAAGTGTACCATGTTCATACAAAATACATAAGTGTACCATGTTCATACAATATACATAAGTGTACCATGTTCATACAATATATATAAGTTTACCATGTTCATACAATATACGTAAGTGTACCATGTTCATACAATATATATAAGTTTACCATGTTCATTCAATATACGTAAGTGTTAAAAAAAAAAAAAGAATTGCCAGGTGTAGCGATTTTTTACGCATCCCTACACCTTTCCGCGAGGAGATCTCCCAAATGTGACATATTTTGTGGGGATTCCCTGTCTTTTTTCCCACCATATTTTTACAAGGCATCCATCTGTCTAAGTCTGTGCGTCGAAAGAAAGATAACGCACGCACATGTGGAATCATATCTGACGCATGACGGATCTGTAAGGGCCATTTATCTCCGCATGACGTGTATATATGGACTCTTAGCTTAAGTCTGATGTATATATCATTGTAATCAGATTGATAACAAATAAGGCTTAATCATCAGGTATTACAGATCTGTAGTTACAATAATATTATATAACAGGCTATAATAATGTTTCAAAAATAAAGAATTGATATCAAGACAACAATAGTTCAGTTGTTTGCAGAATGAATGGTACAAAATCACAACAATATAGAGTATGTCAAGATTGCTTTTTGCACAAAACATAAGATTTTCTTAAGTCGTTCAATCTACTGATTGAGATCCAGGATAATGATTATTAACCGTGAAATTACTGAAACTAGGTTACCTGACACATAAACTTCAAATTTCTAGTAGAAAATTTAATGGCCAATACTCCTTGTCAAATCTGCTTCTTGCATTTTGGCAGATCTGTTAAGTCATATCTTTATAGATCGCAAACGAAACAGACCATGTTTACTCTTTTTGAAATACCAGATGACACTTCTCGTATTGGAAGTCCAAACAAACTTACAAAGTTTTCATGTGGGCGTATAAAAATGAACAATTACGTTAATCAAAATTGCATTCAAAAACATGGTAAAATCGAGAGTCCACTACTATAAAATCATTGCGTCTGATTTTGTCATGCTCTAAGCTGGACCAGATTTTTGATTAACAGATTTGTTTTGTTTGTATAGATTTTATTTATTGTTCATTTCTTAAGTATTGTATCATGCTTACTGTACTTTGTCTATCATGTACATGTACCCCCAATGTTTTAAAATTACAAACAATGAAAATGAAAAACATGTTTACAAGAAAAACATTTAATCATTTATAGTCATCCAAGGTCATAAATTCTATTTTATAAATCTTTTGTTCAAATATGACTTATTTAAGTCTTCCTCAATGTGAAAAATATAAGAATTGGCTTCTTTTGAACTTAATAACATTTAAGGCTTAATTAAGTCCTCCACTTTTTTAGCATGACAAATTACCTTGCAGGTTTACCCTTATATATAGTCTTTTATCAAAGTAATGGACTGTATCCTATCCAGCTGTATAAAAAGGAAGGAAACTGTCCATAAATCACCAGATAATGAGACCGCTTGCAGGAATAAATGATCCTATTAATACAGAATGCTTCAGTAAGTTTGAATGATGACAATTTAAACAGACTTCCAGGATCTGGTGGCACCATGAATGTCATTGTTTCAGTTTTTTATGGTATTCAATGATAAGAATAACAGTATATATATCAAATGTAATAACATCAAATTGTAGAGTATAGAAAATTACATTACGAAATTATGGTTTTCCAAATAACACATTGTCGAAATCAAATAGGGTTTTGTTAAATAAATGACAGCGGTAATTCTCAATTTTTTTTTGTACCGTAACAAAAATATTTCTCTTCTAAAAGAGTGGCTTCACTGATTATTTTGTGAAAGAACATAATAATAATAAACTCTTTATTTTACATGGGTCAGAATTAGGCCCAATACCACAAGTGATAACGGTCCTGTCTCACACCCAGCCCATGGAACGATATTCATGTGCAGTAACATACCACAACCACCAGCTTGACATGTACAATTCACCACTCTGTTATGTTATAAAAGCTTTAATTTTTTCTTTTTATAATATTCTTTTTTAAATATTATGAAATTAATGAAACATGGTTACTGGACACACAAACTTGCTCCTAATTTGGTCATGCTGTGGGCAAGATTTTTGTATGGATTTTTATTATTACAAGGATTGTAAAGAGATTTTTATGTGCATAAGGGAAATAAACTAGGTTTGAGGTTTGTTTGTTGAAGCAGGATGGAAATATTCCATGTAATTAGCTTTCTGGCAGTGAAAAAGCTAGAAATAATTCATCAATTATCACAAGTAAATGATAAATGAGAAATAAAATGTATATTCCAGGTCATTGATAATCAAATAGAGGAGAAATTAACAGCAAAATTACAATAACTTTCTGCAATTCTGCTCCTAAACCTTTTTGAACCCTGAATGTAATTCAGATAAAACATGGTACACCCTGAACTCCAAGCAATATTACTTCTATATTAATTACCTTCTGTGGTTCCTGATATATCAATTAAACTTTCTGGCTTGTTGATTTTGGCACTATTGCAAAGGCTCTTCGATATATTAGCAGCTTTTGCAATGGAATGTGAAAACACTTAATTTCATGGAATTGTTGGAACCAAAAAGGACTGAAAATGTGAATGGTGGAAATCAATAGTATCAGTGGCTCCCGTAAGCATGAATTGTTAAGAACACTTCTTTACAATCCCTTTAAACAAAAATAGTTTGTACTTAACGAATAAAACCAACTATTCATAATAGACAAACTCTTAATAATAGACAAACTCTTAATAATAGACAAACTCTTAATAATAGACAAACCCTTAAAAATAGACAAACTCTTTTTAATAGACAAACTATTAATAATAGACAAACTCTTAATAATAGACAAACTCTTTATAATAGACAAACTCTTAATAATAGACAAACTCTTAATAATAGACAAACTCTTACTAATAGACAAACTCTTAATAATAGACAATCTCTTAATAATAGACAAACTCTTAATAATAGAGTAAACTCTTAATAATAGACAAAACTCTTAAAAAAAGACAAACTCTTAAAAATAGACAAACTCTTAATAATAGACAAACCCTTAATAATAGAGTAAACTCTTAATAATAGAGTAAACTCTTAAAAAAAGACAAACTCTTAAAAACAGACAAACTCTTAAAAATAGACAAACTCTTAATAATAGACAAACTCTTAAAAACAGACAAACTCTTAAAAATAGACAAACTCTTAATAATAGACAAACTCTTAAAAATAGACAAACTAATAATAGACAAACTCTTAAAAATAGACAAACTAATAATAGACAAACTCTTAATAATAGACAAAACTCTTAATAATAGACAAACTCTTAAAAACAGACAAACTCTTAAAAATAGACAAACTCTTAATAATAGACAAACTCTTAAAAATAGACAAACTAATAATAGACAAACTCTTAATAATAGACAAACTCTTAAAAACAGACAAACTCTTAAAAATAGACAAACTCTTAATAATAGACAAACTAATAATAGACAAACTCTTAATAATAGACAAACTCTTAAAAACAGACAAACTCTTAAAAATAGACAAACTCTTAATAATAGACAAACTAATAATAGACAAACTCTTAAAAATAGACAAATTCTTAATAATAGACAAACTCTTAAAAACAGACAAACTCTTAAAAATAGACAAACTCTTAATAATAGACAAACTCTTAAAAATAGACAAACTCTTAATAATAGACAAACTAATAATAGACAAACTCTTAAAAATAGACACTCTTAATAATAGACAAACTCTTAATAATAGACAAACTCTTAATAATAGACAAACTAATAATAGACAAACTCTTAATAATAGACAAACTCTTAAAAACAGACAAACTCTTAATAATAGACAAACTCTTAAAAATAGAGTAAACTCTTAATAATAGACAAACTAATAATAGACAAAACTCTTAATAATAGAGTAAACTCTTAAAAATAGACAAACTCTTAATAATAGACAAACTCTTAAAAATAGACAAACTAATAATAGACAAACTCTTAATAATAGACAAACTCTTAAAAACAGACAAACTCTTAAAAATAGACAAACTCTTAATAATAGACAAACTCTTAAAAATAGACAAACTAATAATAGACAAACTCTTAATAATAGACAAAACTCTTAATAATAGACAAACTCTTAAAAACAGACAAACTCTTAAAAATAGACAAACTCTTAATAATAGACAAACTCTTAAAAATAGACAAACTAATAATAGACAAACTCTTAATAATAGACAAACTCTTAAAAATAGACAAACTCTTAATAATAGACAAACTCTTAATAATAGACAAACGCTTTATAATAGACAAACTAATAATAGACAAACTCTTAAAAATAGACAAACTAATAATAGACAAACTCTTAATAATAGACAAACTCTTAATAATAGACAAACTCTTAATAATAGACAAACTCTTAATAATAGACAATGACATGTACTATAGACTTACTAGAACTAGTAAAAACTACTCTGTCTAAAAGTAATGATTTGAATGGAGAAGATAAATTAGATCAATCAATCCCTGTCAGTAAAAAATAAAATCAAAATAACCAGAAAAGCTTTTATCACATCACTACCAGTTATTTATAAGTTACCATAAAATTGATCCAATTTATTTTAAATTGAAACTAGAATAACAATATAGGTCATAGGAATTTGTGTCGCTGGTTGGTCTAATTTGTCAGCATATTTAGTTGAACAGTAAGCAATCTACAGAAAGGGTATGACTCAGTTCATTAAGCGCAGCATCCCCAATAATTAATAGATATTGATTATACTACTTATGACCTAGAAAAGTAGATTGCCAGGCAAGGTGATATACGCTCACTAAATAATGAGTAACAGAAAAAAACTTTAACTTTGGTCAAATAACTCTTTTGGTCTTTTTAGCCAGATACTGACCAGTATTACCAAGTTCTGTCAATATCTGTCAAGAATTGTTTTCAAGAACAAGGGCAATAATTCATAGTAAATATTTTTTGATTTTGCTTATTTTCAATAGGGTTCATCCATCGGTACACACACTCCAAATTCCATCAAGAATTGTGCTTTTAGAGGAAGTGTGGATGGACTGACTGACGGACATGGGTGACGACACAGTACGCCCCCCAATTCATGTGGGCGTACAAAAATTAAGCATATCTTTGGAAACCAGAATGATAAGCTTACTTTCTCATTTACAATTGATATACAAGCACATGAAAAGCTCATCTATTGACTATTATTCTATAGTTTTCTTGACTTCTTGTTAAAAGATAGTGGACCACGGCCAAATACGCCTAACGAAAAAGTCGAAAAAGGAAAAAATTTAATCAGGAGAAAACAAAACTTTCTCAAACCTTTCGATTTAGGTCCAATAACATCCATTTTAAGTTTCATCAAAATCGGTTGAAAACTAAGAGAGTAATAGCATATTTAAGATTTGGGGCAAGGGCAATAACTCTGCTTTTAACAATCAAAAATAGCTCAAATTCGAACTTGATCTTCGTTTTCTGATTATATATACACATATCAAATTTCATTTGATTCCGTCAAAAACTCTAGTTTTTAGAGCGTTTACAAGGAAATGTTGATGGATGGACCGATGGATTTGAGGCAAGGGCAATAACTCTGCTTCTAACGATCGAAAATAGCTCAAATTCGAACTTGATCTTCGTTTTATGAATATGTATACACATATCAAATTTCATTTGATTCTGTCAAAAACTCTAGTTTTTAGAGCGTTTACAAGCAAATGTTGATGGTCGGACCGACGGATTTGGGGCAAGGGCAATAACTCTGCTTCTAATGATCGAAAATAGCTCAAATTCGAACTTGATCTTCGTTTTATGAATATGTATACACATATCAAATTTCATTTGATTCCGTCAAAAACTCTAGTTTTTAGAGCGTTTACAAGCAAATGTTGACGGACGGACGGACGGACGGACCGACGGACGGACGGACCGACGGACGGACGGACAGGGGTGACTACAATATACGTCCTCATAGAGAGATGAGGGCGTATAAAAACCCATTAATCATGGTTATCATTTATACTCATACATTTCCCAATATCTTGCATGATAAATGAGCATAATATTGTTTCCGTCAAATTCTTTTTTTTTTTCATTTTTAATCTTGAATATTTCATTAAAACATGAAATTCATGATAAATTTTCAATACATATATTAAAAGAGATTTGTCAATTGAGAATTTAATTGTGGGACTTTGCTACCGCAAAGTCCCAGTTTTTTATCGAAATGTTTCCATTTTTTTTTTTTTTTCGTTTTTTACACAGGGCACACAGCCTAAACTGCAACAGCTGCAGCAACCTTTTTACAACTTTTGAGGTCCATTTGTGGAAGGGTATTGCATAAATATAAATTGGAACATTTTTGCAAAAGTGCAAATTGCACATTGCAACA
Source organism: Lottia scabra (assembly GCA_029955415.1). Classification (NCBI taxonomy): domain Eukaryota; kingdom Metazoa; phylum Mollusca; class Gastropoda; family Lottiidae; genus Lottia; species Lottia scabra. The sequence goes on along the minus strand of JARJEI010000013.1, from coordinate 1,003,304 downwards.
TGAGCAAAAACAGGTTTTTCGACTCTGGAAGCTACATTTTTTTCCGATTTTGCTCGGGTTTTCATTTTTGGAATCTGTGACTAAATTCCGATGTCATATGAGTTAAAAAATTTCAAATTTCGAAAATTCGTAGCATACATTTTTTGGCCGATTTTCGAAATTTTGGGACCATTTTTCAGTTTTTTTCGGATTGATCTGAAATTTTAATACAAGATGCATGTCATTAATGTAAGCAATTTGACGTATTCAAAATTTTTGCGTCACTTCCGGTTTAAGGGGAAAATCGATTTTCACTTCCGGTTGAATAACTTCCGGTGATATTTATGAAATTCAACGAAATTTTGTTGAGCTGTAGCCAAAGTAATTCTACAGCCGATTTTAAAATAAAATTCAACCCGGAAGTAGAACTTTGGCCGCCATTTTGATTTTCTTGAAACATCACATTTGCTATTCCGACATAACGGCTGGTCCGATTTGAATGATTTTGGTGTTAAATGAAAGAACATAAAAATTGTGGGAATTCTCAGGAAGCCGATTTTTGAATTTCGATTTTGCTTTTTTGCAATTTGCAATTGAATTTTTTCAATATTTGAAGGCTTATATCTCGTGACCTTGACCTTTGATGACCTTGACCTTTAGTAGGTCAAAGGTCATCGACCTTGGCTACCTGAAGATACCTTAATATTTGACCTCCGATATCAACTTCCGGTTTTATAGCTGTCCAAAAATAGCCAAATTCGAAACTTTGTACTGCTCCTACAGGTGACCTAATTAACCTAGAGAGTTCATTTTTGCATATTCTGAATGAGCTTCAGGAGCTCTTTCGAACGATATATCACAATGTATTGTAATGCAAAATTAGTTTTCTTTAGATATATTTGCAATTTTGAAAACCTTTACCCGATTTTTTGAATTTTTTTACTTAAATATATGCATAGTTGATGATCCATTACGTTTAGAGGCTTGAAAATTAAAACGCAAGTGAACATTTATGATTGAATATCTCGTTGTTAGCCACAGTCAGATATACTTAATATAAATAAAGTCACATCAAAAATCGTAGCACATCCGGGTAAAATTTTGTTTTTGTCAAAATTTTGTTTATCCCCAAAAAAGGTAAAGTTTAAATTTTTTTCAAAAAATGACATTGCATACAGTTACAGCATTGCTTTAGTCAGCTTATGTTAAAGGCTCATTGATTTCGGCTTTGTAGTTCAAAAAAGGGAACAAGGTTAAAAAAAAATGTTTTTTTCGTTTTTGACCTTGACCTTTGTTGACCTTGGCCTTTTTAGTATCAAAGGTCATTGACTTTGGCTGTTCATTTATACTTTCATATTTAATATCTAGCGTCAACTTCCGGTGTTATTACTGTATGCATTTCCAAATGTTAAAGACTTGTTTCTCGTGAATTTGACCTTGAGTGACCTTGACCTTCAGTAAGTTGAAGGTTATTGATAAAGGTTTTCAGCTGCTATGTTCAAATGTTAGGTCTGGTGACTACTTCCGGTTTCACAACCTTTCCAAAAATTCAAAAATTTTAAAAGTTTTCGACTTCTTTGACACTTTAGATTTAAGTTCAGGGCCCATTTTTTTTAAATTTCCCTTAGCAATTTGCACATTTGCAAAGTCCCACTCTGTGCCACATGTGGCTCTAGTCATATTTTTATAATTAAAATAAGATCAATATATTGTTTGAATTTAATTTCATTAAAAACATTTTCCAGTTTATCACAGTTTCAGGACTGGAAAATTTTCATGAAAATTGAGGTATAAAATTAATATTAATAAAAAAAAACCTGAAAATTACAGGATGGATTGAATATGATAATTGATAAGAAAGCAAGGTTTCGTTTCCTGTGTCATGTTAGATAATTATATATAGTAATGTCATTGCCCGAAGGTGATATTACAACTTAACAAGATTTTAATTTTAAATACCTCAAAATATTATCACCGTATTACCAAGATGATAGAGACAGTATTTTCTTCAGAAATTGCGTGTTAAATTAAAGTAAGACTTTTTTTCACAGTTTATTGTTTTATTTCAATTTAGTCTGAAACAATTCAAGAATTGGATTATGATCCTGAAAAAAAAACCAAATTCTCTAACAGAATGTTGAGATAATAAAGTCATCCACTGAATGATATCTGAATTAGTGAACATGATATGATGTGGATTATTTGCAAAAATTACCAAAATCATATTCAATGATTAGTAAGTGGTTATATTTTTTAGGAATCAAGGTCAAACTTATCCTACAAATCTGGACCTATGACCAGTTCCTCCAACGTGATATTTTGAGGGTATGTCAGAACTGTGTAAGGCCAGATATAAAATGTTTTTCTTTTTGTTAGATGCTCTGATCTAGTTTTGGGTTGCTTTTGTTTTTGGATTGACACATAAATAGTTTATGTCAAAATTGGTTTGTCATGATTAAAATCCTCATAAAGTAGAGACTCAAACTAGATAGGAGCAACTCCCCAAAATCAACATTATATGTCTGATCCTACACACATTCCATCCAAATATCAGGGAGTAACTGTTAAGGGCTAGTTCAATTGTAAAATTCAAAGATAGTGGACCACGGCCAAATACGCCTAACGAAAAAGTCTTAAATTTAATGAGGATAAAACTAAAATTTCTCAAACCTTTCGATTTAGGTCCCATAACATCCATTTTAAGTTTCATCAAAATCGGTTGAAAACTAAGAGAGTAATAGCATATTCAAGATTTGGGGCAAGGGCAATAACTCTGCTTGTAATGATCGAAAATAGCTCAAATTCGAACTTGATCTTCGTTTTATGAATATATATACACATATCAAATTTCATTTGATTCCGTCAAAAACTCTAGTTTTTAGAGCGTTTACAAGCAAATGTTGATGGACGCAGACCAACGGATTTGGGGCAAGGGCAATAACTCTGCTTCTAACGATCGAAAATAGCTCAAATTCGAACTTGATCTTCGTTTTATGAATATGTATGCACATAATAAATTTCATTTGATTCCGTCAAAAACTCTAGTTTTTAGAGCGTTTACGAGCAAATGTTGACGGACGGACGGACGGACGGACGGACGGGGGTGCCGACAATATACGTCCTCATAGAGAGATGAGGGCGTATAAAAATCATAAAGTCTAAATTTCAAATTATAAATTTTAGAGTAAATTATTGTCTTATAAGTAGAGGTCTTGAGGGCTTCCCCACCTCTTACCCACAATAAAACACTATATCTATATATCACTATCAGTCTATATATAACAAATTACACACTACAATATCCCATACTTGACATCGAAAGTGAGGTTTATTTCATTCAAGTATGTTTAAAATTTGAAACGTTTTCCTTGAAATATTGACAACAGGAAGGAGGTTTCATCCTATTAAAATTTGAACAAATATGAGATAATTATTGCCATTAAGAAGAGTTATTGTGTTACAGGGAGTAAGTAATATTAATATTATTGGCATGTTGAAATTTATCATTAAGTCATTACAAATTGAGCAAAACGTTTAACATGTGCATATTGAGCTACAAAAACAACTTCACACTGTAGTGGCTCTGTATTTTACGAAAAAAATCATGCAAGGTCTCTTAAATAGTAAGGACAGTGTTTTTTGGAACTCAGTTTAAGAGTACGTGCGGATCCGTCATGCGTCAAAAATAATTCAAATCTTAAATCAACCATATTGATGCATGACGGATAATGCATGACAGATCTGCATGACGCACATATGGAATCTTAGCGTAATAAGGTTTTTCTCAAATTCTTATGCGTATCATGAATACCAATAAGATCAATTTGCACCATTCCAATTTTGATGTCTGTGTTTCCATCATTCCAATTCACACCTGTGTTATACACTTGAAGACCTTTGTGATTGTGTTGTCATCTAACACGTAGTTATTTGGTTTTTAAATGTTGTTCCATAAAGCTGTGTCTATATAACGTAGTTATTTGAATTGCTAGAACCACACACCTATGTAACACAAGTTGTGTCTTATTACACTAGGTTGCATCTGATAACACTTGGTAGACAACCCTGTTTTGATTTAGGGGCAAATTGTAAGTAAAGTCTTATTTAATTCAAAACCTTGGAGAAAATCATGAAATAGTAAAGATTTATAGGCAAGAGAGAGTAATGCAATCGATGAAGGATTCTAAAAGGGGTAGCAAAAAGAAAAAAAGGCTGATAAACCCTGCTTAAGAGCAAAATAGTTTACACATAAATTGTAACAGTACATTGTGTTACACTTCGAAGTAGTGCTGGCACAATTTATCCTTGTATCGATGTATTGCGATACATCATGCCATAATACGCGTATCGTATTGCGAGGTCTTGTATCGATACTTGACGATACCTCTCATTTCGTAAAAAGTGTAGATTTTTTTTACAATTCACTATTTTTTCTAATCGAGTTTGTTGAAATTATTTTGAAAATATTTATAAGACGTGGATATGAACCACTCCTATCAACTAAATTACCAAATTTCACATTAATAAAGCTATACAAAAATAGATATCGTTACTTTGTAGATGAAGTTTCAATTTGTGTGCCTTATATCCCATATCGCAATACGTATTGTATCATGACCTTTGTATCGCGATTCGTATCGTATCGTGGCATGTTGGCAATACCCAGCACTACTTCGAAGTGTGTAGGTACCTATTTATGGATCACACATAAAAATTATTTTAAAAGAATTAGTCTTGCAGCACTTCTGTTTGAATCTATTTAACAAGATACAGTGTACATGTGAAAGTTGAAATTTGAAACACAAAAGGTGTCCTTGAGCTTAATTTTTGAAACTTTCCTGCAAAACTATTATTGTATATTTGCCGTCCCAGGGGTGTTGCATTTTTCAAAAGGGGGAGTTAATTCTGTTGCAAAATTCTTCATTTGATAACAATCTATGTTATTAGAAAAAGGCTATAAAACAAGCATCAAGGCCACCTGTTTGGTCTATAAGAGTCCAGTCCAGTTTATGTCTTCAGTGATGTGCATCGGGTCTATTAATCAAAAGCTGATCAGAATTTCTGAGACTGCAGATCAATGTATAGATTCATCAAAACAATAACATACAATGATTCCACAACTGTAGTATTAAACTGTTAACTGAACCATCAATACGTGAGGAAAAAACCTTTTTAATCCTTCGATCTGAACGAGAATTATACAGCTAAGCAATGATTGCATGACATGGTACAGTTATGTCCAGCCCAGTCTCAGTCCGTGTGTCTCCCACAGGCACTGGGTTTTCTATCAACAAAAATATCTACTATCCTATACTTAAGATAGTTATAGTAGAGCTTGTCATAATAGAGAACAAGTGCCTGTGGTTTTTATGTAATTACATTAGGGTTGGTACTTCAAATGACAAGTTGTTGACAGGTGGTGCTGGCATAGGCCTTGCAAAAAAAAATATTTAGCTTATATTTATTTATTCAAATTTTTGTTCATTGATAAAAACATTGGACAAGGGCTTCAATTAGAATGAATGCGGAAGTTTAAGTTTAAAAACAGGAAATCAAACTGTTGGCAATCAATTATTGAAATATGAAGTATAACCATAGTAATGTTGATCAAAAACCTTAAATTCTACAAATGTTGACAGTTTGTACCTAGCTAGTTTTATTTGTAAAGCTGCTTCCTATAATTATCTTAAAATTGCCATCATAATAACTGTAATTTGTCAACATTGGTTATTCTACTGTGAGGTCAGTTATTAAATACCATGGTGATATCTTATATGATAGATCTAACAGAAGAAACAGAATCTATAATATACACATTAAAGGAGAAATGTTCAGCATTTTCGAGGGTCGATTTTAGTCTTGAAAATATGTAAACAGCCTCCAGAAGTACTAGAACTGCACAAAAATCGCATAACTCCTTCAATTATATCCCTACCTTAACAGTTATCTTTCTTTTTTTGTATATGTGTTTTCTATATAATGCAAAGTCTTACTTAACGAAGAGTCATATTTTTAACTTTCAAACGCTCATATTTATGGTTACACAGGGATTTGAAGGCTAATATTTCGAGATTGAGTTGAGATCATATTCTGGATTAGAGTAGCTAAAAAATTCTAGGTTCTGAGACAAAACAGATTATTGGTCGAACAGTTATTGAACATATCCCTTTAATGATTCGAATGTGAGCTGTAAACACTATTACTGAGTAGCTTTTAGCTAATTAGCTTAGCTTTAAAAAATCCTGTTTCTGAGACTAAGGTATGATTGGTTGAATGAATGATGAATATGGCGCATTAAATAATAATAATGTAAAGTTATTACAAAAGGGTTAAAAATAAAAACGTACGTTATCGTTGATTAACATTAAAAAGTTGAATCTTGAAATCAAAGTCAATAATTTAAGCGAAACTAATCATAATGCTAGATATCTTCTTTATCTTTCTACTGATTTTCTTTGAACTTCTGTCAAACAATACAGCTGATTTTAATAATTCATAGAAACATGTCTATAAAGACTATAACCCATGGCAACAATTTCAAAGCAACATTTTTCATCATTAAAGATTTTTACATTTAAATTTAATGATTTTATTTGGACAAAATCAGTTTTTAGTACTACAGTAGGCTACTACAGATCAGCGATCTATTATTGTTTTCATGTTAATTGATGTTGGATTATCATTAACACCAGAGATTATCTAATTGGCGGTAATTGATCATGGTGACTTGATAACTGATTATACAAATTTTTCTGCCTGTCGGGACCAATTATTAGTGTCGTAATTCGGAATACACAGATTGTCGGAATACTAAGAGTTTTTTAAACTGAGATAAGAAGGAATTCAATCAGGACCAGACATAGATGTTGGATTACGCAGAATGTCGTAGTACTCAGATGTCGGAAATGACAGAGTACACTGTATTGAAATAAGTGCAAATATTAGCAATGCAAAATGCAGGAAAAACGCATAATTTCTTTATATAAATACCCCCTACTTAACAAATTATCTTTCATATATATGTATTTTCAACAGAGGGTAGTCTCTTTAAAACAGGATAACAAATCATATTTTTAACTTTCAAACTCTGATAATTATTGATACACAGGGATTTAAAAGTTTCTTTTCCATGGAAAGTTGTAAAGCTTAGCAAAAAAAATTCCAGGTTCTGAGATTAATGTTTGATTGTCATGTCTAATCTGAGAAACATGGTTTTTCCATGAAAACCCTTCTGAAAAGCATGATCACTGAAAAGCAAATTCTATTCAAAAGTTTATCATTCTTAAACATGCTAGAAGATTGTAATGGAATATAAATAATACACAAAGATGATATAGATTATCCCACTCGTATCAACATCGGAACTTGACAAACATGCTAGATAATACTATAAGGAGATCGCCATATTGAATAAATTATAATTCAGCCAATCACAATCATTCTTCAGAGAGTGTTGTCTTCTTTCGCGAAAAAACAGCCAATCAAAATCGATTTCAAAACAAGAGTTACCTTCCCTTGTCCATAGTCCAGGCAAGATGGCTGCCTATTATGGCCGAGTCATTATATAGTCTCGAACAATGACGAAGGTTGAGCCGAATGAGATCAACCATGATTGATATTTAGATTATCTAATACTATAGATAAAGATTCTAAAGATAATCAATGAGTAGTCAACTGAAGATTTTTCATTTTAATCTCCAAGAAGACTTTAACGAATGCACATATCCCAAAATGATAAATTTAAATACATGAAACAAATAGGCCTTCATTGGTCTATATCATTAAATACGTCAAAATCAACTAATACATGACATAAATGATACAGTCTAGGTAGAAGCATCCAATTTATGTCTTACCTAGCTTGAATACATCATAAATAATTGGACTCATTTCATTCATAATATATATAATAATATTCACCATTGTTTATAAATTGACACACAATATATACCGATGTCATTTAATACATATAATTTAAATTCATGAATGTCTGATGTGGAGATTAAGATATATAAAAGAATAACTTGTGTACACCACCAGAGCTGCTCACTTACAACCATTGCCGCTACTCAAATAATATTGTTGATCATGCCCAGTTGCTACTTGGCCACGGTTGATATATCTGTAACATAAGTCAGCACAACTTAACCCTTTGAACCCTGACGTTATTTTGGATAAAACGTATTTCTTAAAGAGTATTACGTTAATGTTGCATGACGTCACTTGACAGTTTACCGGCTTGTCGGGTATATGTAACGTAAGGATTGGCTGGTATTTCGGCTTCTCGGGTTCAATGGGTTAACATTTAATCTTGCTAATGTCAGATGTGTATTGTTAATTTTTTAAATACGTTTTAAAGAGGATGTTTGTAACACAGTCTAAGTTTCTGTGAATTGTATCTACGAAACTGAAGGATACACGAATGAACTAGGATACACGAATGAACTGAAATAAAGAAGACTCAATATAAACTATCATGATTAAAAACTAGAAAAGAAAGGATACGAAAGAATGAAATGGAAATTTGTTGATGCTATTTTTTGATGATAAAATAAATATTTATTTCTAGTTCTATATGTATTGTGTTATTTTATATTGCAGGTACAAGAGAGAATGTGATGTTTATACCTTGGGAAATCTTAACCGACTCCAATTCTTAATCTAACAGGTATATATCTTTAAGTGTGTATGGGATTTCTCCAACTGACTTAAAGGGGTGGTATGATTTTTGTTAGTAGGATGGAAATTTGAGTTCTGAAATAATTGAAAACTAAAGAGGAATTGGTACCTAGAACCTTAACTGAAAGATAAAATTAAAATATCTGGTTTATTTTTATATTGCCAAAACTCCTTGTTTTTGTCATGGGCAAAAATTGCGGTGGGGACTCTGGAACTGTCCCAGAGCCATAGACATATCGTAAGCATGTTGAATGTCAAATTTTAGCATATTTTCTAAACAGATGGATAAAGTTAATTTTCTTCAATTTTTCTTTTGTAAACAATGTAAATACACCAATATCAAAACTTTTCCATTCTGATTGCATTTGTAATGATTAAGAGATGCAGTTATCAATTCCACCTTCTACAGTTTTTTTCTTGATAAATACCTTAGTCTCAGAGATTGGATTGTTTTGCTAAATTAATCATTAATAGTGTTCATAGGTCACCACTAATAATTCAATGCATATATTTAAGACCCAAATTATCCCTCACAAAATGCTGAATTTTACCTTCAAAAGTGAAAATTTTTCCTGATCATATTTAAGTTAAGAATTGTGTTTAATGTGGAAATTAATATTTATGATATTTTTCAGAACAGATATTATACACATATACTATATGAGAGTTATGATTGGTCAATGTAAAACTACACGATATATTGGAAAACAGTGATAAACAGTTGTGACTGAGAACCAATAAGATTGAAGTATCATTATCTGCCTGATCTGTTGACAGACTACAACTGTCTTAACTGACACTTTTGAAATTGGAATTTGATGTATGTATTTCTTTGAAATTGTGTTGATTCCTTATATGGTAATAAAAGCTGGTTTGTGACAAGTCAATTCTGAGCCGCCACTAAGATACAGTTCTTAAGTCAACAGTGAAAGAACCTATTGAAGTACTGAACTTTTCCTTTTAATTTTTGAAATAGATATTAGAGAACTAGACAGTGTTATTGGATACAGTGACAATATCGGACCAGTAGTATATTTATCAGTGTATATATATTAGTTTAACGTTGAATACTACCAATCATCTAGATTGAACTTCTACAAGCAAACATCAACTTGAATGTTCCATGTTGGGAAATATTATATGGAAATATCATACATGAAACAGTTTAACTTTTATGGAAAAATAACTTATTAAGCAGTGTTAGTATCTAATTCAAAGTGGAAAGTGAACTGATGAATTGATCATCAAAGTAAGGCAAATATTACTTACTTCCATTCTATAGTTTCAGTGAGAGAAAACTTACTAGTAATTTAAATAAATTCACTGTGAACTAGATGCCTTTAGTTTTAAAAGCTTCCTCAATAATAACTTGTTAACTGATGAATAAGGAAGACAATTGAATGATACTAGCTATACAATAAAAATTTTCACTTCATTACTGATTAGGCTATTGTGTTGAGAACATTACTTTTTACAGCAATAAATCTTGCGTTTCTTAATGGAATTGGGCTTTAAATAATGGATTACTTTTAAGGAAACTGATAACAGCTTTAATAAATTTGCTTAGAAAATCAGATGCGATAAATTTCCTATATATTAAATAGTGTTGAACCCTAAATAATGGATTAGTTTGGAAAACAATCTGATCAGAAAAAGAGATTGAATTCAGTGAAAAATTTCAAAGTGTTTCTTGGACATTGGATTTTTGTTTTACATCAATTGTAACAATTTTTGTGAATTTGTAGGAAAAGTAAGAGAACGCATAATTGCAAAATGTTTAATTAAGTGTAACGTATTTTAATAAATTTCAAAATGGAAGGTACAGGAAATGGATCTACGACCAATTTAACTTTTAACACACCATGTGGAGAGGCAATATGTCTCGGTCAAACAGTGACTTTGATCCTAGAAATTATTACCATTATTCTAGCAGTGGTAGGCGTCACTGGAAATTTAGTCACAGTGTTTGCCATTGTAACATCACCGTTAAAAATGAACATCAACAGTATTCTCATTGGAAATTTAAGTTTTGCAGACGTATTATATTTAGCCTTAGTTCTTCCTTTACAAGCTGTGGCCTTTCATTTCCGTAGTTGGCCATTATCAGATGTACTATGTAAACTTCATGCTGCATGCAGAATTTGGTTAATTGGAGTTAATATGATGTTACTCAGTGCTATTGCTTTATACCGGTGTCTTCATATAGTACATATTCAAAGTTACCAAAAATTTACCGCTCGTGGTCCATTTATTTCAGCGATTTTTCTGTGTTGGATTTTCCCCCTGTATTTTTGTATAACACCGTTAATTGGAGTTTGGGGTGATTTTTCATTTCAAAATACGATCTTAAGATGTACTTTCAACCCACACGCAGAAAAATCACACAAAATTACAACAATAACATTAGGTTATGTGATTCCGTGTCTGTTTATATTAGTTTGTTATGCCAGAATAGGATGTGTGGCTTACCGAACTCGTAAACGTGTGTCTCGCGCCAGTATCTATCGTAAACAAAAAGCTCAACGAGAATCTTTAAGACTAACAGGAATGATGGCCTGTATTTATATGGGATTTTTACTTGGCACCACACCTTATTTTCTAACCAATGTGTTTGATCCGAAATATACGCAACAGATTGCCCACATTCTGGCGCCATTTTTAGCCTGGTTATTATACTCTTTAAATCCAATTATATATACATTAATGGACAGGAATTTCCAGACAGCCTATAGACGTCTGCTGATGATGGAAGTTTGTCAGAATTTACCGGAAACTAACAATCAGATAGTAATGGATGCTTCTTATGCACACAGATAAGACTGTTGGTGTTACAATGATATACATACATCCAAAATTTAAGACAATTGCCCAATTTACTGGAACTTTTCTTTTGGGTACATTCTTTTGGGTATATAATATAATGTACTTGTTAAGATAATGCTACGTTTTTTACAAATTCTGCTTTGTATAATTTAGGCATCAGGCAAAGTGTACCATATGATTAACAATTAGCTTATTCTTTTATTGGCCTTTTCAATCATAAAATACAATATGGCATTGAATATTCAAAACTTATTTGAAAGTAATATATAAAGTATTGAAAGTAGTGCTGCTCGTGAAGCATAAAAGTGGAAATATCAGTTAAGTGCTGATAATTAAGTGCTGAAGAAAAAAGACATAAAGTGATATAGATAATTATGTGATATATGTTTACCAAAGTTTATGTAAATATTTGTTAAAGCCTTAATTCTATTTTGTTACATATTAAGATGATATTATATATCATTTAAGTTAAGGGATTGTTATTGCAATTCCAAAAAATTTTCATTAGGAAGTTTTAAGAAGTTTTTTGGGAAAACATTGCATTTTCCAAAGCACTCCCTCACATAAGACATAAACATGTAAATATGTTATAAAGAAAAATTATTGTCCGCAAATAGCTGCAAAACAATTTTTTTTTAATAATATCAACTCATTATGCATTTATTTAGATTCATAATCACTTGTCTTCAAGGCAAATTCAAGAAATGGGTTTCTTGGTTAATATGATCATGAAGCCATTATAAAGACAAAATCAAAATTGTAATTCCAAAAAAGGGAATAGCTCAATATGAAAATATGGTTGATTTAATTGTTGATTGTAAGGTTTCATCAATATAAGATGAACATTCTTCAATTCTGTATACAATTCAAAGGGAGTTTAGGGTTATAAGACATTACAGTTGGTTACTTCACCGTTCTTTACGAACATGACATCATTTACTTGGATACAAGGAAATGAAGGTCGTTATGTTTGAGAGTTTGGTGGACTCGGGTGCGAAAGTCTGATGACCTTGAATAAGTCATTTTCACTCATAATTCCAGTAAACCCAGCTGCAAATGGGTACGGGAAAGATCAATGTCAAGAGGTTTAGCCATGGACCAGCTGGGAGAATGTTTCCTCACGGAACCTAAGTTGTTATCTTTGTAAAATATATGTATCAAACTCAAAAACTGAGATTTCGGATTTCATCCATATTTAAATGAATACAAAGTTATATGAGGTCTGTCAAAAATACAAATCATATCTACAAGAAAATTGGATGAACCTTTTCAGAGTTGCAATAAGTTCACATTTGCATTTAATGTATGTACAAAATAAATATTTTTTGTTGTTGACTAAATTATTGTAGTAAAAATATTATTTTAAATAAATATATTGACAAGCAATTTTAGAATCATATTTGTTAGAAGTTATCAAATTAAGTCCATATCTAAAGTAATAGTAATTGTAAGTAATTTACATTGACAAATATAAATTGACTGATAATATTTATAGATGGGCAAAGAGGGGAATGAGAAATAATAACATTTTCAATATAAAAATTATATGTTTTGTTGAATTGGTGTAAATATTCCAGCTTTATGGAAATAAAAATATTTTTTCATCATACTGTGTTTACTGTATTTCAATCTCATCCATAATTTCACTGATATACTTACATACCCATGCATGTTTTTCTATTGGAACAGAATGAGTTTTTGATGGAATCGACATGTATTTCCATTGGGATCGACATGTGTATTTCTGATTGAATAATGGTGTATTACCATTGGAATAGTCAAATATTTCTGTATTACTATTGGTATCGGCATGTGTACGGTATTTGTAAAATCTCCGAAATCAGCCAGCCAACATATATTTACTCCTTCTTTAACTAGTTTTTATCTCTTTGAGTTTGACAGATTAGATCAGGCCTCGAGATTGACCCCTTCCGCTAAAATGCTGTGCTCGCTATGTTAGCTAAGCTCTATTTGGCCATTATATATTTTCATAAAATGCATTTCGCCCTTTACAAAAATTAATTGAGAAGGCCTGGATAAGATGCTCCCTTTCATTGATTTAAGACGAGGAATAACATCATTCTTTATTATTCCACCAATAAAAATAATAAATTTAAAAATCAAATGCAATAAAGAAACCAAGTACTAACGATCCGAACAGCAAAACGAAACTCGAAATCCAAAAAGACATTTTGACGAAACATAGGTAACAGCTTATGAACTTTTCACATGAGGAATTATATCAATCATACATGAGTAAGTATATCATAATGAAAAGTGGTATCAGGTGTCTAGAAGAGTAGGCATACCCTGCCTGGCACCATGATTATCTGTACAAGATCAGAATGTTGAATTCTTTTCCTTAATGGCCAGGATTAATATTGTTTATCAGATATATTTCTTGCCGATCATTAGCCTATGTTTGAACAGAAGATTAGTTTTCTCGTCTTGATCACAAACACACACATCCAGAAAGTTCTACCAGGGGAAGTCTGATTTTACTTCAGGGTAACTTGGAAATCCACTATGACTTATTATTGTATTCATACAAATGTCAGTATGTCACTTAGATTCAAATCTATCTGTCAAAATAAATCATGGCTTTGTTTTAATTAAGGCTTATGTTGACGTTTGTACAATATTTTATCTAATTATGGCTTTTCTTTGACAACTCTTAAGTTTCATATAAACATTTTATGATGGGCTTACTTACTTATAGATTTTCTATCATGATGACTTCAAATTGAAATATGTAGGCTACTTAATAAAAATCCGTACAAGCAAAACAATTCTGTTAATCAAAAATCTCGTCCAGAGCATGACAAAACAGGTGCAATAATTATATTTTAGTGGACTTCCCATATGAGAAGTACCATCAGGTGTTTCGAAAAGAGTAAGCATGGTCTGCTTCGCCCGTGATACTTAACTTCATCAAATGATTGAAATTTAAAAACCTTATAAATGTTGATTTGATTTGAAATAACACCAATTCAAATCAGTAACATTGACTTGTATAACAATATAAAAAATAAATCAAGTCGACTTGTAATGTAGGAAAAAAATCAAGAGTAGGTAAAATATACTGAGGGTAAATGTAGCTACATTTTAGAACTAATCCTTTTATCAAGCGAAAAATAATATTTTAAAGTAGGCAAGAAAGGTCCTTTCTCTACGAGAAATGTAGCTACGTTTCGGAACTAATCCTTTTATCAAGCAAACAAAAAAAATATAGGAATTTTATCTTATAATAGTATGAGTTTATTTCAACAAAATACATGCTAATATGAGTTCAATATAAGTAGATTTGATTCAAGTTGATTCAAGTGGTTCCAGCAATTCCGCTTAAACGAAGTGTTTGATGACATCCAACTGAAAAATTTGGTTGTAATCACAGAAGACCTATTAATAACATTTGTGACATCATCAACCACTTTAAGTCAAAATTATTGGAACTGGCAAAGATCTGATTAAAAATTGGAATGGTGAAAATTAAAGCTTTTAGTGTATTCGATAAATTCAAAATCTTTACAATCCCTTTAAACTAGTAGCAACAATTCAATGATTTTATAAACATGTTATTGAAGGAATAAAAATCAACATCATTAGACGTCTAATTAGTAATATATAATTAAAATAAATCAGAACAGACTAATCAATCTGTAGATGGACACCAAACACAAGAATTGATTTCTACATGGTTTGGTTTGAACACTATTATATGGGCTTGAAAAGCATAAAATGGTTTTAATTTTTGATTTTTTGTATGCTGAAATTGGGCAATAGAACTGTGAGCTATTGAATTTAAAAATTACCAGTACACAGACTTGGACAGACCTCTTGGCATTGATTATCTGTTCCCATTTACAGCTGGCATTCAAGGTCATCATACTTCAAAAATCTGTTCAAGATACGATTAACCACAACAACCTTCATTTATGACATGATTGTAAAGAACTACACTCTAACCGCCTGTGATATCGAAATCCACAAAGAAATGATAAAAGATTTGTAAATCACTATTTTATAGACTAGGACTAACAATGTTATAAGTGTTTTATAAGCTGTCCAACTATTGGGATTCTTACTTAATCACACTTATTCCATATCAATACATTGTAACAACCTTTTTTTCTTCAAAAGATTATACATGTATATCTTCTTTGTTTCACAAAATTAACAGAAAAATCTAAAAATTCAGAACTAATTGACATATTGACATGTACTATTACTCAAACCTTCTGATAGTTATGGCATCTTCCTTTTAATAGATAGGCAATATTTCACTACATAAAAAATCAGAAGCTGAGAAAACTGTCAATAGAATGATGAAGCAATAAGTCAGAAAACAGACTGTATTGACAGTACCTTCTAATAAAAATCTTGTTTTAAAAATCATTAATCATTCTTGGTGTCAGCAAGTCCCAATAGTCCAATTTTTATTACATTGGTACTTGTCAAATATTCTGTATAAACATCTACATACAAGATCTAAATCAGTGCATATTTTGGGTATAAATATAGAAACCAACAAGGGGTGCGCACTATACATGGGTAAATGAATTTTTCCTGATTTTGATGGGGTAAAGAAGGGGTGCGCATTATACATAGGTTTGCATTATATTCAGAAATATACGGTATTAACGATCCGAACCACAAAACTAAACCCGAAACCATTTTGACGAAACATAGGTAACAGCTTATGATCTCTATTCCATTCAACCATCACCTGCTTTATAATAAAAATTGGTAATTTAGTTGATATGAGTGGTTCATGACATCTAACTACAAATCTTTTCCCAAAAATTTCAGTCAACTCAATGAAAAAAAATCTTGTTTGCATTTGGTGAAACCCCACTTTTTATGGGATGAGCAGTTTGTCAAGTATCAATATATGACCTTTACATGCACATTGTTGTCGATTGTATAGCAATACATCCATTCACCAATATATTCTTCCAGCACTAGTTCATATGGGGGTTCAGATATTTTGTAGGAAGATGATCTGAATTATGAAGAGCAATTTAATTAGGAATAAATTCAATAAATGAATTAACAAAAACAATAATGAGATATTTTTTCTCAGAGGATTTCTTGATGCTCAGGACTGAAATAGATTGATACCATGAAAATTATATCTATGAGTCTCAGGGCCCAGGGCCGTCGGAGGCAAATGTGAGGAGCTGGGGCAAAGCTGTGTTATATAAAGGGCACTATGTGAATGAGTGAAGCGAGGGAAGCCCGGCGGTCTGGGGGTGCTGTGAGCCCCCATAGAAAATTTTGTATCTTGGAGCCTCTTATATCACTTCAGAGGTGTACCAGAACGTATTTCATGCTTTTATTTTGGGGAGTTATATATATATATATATGGGATAAGGACATATTTTGCTTGAAAAAAATATAAAAAGGTCTAAATTTTATCCTTCCAGAATTTGGTTGAAAGTGAGAATTGATTTCTGTAACATGAGTTTCTAACTAAGCAGAGTTAACTTTGAGTATGTAAGAGACCTACAAAAAAGTGCAACTGTGACCATCTTTTTTAATAAAATAATTGATTCTTCAGATGTGACAAATTTTTGCATACTAGATTGACCTTTGATCCTTTTAAAACACATCATTCCCAGAGGAGTTATCAATCTTTTTACTTCATTCATGACATATCTCACACAGTAAGACATTGATTTATAAAAAAACAAGACCATCATTATTCACTTGAGAGATCCATTGGAAACCCACAGATAATTCAAATGTCATCCAAGATAGATCATATAACATGCTTGCTCAAGGATATAGTTTGCATATTCTTATTTGTTTCATTCTCTCAAATTTCAAATTTCAAAGAGAAATATTCATGTGCACAGAGTCCACATTTATGTGCACGTGCCATTAGTGTATGCAAGCCGACAATATCACAATGTAAAAGGAAGTCCTAGTATACAAAGAATCCGTTTAATGGTCCAAATTAATCTCAATTTAGGGAAATAATTTCAATTTAGGGAAATAATTTCAATTTATGGAAATAAATAATGTTCTCCACTTGACAAATGTTACAAGTGGAAATAAGCGTTTTGTTGATGGAATTACCAATAAATAATTGTGGTATATTGAGGAAGTATTTTAAATATGTACTGGTATGCAGTGAATTCAGTGTTTAACAATAATCCGCTGACTCAAATTTCCTCCCCAGTCCTACTGAAACTGTATATGAGTTATAATATTTCAAAACAGTATTTTTAAGTTTTTGTACAATTTCAATGACCATAACAAAACAACCAGCTACCGTATTCAGTACTAAGACTTAGACTGTCAACAGATGGGAGAACTATAGTCTTAGTTTCTTTAAAATTCTTGTGTAAAAAAAAATTAAAAGGCTTAGTTTGACATGTAAAATTCTTGATCCTCTCATACACTCGCTCTGTCTCCACAATATTGCTATCTTCTTTTGGAGAACAAGCTAACACATTAGGGGCCTTATTCTCGAAAACTTAACAAGATTTTAAGAAATACAGTAATCTAATTGGATAATCAAGTTGTATTTAAAATCAATTTTAGTGATTGACCAATCAGATGACCCAAACACTAAAATCAATTTAAGTTAAGTTTTCGAGAATAAGACCCCAGACTTTAGAACCTCTGTTCCCAACCAGGGTTACTAGTTCCCCTTACTAACGAACACCACAAAAGGAACCTGAAAAGCCTTTTATACAATTTTAAAAAGTAGTGTTATATACTTATATTAATCAAAAAAGAGAGGTTCAGACATCTCTGTCTAAAAAGCATTAGAGTGGGCGAAGGGATACCAGGAGATTGAGTAGAAAAATATGGGTACGAAGAGTCCAAAAGGTTTGGAACCACAGGTTTAGAATCTATTTGAGATAATGGTGTAACAAGCAGAGATATCATCAGGAATATAATATACAATACATATTTTTATTTCCTTGACAACCTTTTGTGGATTAATTTGCCAATGTTATCTTTGGTTAATTTTTCTTTTTAAGAAGCCAATATGGATATTCTTTTTAAAAGAAGTTTGCAATTCTGAATTATTTTTCAATGTAAATTGTTATAAAATCAATGCTTAAATTCATAACAAAATATCAAAAAACACAGGCAAAACAAGGTCAATTTAGACTGACAGACAGATTACTTCATCACAAGCAGATGTTTAAATGAAATAAAAAATAATTGAACTCTGTAGTGCATGTTGTTATATTTTATTTAACAATGATATCAACTCACTTGTCTTCACACACAGAGTTTTCAACATCTTGTATTCTAGGTATGGACACTGAAAATTAATAATATATTGTAAGATTGTATAAAATTATTTATTCAAAATATTGAAAAACAGATTTAGAAAACCCTGCTATGAAATCAATTAATTCATGTAAATATGCCTTAAAGGGGAATATTTTGAATTTTTGAATTTATGAAAATGGTCTTCAGAAGAACTCATTATTGACTAGCTTATCTAAAAACATCCCGATTTTGAAGCATGATCCGTCAAACGAGCCCCTTAAAGCATCAAATATATAAGGTTATTCTTACCTCTACACTTCAGAGAGTTCCAGAAGTTTTTATGGGTATCTAGGACATTATGAATCGTCTCTATTGCACTGAAAGTACAGAAAATAATTTATTTTAACACCTGCATCTCAGGGGATTTTTCAAGAAAGCACTTTATGATAGTTTGTGCAAAGATATAATTTCCTGTCATTGAAGAAATTTTCAAAGCATGACATTTGGTAACGGTCAAACACCTCTTGCTTGCTCTTTCACCATAGTCAACCAACGTGCTCTTGTATGAGTAAAAAAATTATCTATATGGAAGAGCTATTCTCTTGTAAAAAGATGCAACTTGTACAATAAACATAAGACTAATTAAGCCAATGACCAGTGAACTACCAAATTGTCATCACTTTGAAATGTGGGCCGCCTTTGAAGGCTGAAACCAAACTCCTTACAGAGTCAGAGATAATATAAGTTCCCAGAAATTTATATATCATTTCCTCATGATTTTATATTAAATTTTCCAAAGATTTTAAACATGATTTCCTCAAATTATATCCACAGGATTTGATATATTTAAACTATCCCTGAGAAAATGTATCAGCAGGATTTGAAGATATATCACACTAAAACCTGGGTTTTCAACTTGGGGGACATGTCCCAGTCTGGGGTCATTTGGACATTCTCTAGGGGGACACAAACTGATCTATAGGTCTGAAAAAAATATGTTATAATTTGTATTATCTTGAAACACCAGTCTCCACTGTCTGCAACAACCAAAATTTAAGTTTGTATTAGTACAAAAAATGCTGTGACAATTCAGGGGACATGTTCATTTCCTTACCCATTTTTGGGGACATTTGAGAAAACCAGTTGAAAACCTAAGCACTAAAACAATCGGATGACAGCACTAAAGGTTTATCAGTATCAAATCAAGGGGTCAATTGTATCATGGAGAATATTTCAGTCGACAAAATTAATTGGTTAAATTCAATCATCCTGTTCATAGATAGGCTACTAAATGAATTTTTTTGTCATTTTATTTTGAAAAATGGTTGATATATTTAATATGAATTTAATTCCCAGGTTGAAATGAAACCTTAGATTTATCAAATTACCGAAGATGAGACACAAACATTACAGTAATTAACAGGATCAAATAACGTACAGTGACTACAGTACTTCAGTCCAGAAGAATACTAAATTAATAATTTATGCTCATAGAAATCAATATCTCAAAATTTAAAGAGTCATGTTGTCTGGTCAACAATTTGTAGTAATTCTATGCATACAATTTTATGTGTAAAGGGGAATGTTCAGCATTTTCCATGGTCGATTTAGGACTTTAGTATATCTTAATAGTCTCCAGAAGTACTACTAATGCACAAAAATCATATAATTCCTTCAATTATATCCCTACCTCAACATTTATCCTTCATTTTCTGTATTTGTGTTTTCTATATATAAAGCATATATATATAAAATATAAAACGCTGATCATTACGGGTAGACATGAGTTTGAAGGCTTAAATTTTGTAGGAGAGTTACGAACAATATTAGGGATTAGATATTATAAGGTAAAAAATACCAGATTCTGAGACTAAATATATTTTGGTCAAACATATCCCTTTAACGAGAAGTAAAAGATGTAAACATCTTATCAGTGACCAGTACATTGATGTGGTTTATTGAGTTAATTAGTAAAAATCACTGATAAATACTCAAATAAAACAGATGTTATTTATATAACTAGGCAATATATTGACAACAACAAACTGATATTATATGGTACCAATACAAAATATTGCTTTTATAAATGCATAACATAGCTTTTATAAATGCAAAACATAGCTTTTATAAATGCAAAACATAGTTTTTTTATAAATGCAAAACATAACTTTTATAAATGCAAAACATAGCTTTTATAAATGCAAAACATAACTTTTATAAATGCAAAACATAGTTTTTATAAATGCAAAACAAATGTTATTTATGGATACAAACATAGTATTTATAAACGCAAAACATAGTTTTTATAATTAAATGTGAAGTAAAACCATGACAACAAGATCAACTGAGTCCTTTTTTTTTTAATTTATTTTTGGAAATAAATTAGGTAAAATGTCAAGCCTGATAAAAGCCTACAAACAAATTTACAGATTCTGTCCTAACAATTACCCACTTATATCAACTAAGATCTTATATTTAGAAAACAATGTCATTAACCTGTTCTTAACTAGGGCAAAATATGGAATATTATATAGCGCAAGGGTTGTTGTCTTGTTCCTCCTCATCATCAGGTCAGGTCAGATGCATTTGACCACAAACAACTTCAGATACAAATTGGGCTAGACAAAAAATGATATACATCCTCATACGCATGGCCCCCTGGCACACACCCTATGGCTCCACATGGGGCCATGACCCCAGGTTGGGAACCACTGCTGTAGATTGAGCATGAGTTGCACAATATAGTCCAGGCCTTCTCAAATGGTGGCCCTCAAGAGTGATCCCTTCCGCTAAAATGCTCTGTTCGCTATGCTATCTAAGCTCTATTTTTTCACTTTACAAAAATTAATTGAGAAGGCCTATATATGATAGTCTATAGAGTGAAATGTCAGACACAATATTTCAGTGAAAAATTATCATTCAGACAGGTAGATTACAATATACGTCCAAAATATTTGTGGTGACTTCAAAAAGTAAAAGCAGGTAGCACAGAAGATTATACCACTAGATATACAGCAATTCATTTAATATTTACTGAACTTGGTGTAATAAATAATAAAACTTAACATCAATCTGGGGAAGAAGCAAATTACAAATGGTGGAATGGTTATTACTTACACCATTTGTAATTTGCTTCTTCCCCTGATGAAGTCAAAACTTTTTTGACAAAACGTTTGGTATTAAAGGATGGTATTTGAGGTTAAATTTTATTATCTATTACGCAAAATATTTGTGAGCATAAAAAAACATTTAACAGTATACAGACATCACAGTTAAACAGGTTGTGTATTACAGTTTACTGAAAGTGATCTACCGGAGTGCAGATCACTGTCAATGACGTCATAAAACGCGTTAGTTTTAGTGGAATTGCAAGAACCACAGATGTCGGAATGGAAATTGGAATGGCGCATATTGATGCTATCATTGTCCCTGATACACATACAAAGTTTAGAAAATCACTTTACAATCCCTTTAAAAATTAAATTGCATATATGAAGAGAATGGGTTTTCTCTATCTTATGTCATTATGTAGCATCTTAATTCATTAGAATCTGTTGACACATCTATAAAAACTGCAAGTCTGAAGGTGGTACTAGAAAGATATGGAAAGAGCTAGAGAGGTTGGTTAGTTGATAAGCTTACGTTTGCTACCAGTGTATACTGATATCACAAATTACTCTCTGGCCAAAGTCGGTGAGGTCAAATTCCGTGTTAGTACAGAATTTGGAATGGGTCACATGTAAATATTTCCTTATTTGATTGATATTGAAAAACTGTACCCACTGGTAAGTAAAAGATATACCGGTTTCCCGTGTTCACACCCAATAGTACTATATTAACACGAAAAATGAGTTCAAATGTTGGTGTGAACACTAACACAGAATGCTAACACTAGATTTGACCTTACCCATTGAGTTCAGAATTGCATTTTGCTTATTATTTTGAATTATATACCTCAAAATAGTTCTGCAGATTGTCTTTAAAGCCAACTATTAAATGCAAAATGCAGGAATGACATTGATAATAGACCAAGATGTTCAGATCAGAACAGATACATTGTAATGGTAACATCAGATATCAGAAAATCCTGGTAATAGTTTTGAATAACTGGATTGTAAAAACACTATCATCTTTTGACAAGAAATTGTTGCCATGACAAGATGATCGTGTACAAACAAATACTGTCCAAAGGCAAATCCTTTAATTCAATCTGTCTCTCATGTATGAGATATAAAGAAAGCAATCTGTTAAACCAAGCGTTACAATAAGTCAATTTATTATACACCCTAAGTTGATTGATTGGATTACATTCATTAATAACGATATCTGACCAATAGAGCAAGAATAACATTCTTCAGAGTTTCATATTGGAATTGACCTGAGTATTGTAGATTTATGAAACAAGTGATTCAAAATGTTACCTTCAATACCTTCCAGAAATATTTGGACTCCAATGAGTCCTTATTTGGATGTTTCTTTCAACAAATACACACAGGGGCTATATAGTTATATTTTTTTTTAAATATTGTCATATGGTGGTAACAAAATTTAGAAAAAAAAATAACGAGTCCCTGTGAAAATACAGAGTTGCCAGTCACATGTTGAAAATTAGATAATTAAAATTTATACAAGGAATGGATTGAACTGTTCTGGGTCTTTTGACAAATGAGTTTTGCAGGGACCCATACAACATAAACTCAATTTTGTTGGATCTTGGCTATTGTATTGTCAATGTATATAAGAGAAAAAAAAATATTTTGAAAAAAAATTTATGTTCCAAATTTTGGTAATAGGATTTGTAGGTCCCCTAACCTTTCTAGGCCCTCTGACTATTTTCTTTGGATCGACCCCTCCTTCCCTCTCTCAATGGGTCCACCCCTATTGAAATCAAGCTATGGTTATACCAGAGACAATAATAAACATTGGAAACATGAGTTAATTTGTCGGTTTATTACCCAGGTCGAGTAGGTTAACATGCAATTCTTGTTGTGTCCACATCAGGGAATTAATCTCCCTTGCTGACAGAAGGTCAAGGTTTCTTGATCCCATTGCTAATGAAACTGTCCATTATTCTACTTTAGTAATTCTATAATTCTACATTATGGTAGCCGTTTAGATCTATTTATGTCTTCTCAACTAGTATTACTGCCAGTTGAACAAAATAATGCACTCAATATTAATGGTATCAAGACTATTGCAGTATAAAAACAAATTAAAGCCTGATAAAGATAATCCAGATAGAAACAGTCAGTATACAAAGACACATGACCATAGTAACCATGTGACAATATATAAGTTCCACTATAATAACTGATCCAAAGGACATTTGTTATGTAAAAATTGTTCCATTTGAAACTTTTATTATATAACACTAAACCTAACTCTAACCCTGATATTATAAGAGTTCCTGAGATCATTTATTACATAGAGGTTATTCTATGGCTACGAGTGAATATGGTTTTTACAGTGGTGCAGCCACGAGTGAAAATATCTCAAGCACGATTAAAACCATATCCACGAGTTTGCCATTGGATAACCTATTTATCCGATAATTTTCTCTGTACCAATCTTTATTTCTCATGTCGATTATAGGATAAAATAATTTATTTTCATTGAGGAATATTTATTTTTGAGTAACAAATATACAGTCACAACCATACTATATGATTGTGAATATAGTGCCCACTTTTTTTTCAAATCTAACTTTGAATTGAGACAAACACCTCAGCTGAACATAAAAACCTGAAAACAACTCAACATTTCAGATCACCTGACTAAAATTCATCCTTTATTTAACTTCAAAGTTAAAACCAGGATCACCAGAGTAAAGTTCACCCTTACTTAATTTTAAAGTTTAAACCTGGGGCCTTATTCTCAAAAACTTAACTAAGATAAAATCCAGATTTTAAGAAATACAGTAATCTGATTGGATAATAAAGCTATATTTAAAATCAATTTTAGTGACCAATAAGATGACTAGAACACTAAAATCATTGTAAGTTAAGTTTTAGAGAATAAGGCCCCAGGCCTTTTCAAATAAAAATATTTTTGTCAATTTTTTAATTATTTTTTTTATAATTTCCGGAATCTGAAAATTAAGTGGCCTAAATCCGAGGAGTTTTGTTGGTGGGGGTGTGGGTGAGAGTTGGATATTGAAAATTTTCATCCAAGGGCCCCCCCCCCCCCCCCACTTCCAAAAACGCTCCGCGGCCCCTGCAAAGGGCCAAATGCATTTTATCAAAAAATTTAATGATAAAATAGAGCTTAGCTCACATAGCTAGCAGAGCGTTTAAGCGGAAGGGATCAATCTTAAGGGGCTACTCTTGAGGGTTTCGCTTTGTACAAATAAGGACATCAAAATTGCTCAATGAGTGAACAAAAACAATTTATCACTATATGTTTTTACTTAAAACATGAACAAAATATTAACAAATAAGGGCCAATACCAATAATCAATGCTAGTTCTTGAGAAATCATGTTTTATCTATCTTACACAAATAGTATAACATTTTAACACTATATAAAACAATGAAATACAATATATATTGTTGATTTAATCTATTGATTGACAATTCTCACTTTACTTAGTGAAAGTAAGATCATTTCATACACAAACATTGGATATTACATTTATCTTCTATTCAATATTCTAAGAAGGATGTTAGTTTGAAGTATCACTTGCTATAGGTTCAGTCTCACTAGATTCAGTATGTTCAATCTGACTGCAGTATGTTCAATCTGACAACAGTATGTTCAATCTGACAACAGTAGGTTCAGTCTGACTAGATTCAGTATGTTCAGTCTGACTGCAGCATGTTCAATCTGACTGCAGTATGTTCAATCTGACAACAGTATGTTCAATCTGACAACAGTATGTTCAATCTGACTGCAGTATGTTCAATCTGACTAGATTCAGTATGTTCAGTCTGACTGCAGTATGTTCAATCTGACAACAGTATGTTCAATCTGACAACAGTATGTTCAATCTGACTGCAGTATGTTCAGTCTGACTGCAGTAGGTTCAATCTGACTGCAGTATGTTCAATCTGACAACAGTATGTTCAATCTGACAACAGTAGGTTCAGTCTGACTAGATTCAGTATGTTCAGTCTGACTGCAGCATGTTCAATCTGACTGCAGTATGTTCAATCTGACAACAGTATGTTCAATCTGACAACAGTATGTTCAATCTGACTGCAGTATGTTCAATCTGACTGCAGTATGTTCAATCTGACTGCAGTATGTTCAATCTGACAACAGTATGTTCAATCTGACAACAGTAGGTTCAGTTTGACTGCAGAAGGTTCAATCTGACAACAGTAGGTTCAGTCTGACAACAGTAGGTTCAATCTGATAACAGTAGGTTCAATCTGACAACAGTAGGTTCAATCTGAAAACAGTAGGTTCAGTCTGACTTCAGTAGGTTCAATCTGACTGCAGTAGGTTCAATCTGACTGCAGTAGGTTCAATCTGACAACAGTAGGTTCAATCTGACTGCAGTATGTTCAATCTGACAACAGTAGGTTTAATCTGACAACAGAAGGTTCAATCTGACTGCAGTATGTTCAATCTGACTGCAGTATGTTCAATCTGACTGCAGTTGGCTTAGTTTTACTGCAATAAGTTCAGACTGACTGCAATAAGACTGACTCCATTAGGTTTAGACTGACTGCAGAAGGTTCAGACTAACTGCAGAAGGTTCAGACTAACTGCAGAAGGTTCAGACTGACTGCAATAGGTTTAGACTGACTGCAATAGGTTAAAAAAAACTGCAGTAGGGTAAGCCTGACTTCAAAAGGTTCAGACTGACTACAGAAGGTTAACAAAATATTTGTTGGTTAAGCTGGACTGCAGTGGCAGACTGACTGCAGTAGGTATTTTGACTGCAGTAGGTTTTTTGACTGCAGTAGGTTTTTTGACTGCAGTAGGTTCAGACTGACTGCAGTAGGTTAAAAAGAAAATTGCAGTAGGTTTAGAATGACTCTTATAGGTTCAGACTGACTGCAGTAGGTTAAAAAAAAAATTGCAGTAGGTTTAGACTGACTCTTATAGGTTCAGACTGACTGCAATAGGTTCAAACTAACTGCAATAGGTTCAGACTGACTGCAATAGGTTCAGACTGACTGCAATAGGTTCAGACTGACTGAAGTAGGTTCTGACTGACTGAACTTCAAACCATGAAGTCTGGCTGCAGTTCAAGGTAAATTGGAAAGTTGGAAAATACAAACTCGATTTAATTTACATACAAAGTTTATCATTGAAAAGAGTTTAATCTGGAGAATTCAGGAGAAAATATGAACAAATGAACAGACAAAGAGTTTTATATTTTATCAAACCAAGCTCAACAAAATCTACACTCACCTATTATATGGTTCTGATGGTCTAATATTCGGACACGGATCTCCCAATAATACAGAAGTACATGTTGCCATAGATACAGATATTGAATTCAAATTATAACCACCCTAAATCGAGAAAACAAATTCAAAAGCTAGTTTCAAGGATATCTTAATTTCAAATCTGTTGAAAAAAACAAACAAATCTAATAAAATGTAAAATCTTACACTTATCACAAGTTTTTTTGAAGAATGGGGCACAGATTTCGAGAGCTCATTGTACAAGACAAAGTGTGTTCAGTGCATGAATTCAACTCAAGACAACAAAATCTTTCTGATACTTTAACTATAAGACTAAAATCGTGTGATCATTTACGATCTTACCTCTAAAATAACAACCACCTTTCCATTGGCTAATTGACTTAACATGTGAGTCATGTGACCATATCCAGCGGGCATAATGTTATATCCTCCCTAAAAAAAAATAAAGATACAATCTAAAATAGTTATTTCTATTTGACCATGCATTCCAATACTGGCAATAAGACATGCTTGCTTTCTTCAGATTAAAGTAAAGTAAAAGTAAAGTAATTCAATTGATTGGTAAACGGTTGCCCCAAACATCTTATCAACTATAAATTGCACAATACAAATAGAATAGGCTCTAACATGAATACCTACCAGAGGATCACCATGAGCACTGTCAAATCCTGCTGATATTAACACTAGTTCTGGAGCAAACTACAAGAATAAAGAAAAAGGTATAGAAATTAGCTATATTTAGTGCAGTTAGAAATCATTGTTTATTTTTATTTGGAGCCTCATATTTTGAATATCTTAGCAGTCCTTATTGACTGCAACATTGAACTCCTGCTCTACTATTACAAATAACGTAAGATATAATAACCTTTGTATAGATGATATAACCTTTGTAAAGATGATATAACCTTTGTATAAATGCAATAACCTTTGTATGAATGAAATAACCTTTGTATAAATTAAATAACTTTTGTATGAATTAAATAACCTTTGTATGAATGATATAACCTTTGTATGAATGAAATAACCTTTGTATAGATAAAATAACCTTTGTATAAATGATATAACCTTTGTATAGATGAAATAACCTTTGTATAAATGAAATAACCTTTGTATGGATGATGACTGTGTCCTACAAACAATGGCGCATAAATTGATTATCTTACCTCTAAAGCTATAGGCATTATAATATGGTGAAAAGCAGAAATATATTCACTGTCACCCATTCTATTCTAAATTTAAAAAGATAACAAATGTTGGCAATTATGATTAAAAGGTTTATAATCGCGTTTTGGAAACTTTTTATGTGTAACATTGACACTGATAGCATGGATTTGCAACATTGTAATTTTTAGTCAGATGTCTGTGGGTCTTGCAATTGCTCTTCGGGGTTTTTTACGTGAATATCGAAAACGCTCCTAATAATTTAAACAGATTTTCTATAAATATAGGATTGATATAATCACAGATATTCAACTTCTGCAATATGGTTTTTGACCAAAGCGGACACCATACCTTCCAAGAAGAAAAAGAATCACAGATATCTGATAATATTCAATATATTTTTTATAATATTAAATCTTACATAGTTCCATGGTATATTAACATTAAAACCCTCTCCATCTCCTGTTCCGACATTAAAATAATCCCCATCAGCACTGGTCGGGTAGAAAAACCCATTATCAAATCGATGTAAGGATATGAATAAAACACTAAAAAATATTTAAAAAAAGATCCTTTAGATTTTCTTCTAATTACTCTTTAGTTGTTTAAGAGCCAACTACTCTTAAAGCTATCATGCTCTAACTTAGCTAAAAATAATTATTTTTTAAAAAAATAAATCCATTGGTCCGCCATATTTGCAACTAGCAGCCGCCATATTTGCTGAAGAAATATGGCCGCCACTAACCCACTATAAAACCCAGGTAAGCCACGCCCATCGTCCAGTTGATTTGCGAACTTCAAACTATCAACATCGATGAACGACACTCACAGTGAAACCAACTTAGCTTGAAACTAGTCAACCTCGCCTTTCAAAACAATAAAAATGGAGACTCAGGTAAGAAAATACAAAACACGTTTCTCAATTTGCATAATAGTTACTAATGTATCATATTTTATGCACAATGCAGCTGCAGACGTGTACTTCTGATAAGAAAACAGACTTACCTGTGTTTTGTAGTATTGTACCACGATTATTTCTTTATGTATATACAAATGATAATCTTTGAGGCTTGAGAAAAGAGTCATTTCAATGTTTTCATTTGTCATATGTAGTACAGATTCTGATTGATATTGATGCATATGATAAATATTTCCAATATTTTATAATTATGATAATAGCATACAATTATAATGTAAACTAGTTAGTTGCATTGATATATCTCTGTTTAGTCTGCTTGGTGAATAAGGGAAGTAACTCTTATTTTTCACAAAGTTATTATTAGGGAAATTTTAAAATAACTTACTCTCTATACGTTTGTGATATAAATTGTAACTAAATGTTTCGTTTTTTTTATAGGAACAAGAAGTAGATAAGCTTATGGACAGTATTTTTTCCGAGCAATACGATGTCAAATCTACACACCCATACGATCGACCAGAACATTCAGAAAATATTGATGATGTTCTGTGTGATGACATTGATTACTCTAGTGTTATAATGATGAAGAAGAGATAGAAAACCAGAATTTCTTTCAAAATTTGTAAGAAAAGATTGTTTTATTCTGCATAGTTATTGCTATTATTATAAACAATCTATGACATAAAATATAATACATTTATCATATTTTTTTTGCATTTGTACAATTTTTTATTCTGTTATATCAAAAGATTATTGCAAAAATTTCAGAAATCAAGACAAATTTCATCAAGAGAGAGATATACTAAAACAGAGACGGTTTATAGTATCGGAGGGAAAACTTTACGACCTAATAAGAACTCATTTTGTAAAGAATGTGGAGTAAAAGTTGATTCAAATACACATTCCTTTGTTTACACATGGGCAGCATTTTATCTGCAACAATGAAATAATCTGTAAGAAAAGTTTGATCTGAAAAATCTGAATGTTACTCAATAGAATAATTATTTATTTATCATATTCCAAATAAACACGAGTACATAATGTGTGATTATATATTTTATTTTGTAAATAAAAATCTAGTATACATGTAGTCACAATTTGTTATGAACAGCAATAGACAATATTTCACGAGCACGGATATGGTTTATAAATATACATGTATAATAATGTATTTGAAAATAATCCCGATTTCATTTCGATCGTGAAATTTGATCTAACCTCAATATTCATTATTGTTTGTTTACGTCAAAGTCAAGGTTGGTTGGTTTCACTGTGAGATTTGATCTTGACCTGCCGAGATCTGACAACCAACTGATTGATGGGCGTGTCTTACCTGGGTTTTATACTGGGTGGTGGCGGCCATATTTCTTTAACAAATATGGCGACTGATTATAGTAAATATGGCGGACGGACAGTCTTAATTATTTTTTTTAGATAATTATTTTTAGCTAAGTTAGAGCATGATAGCTTTAAGCCATCAACTTCTATTAGTTCCAAAAATGGGAATTTTAAGCTAAGCTTTTAAGCCGATATCATGTGTATCCATAATTGTCATTGTTTGAAAATCGAAAATACGACTCATATTTTAATAAGACTATGCATTATATAGAAAAGACATACATTGTATTAGAAAACGAAAGTCTGAAGATTATTTATATACATTTAAGTCCCAAATCAACCTCTAAAAATGCAGACTGTTCCCTATTAATAATAATAATAATAATAACTAGAACCGTGATAACGGTACTGAGCAGTGCGCAATTTAAACATCCTTGAACGGTTGCATTTTAAGGCCCAGTCCCATTGCCAATGACGCATAAATCACGCATAAAATTGGTTTGTGCGTGATTATTCGTGGAGAAATTGGTCATTTTCTGTCTGGGGTTGTGCGTGGTCAGAATCACCGATGAATCGCGTATAAACTGCGCATGTATCACTTACAATCACTGACAAAGAACGAACATTCCACGCACAACAGCGCACAAGCCCAAACCCGATAATTTTGGTAAGTGATTGTAAGTGGAACATACGTGGATTGTGCGTGTTTTGTAAGTGATATGTGCGTGTTCTGTAAGTGATTCGTCAGTGATGTGCGTGCTAGGAGCCAGTTCCTGACGCACAAGCACTGACGGAACACTGACAGAACACGCACATATCACGCACCTTCCACGTCCAAACTACGTACAAACTGCGCATAAACTGCGTATAATCGCGCACGTTGTGCGTGGAAAACATTTTGAACCGTTCAAAACCGGCGATCGCGCACAAACCCGTCTCCGCGTACAATCACTTACAAAAACTGATGCTCCACGTGTGAAACACGTGGGATTTACGCACATCACTGACGAATCACGCAAAAAGGAAATTTTATGCGCAATTCATGCGTAATTCGTGCGCAAGTGCAGTGGGACTGGGCCTTTAGTCCTGCATATAAATTGGGTCATGTGACAGAGCTGTTTATGGTTAAAAATCTCAATTTTTAATCGGCTATTAAACCGGAAGTAAACATCGGAAACCACAAAGTAAAACACCATTTGATAGATTTTATCGAGGGCAATAGCTTTGGTTCAGATCAAAAGGTCATTAAACGTCAAGGTCACGAGTTTTGAGCTTTGAAAGTGTTTGCTATTGCTGAATTTCTTTAACCGGAAATAGACAGACCTTTTAATAGCAATTAGGAAATCGGCTGTCACAATTTTATTAGTAATTATTGAAGATGCCATAGACATCAACATTATGTAAATCGGATGATATCCTGATCACTTATATCAATTTAAAGAAAAGTTGGTCATTTCAAGATGGTGGTCTACTAGTTACTTCCGGGTCCAATTTTATCTTTTTTTTTCTATGAATGTTATGTCATTTTATATCTTCAAAAGAATGTGTCGACTCTCTTTAAAAATGCACAATTTAGGAACCACGTGTTTTTTTCGCGCCAAAAAAGTCACGCAGTTACTTTAGAACAATGAACAACATTTCCAAATTAAAAAAAAAGCAAACTGATTAAAATATCTACTATTATATATCAAGTGGAGATAAAGCATAATAAGAAAAGACGATTTTTTGTGACGTACGTGAATTAGGTTCAAACTGACAATTTTCATTTGGCTATAAAACAAGAATTAAATATTGGACAACAAAAATGAATTCACCATTGGATAGATCTCATTTCAGGCAATAACTTTTGTTCGGATCATAAGGTCAACAAATGGCATGGTCACAAGTTATGAGCTTTAAAAGGGTTACAATATTTGCTGAATATCTTATACCGGAAATAGACAAACACCATAATCGAAATTAGCAATTCAGCTGCCCTCATTTTGTTGGCAATAGCTTGAAAATGCCATAAACATTAAAATTATATAAATCGGATGTCGATTTAAAGAAACCATGTTCATTTCAAGATGGTGACCAGCGTGTTACTTCAGGTTACGATTTTGTCATATTTTTTTCTTTGTTAGTCATTTCTTTCATATCTTAAGAAGAAATTGTTACCTATCTTATGAAATCCGTAATCAATTAACACGTGTTCTTTTCCCGCCAAAAAAACACTTAGAGTTACTATAGAACAAAGAACAAAATTCCAAATAGCAATTTTGATCAAAATATCTAGTGTTATATATCACTTGAAAGAGGAGATAAAGCGTAATAAGAAAAGAAGATATTTTGTGACGTGACAGAGCTGTTCAAAGTTCAAACTAAAATTTTTTAAATGGCAATAAAACCGGAAGTAAATATTGGACAACAAAAATGAATACACCGTTGGGTAGATCTCATCATGGGCAATAACTTTTGTTCAGGTCATAAGGTCACCCAAATCCAAGTTAACGTGTAATGAGCTTTGAAAATTTCTGAATATCTTTTACCGGAAGTATGCAAACATCATAATCGAAATTGGCTGTCATCATTTTGTTGGCCATAGATTGAAAATGCCCTAGACATCAATATTATACAAATCAGATGATACCCTGTTCACTTCTCTCGATTTACAGAAAACATGTTCATCTCAAGATTGTGGCCAGCGGGTTACTTCCGGTTACGATTTTATCATATATTTTTCTTGGTTAGTCATGTTCTTCCATATCTTAAGAAGAAATTGTTACCTATCTTAAGAAATCCGTAATTCAGATAACACGTGTTTTTTTCCCGCCAAAAAAAACACGCAGAGTTACTATAGAACAAAGAACAAAATTCGAAAAAGCAATTTTGATCGAAATATCTAGTGTTATACATTTTTGGAAACAGGAGATAAAGCGTGATAATAATAAATGATAATTTGTGACGTACATGAATTAGGTCACGTGACAGAGCTGTTTAAAGTCAAAACTCGACATTTTCAAATGGCTATAAAACCGGAAGTAGACATCGGACAACAAAAATGAATACATCAGTTGATAGATCTCATCAAGGGCAATGACTTTTGTTCAGGTCACAAGGTCACTCAAGGTCAAGGTCACAAGATATGAGCCTTAAAAGTTTTGACTATTTCCGAAAATTTTAAACCGGAAATAAAAAAAAATCTGAATCGAAATTAAAAAATCGGCTTCCCATGTTTTGTTAGCAATCGACTGTAGATTCCATAGACATCATTTTTATTCAAATCGAATGATTCCCTGATTCTGAATATCGATTTAAGGAAGAATCAGTCATTTCAAGATGGCGACTGATATGAAATATCTGGGTCAGATTTTTTCATTCCATATTCAGACAATGGTTATATCTAGCACATTGCAAAACGATTTTTTCGAATATCTTAATTATTCCGGAAGTTGAAATTTCAACTTTACAACCGAATGACGTCAAAACCGGAAGTGATATAAAAATTTTGAAAATACCATTTAGTTAGAAATCAAAATGTTTATACACCTGTAAGTTTTCAAATTGATCGAAATAAAATTGCAAAAGTTAAAAAAAAGGTTAAAAGAGTGCCCCAAAAAGTCATCAGAGAATGTCTAAAAGTACATTTATGTTGAAAGCTATTATGTAGACATTAGAATAATGAAATAAACAAAAAAGGTTTTATCAAAATCGGTTCAAAAACAGAGGTAAAAAAGGTAAAAGACATAAAATGGGTTTTTTTGTCATATGTCATTTCCGGTTAGACAAAAAAACGCCATTTTACATTTAAGCAACACCGAGCAGTTAGTGGTTGTAGGAAAACATGTGAGATAATGTGTGGCATGCTCCCTTCATACCGAATTAGCGTGACCAGAAGTAGACAAAAAAAAAAAAAAAAAAAAAAAGTCATTATGAAAACAAAGCAGTGCGTTCGCTAGAACGCACTGCAATAATATCTTTATTACAAAAGGGTAGAAAATTAGGCCATACATTACCGATGAGCATCAAGATAATCCTGAATACCCAACGATAGGCCTGTCTTCCATTCTGCCCCTTATAGACAATACAAACATACACAAATTAACAAAAAACACCACAATAACAACTATTAATGTAACATGTAATTTCTATAAACCTGCAGAGTGTTGATTCTAATGCCTTAAAGCTTATCAAATCTACTGATAGTAAAAAGCATGATGAAAAGGTTAAGGAAGTTACCTAGGATCATTATAAAATTGATGTTGAGTACCGTTTCCATGGTGAACATCCCAATCAACTATTAATACTCTGAAATATATAATACATACAGAAACATCAAAATTCAACACCAAAAAATGT
This sequence comes from Lottia scabra, assembly GCA_029955415.1. Lineage (NCBI taxonomy): Eukaryota > Metazoa > Mollusca > Gastropoda > Lottiidae > Lottia > Lottia scabra. The sequence continues at coordinate 968,453 of JARJEI010000013.1, read as the reverse complement.
AGTAAATTTGAATTAAAGGAAGTTATTCAGTACTCAAAATCTATCCGTAAAAGTCTGTGTTTCAAAAGATACCAATTACTAGGTTCTTTCATTTATTAAATAGTAAAATGCAATGTTAAAGCCAAAAAGCTAAAATTACCAACTATTATAACTGATTTAAGCTCTACCTTTTCAAACCAAATTGTTGTTTGGCGTATTCAGCAGCAACAGCCACATTATTAAAAAAACAAAATCCCATACATCTATCAACTTCAGCATGGTGCCCGGGAGGTCTGGAATAACCAATATTTTGAAATCAGGAAAGTTAACATTACCTATATTTCAAAGAATTGAAGATTAACTTAATCAAAAGGATTCAAAATATTATAATAAAATCAGAGAAGCTCTCACCTGACAATTGCTACTCCATTTTGTGACTGGAAAGGAAACAAATAATCTAAGTTAGTTGGATCAGTATAAAATGGAACACCAGTTTTAAAGAATTAAAAATTTGCCGAAAATTGAGAATAGCAGGTTTCATATTCTGACGTCTGTTCAGAATGGCCACCAAACCAGCCAAATTGAGAACACCTCTTTTTTTGACTAAAAGAAGTTAATTTCACTAAGAAATCAGCAGAATAAACTTACCTTCCCTGATAAAACTGTATCAACAACATTTAAAACACTACCAGCTGATAATAAGGCACATTCATATGATTTCTACAAATACAGATAACATATTACTACTTATAATAATAATATAAATAACAATCATAATCATAATATTTATTATAAAATAATGACATGATAATAACCAAAATAATGATCTATAAAAGTTTGTCTGTTTTGCAGCTACATTAGGTAAAAAGATAGCAAGGATTTTGGTAGGCCTATATAGTACATTTGTTAAAGATTGCTACGATCCATAAAAAGATTTCCAGTTATGAAATGTATTCTTACCTTACAAAAATAAATAGAATTAAACTGGGTCTGGAGGTCACGTAACTCAAAATCAGACATTTCTCTGGTTAATTTTAAGTGATTGATGTAATCTGTACTAAAATTACAGAAATATATAATTATCCAACTGTATTCAACACAGAAAAAAACAAAATCAACAGCTATCCTTGATGTGAGATCTGTACATTAGCTGAGAGACAAGACAGGGAAAACTTTGTTAAAACTGTACCACCTTGGTTCCCAACCTTTTGGACTCTTCGTACCCCTATTTTGTTCTAGCAATCTCCTGGTACCCTTCGCCCATCCTAAGTAACATAAAAAGCCAACATGAAAGGATATTTGTCAGTTGATGGAGTTTGATATTTTATCTCCTCCATACTTTTTAAAATTGTCCGAGAGGCTTTTCAGGTAACCTTGTGGTGTTTGCTGGTACTAGTACCTCTGGTCGGAAACCGAGGCTGTACCATGAGGCAAATAAACAGCTCATAAAAAAGTCCAAAAGAATTTGGTTTTAAAATAATGATGGGTTTAACATTGCCTATAAGGAGTCTTGTAGAGTGATATCAAAACCAAACATATTATAAGTGACTTACCTATGTATTGTAGCCAACTCCTCTAGTGTAGCTTCTCTAGACTAAAAAAAGAGCATAAAACAATACTCTAATTACAAACGGATTATTCTAAAAGTCAAAATTCTACTTAATACTGATCTGATTAAATCTGGATGTTTTGTTTTGGGCTTTTTCTGCAGGTTACAAGATCCAAGATCTGCCAAACCCTAAATAATATCCGGTTCATTAGCTAACAGCAAGATGTTTTTCGATTTGACATGTCAAATATCTCCAGATCACACTCAATTTTGTCAAAGGGCTGTTGTAAACCAACGCACATTAACCATTATTTCAACTCGGATATAATCAGCATCAAAAAATCGTTCAATGTGCTCCGGCCTTTAGTCAGCAGCAATAACAAAAGATAGCAGGAATATGTACCTGTACACGTAAACATCTTTGTAGTAACTTGGTTTCAACATGGAAATCATAGATACTAGAAATACGATCTGGTCTTTCTGGATGACTTCTAAAAAATAAAAAAAAATGTTCTTTTTATGTAGGCCTACAATGATTCTAAGGCTTTATGTGAATTTGAATATTTCTTATCTTGGTATAACCATTACATGGTAAAACCAGTTGAATGTTCATGGATTGTAGAGATCAACTGGCATTACAGCAAATATATTTGACAACCAAATTCAAATTGATTTAACAAAAGTTCTAATCCAACTAGTGATACAATACTTACTTCATAAAGATATTTTTATGTGCTCTCATATCAGCATCAAATACAAGACAAGTTCTGAAAAAAATGTGAGTATAAGTTTAACTTTAATCATGTATGAAAAATCTCCACTAATCCTGATTGCATCAAAATATCATCTTTCAGATAGAGGTTGAATATGTCTTTTCTCATATATAAATTGACAAATCACAGATTTTTGCAAAATAGGAAGTTTTCAAAAGTTAGGATTAAGGATCTATGCAGTGATGAACATTCTGTAGCGCGTTTACTAGGGAGAACTTTGGAAAATAACATGGACCATGCATCTGGCATAACATCTTTATCTTGTCATGGCAACTTGAGGATGTAGAAGGTGTCTATCAAATCATACCTGTGTGGAGCCATATTTAAATTGACTTCTGCTATCAAATCAGCTATCTTCTGCTCATTTCTAGATATAACCTCAGAAGATTGGGTGGGATAGTTTCCCATAATCTCAAATTCTTTAGGACGATTTTCTTTTGTAGAGAATTCTACTCCTACTCTGTAAAATTATTTCAGAAAAATGTGAAATTAGATTCTGAAACCAATAATGATATTTTGAGGTATAGCACAAGCAGCAGAGACATTGATACAAAAGAAAATAGTACAAGTCAATTGTGCCTGCATTGTATAGTCTAAACATTTCTTTGCTTTAATAATTCCACAAGGTAAAATGCATCAGACACCGTTTCTTGTATATTCACTTTTGTCATCATGATAGTCTAAAAAAAGCATAAACTGTCAAAAAGAAACAGATTTGATTAAAAGTCGATGCTTACTTTGGAGGTAGAGAATTAATACTAATATATTCACAAATTTCACCTTCTTCTAAATCATCCTGACCAATAAAACATTTCCAATATGGTTTTAATACTTTTATCACATTTAATATAGATTCTACCACACTGCAATATATAAATAACATAATTATAATATTGCTCTGACCAGGGCACAAAAACTAGTTATTGTTAAGAAGTTTTCAATACTTTTTATGTGTTTTGCATATGATATCATTTAAATTCCATCATTCCAATTTTCTGTCAGTTATCTGTAGTTCCTGCGATTCAACAACATATACATCTTCACTATCCCAAAGGATATCATTAGCAGCTTTTACTATACTGGCATCAAATAGTGTCCAAGATTTCAATAATTCAGTATGCAAGTATTTCATTACAAATAAATTAGCTTAAAGATCTTACCTATCACAAGGTTCATGCGTTTGAGGTAGAAAAGGACAAGGATCACCTAATAAGGCACGTAAAGACAAGGCACAGCCTTCTGCTAAAGATTTCAAACAATAACCACCCTGTAAATAGGCATATTTTATATCATGACATAAAACAATGACAACCTTTCATGCAAAACATTTGGAATTCATATCTGTGTGAAAAAAATCAAAAATATCTTGTAATTATCCATTAACACATTAAATGACAAGCCCTTTCAAGAGTAGAAACGACTGTGCACTATACACGCAAATACAATTTGTGTAGATCAAGAGATATATGCCGTCATACGATAAAAAAGCAATCATGGTACTATTATACCAAGGGAAATAACAACATAAAAGGCAGTAAAGCTCCAATTAGCTTTCAAAATCTAGAATATCACAGTTATTTCAAAGAGATGCTTGTGAATCAGATTACCTTTTAATTTGAATGATATATACAACCAGATAGAGAAAAATCTGACATGCAGTAAAGTACGCGTCAGGCATATTACCATCAATTTCAGTTCATTTATTTCAAAGGATAGTTTTGATTACATATAATGTATATACAATATTGAGCTGTAAATATAGATAATACTCACCTCTAAAACAACACAGACTCTTCCATCTGCTAAACAATTTAACATATGTATAAAATGTGCATAGGCTGCTGGAGACACATTCATTTCACCCTGTATTATAAAACAGAACATTCTTTTAACTCTGTATTATAAAACAGAACATTCATTTCACCCTGTATTATACAACAGAACATTTATTTCACCCTTTATTATAAAATAGAACATTCATTTCACCCTGTATTTAAAAAAATAGAACATTCATTTCACCCTGTATTATAAAACATTCATTTCACCCTGTATTCAAAAAAATAGAACATCCATTCACCCTGTATTAAAAAAATAGAACATCCATTCACCCTGTATTAAAAAAACAGAACATTCATTTCACCCTGTATTATAAAATATTCATTTCACCCTTTATCATAAAATAGAACATTTATTTCACCCTTTATTATAAAATAGAACATTCATTTCACCCTGTATTATAAAATAGAACATTCATTTCACCCTGTATTATAAAATAGAACATTCATTTCACCCTGTATTATAAAATAGAACATTGATTTCACCATGTATTATAAAAACAGAACATTCATTTCACCCTGTATTATAAAACAGCACATTCATTTCACTCTGTATTATAAAATAGAACATTCATTTCACCCTGTATTATAAAACATTCATTTCACCCTGTATTATAGGACATTCATTTCACCCTGTATTATAAAACATTCATTTCACCCTGTATTATAAAATAGGACATTCATTTCACTCTGTATTATAAAACAGCACATTCATTTCACCCTGTATTATAAAATAGAACATTCATTTCACCCTGTATTATAAAACTGAACATTCATTTCACCCTGTATTATAAAATAGAACATTCATTTCACCCTGTATTAAAAAAAATAGAACATCCATTCACCCTGTATTAAAAAAACAGAACATTCATTTCACCCTGTATTATAAAATATTCATTTCACCCTTTATTATAAAATAGAACATTTATTTCACCCTCTATTATAAAATAGAACATTCATTTCACCCTGTATTATAAAATAGAACATTCATTTCACCCTGTATTATAAAATAGAACATTGATTTCACCATGTATTATAAAAACAGAACATTCATTTCACCCTGTATTATAAAACAGCACATTCATTTCACTCTGTATTATAAAATAGAACATTCATTTCACCCTGTATTATAGGACATTCATTTCACCCTGTATTATAAAACATTCATTTCACCCCGTATTATAGAACATTCATTTCACCCTGTATTATAAAACATTCATTTCACCCTGTATTATAAAACATTCATTTCACCCTGTATTATAAAACAGCACATTCATTTCACTCTGTATTATAAGATAGCTTGCCAGGCAAGGTAACATACGCCCACTTCAGCAAATTTGAATATTTGAAAAAATTGATTGCACCATCGCACTTATTTGAGCTGATATTTAGATGAATCAATTCGAATGAAAACTCTAGCCTTTGTCGAGGGCAATAACTCATAAACCGTCTACTGGAATTGCGCCATTTTCGAACTCATCTGAGATATTATCAGGATGAATACACATACCAAGTTTCATTCAAATAGGATAAACACTCTAGCTTCTATCGCATACACAAGTTAATTTTAACGTTTTTTAACTAAGTCAAGGGCAATAACTCATAAAACGACGACTGGAATGGCGCCATTTTTAAACTCATTCCCGATATTATCAAGATGAATACACATACCAAATTTCATTTAAATCGGATAAAAACTCTAGCTTCTATCGCATACACAAGTTAATTTTAACGTTTTTAAGTTAAGGGCAATAACTCATAAACCGACTACTGGAATGGCGTTATTTTCAAACTCATCCGAGATATTATAAAGATGAATACACATACCAAGTTTCATTTAAATCGGATAAAAACTCTAGCTTCTATCGCGTACACAAGTTAATTTTCATGTTTTTTCACTAAGTCAAGGGCAATAACGCATAAACCGACGACTGGAATGGTGCCATTTTTGAACCTATTCGAGATATTATCAAGATGAATACACATACCAAGTTTCATTCAAATTGGATAAAAACTCTAGCTTCTATCGTGTACACAAGTTAATTTTAACATTTTTTCACCAAGTCAAGGGCAATAACTCAGAAACCAACAAATGGAATTGCGCCATTTTCGAACTTATCCGAGATATTATCAAGATGAATACACATACCAAGTTTCATTCAAATCGGATAAAAACTCTAGCTTCTATCGCGTACACAAGTTAATTTTAACGTTTTTTCACTAAGTCAAGGGCAATAACTCAAAAACCGACGACTGGAATTGCGCCATTTTCGAACTCATCCGAGATATTATCAAGATGAATACACATAGCAAGTTTCATTCAAATCGGATAAAAACTCTGGTTTCTATCGCGTACACAAGAAATTGTTGACGGACGGACGGACCGACGGACGGACGGACCGACGGACGGACGGACAGGGGTGACGGCAATATACGTCCACATTTTCATGTGGGCGTAGTGGGCGTATAAAAATAGAACATTCATTTCACCCTGTATTATAGGACATTCATTTCACCCTGTATTATAAAACATTCATTTCACCCTGTATTATAAAACATTCATTTCACCCTGTATTATAAAACATTCATTTCACCCTGTATTATAGGACATTCATTTCACCCTGTATTATAAAACATTCATTTCACCCTGTATTATAGAACATTCATTTCACCCTGTATTATAAAATAGAACATTCATTTCACCCTGTATTATAAAATAGAACATTCATTTCACCCTGTATTATAAAACAGAACATTCATTTCACCCTGTATTATAAAACAGAACATTCATTTCACCCTGTATTATAAAACAGAACATTCATTTCACCCTGTATTATAAAACATTCATTTCACCCTGTATTATAGAACATTCATTTCACCCTGTATTATAAAACATTCATTTCATCCTGTTTTATAAAACAATACCTTCTCATCTCCTATAGCAGCATCAAGACCATGTGATACCATTATTAGTTGAGGTGCATACTAAATAAACATAGAAAGTACTAAATTAGTGTAAAAAACTAAACTTATGAAAGTAATAGTGAATAAAAATACCTCAGGGCATCCGATGGCAGCATCATAACCACTGGACACTATAATTAGTTGAGGAGAAAACTGGAAACAAATTTGTGATAGTATTATAGGGACTGTAAAGGGATATTCCAATAATTTTTATGTGTTACTGGCAGCGTTGTTTTCACTATTCAAATTCTTAGTACGAAATTTGGTTATTCTATCATATCCTACATTTATTGCTACTGCCATGCTGTCAAAAATGTGTTCATTTCTTGAAATTTCATGAATTTACACTCTTTGATAAAGTCTCCCGCTTTTTTACCACAATCTCCCGATTTTTCATGGACTGTCTCCGAATTTTTCCCCTGACCTGTACACATGTATGGAAATTCTATGACTTCACTCATAAAACCTCTAGATTATAACAGCTTTGGCAATAATAACGTTATAAAACACAAAGATTTATATTTATGTGACTGGTTTCCATATAAAAATACAAAATTTTACCTCATAGGCTACTGGTAATAAAATTTGTTGTAAAATAGCTAAATAATCAGAATCTGTCATCCCAGTCTGTAAACAACATAGTGAACAACATATTTACAAATTAAAAATACATGGACATTGTATAACAAAAATAAAAGTGCAGTAAAATTCTTGTACAAATAAATAATCCATACAATTACTCATGTTGCAACTTTAACATTTTGAAAAAAAATCTTTAAACAAAGAGCATGAATAAAATGAAACATCCCTAATAAAGCGCATGATGTTATAATTATGTCACTAACCCACCTTTCAGTGCTTAACCCTTTGGGAGTGAAGCGACACATATGATGTTGCTAATGAGACGCATGTTATAACGCGTGCTATAACGTCATTATGTTACATTAAGTCACTCCCTACAGTATGACATCATAATTAAAATCACTGCTTAAAGGGTGAACTGATAATAACACAATATTGTGTTTAAGCAAACATACAATCATTCATTTTTGATAAATGAAATTTCTTATTACCTTATTTAAAGGAACATTTATATTAAAACCCTTTCCTTTACCAGTACCTATATAGTCATAATCAGATTCTCTAAGGTTGGGCCAGAATTCACCATGTTCATATCGATGTATTGAAAAATATAAAACTCTGGAAATAGATAATATTCATCATAAATCCATAGGAAATAGATAATATTCAATATAAATCTCTGGAAATAGATAAAATTCAATATAAATCTCTGGAAATAGATAATATTCAATATAAAACGCTGGAAATAGACAATATTCACTATAAAATTCTGGAAATAATATAAATCTCTGGAAATAGATAATATTCAATATAAATCCCTGAAAATAGATAATATTCATTATAAATCTCTGGAAATAGATTATATTCAATATAAAACGCTTGAAATAGACAATATTCATTCTAAAACTCTGGAAATAGATAATATTCAATATAAAATGCTGCAAATAGATAATATTCAATATAAATCTCAGAAAATAGATAATATTCAATATAAAACACTCGAAATAGACAATATTCATTATAAAACTCTGGAAATAGATAATATTCAATATAAAACGCTGGAAATAGATAATATTCATTATAAATCTCTGGAAATAGATAATATTCAATATAAACGCTGGAAATAGATAATATTCAATATAAATCTATGAAAATAGATAATATTTAATATAAAACTCTGGAAATAGATAATATTCATTATAAAACTCTGGAAATAGATAATATTCACTATAAAATGCTGCAAATAGATAATATTCAATAGAAATCTCTGAAAATATATAATATTCAATATAAATCTATGAAAATAGATAATATTCAATATAAATCTCTGAAAATAGATAATATTCATCATAAAACTCTGGAAATAGATAATATTCAATATAAATCTATGAAAATAGATAATATTCAATATAAATCTCTGAAAATAGATAATATTCAATATAAATCTATGAAAATAGATAATATTCAATATAAATCTCTGAAAATAGATAATATCAATACAAAACTCTAGAAATAGAAAATATTCATTTTAAATCCCTAGAAATAGGTAATATTCAATATAAAACTCTGGAAATAGATAATATTCAATATGTATCCCTAGAAATAGATAATATTTAATTTAAAACTCTGGAAATAGATAATATTCAATCTAAAACTCTGGAAATAGTTAATATTCAATCTAAAACTCTGGAAATACATAATATTCAATATTAAACTCTGGAAATAGATAACATTCATTATAAATCCCTAGAAATAGATAATATTCAATCTAAAACTCTGGAAATAGATAATATTCAATATTAAACTCTGGAAATAGATAACATTCATTATAAATCCCTAGAAATAGATAATATTCAATCTAAAACTCTGGAAATAGATAATATTCAATATTAAACTCTGGAAATAGATAACATTCATTATAAATCCCTAGAAATAGATAATATTCAATCTAAAACTCTGGAAATAGATAATATTCAATATTAAACTCTGGAAATAGATAATATTCAATATAAACGCTGGAAATAGATAATATTCAATATAAATCTATGAAAATAGATAATATTTAATATAAAACTCTGGAAATAGATAATATTCATTATAAAACTCTGGAAATAGATAATATTCACTATAAAATGCTGCAAATAGATAATATTCAATAGAAATCTCTGAAAATATATAATATTCAATATAAATCTATGAAAATAGATAATATTCAATATAAATCTCTGAAAATAGATAATATTCATCATAAAACTCTGGAAATAGATAATATTCAATATAAATCTATGAAAATAGATAATATTCAATATAAATCTCTGAAAATAGATAATATTCAATATGTATCCCTAGAAATAGATAATATTTAATTTAAAACTCTGGAAATAGATAATATTCAATCTAAAACTCTGGAAATAGTTAATATTCAATCTAAAACTCTGGAAATACATAATATTCAATATTAAACTCTGGAAATAGATAACATTCATTATAAATCCCTAGAAATAGATAATATTCAATCTAAAACTCTGGAAATAGATAATATTCAATATTAAACTCTGGAAATAGATAATATTCAATATAAACGCTGGAAATAGATAATATTCAATATAAATCTATGAAAATAGATAATATTTAATATAAAACTCTGGAAATAGATAATATTCATTATAAAACTCTGGAAATAGATAATATTCACTATAAAATGCTGCAAATAGATAATATTCAATAGAAATCTCTGAAAATATATAATATTCAATATAAATCTATGAAAATAGATAATATTCAATATAAATCTCTGAAAATAGATAATATTCATCATAAAACTCTGGAAATAGATAATATTCAATATAAATCTATGAAAATAGATAATATTCAATATAAATCTCTGAAAATAGATAATATTCAATATAAATCTATGAAAATAGATAATATTCAATATAAATCTCTGACAATAGATAATATCAATACAAAACTCTAGAAATAGAAAATATTCATTTTAAATCCCTAGAAATAGGTAATATTCAATATAAAACTCTGGAAATAGATAATATTCAATATGTATCCCTAGAAATAGATAATATTTAATTTAAAACTCTGGAAATAGATAATATTCAATCTAAAACTCTGGAAATAGTTAATATTCAATCTAAAACTCTGGAAATACATAATATTCAATATTAAACTCTGGAAATAGATAACATTCATTATAAATCCCTAGAAATAGATAATATTCAATCTAAAACTCTGGAAATAGATAATATTCAATATTAAACTCTGGAAATAGATAACATTCATTATAAATCCCTAGAAATAGATAATATTCAATCTAAAACTCTGGAAATAGATAATATTCAATATTAAACTCTGGAAATAGATAACATTCATTATAAATCCCTAGAAATAGATAATATTCAATCTAAAACTCTGGAAATAGATAATATTCAATATTAAACTCTGGAAATAGATAATATTCAATATAAACGCTGGAAATAGATAATATTCAATATAAATCTATGAAAATAGATAATATTTAATATAAAACTCTGGAAATAGATAATATTCATTATAAAACTCTGGAAATAGATAATATTCACTATAAAATGCTGCAAATAGATAATATTCAATAGAAATCTCTGAAAATATATAATATTCAATATAAATCTATGAAAATAGATAATATTCAATATAAATCTCTGAAAATAGATAATATTCATCATAAAACTCTGGAAATAGATAATATTCAATATAAATCTATGAAAATAGATAATATTCAATATAAATCTCTGAAAATAGATAATATTCAATATAAATCTATGAAAATAGATAATATTCAATATAAATCTCTGACAATAGATAATATCAATACAAAACTCTAGAAATAGAAAATATTCATTTTAAATTCCTAGAAATAGGTAATATTCAATATAAAACTCTGGAAATAGATAATATTCAATATGTATCCCTAGAAATAGATAATATTTAATTTAAAACTCTGGAAATAGATAATATTCAATCTAAAACTCTGGAAATAGTTAATATTCAATCTAAAACTCTGGAAATACATAATATTCAATATTAAACTCTGGAAATAGATAACATTCATTATAAATCCCTAGAAATAGATAATATTCAATCTAAAACTCTGGAAATAGATAATATTCAATATTAAACTCTGGAAATAGATAATATTCAATATAAAACTCTGGAAATAGATAACATTCATTATAAATCCCTAGAAATAGATAATATTCAATCTAAAACTCTGGAAATAGATAATATTCAATATTAAACGCTGGAAATAGATAATATTCATTATAAATCCCTTGAAATAGAAAATATTCAATACAAAACTCTAGAAATAGATAATGTTCAATATAAATCTCTACAAATAGAAAATATTGAATATGAAATTCTGGAAATAAATAATATTCAATATAAAACTCTGGAAAAGATAATATTCAATATAAAACGCTGGAAAAGATAATATTCAATAAAATCTCTGGAAATAGATAATATTCAATATAAAACTCTGGAAATAGATAATATTCAATATGTATCCCTAGAAATAGATAATATTTAATTTAAAACTCTGGAAATAGATAATATTCAATCTAAAACTCTGGAAATAGTTAATATTCAATCTAAAACTCTGGAAATACATAATATTCAATATTAAACTCTGGAAATAGATAACATTCATTATAAATCCCTAGAAATAGATAATATTCAATCTAAAACTCTGGAAATAGATAATATTCAATATTAAACTCTGGAAATAGATAACATTCATTATAAATCCCTAGAAATAGATAATATTCAATCTAAAACTCTGGAAATAGATAATATTCAATATTAAACTCTGGAAATAGATAACATTCATTATAAATCCTTAGAAATAGATAATATTCAATCTAAAACTCTGGAAATAGATAATATTCAATATTAAACTCTGGAAATAGATAATATTCAATATAAACGCTGGAAAAGATAACATTCATTATAAATCCCTAGAAATAGATAATATTCAATCTAAAACTCTGGAAATAGATAATATTCAATATTAAACTCTGGAAATAGATAATATTCAATATAAACGCTGGAAATAGATAATATTCACTATAAAATGCTGCAAATAGATAATATTCAATAGAAATCTCTGAAAATATATAATATTCAATATAAATCTATGAAAATAGATAATATTCAATATAAATCTCTGAAAATAGATAATATTCATCATAAAACTCTGGAAATAGATAATATTCAATATAAATCTATGAAAATAGATAATATTCAATATAAATCTCTGAAAATAGATAATATTCAATATAAATCTATGAAAATAGATAATATTCAATATAAATCTCTGAAAATAGATAATATCAATACAAAACTCTAGAAATAGAAAATATTCATTTTAAATCCCTAGAAATAGGTAATATTCAATATAAAACTCTGGAAATAGATAATATTCAATATGTATCCCCTAGAAATAGATAATATTTAATTTAAAACTCTGGAAATAGATAATATTCAATCTAAAACTCTGGAAATAGTTAATATTCAATCTAAAACTCTGGAAATACATAATATTCAATATTAAACTCTGGAAATAGATAAGATTCATTATAAATCCCTAGAAATAGATAATATTCAATCTAAAACTCTGGAAATAGATAATATTCAATATTAAACTCTGGAAATAGATAACATTCATTATAAATCCCTAGAAATAGATAATATTCAATCTAAAACTCTGGAAATAGATAATATTCAATATTAAACTCTGGAAATAGATAACATTCATTATAAATCCCTAGAAATAGATAATATTCAATCTAAAACTCTGGAAATAGATAATATTCAATATTAAACTCTGGAAATAGATAATATTCAATATAAACGCTGGAAATAGATAATATTCAATATAAATCTATGAAAATAGATAATATTTAATATAAAACTTGGAAATAGATAATATTCATTATAAAACTCTGGAAATAGATAATATTCACTATAAAATGCTGCAAATAGACAATATTCAATAGAAATCTCTGAAAATATATAATATTCAATATAAATCTATGAAAATAGATAATATTCAATATAAATCTCTGAAAATAGATAATATTCATCATAAAACTCTGGAAATAGATAATATTCACTATAAAATGCTGCAAATAGACAATATTCAATAGAAATCTCTGAAAATATATAATATTCAATATAAATCTATGAAAATAGTTAATATTCAATAGAAATCTCTGAAAATATATAATATTCAATGTAAATCTATGAAAATAGATAATATTCAATATAAATCTCTGAAAATAGATAATATTCATCATAAAACTCTGGAAATAGATAATATTCAATATAAATCTATGAAAATAGATAATATTCAATATAAATCTCTGAAAATAGATAATATTCAATATAAATCTATGAAAATAGATAATATTCAATATAAATCTCTGAAAATAGATAATATCAATACAAAACTCTAGAAATAGAAAATATTCATTTTAAATCCCTAGAAATAGGTAATATTCAATATAAAACTCTGGAAATAGATAATATTCAATATGTATCCCTAGAAATAGATAATATTTAATTTAAAACTCTGGAAATAGATAATATTCAATCTAAAACTCTGGAAATAGTTAATATTCAATCTAAAACTCTGGAAATACATAATATTCAATATTAAACTCTGGAAATAGATAACATTCATTATAAATCCCTAGAAATAGATAATATTCAATCTAAAACTCTGGAAATAGATAATATTCAATATTAAACTCTGGAAATAGATAACATTCAATATGTATCCCTAGAAATAGATAATATTTAATTTAAAACTCTGGAAATAGATAATATTCAATCTAAAACTCTGGAAATAGTTAATATTCAATCTAAAACTCTGGAAATACATAATATTCAATATTAAACTCTGGAAATATATAACATTCATTATAAATCCCTAGAAATAGATAATATTCAATCTAAAACTCTGGAAATAGATAATATTCAATATTAAACTCTGGAAATAGATAATATTCAATATTAAACTCTGGAAATAGATAACATTCATTATAAATCCCTAGAAATAGATAATATTTAATCTAAAACTCTGGAAATAGATAATATTCAATATTAAACGCTGGAAATAGATAACATTCATTATAAATCCCTAGAAATAGATAATATTCACTATAAATCCCTAGAAATAGAAAATATTCAATACAAAACTCTAGAAATAGATAATGTTCAATATAAATCTCTACAAATAGAAAATATTGAATATGAAATTCTGGAAATAAATAATATTCAATATAAAACTCTGGAAAAGATAATATTCAATATAAAACGCTGGAAAAGATAATATTCAATAAAATCTCTGGAAATAGATAATATTCAATATAAAACTCTGGAAATAAATAATATTCAATATAAAACTCTGGAAAAGATAATATTCAATATAAATCTCTGGAAATAGAACATATTCATTGTAAAACTCTAGAAATAGATAATATTCAACTATAATTTCCTATGATTTGGGAAAGGTAACAATGTCTCAATGGTTTAAACAAACTACTATAGGTAAACAAAGAAAACACAAACAAACCTGGGATCATCATAAAACATTCTCTGTGTACCTTGACCATGATGTACATCCCAATCAACTATTAATATTCTGAAGAAATAAATAGAGTCGAAACATGATTAGTTAAACCTTTTAGTTAAAAGTATGTTTACCAACAATAAGGGTTATTGTTATTCATGTGAAGTCAATTTCCGTTCTTTCATACATATCAGTAGATGGAGTAATCTTTGTGTTTTAGATTCAATTAATTAAGTCCAAAGCACAGGAGAAAAAAAGGTCTCTAAATTTTTCATGTGTATGCGAGACCCTGATAGCATCTTTTCTTATCATTTAAATTTTCAGTCAGATGTCTGAGTTTCTTGCAATTCCCCTGAAACCATGCTTTTTATAATATGATCTTCATAAATCAGGTGTTCTTGACTTGTTCCAAGTGTTTTGTTCCGAACAACCTTAGAGTAATTCTGAACTTGTTCTGGACAGGAAGTGGAAAGTTCTGTACAGAACTTAAATCTGAGTAGTTCTAGACAGGTTCTGGACAGGGAATGACATTTGCTGCCATCTTGATTTCGTAACTGTTCCAGCTGCACCACCTCGCTAGTTGGGACAGAAAATCTTTGTCTGGAACAGTGTTCCAACAGTTCTGGCTGTTCTGGACTATGATTCGTGCAGACCTATAATCTAAGAAGTTGCTATTCATATTTGAGGTTGTGACATGTGACAAAATGTCATATTTTGTTTCAGAATCATGGTGGTTCAGGTATGGTGCAAAAGAAGTTTGAATGCTACAAAAAGAAACAACATTTCTTCCTCATCAACATAAGAAAAGCCAATACCTCTTTAATTGGAATTCTTCTAAAGCATATTTAGTTGCTATAGCAACATTATTAAACATACAATATCCACAGAATTCATCTACCATAGCATGATGTCCTGGTGGTCTGCAAAATATACATAATATACATCAACTTTCCGAAAATTCAGAATTTATCTTTTTGCAAAAACTATTTCTTAAAACACTTATAGATATCCAAGCTAATCATGAAATGAAGTTATATGTGCTACTTTCTGCTTCTGATTAGGCTAATTACAAAAGACAAAGCAATGCAATGAGGTAAACTTTGGCACGACTTCAGTATTAACCTACTCTATTTCAAATTTTCTTTTAAAGGATCTTTAATATGCACAGTCTGTAGCACACAGGGCCTTAGTTGATTGTTCCATCCAAAAATCTAGAAACTTTTTCCATGTCAGTCCCTCTGACCTCCATCACTCAAAAAGGTAAATCAAGATTTCCTATGGTTAACTCAACAACTTTCTCACTTACCTGACCATAACAAAACAGTTTCTGATTTTCTCTTTAACAATCTGTTCCACACCTTCAATAGTACAACCACAAGCTGCTAGAGCACACTCATAAGTTTTCTGAAATTCATGATTTTTATAACAGAAAAATTCACCTTTTATATAAGGTGCTGTTGGTTCGAATCCTCCTTAACCGAAGAAAAATTCTAATGCAACTGCTAGTGCTTCAGAGAATCAGAGAAAGATTTCAACATTATATTCATTAACTATCGTTTCCAATCGTTTTCTTCCAACCATTATTTAGTTGTAACAAAATTTAAAATATGATTTATGTAATTTCAATTTCGATTTTTGACAGATAGTACTTAAAACGTTATATTTTTAAACAGATTGTTCAGAGGTTTTTTAAAATTTGTACCGGTATGTATATCGGGGAAACTGATAGCATTAATTTGCGTCATTCCAATTTCCATTCCTATGTCTGTGGTTCTTGCAATTTTACTAAAACTAACGCATTTTATGACGTCACTAATATTGATCTGCATAGATATCAAATTGAAGCTTCCGGTAGATCACTATTAGTGACGTCATAAAATGCATTAGTTTTAGTTACATACGTCGGAATGGAAATTGGAATGATGCAAATTGATGCTATCAGTGTCTCAGATACAAATACAAAGTTTAGAAAACCTCTTTACAATCCCCTTAAGATAAAAGTTTTATATTTGAAGAAAAGAATAAATTGTGCAGCAGTTATAAGAGTTAATTAAGAAATCATAAAACAGTAACAGTACCTGATTAACATAAACAGAATCATAGGAAGATGAGAATTGTTTCTGTTCATCTAAACTATATGACGTGGTAGTTTGAGCTGTTTGTAGTAAATCTTGTGTATGTTGTAGTAATATCTGATCTTCTGTTGCATAGCGTGTCTGAAATATGCTCAATATTATCATATCAGCCCTATTTATCTCAGTTTACTTGGGAACTAAGAAATTTGCCAAAGTAACAACCAGTAGATTCAAAATCAAAAGGCCCTACTTGTTTACACCCAATCTGAAAGTGGATTCCGAATCTGTCTAAGGTTACAACAGTGTGCCTCGTAGGCCGGATTCGACAGATCCAATAATATGGCGTCATTCAGTGCAAACACTAGTCAAATACAATTGTTTTTTCATAATTAATCTGGTTTCGGATTTTTGAAAATTCCCATTCATTTACAACACAAATCTGATGTTTTCGGAGTTTTTGAAATCTAGCAGGGCCTTAATCCTTGTAAAATATTATGGATGGGCAAACCAGTCATAATGAAAAATCAATGCACTTTTTCTTTTGGAAGTAACACAATACGAGGTATAGTGTTAGAAATTTAAGCAATGCATGTGAAAAATTTGTTTCGTAAACAGGTATCTTTACTTGAAACATTTGTCATTGAATATTTTATTGAATTTAATAATGACTGTTTTGCCCTTCCATAAGATATTGTCAATTTGATAAAAATGTAGATTTGGTCGTTTGTTTCATGTCTTTACTGTGGGAAACTTTTCATTACTTACAGGTATATTTACACATCTATCTATTAAACCTAGTTCTTTACACCGATCATAAGGTAGTCTTATATAACTTACAGGTATATTAACACATCTATCTATTAAACCTAGTTCTTTACAGTGTTCATAAGGTAGTATAATACAACTTACATGTATATTAATACATCTATCTATTAAACCTAGTTCTTTACACCGATCATAAGGTAGTCTTATATAACTTACAGGTATATTAACACATATCTATTAAACCTAGTTCTTTACACCGTTCATAAGGTAGTCTAATATAACTTACAGGTATATTAACACATCTATCTATTAAACCTAGTTCTTTACACCGATCATAAGGTAGTCTTATATAACTTACAGGTATATTAACACATCTATCTATTAAACCTAGTTCTTTACACCGATCATAAGGTAGTCTTATATAACTTACAGGTATATTAACACATATCTATTAAACCTAGTTCTTTACACCGATCATAAGGTAGTCTTATATAACTTACAGGTATATTAATACATCTATCTATTAAACCTAGTTCTTTACACCGTTCATAAGGTAGTCTAATACAACTTACATGTATATTAACACATCTATCTATTAAACCTAGTTCTTTACAGTGTTCATAAGGTAGTCTAATACAACTTACAGGTATATTAACACATCTATCTATTAAACCTAGTTCTTTACAGTGTTCATAAGGTAGTCTAATACAACTTACAGGTATATTAACACATCTATCTATTAAACCTAGTTCTTTACACCGATCATAAGGTAGTCTTATATAACTTAC
This sequence comes from Lottia scabra, assembly GCA_029955415.1. Taxonomy (NCBI): domain Eukaryota; kingdom Metazoa; phylum Mollusca; class Gastropoda; family Lottiidae; genus Lottia; species Lottia scabra. The sequence continues at coordinate 949,519 of JARJEI010000013.1, read as the reverse complement.
AGGTATATTAACACATCTATCTATTAAACCTAGTTCTTTACAGTGTTCATAAGGTAGTCTAATACAACTTACAGGTATATTAACACATCTATCTATTAAACCTAGTTCTTTACACCGATCATAAGGTAGTCTTATATAACTTACAGGTATATTAACACATCTATCTATTAAACCTAGTTCTTTACACCGATCATAAGGTAGTCTTATATAACTTACAGGTATATTAACACATCTATCTATTAAACCTAGTTCTTTACACCGATCATAAGGTAGTCTGATTCTATCTGGACACTCTGGGAAATTCTCATCAAATTCACAATGATGTTGTAACATTAACTCATTATATAATAATCCAGTTCTATAATACAACAACAATAATATATGGAATCAACATCTACCATGTCAGATTAAAAATCCTGAAAAATTCTGATTTACCAGATGAAAGAATAATTCAAATGTGATTAAAAACAAATTTTGAGAGTCAACATCATTGATTTTAAGAAAGAATGGCATTTCAGAGTTTTTCTTAAAATGAGAATGATTTGAATGCACAGAGCCTGATTACCCAGAAGACAATGATCCAACTTGCTTCCGAATTAGCTATTCAACTTGCTACAACTTTGTGTCATTGACAATTGTATACAATTTATTACAATGAGAATTCTTCTGCTCCTGAATTGGCAGATTATTTTGTGAAGATGAGACTAGAGCTGTTTATTTACTGAATTGAAATATGAATTGTTATCATTATCAAAACTTTTGGTCATTCCAGACCACAAAAATCAGAAATATTAATCAACTTACCCAGTTACTGTCTTTATTTTCATTGGTTCATCTTCCTGAAAATTATCATAAATTTGACGTAAATATTATTGACTGTAAAACAACACATCCCACAAACAGAATCAATAAAAGCTAATTTACAGAAATTTCAAAAACTTTTCAAAATCATACACAGTCACAGTAAAATTACTTACATCCGCAGATGTCTGATTGAAAATTGGAATGGCAAAAATTGATGCTTTGAGTGTCCCTTATACATAAATAAATGTTTTAGAAAAAACCTCTTTAAAATTCCTATCGGTGTAGGTCCTACTTACAATTTTAGCCAGACCCATGAGTGCTTCCAATTCTTCATCACTGTCTGTCACATTTTCTTCGACTGGTTGTTGGTCTTCAACATCTTCCTGTTGATTACAATATATATTAGTTATTTACAAAAATAATAACAGAACAAGTTTAAACTGATATTGCTGTTACAGGGAATGTTCAGTATTTTCAAGGGTTGATTCTGGCCTTGAATATAATATGTAATAAGAGCCTTCAAAATAGGCAAATCATGAAATCACTTCAAACATACGGTACCTCACACTGAACATTTTTCATTCAATCTTTATACATGTGTTTTCCCTGTAAAATTTGAGTAAACACATGCAAATGAATTTAAACTCTGGGATAAAAAAAATCACATTTCTGAGACTAAGGTAGGCCTATGAGATTCCACAAACAAATAACAAACATTCCCCTTTCAAAAATTCTATTCACAACAAGATTAAACATAACATTCCATTATGAAAAATATATAAAACAATGAATGATATTAAATGGCATATACAATTTAGGCCCTACATACCCTTGGTGAATTTGAATCAGGAACTTGACCCGATGCCATTATTGGTATCTTCTATATTGTTTTTCTGACAAAATGTTACTGAAAAATTAAAGAAAGAATAAATTGATATTATATCTAAACCAAAGTGCTGGTGGCAACGCACTACCCTAGTTGGGGATCCGTCCTATACAAACCAATAACAGAACTCCTGGAATGAGGATTCCCGGTGTTTGAACGCCTCTCAGGTCTTAACGAATTGGCCCACCTTTATAAATTTACGTTTTTCGGAAATTTCGAAGAATTTTCTCATCGATGGAATGTAAAAACTTAAACAAAAATCTCCCAAAAGTACCGTCTTACACTAAAACAAAATTTGAAGCAGTCACAGACGACGGAAGTAGAGATAATTAAAATGGCAGCCACCACTGATAAAATTTTCGCTAAGAAACTTTCGATTAAAAAAAAAGTTTTTTTTGAGCTAGGCGATCATTTAATTTACATTTTTATTTAATATTTTATGAAAATGTATCGAGATGTGCCGATTTCCAAGGACACAGGGGCTTATGAAAGGATTTGAATTTCCGCAATGAAATGATATAGCATGGCAGCCTGACGTTGATCCAATCAACGGCAGGTTTTATCTGACTACGTACAACCCTTGAATAAAATTTGCAAATCTGATTTAAGTAAAGTTATTTTCCTTCATTTGATTTCTCTCAAGTCTTTAATATAATACTAATAGATCTACTCTACAGCCTCTATATACTATATATATAGGCATACATAATACCAACATTAACCCACAATAGGGTAGGTGTAGGTCAGTGTAGAGCAGATTACCCCGAAAAATAGATATGCATAACATGCGGTAAGTGATAAATAAACACTGTCATTAAACATCCAAACGATTGATTCCATGTTTAAAAGTATGATGTGGGTTTTACCATAACTTATTAGCCATAGATAGGCCTAATAACAAACAATATCAAAAATGCCCCCCCCCCCCCCTTTTTTTTTTGCCTTCTAATTTTCAAAATAGGGAAGTCAGAAATCAATAAGTCGTCAAGTATCAAAATATGAACCAATTCCAAGATTGGTTCATTAAACACATATTGGAATATAGAAGATTCGTTAGGTTTACAATCTAGATTAATTCTAATTAAAATTTTGTAAAAAAAAAATTACTTTGGTGTCAAAACATCGAGAGCCCTGATAATCGAGACCAATAACAATATTTCAGAGTTATCTTCTCTTGCTTCTGAGCTGAACAAGAGAAAACGAATAAAAACTTTATTACCTACTTCTATTGATCTTTGAACATTAAAAATGGATACAACTGCTGTTAAAGTGCACTTTAGAGTCATAAGGTTCATACAAGAGGCAGGTTGGTACGAAAGGTTCAATGCAAACTGAAAATTTTTGAATCTGAATTAGGGCAAAAATGAGTAAAAAGTAAACAGTGTTAGAGTAATCTCCCTTCCACCTTTCGCTGCATGTTGTGATATTACTACAGACTACAATGGTTTCTTTCTGTATTCGCCATGTTTTTTTCACTCCAAATAATAATAATAATATTGACAAACTTAGTGCTTTATATAAACAGTGCTGAAAAATGATAAATAGTTAATGAAGTATTCTTCGGTGGCTCAGTGAGTTGGATCGCTTGCTCACTAATACATGAATGTCATAAACAATCCCAAATCCATTAATACATTGTTCAGACAGATCTGACACGAAAAAAAATGTCCAGTCAATTTGATTCATTCAAGCTGAGACACTGTGTGTACAGGTTGTGCATGTTGAACATCCCTGAACAATCAAGAAAGAGAGGCTTATGCTATGTGATGTCCAAGCAAAATTTCTCTCATTGCACACTGCATTACATTCACTTCCTAATCCCAACCAGGTGCAGAGGAGCAGGATATGAAACTCTATTCATTGCATTTGATTTATTCAGGCCATAGAAATATTTAAAAACAAATTATATTTTTTTAAAGGTTTAAAATTACGCCTGACAAGCTTACCAATAGCTACAGCTTCAGTTATTTATCACAAATTCTTCAGAGAAAATAAAATTACTGACTTTGATCCTTATGTAAGTTAAGAATTAAATTTTTTAGTTACTGGTAACCATTTATTACTCAATTCTCATTTTCTAAAGAATCAACAGTCTTTGTGTGACTCATGAAGATATTGCTTCTATTTCTTATGTTTGGTTCGAAATAATATCTTCGGATTTTTAGACATGGTTTCCCCCTAGCAGTGATGCAGGTCAGAGGGACGGATAGAGGAAAAGAATCTAATGGTTCGAATTTGACTGTAAACCAAGTTCATGTGTAGTACAGGTTAAAAATTCCTAGACAGTTGGAAACCAAATATAATAGAAGACTCACGCTCCTGTCCTTGTAAAATTTCCATCTTTGTGCATTGCATTGTCATAAAACTCCATTTCATTTCATTTGAGGAACTTAAGACATCTAACTGAAAGATGGAATCATGCATTACATGATCTCTTTACATTCCCAATAATAATCATTATTGTGTATTATAGTTAATTGGTACAACAGCTTTATATATGGCTGGTAAAATTGAAGAAGAAGTTGTTAAACTCAGGGATGTTGTAAATATTTGTCACAGGTAAAATTACTTCTTAACTTTGAATTGAGATTTTTTTTATTCTAACATGCCCACTTGTTGTTCCATTGACATTTCTTCGGCATAGGTAAACTAAACAAATCTTTTTTATTGAAAGGTTTAATAATAATAATAAGTATATTTATATGTATAAGAATGTTCAAAGTGCAGGTTTTCTAGGTTTAATTAAGAAATGATTATATTCAGAGGTAGCCTACATGTATCATTGACAGGTTGAGTAAAAAAAAAAATGAAAATCACATCCAAAACAGCGTAATAGTTGTATAATAATGAAGCCTTCCAAAGAGAAGTACCATCAGGTGTTTCGAAAAGAGATAGCATTGTCTTCACACATGACACCTATGCCTTCTATATTGGTCTATGTGTCAATAATTTCAAAGTTAAAACTCTATCTCTGGCCAAAAAATCTCCCTATATTAAACAAGCTCTGGTATAATGGATGATGTAACATACTACCTAAAAGCTGATGAATGGAGTATGTTGCCTCACATGGTTGATCATTGTTTTTTAAATCATGTATTGTTACTATCAAGAGCAAACTTATACATCATAACTTTTTGTCAATTCTATATTAGTTTTATTTTCATTGTGTTTTAGAACTCTACATAAAAACAAACCTCCACTAGATATTGGTGAAGTATTTTGGTCATTACGAGAATCAGTCGCAAGCTGTGAATTGCTTATGTTGAGATCTTTAAGATTTAAAGTTGTATTCTCTCAACCACACAAGGTTTGTATAACTTAATGCACTTTTCCTGCAGTATTTGTACTTCTGAAAGACAATTAAAAGGATTGTAAAGAGGTTTTCTAAACTTTGTATGTGTATCGGGGACACTGATAGCATCAATTTGCACCATTCCAATTTCCATTCCGACGTCTGTGGTTCTTGCAATTCCACTAAAACTAACGCGTTTTATGACGTCACTAATAGTGATCTACTGGAAGCTACCATTGATATCTATTCAGATCACTATTAGTAATGTCATAAAACGCGTTAGTTTTAGTGGAATTGCAAGAACCACAGACGTCGGAATGGAAATTGGAATGGTGCAAATTTATGCTATCAGTGTCCCCGATACACATACAAAATTTAGAAAACCACTTTACAATCCCTTTAAGATATATATTCTCCTTTATTATGAAAAACATATATATATAAACTTTTGGCATCTGACCAAACATTCAAGATGGGATAAGAACTTTATGGTAGCCATTATTTAAATTTTGACCATTTGACATAAGTATATTCTGTAAAGTTAAAAATTACACATATTTAGAACAATTGTGCTCGTTGTTTCTTTCAGTTTGTGCTCCACTATTTAAAATTTCTAAAAGATTGGTTTGATCCTAATGACTGGGAAACAATTCCTATCTCCAAAACAAGTTGGGCTTTTTTACGTGACAGTTACCATGGCGACATGTGCTTGAATTATAAAGCACAGCATATAGCAATCGGTGTGATATATTTTGCATTACTGTCACATGGTGTAGAGGTTCCTTATCACAATGAGGCAGACATGAAATGGTGGCAGGCAAGTACTTTATGATTTTATGTGATTTATTAACTGATAGAGGTACTCGGAGGTGTTTGTAAGATTCCGTTTTGGTCCGTCCATAATTGCCCATAAACACTCTACAAGGCACTCACTTATAGCATTGATTTGCACCATTCTAATTTTCTATCAGATGACTCTGGTTTCATTAAAAAATTTCCCCAACAAAATTCCCTTACTAATTTTTTAACAAAATTTCCAACACTAATTACCCTTATTTTTTTCATTTTGCAATTTTCTGGCCATTCTTTCCTAATTGATATATCTTACAATATTGTTGGTGTGTATATTACAGGTATTTTGTGATGATTTAACTCTAGATACCATACAGAATATAATCTCAGATTTAATGACTTTATATGACATGGAAATACTGGTTCAATCATAGTACAATATAACTTAACAGTGATATTCCATCAGAATAGAGGCAGTCAAGAGAAGAAACTGTCTGTATATGGATTTGTACATATATTGTGATAACTGCTAACTTGTGGGGAAGTATTTGACAAAAATATATATTTGATCCTATCAACCAAATGGTCTCCGTGAAAGTTACAATAGCGGTTTACGGAAACTGCAGAAGATCGCTGATAGGTGTTGTTATGTGGAAAGGATTGTGCCGAACATTAGTTATGTTCAAGATGGGTGAATTGGCAAATATTGAACAGTTTGGTTTGATAGTAATATCAGCTATTAAGAAGTATCCTTATTCTTAGAATTGACATGAACATAAAAGAGACACTGTTCACATTGAAATGAATGACAAAAGAAGCTGCATGAATAACTCTATGTTTATTTTAGAAGATTCATAATATTATGTAAAGTTCTAGAAGATTTTATGATTACATCTTTGTTTTGTGCAAGAAATTACAGGCCCATGACTCATCAGGGGTAGACTTGCCCGAATTTTAATGATGCTTGCCCAGCTCACTGTGCCGATTTTTTGGAACTTGCTGCCCAAAAACTACACTGCTGTCCACCTGTTTCCTACGGCTATGCTTTTAAGGGGCACGTTCACTATTCATTTTACCAATTATAGGCTACTTTAATCTGAGAAATAGATTTCTTTTTAGTTAATCTAAAGCAGACTTCTCAATTGACGGCACATTGCACCCACAAAGGTAATTCGGGATGTTTGTGTAAAAAAAAAATAGTAGTGCAAAAGATATAATAATAATAAAACCTAGCACTGTACAACTTGGCCTTCCCTTACTGACATTCAGAATCACCATGATGTTAGTTGTTACAGTAATTAACCAAAATGGTCTATCACTAAAGAGGTGAGGTTTTGTAATTTAGGCGGGGGCGTGGCGGGCGTGCGCCCCCCCCCCCCCCTCTTAAAATTTGCAAAGCATTGGTTGTCCGCACCATTTTACCACAAATGTTTCTCGCCACACTTCAATTGAAGAATATTTCAAAAACTTTGATTATTTTAACCTCAAATCATTTTTCGACTCGCTCCGCTCTGCGAAAATTTTATTCTGCGCCCCACTAACGTCAAATCCTGTATCCGCCCCTGACAATAGCTTGTTTGAATAACTTACCCGCTCCTCTACCATTCTACTAAATTAATTGTTACGCTTCATGCTTACTATTTTGACCAAAGTAGCACTTCACGAAATTATCTTGAGAAGGCCCAATCTAAAGCTAACCAGCAGGTTATTTGAGGTTATATTGTTGGCAGGTCTGAAACTTTTTTTATTTATTTTCTGATCCAAAATTTTAAGCGAAACTCATAAATATTTTTCATATCTATCACGACTTTTTATACGCCCTCATCTCTCTATGAGAACGTATATTGTCGGCACCCCTAGCCGTCCGTCCGTCAACATTTGCTCGTAAACGCTCTAAAAACTAGAGTTTTTGATGGAATCAAATGAAATTTGATATGTGTATACATATTCATAAAACAAAAATCAAGTTCGAATTTGAACTATTTTTGATCATTAGAAGAAGAGTTATTGCCCTTGCCCCAAATCTTGAATATGCTATTACTCTCTAGTTTTCAGCCAATTTTGATGAAACTTAAAATGGTGTTCTAAATCGAGAAAGGTTTGAGAAAGTTTAGTTTACTCCTGATTAAATTTAAAGCTTTTTGTTGGGCGTAGACTGCTGTGGTCCACTATCTTTAGCTATTGTTGGTAATTATTTACAACAGCTTTATATTGTGAACTCTTCATAACTTTGGCAAACGGAAGAAATCCCAATGTTTTTACTGAATTTTAATTAAATCAGACCAGTCGAAAAATGAGTTGTGCAGATTTGGTGGTGTGAGAATATATTATCTCTGTAACAACAAATAGAAGATGGCTATAGACAGATAGTTTTATTCAGAATAAATTCTACACTAATTATTCAATTCCAATAATTAGATAAATATTTGCCTTATTCAATGATGCCAATGTGTTTTCTTTAATCATAAAAAGGGTAACTATTATGAAAAGTTATTTTAAAGGGATCATAACTGATAGAAATGAAAAAAAAAATGTCCAAATAGGGTCCAAATAGTCATGTGATATTGCTTTTATGCAAATCGGAAACAGAATCGAAGGAACCTTAGTCGGAGAGGATTTCGACGACACCATAAACACAGCCGATTACACGGAGGTGGTGGTGGTGGTGGTGGTGTAGGAGATTGTGTACTTGGAGTGGGTGGAGCAGTTGGTGGATCAGTGGGAGGATCAGTAGGAGGATCAGTTGGTGGATCAGTTGGTGGATCAGTTGGGGGATCAGTAGGAGGATCAGTTGGAGGATCAGTTGGTGGGTCAGTAGGAGGATCAGTTGGAGGATCAGTAGGAGGAGCAGTTGGTGGATCAGTTGGAGGATCAGTAGGAGGATCAGTTGGAGGATCAGTGGGTGGATCAGTTGGAGGATCAGTTGGTGGGTCAGTAGGAGGATCAGTTGGAGGATCAGTTGGTGGGTCAGTAGGATGGTCAGTTGGTGGGTCAGTAGGAGGATCAGTTGGAGGATCAGTTGGTGGGTCAGTAGGAGGGTCAGTTGGTGGATCAGTAGGAGGATCAGTTGGTGGATCAGTAGGAGGAGCAGTTGGTGGATCAGTAGGAGGATCAGTTGGAGGATCAGTGGGTGGATCAGTTGGAGGATCAGTTGGTGGGTCAGTAGGAGGATCAGTTGGAGGATCAGTTGGTGGGTCAGTAGGAGGGTCAGTTGGTGGATCAGTAGGAGGATCAGTTGGTGGATCAGTTGGTGGGTCAGTAGGAGGATCAGTTGGAGGATCAGTAGGAGGAGCAGTTGGTGGATCAGTTGGAGGATCAGTGGGTGGTTCAGAAGAACAAGTGGCACAGCATCTAACTTGTTGAGATACATTATAAGATCCACATGAGGCAAAAGAACATGATGTCACTGGGTTGTCTCCTTGAGGACAATCGGCTGAAAGTAACAAAAAACCTTGATCATTGTTTTATTTATTCTATTATCACTGCTTCATCAGTTATACACAAACGCGATTTAGGCCATAATAATGTTCAAAAATGTTCCAGTCATATTCAAGTAACATGATCTCTGTCAAACTACAACCGGCTCTCTGTGATCTTCATAATCATTCCGAAGGTCGCGATGGCTAAAGTACGGTACACACTGACTGACAACATTTTCGACAACTTGTTGCCGAAACACCTGGGCAACAACAATTTAGTCCTGTACATACACGACAACATTTTGGACAACATGGTTTTTCCCAACATGTTGTCCAAAACGTTGTCAGTGTGTACAGTACTTTACATGTTCCTTCAGCAACGTTAGACATTGGCATTATCTACCGTTGCTGGATTGACGGAGTTTTCTCGTTATTAACAACTAATAACCTCGTTTTAAAAACACTACGTCACATTTTATGTATCCAATAAGCGATCTCGTTACATTTTGCGTGTAGGTCAGAATGATTTGCAAAGCAAGTTCGACCAGACGAAAGAATTACTTTCCCATAGCATTTTTCCGTAATCGGGAAACTTCACGCAACCTCAACACTTTAAAAAATTATTTAAGATTGAAGGAAGATTTACTCCGTTGTATCAATTCGGCCTTGACTTTTGAGACTCGATTATCACGAGGTAAATTTGCTACAAGAAATCTGGCGTCTGGTCATTCGAAAGTTTTCCCGCAATAATTTGTTACAAGGAATATAACTGGTCGAACAATAATCGTTCGACCAATCAAAATTAATGACGAGAATGTCTTATGATTATGTTGGTTTAAGAAGAGCACGGAATTTAAACAACAAGTATAACGTCTTACCTGCAGTAGATGCGGCGGCGGCTGAATTTATACAGTCACCCTTTTCACACCACTAAAATTATAAAATAGGCCTACATATCAAAACATTACACAAAAATTTAATCTTCAGTCATCTGTTCTTGCGTGAAATTTTCTTCAGTCTAAAAATGTGATCCTATACAGCTCAAGTGTTCCTGAAGCAGGAGACGAGCCGACCAGTTCAACATAATAAAATAACTATTAATATTTCCCATCTGAAGGGAAGTTGTATTATTTCAATCCTTTTACCGCATAATGCAAAAAAAATCCAATTTTCTTATACTAAATTAAATAATACCTGTTGATCGCCACAAGAAGTGAAATCCAACGCACCAACATATTCACAATTATTGTTGCTTGGATTCAAACAATACAATCTATTACACATTAGAGAAAATCCAACACTTTTTTGTCTGGTCTAAAACAAAAGAAACAATTGGCAAATTATAAGAATGTGGTAGTATAAAATCTTCTGATGCATTTTTTTGTACTTTTTCTTGGATTTAAGGAACACAGTTGCCATCGATATGAAGTACTTGTACTCTATATTAACTTGTGAAAAAAGTCCTCCTATGCTACAAATAATCATACGTTTAGGAGGTGTTATTCCCCTAAGGCACAAATACTCATACGTTTAGAAGGCGAGTATCCTCCAAAGCTACAACTACGAGGTGAGTATCCTCCAAAGCTACAACTATCCTCCTAAGCTATAACTACGATGAGAGTATTCACCTAAGCTACAAATACTTATCCGTTTAGGAGGCGAGTATCGTCCTAAGCTACAAATACTCATCCGTTTAGGAGGCGAGTATCGTCCTAGGCTACAAATACTCATCTGTTTAGGAGGCGAGTATCGTCCTAGGCTACAAATACTCATCCGATTAGGAGGCGAGTATCGTCCTAGGCTACAATTACTCATCCGTTTAGGAGGCGAGTATCGTCCTAGGCTACAAATACTCATCCGTTTAGGAGGCGAGTATTGTCCTAGGCTACAAACACTCATCCGTTTCGGAGGCGAGTATCGTCCAAGGCTACAAATACTCATCCGTTTAGGAGGCGAGTATCGTCCTAGGCTACAAATACTCATCCGTTTAGGAGGCGAGTATCGTCCTAGGCTACAAATACTCATCCGTTTAGGAGGCGAGTATCGTCCTAGGCTACAAATACTCATCCGTTTTGGTGGCTCCGTGATAATTGTTAAACTTTTTGTTAGAACATGGTATTAGGTTGGGAGTTTGGTGGCCATGAATGAGTGAGAAATCTTGGTGTGTGATGTCATACATACTCGGCAGAAATAGGAGCTTGATGAAGAGTAAGCTAAACGACATTGTTCGTCTGCATCAATTAATTGTCCTGCTAATTGTGATGTCAAAGGACTGGAAATACCATCGTTATTTACTGTTAAACATGAATGTCTGAAATATAAGCAACGAGACAAGCACAAATCAAAACTTTTCTTAGGTTTGGAAATTTTTAAACAAGTTTTAACCTTTTAATAATTTTTCGAATTTGAAGAAATAAGGACGAAATGTATGAAATCTGATATTTTTCAATGTATTTATAAATGAATATTTAACAACTAAAACAGATGAAAATCAAATGTAGTTTAAATATCAACAAAATAAAAAGACTTCATCGATTGTACAAGACTTTGGTATATGTTAGTCGACTAATTTGAAGAATAAAGACAAAATTTATGAAATGTTATATTTCTTTTTTTGGTGGGTGGTGGGGTGGGGGGGGGGGGGGGGGGGGAGGGGGTGAACAATTTGATTACTGAATTTGTAAATGTTCCGAATAATATCATTAAAAAACTAATAGAGTTAATCAAGGACATGATAGGTAAAGGTTAGTCGACTAATTTTGTTGATAAGAATGTTGACTTACCGTCTTGGCGTATAATACACTATATAATTAGCTGAGCAAAATGAGAAATACCATGGATTTGTTTTTTTAGAATCAATAGGAATAAAAGCCCTAGCTGCCATGACAAAGTAGTCATTGTCTGAACAATCTCGAAAGGAACCATCATGATAAGCTGTTAAACTGAAATATACACAAAATCATGTTCAAAACATTTCTATATCGATGGTTCGTTGTCAATGTCCATGTTAAGCCTAGTTTCTTAGGCCACTAAAAGATTCCCTTCATCTTTGAATTTTCGAAATTTTGACCAGTGAAACCTATAATTAATTGTATTTGGCCTATTAAATGAATTATCAAAAAAATTAATTAACTATTATAAATTATACCAAGATGTATTATTCCTTTGACCAATAGGCTATACCAATATAATTTATTCCATTCTCAGTTTTGTGAAGAGAGAAAAGTAAACATTACCCGTGGCCTAATTCGTGAGCAGCTATTGAACCGGTTTCACCATTAAATTGATCTTCTACAGCACCGGTTCCTAAACTATTACAAGCGCCACCAATCCACGCTATGCCTAAAATAATGAAGACAGATGAATGAATGAATGAATGAATGAATGAACGAATGAATGAGTGAATGTAGAATTAATCAAAAGAATGAATTAACGTTGAAATAACTATCATAAGTAACGTCAGACACATCCAGGATTGAGATTATCAACTCAAGATTGAATATTATAAATTCCTGATAATAAAATTCGCTGATGCTTAATTCTATAAACAGGGGCGTAGCGTGACCAATTTGACTTTGCGGAGCTTAAATTTGAAGGGGTTTGGGGGGTTTTACCGACTGGTCCAGCCATTACAGTTTTTATCGACCTATTCCTCGTTTCACCGACAAGTTCAGTAAAAATCACCTGTTATGGTTATCAACATTTTTACTCTCTTGGTTTATCAATCGGTTTTACCGACAGATCCAGCTTTTTACCGACCGATACCGCGTTTTACCGACAAGGTCATAACCCTCCCCCCGTTCGCTACGCCCCTGTCTATAAATACTTAATTCTTTATTTTGTAGGCTTAACTGAACATTTGCAAAATAAAAGGTTTATCATTTTAAGGGTCTATTTGAAAAAGGCGTATATTTTAATTAAAGCACATGTCTAATTACAATCTATACATTCCAATATGCCCAGTAACAGCTGTTCCTTTGGTTGATACATCAAAACTACATAATGACGGAATTTTATATTAAAAAGGTGTCTGAATTAAAAAATAAGTCTTACCAAGTACACCAGTAGAGGTTCCAGTTGCCAGTTCATCACTAAAATGACAATAGATAATAGTTTACATCAATTGTTAGAGGAAATGACATGAGATGAAATGGAGTTTTACGTCCTGCTTTGCTGCACCTGTATTGGCTAATGAGGACGGACAAACGCCATTTTCACAGATATTCCAAAAATAATCATAAACGCATGATATTTGTTTTATAAAGTCATTATATTCATGTAAATACAATTTTACTTTTGGTATCTTATTTATATAATCGTACCAAGTTTTATCACAATCAAATGTCTTAATCAATCTCCACTAAAACTTTGGAGAACGGTGGTTCAGTGAAAGTTCAGAGTTCAGTCTCGACACTATTTGGTCGAGATGATACTTACGGATCTTTCAAGGGTCTCAATATCAGTAAAGCTGGTATAATAGAGTCTGACAAGGAACGAACATCTAGTCGCTCAGAAGATCAATAAAATGAGGCCCCGTTTGCTTCAGACTATGCATGTTATATAGATACTAATAAAAATGAGAATATGGATGCCGCTGTCCTGACCATTTGTGTTTTTACTGTTCCTCATTAGTCCTAACAGGTGGAGAAAAATAGGTCTGTTTGGCTAAGTAAAGAGCAATTAACCTTACTGAAAAACTGAAAAATCGCTGATCAGAATAAGACATAATATATTCACGATCTTATCAGTTTGAAAAATAGAATCAAAACTACGAGTAATGCTAGTGTACATAGATGAAAGTAAACCACTTACCCAGTGAACCATAGAGCATGATCATGTCTTGGCAAAGTTCCCCTATTAGCATTTACCCAATCTGTAAAATCATCTAACCCTTCATCAGCTTGAACCAAACCATTGGCTTCGTTGTCAGCGTAGAATGGCAAATCGGAACGTCTCTTTTAAAAAATATAAACCATTAAAAGGATTGTAAAGAGTTTTTCTAAATTGTGTTATGTAACAAGGACACTGATATCATCAATATGCAACATTTCAATTTTTAATCAGGCATCAGACCTGACTTCATATCCGAGAAAATATTCTGTGATACAATCAAATAGCACGGTGTGACTAAAATGCGCAAACAAGCGCAAACAAACCCAAACAAATCGCAATCAAACCCAAACAACGTGTAACGTGCGATTTAATATATTATATTATAGGCCCACTAAAATATCGAAAGTGATTAAATTTTATAGCGGAGTGTTCATTTATAACCACTTTGTTTTCGTAGTATGATTCATTCATATATTTCTTTCCTTAATTTACAAAATTAATAATAGGGACTTACGGTTGGAAAAACGAGTCCAACACCTTCAAGAGCATAAGCAGTGGTTGGGTAAAAAGTAGAAATAGATTCATATCGTGCCGACATCTGAAATTAAAAAAAATGTCTTACGATTCAATACACTGTTTTAATTAATACATTGATAATAATAGATAATACATGCTATTAGCAAAATTAACATAAGACCATCATACATTATTATATACGATAAAGTCAAAAGTAATTTCCAAATGATTATTTATTTTCAAATAACTGGATGCAGTGGTTGTTTCATTCTTTATATCTTAAATTATACTTGATAGGCGGATATGAAAAAGTGTTATTATTCAAAAAGTAAATTATCCGCGAAAAGATTTATAAAAAATAAGCAAAACATGTGTGTACAATTTGGGCTTCCTAAAAAATTAACAGCCTGATACCTTTTAGTTTGAAATAAGGTAAGGGACATATTTTAGATTTTAGTGTAGCCTATGGATTAAATAATTTGAATGTTACATCCTACATATAGGATTATCTAGATTACACACTACAGTATGATTTTCAGATTGTAATTTGTTGATAATTTGCTGTACCAACTCTGAACAAGAACGTCGAACATCTAAACCGGTGTCCATATTATGCAACCACAGGGTTGAAAATGAAATATAAGAGAGTTAGATTTGGAAAGAGTGGGAATTGGGTTTGAATAACACAAAAAAGTGAATTTCATGAAGAGGAGAAAATCTGCACAACGTGTCAAAATGTCTTCGGAATGAATAACCTTTAATCTTCCCCATAAGACGATCTGATAACATGATTGCTGCCCTGAAAGGCCTCGCAATCAATCAAAAGTTTAAAAATGTTAGGGATGATAATACCCACAAACCCTTACCTTATCAAGACCTTAAACGCGAGAATGCTTCCCAGTAAGGCCAGAGATTAAAGAAATTAATCCTAATTTTCACAATTTCTCTTGAAGACTTTTCTCTTTTTTTGCTTCCGGTGACCCGGGGCTTTACACATAAATCTGTAGTCTGTGTTTTTAAATTAAGAGTGAATGGCGGATGAATTTTTTCCCAAGTGGCGAAGTGGAATTAAAACTATAAGAAGTGTATTAGTCTAGATCTACTTAGAGTTCACGTCTGACGATGCAATCAGTTGCCGAGTCTCTGTCTAATACTTACCGTTCGAAGTATCAATTCATAGTAAGTTACCATTTCAGCGTCGCCTAAAGTTTGATCACCACCGTTTCTTGCTGCAAACCTACATGTATAAGAAAATAGTTATCTGTATTGTCGATCTGACATATTTTAGTCATTCGGCGGACTGCGTCTAGTCATTCGGTGGACTGCGTCTAGTTATTCGGTGGACTGCGTCTAGTCGTCCGAATGGGACAACAAACTCAGCCCCCATGTGCTTCATTTGAATATCATAGTAACATTGAACATTTTACAAGTATTTTAAATCTTTTGGTTCTTTACTTATCCTTCTAATATCTATTGCAATATATATTGCGGTATCCAAAATTTGATTTGTATTTAGGACTTTCAAGGAACCAGATTGATAAGTGATAAATAATAATAAAATAAAGTAACAAACCTGTTTCGTACTGGTAAATCTACTACAAATAACATTTCAACAATATATTGTGTTACTTGTCTTTTATTTCGATTTTTACGAGCCTGTCTCCTTAATGAACGAACAATTTTACGAAGTGGTATCTGAGGAAGAAGATCCGCCCCTCCATTTGAACTCTTCATGTCTTTTCCATACTGTCTTGGTCCAGACGCAAATAAATTATGTCTTCCTCTGCCCTGTGGTTTCAACTGAGCAAACTGGTCATTTACTACCACATCTCCAAGCTAAAAAGGAGTTTCTTTGTATCACATTACTGTTTTATTGAACTCAGAAGTTTTTAATGGACTTTCAATTTAAGAGTATCGACCTTCAACGTGTTCACATGCAACTGTGACGTAGAAAAGGAACATAAAACAACGATAAAGGGTATATAAATGTAGGTTTCAAATCGAAACATAAGCTGTCTTTATATTTCACCAATGAAATGAAATGTTAATAATATTCACAATAACTGATCAATTTTTGAGAAACAATTTATTTTCCGATTGGCTCATATTTTAGCAGGATAAATACAATCAACTATTGTTAATACTATTTCTATTCTATTTCATTGATGGAAATTAAAGACAGCTTATGCCCTCGATAAGATGGTTTTTGATGTTTTAGGGGTTTCTAAAATAACAAAATTTGGTATGAGTACAAAACGGATGAAACAAAAACGTACCACATCATAATAACCACCCTTTTCTGAAACCATAATAGGTCTTCCCGTATCATGATCTATATAAATAGCATCTTTCTACAAAAAAGACAAAAATCATTGAGTAAAATATAGATGCTTGACACATGGAACATCTTTAAACTAAAATTTCAATATACAATTGGCTGGATAAGGCTGAAATCGAATGGTACATTGTAACGCCATGCTGTCCAGATAGTTGCAGATCATTCTGATCTCGTCTGAACAAACCACGAAGTGTATGCATGACCACTGTAAAGGTGCGTAGATCTAGGCTAGACACCCTACTGTCGCCTTTCGCTGTCACTGGTTAAAGTTTTATGCAACGTTTCGACGTGCCTCGTCACGTTGCACAAAACTTTAACCAGTGATTGTTGTTCCATAAAGCTGTGTCTATATAATGTAACAACTAGTAGTTGTGGATCCAATTCTAATAATGCTCTAGCATGCTCCTAAAATCAGGAGATTTAATCACCAATTCTGAAAATTACACTTAATAGTCTTTTGAAAAGATTACAGAAACTTAGAATAATTCAGAACGAATCAGTGAACAAGCTCTGTCCATTAAAGAGTTGGATTTTGAAATATACCAGACCTTCTCAATTAATTTTTTGTAAAGGGCCAAATGCATTTTATGAATGATATACAAGGGCCAAGTAGAGCTTAGGTAACGCAGAGATCTGGGCAGGCGGAGCGTTTAAGCGGGTCATTTTTGAGGGCGTCACGGGCCGGATTTGACCCCCGGGCCGCCATTTGAGAAGGCTTGATCTATACAAACATTTCTTGTATTATTACCTGGTATAGTGGAGTGTCTACTTCCACCAGAGTTCCATTGTCAAGTCTGAACGTGGGTATTTTTACTTTCGGCGCTCTCTTTAGTCGCATTTTCATATTAATCTTTTCTGAATTCATCCTCAAGAACAATGTTTGAGGCATTTCAGTTGATCGTTTTGATCTGGACACAGGTCCATCATGTTCGATGAAAACCGTATCTAAAGTGAATTATAATTATGAAATTCAAATTAAAGTAAATAATTCTAAGAATTCAATCATTATCTATCATGTAATTAAATCAAACTTATTCTATGTAATTTTGTAAAGAGCTATGTTCACCATTCGTTCGACCAATAACATTTTAGTCTCAGAACCTCGAATTTTTCAGCTTATCTAATCCGTAAAAGTGTTCACAACTTTCCCTCGAAATTTTAGCCTTCAAATCGCCGTATTTTTTAACAAATATGCTAATATATTCTTACCAATATGGATATTTTCAGTTTTCTTAGTTGTAGCGTGCTTTCTACCCTCCGTGCTACACAACATTGTTGCTGCAACAACGAGGAATATCTGTAATATGAATTTGAAAAACTATGCTAGTGTCAAAACCCAACACCACTACAAAACTTATGTGATATTAAGTGCCTGTTTTGCTAGTTCTAATCTCAATGCTCTTTAACAAATCTAGTAATATGAGTGCTTGAAAATCTAAGGTTTACGTTTAAGTTTTTAATTTTCGTATTTTTCAAGTCTGTTTCCTTCTGTCAATGAAGGTCGAAAGCATGCTAAAAGAGTCACGTCGTTAAACAAATTATATTCATGTATATATATTTTTGTTTAACTTGGTATATGTTTGCTCCATCCGATTTTCAGTCGGGCTTTTGTTGATCTTGCAATTCCATTAAAACTTGGGGTTTTATCACTTCGCTATCGCGAAAATGACACCAGAGGAACCACAGATATCTGATGAAAAGATATAATAATACAAAAGGAAGCTATTAAGAAACAAACTTTGAGCCAGGCTTTGTTTTTTTTAGAAGGTGTACGTTAAGAAGGTCGGGAATAGAATTAAAATGAGAAAACGATGATGATATGTGACTTCACTTTGCACATTTTGCCAAATTTTGTCTTCGTCTTCTGACGACACTGAAGTTAACTGCTCTTAATTAATAGCATTAAAATTAGAAATTGACAGAAAGAGATGATGGTAATTATAAGAGCCAGTTCTTAAATGATTTTCTTTCATTTCTTTGAATGTGTGTTGTTCCTTAAAAGCACTGTCACTGTCGAAAGTACCAGTAATTGCATCTCCATTCAATTATATGAATACCCAAATAAACATGCTAGAGACTAAAAAAATCCGCTTTCGAACCCTATGAATACAGTTTCTTAAAGAAAAAAAGTAATTGTAACATTGTCATACTTGTTTTCTCCTTATTAGTCTGCTATTTTTTCATGAATAAATTTTGATCTTACCTTTATTCCAAGGACCATTTTCACTTCCTAGGATCTCACAAATATTTTCGAGGAACAAATGGTCTTTTTATACTTTTTCATAATCTTGTTTTGATTATTAGCTTTTATTACAAATAAAATATTGATTCAGTCAATGTAATAAACGAACAAACAAATATACATTAAAACTAAAAAATGTATATTTAATAACGTTTGTATAAGCTATTATGGGATATTATTTTTAGTGGGGTAATATTTTGGAGCACAATCTTCCGTCCTGTACCAATTTGATTCTACATCTCTGATATTTCTCTGATTCTTCTCTTGTATTAAATCTCTGGTGCTCATCATCTGTTATACAATACTTTCAACTTATTCAATTAGTTTTATGTTATACCCGATATTATTTATTTTTCATGTTTTTATTGTTTTTTTGCATATATTATTATGTGATTATGATAAATATAATGTCGTGTCTTGTAAGTTATTTTGGCAGAGAAAGAATTTTTTATTGTATTATCTTGTATTTTGCTTTGTGACACGTAAATAAACTATTTCTACTACTGCTCTATACTTCGCAGATTTTAAATCTCTGGTGCTTATCATCTATACTTCACTGATTCTAAATCTCTGGTGCTCATCTGCTATACTTCACTGATTATAAATCTCTAGTCCTCATCTTCTATACTTCACTGATTCTAAATCTCTGGTGCTCATCTTCATTACTTTACTGATTCTAAATCTCTGGTGCTCATCTTCAGTACTTCACTGATTCTAAATCTCTGGTGCTCATCTTCTATACTTCGCAGATTCTAAATCTCTGGTGCTCATCTTCTATACTTCACTGATTCTAAATCTCTGGTGCTCATCTTCAGTATTTCGCTGATTCTAAATCTCTGGTGTTCATCTTCTATACTTCACTGATTATAAATATCTGGTGCTCATCTTCTATCTTTCACTGATTCTAAATCTCTGGTGCTCATCTTCTATACTTAACTGATTCTAAATCTCTGGTGCTCATCTTCAGTACTTCACTGATTCTAAATCTCTGGTGCTCATCTTCAGAACTTCACTGATTCTAAATCTGTGGTGCTCATCTTCTATACTTCACTGATTCTAAATCTGTGCTGCTCATATTCAGTGCTTCACTGATTCTAAATCACTTGTGCTCATCTTCAGTACTTCACTGATTCTAAATCTCTGGTGCTCATCTTCTATACTTCACTGATTCTAAATCTCTAGTGCTCGTCTTCAGTACTTCACTGATTCTAAATCACTGGTGCTCATCTTCAGTACTTCACTGATTCTAAATCTCTGGTGCTCATCTTCTATACTTAACTGATTCTAAATCTCTGGTGCTCATCTTCAGTACTTCACTGATTCTAAATCTCTGGTGCTCATCTTCAGAACTTCACTGATTCTAAATCTGTGGTGCTCATCTTCTATACTTCACTGATTCTAAATCTGTGCTGCTCATATTCAGTGCTTCACTGATTCTAAATCACTTGTGCTCATCTTCAGTACTTCACTGATTCTAAATCTCTGGTGCTCATCTTCTATACTTCACTGATTCTAAATCTCTAGTGCTCGTCTTCAGTACTTCACTGATTCTAAATCACTGGTGCTCATCTTCAGTACCTCACTGATTCTAAATCTCTGGTGCTCATCTTCAGTACTTCACTGATTATAAATCTCGACAAAAAAACAAATTATCGGTAAGAAAGATTTTGTTAAGTATACAAATCAATCAGATGAAAATCAAAGTCCCAACTGCAAACTCCAATCCCGAAATATCTTCAGACTGCACCAAATCGATGCCATTTTCAATTTCTTTTGTAGGCGGAGAGGGACTTTATGTTATGGGGTTGTGCCTTCGATCCATCGCGACGTCTTTGAACTCTACAAACCGTCGTGGTTCGCTCCCCCCACCTCAATTTTTTTGGACAAATCCACGCCCTTGAAAGACCCCCTATGATGAGGGCTTACACTAGCCGACCTCTGTCCAAATATCTATATCATAATAATTTTTAATATCCTATCCTGACAGTCGACTGAATTACTTGCTTGACCAAACAATGACCGATATTTATAGGAAAACAATAATTTGCGGAACATTAACTTGTTAGTATAATAATAAAAAACACATTGTGTTTATAAACAACGTAGGCATCTGTATGAAATCATTTTTATCCCTTTTTTGGGGAGGGGGGGGGGGGGGGGGTCTATCAATCTACATAACTTGATAGAATGATTCCCGGGAGGCTAAGAAATTGTTTTTTGGGGGTATTCATCCATACGTCAGGTTGAACTAGTCTAATAAACGTAAGTAAAGTCATAGGGTCTTTATCAGATTATCTCGGTTGGGTTTTTTCCTACAACAACACATTGCATGGATGGATCATATTAAAATGTATATAACTAACAAATTCAAGCTAAATTATATGTAAAGAAAATGCACAAATTTCCTACGCAATCAGTAAAGATGTCAATTGTTGATAGACTCTTGATTTTCGAAGCCAAGTCAACCAAAGAACGTCCTTTGGAGTGACTGTCAATAGTAAATACATGTAATGCAATGCAAGGGGCACACAATAATTAGCGGTATATAAGTTACAGTATTATCTGCGCCTTAATGTTCTAGTTCCATATATCTAGATCCAGTGTAGAACCGAAGATGAGTATTAGAGATGAGCATTAGAGATTTAGAATCAGTAAAGTAATGAAGATGAGCACCAGAGTTTTATAATCAGTAAAGTAATGAAGATGAGCACCAGAGTTTTATAATCAGTAAAGTAATGAAGATGAGCACTAGAGATTTAGAATCAGTGAAGTAATGAAGATGAGCACCAGATATTTAGAATCAGTGAAGTAATGAAGATGAGCACCAGAGCTTTAGAATCAGTGAAGTAGTGAAGATGAGCACCAGAGATTTAGAATCAGTAAAGTAATGAAGATGAGCACCAGATATTTAGAATCAGTGAAATAATGAAGATGAGCACTAGAGATTTAGTGTCAGTAAAGTAATGAAGATGAGCACTAGAGATTTAGAATCAGTGAAGTACTGAAGATGAGCACCAGGGATTTAGAATCAGTGAAGTACAGAAGATGAGCACCAGAGATTTAGAATCAGTAAAGCAATGAAGATGAGCACCAGAGATTTAGAATCAGTGAAGTATTGAAGATGAGCACCAGAGATTTAGAATCCGTGAAGTAGTGAAGATGAGCACCAGAGATTTAGAATCAGTAAAGCAATGAAGATGAGCACTAGAGATTTAGAATCAGTAAAGTATAGAAGATGAGCACCAGAGTTTTATAATCAGTAAAGTAATGAAGATGAGCACTAGAGATTTAGAATCAGTGAAGTACTGAAGATGAGCACCAGAGATTTAGAATCAGTGAAGTATAGAAGGTGAGCACCAGAGATTTAGAATCAGTGAAGTATAGAAGGTGAGCACCAGAGATTTAGAATCAGTGAAGTATAGAAGATGAGCACCAGAGATTTAGAATCAGTGAAGTATAGAAGATGAGCACCAGAGATTTAGAATCAGTGAAGTATAGAAGATGAACATCGCAGATTTTGGTCACTTAACTGCTCCTTTTTTGGACATAAAAAGTGTTTATAAACAAGTAGATAAGAAGTAAGGTCAAAGTCCATGAAATGCCCCGGAGAGATCAAATTGATATACATAGTAGTATTAAACTAAAGACCCTGTTAGATTTTAAGTTATGAAACAGAACAATAATATTATTGTTTATCGAGCTTGTCTGTTTATGTTGTCATGAATTAATACGTAAAGGAAAATGACGGATGACGAGTTTTCACCAGAGGAAAAAAAGGTCATGCGCTATAGAATACCAATATAAAGTAACCTATCTTTGTTTTTGTGTTATATGAAATTGCAGCTAACTTCATTCAAGGAGAAATAAACACATAAATAAATCAACAGACAATTTAATTATCCGTGTCTAAGTTTTATCGGCATCTTCAGTAGTGTTTTTTTTACATTCAGCCATGCACATGCAGTATAATATACTATAATATATAGCCTGGATTTTCAACTTCCCAGACTAGTGGCATTTGGATATTTTCCAGGAGACACAAACTGATCTATAGGTCTGAAAAAAATATGTTATAGTTTGTATTATCTTGAAACACCAGTGTCCACTGCCAGCAACGACCAAAACTTAAGTTTGTACATTGTATTAAAATGAAAAATGCTGTGACTTGATCATGCTTCGAAATTGTATGTTTTCAATACCTTCTGTGGACATTTTCAGGGGACATGGTCATATTTTTGTGCATTTTCGTGGACATTTGAGAAAACCAAGGATATATAGTATAATATATTATAAAGTAGTTTATTACAAGAGAATACGAAATTATCAGTATTTTGTATATTGCAGGAATAGATGTGTTTCAGACCTCAGACAAACTTTATTATCTGATAAAACATTATTTCAAGTCGAGAAAACTTGTGATATCTTATCACAAACATCATCATTATCATTATAGTCATTGACTGATATTACAACATGTTTAAATACGATAAAACATGTCTTATTCAATTTGATAAACACTTTTAATTTTTCCATCATCGTCGACTATTTGTGGTCAGGTTCGAATGAACTGTGAACCTATCACTGATTAGACTAGCTTCAAAAACAATTTCTGAGAGTAAGGTGTTCAGTGGCGGATTCAGGGGGTGGCTTGCCTCCCTCTTTACCTGTTTTGACGTGATTTTATTATTACCAATTAATATATCATTTGATTAAATGCTAGAAGAGTAAGTAATTCATCTAGGACAACAAACTGAGAGTCTAGTTTCTCGTCGATTTACCAAAGTGCGCATGGTCGTCGCCATCAGGGCGTCCGACACCGCGTGAGGCTGAAGGTTCTGATTTTGGCGCCTTTACTGAACCTTCAAAAAATTTGCTGATCGCGCCAGTTTGGGACACATTATTTTCATTATCCACCCCCTCTTTAAAAAGATTCTAAATCCCTACTGGGTGTAATTGGACGTATGGAGACTAAACATACCCCTTTAAGAATAAACAAATGAAGTGTAAGGCTCATAAAACTTCAATTATATTTTTAAATAGAAAAATAACAATATGCGGTTTCCCTTATGCATAGAAATGAAATTCACAATGGAATTTTTCGTTTGTACAAGTATGAAGTTTATCTTGCTGCTTATCATATAGTGTGATAAGTTCAAACTAATAAATAAGTTATTCAACTTTGGAATGGACTATTGTTGCTTTGGTTAGGTTTTTCATACGGCAAACTGATCCATGGCGCGAAACGTATACAACTAAGAATAATTGATATATTTATGAGTAAGCTAATCTATATGATCAATAATATAATACAATGAAAGGTTTCGCTTCTTGGCTACGTTTTTCTTATTTCCGAAAGATGAGCATATTCAATAGGAAATACTATATAGTATAGTACCATCAAATACAGTTTTTGTTATACTATCAGTACTATCGTTGCATCATTTTCCGCTTTGGTTATTCCCTGTGGGCAATTCGCAGTGTTTCTATATATTTCAGATTCAAAGATATCAGTTAACCGACCAGTATCAATGTAAACTACTTTAGTATCAAAATTTCACAATATTGTTTTGAAGTATTCATTTATACATCTGCAATTACAAATGTATACGAACGATATGCTAAATACAATTTTACTTGAACATGGAAGTTATATTATCATGCCGATATACCCACAACAATGTACAAGGGTCAACATGACCTTTTCTTCACTACAAACCGTTTTCTTCAGTATAAAGACAGATCTCTCAATTTTAAAATTAATATCATTAATTTAACCCGGGTAAATGGGAAATAACTCCATTTAGTCTACTTACTTATTTTGGAACAGGTGATAAAATTGGATGCCACTGCCTAAAGAAGCTATAGGGACATTTTGTTTTGCTATTGTTTTTGCTAATACACAATGTTTACCTATTAGTTTAATTTCATCTCACTACAGGTAATGATTTATTATAGAACCTTGACCTTTTGTTCTAGATAAGTACCATCAGGCATCAGATCAAAGTTTGGCTTTGGGTAAAAACTACCTTAATCAACTTTAAAGGGGAATGTTGAGAATTTTTCAGAGGGTTGATTTGAGCCTTGAATTATGTAAATACAAAAAATCGCATAATCTCTATATCCCTATACCTAAAAAAGTTATCTTTCATTTTCTGTATACATGTATATGTTATAAGGCATAGTCTTACTAAACGACGAGTGCGCTCATAATTATGGTTACACGGGACTTTCAAATGCTGATAAGTATGCCTACATAGGGATTTGAAGGCTTATATTTCGAGGAGAGTTGTGAACATTATTATGGATTAGAATAGCTAAACAATTCCAGATTCTGAGACTAATTTAGTTAAACAGTTAGCGAACATATCCCTTTAATGAATGTTTCTCTCGGTAGAGCTCATGTTCAATGCTCTCATAAAAGATCATAAAGCTTCCAGGTTTATTTATAGCACTTGAACATATTTTGAACAATCCATTGTTATGTGTGAGATAATACACTACACCCCGTGATGATATTCGACAAAAACATGCCGAGTGCAACGAGGCATGTTGTTGTCGAATATCATCTAAGGGGTGTTGTGTATTATCTACCATACACACCAAGGAATAAAAACATAAACTGCATTAAATTGTCACCCCTAAATCTACAATAGACTGATCGATATCACCCCCATGAGATGATATGAAATATTGAACTCGTCCCATCGTGGTAAGTCACGTGGAATTCGTTTGATAAAAACACGTGCATTGCGATCAAAAGGTGTGTGTATGTGTACACTGGATTACACGCCATGGCTGATGAATACCCACAGTTTAGTGATATTTCGGATGACGAACTTATTAAAGCTTCTCAAATGTATGGATAATGTACATAATGCAAATGACGGTGTAGAAATACATGCTTCGGATTCTGAGAATGATGTACTGATTGGAGCAACACAGAAAGCCGAGTTCTTTCAAAGATCGGGTTTGGATATCTAAGAATACTCTGAAACGGTGAGTTAGATTTATATGGCAGGTGATGACAAATTTGTTCAGTAGCTATTTAGATATATTTATCTTTTGCAAAACGAATAATTTGGTGAAACGCATAAAGGAAATGCCAATCGAGTTAAATATTGGCGGGTGGAGAGGGGGGGCTGGGGGCTGGGGGCTGGCATCTTGAAGCAGGAGCGCAGATCGCTTTTTCATTCAGGGTGGGGGGCAAAATCTCTAATCCACCTCTCATCCTCACCCCCACCATAAAAACTCAAATTTCGGCAACTCTATTTTCAGATTTCGGACATTAGAAAAAAATTATTATAAAAATGACAAATTTAAGTGCCAAAAAGTGGTGTCTCCGCGGTCCCTGCAGTGTCTTTTGTACTGATTACATATCGACAAGAAATATGCGATCGATTAAATTTGCTTTTTTCATAATACTATGGGGGGCATTCTATATTAATATCCATTATTCGTCCCTTATGCGATTTAGATAATTTACAAATGTTCTTTTCCTTTCAGGATCGATTCATTGTCGTTTCCGACGGAGAATTGAAAAACAGAGTGCGTGACGGAGTCCCCAAAAACACCCTATGGAGAAATGCATGGGCGATTACCACCTGGAGAAAATGACCGCCGCGTAAAAAAAGAGGAAATGGTTCCAAATGTTTTCAACAATTTTACATTAAATATGAAATAAACGAATTTATAAATCCTATGTTTTTCCCTTGACACAAGTTAAAAACCAAGCAATATAGAGATAGAAAAATCGAGTATATTGCGAGGTTTTTACCGAGAAAGCACGAGGGATGCTATTCGAAAATCGAGCGGTAGCGAGATTTTCGAATAGCAGCCCGAGTTGACATTGGGCAGGGTGCCAAGTTTAAATATCATCTCAAGGGGCGATATCGAGCCCATGGTGTGTATCGTCAAATAAGAGTTTGTTTTAAAAGATCCAAATTATTAACCCCTGAATTTCAATTTATATTTATAAGATTTCTTTTTCCTTTAACATAATTATTGAGTTTGACACTGTCTTTGGTAATGAAAACACAAATAATGTCATTATCTGATATAATTATATTGCCTAATTAAATATAGTGATAATTAATAATTTATGTTTAAAAACGACTTTCAAGTAATTTTAATTAAGTAAAAGCTTTGAAAATAAGAATATCAACGACTATTTGTGAATTATTCTTTTGAAAAATGTGTAAAAATGAAATTTTTTCAGAAAATAGATAGTTATATGTTTCTTGACTGAGGATCGTGTAAAACCAATAAGTTATAAATGTGATTTCTGCATTTATCATTATCCTGATGACCTGATGACCCGAAACAAATGCAAAAAACACTCAGTTAACCATTTTTATACGCCCACATCTCTCTATGTGGACGTATATTGTCGGCACCCCTGTCCATCCGTCGACCGTAAACGCCCTAAATACTAGATTTTTGGATGGAATCAAATGAAATTCGGTATGTGTATACATATTCATAAAACGAAGATCAAGTTCGAAATTGAGCTATTTTCGACCGTTAGATGCAGAGTTATTACCCTTGCCCCACAATCTTGAATATGCTATTACTCTCTTAGTTTTCAACAGATTTTGATGAAACTTAAAATGGATGTTAGAAAGGATTGAAAAAGTTTAGTTTGCTTCTGATTAAATTTGAGCCCCTATGCACGCCGTGATGGGC
Organism: Lottia scabra; assembly: GCA_029955415.1. Lineage (NCBI taxonomy): Eukaryota > Metazoa > Mollusca > Gastropoda > Lottiidae > Lottia > Lottia scabra. The sequence continues at coordinate 921,715 of JARJEI010000013.1, read as the reverse complement.
GTATATGGCTGTGGTCCACTGGCACCAACTTTTTTTTTTTACAATAATTGTGGCAAAGATGCTCAGTGACTAAGTTCGAGTAGTATGACGGAAATACTGAGTCCTATGATAAAGATAGTTCCGCTATAACTTGTCTGATGATGTTTGACCTCCGACCTCAACCTGAAATTTTTTATGTAATTTCCTATTAGCCTTATTTCCGACACGATCGTTACATATATCATTCTGTGTTTATATTAGTGTATCTGCTGGTTTCAATCTCGATAAAAACGGTTGGTAAAAATACCCAAATAACCCGTCTGGAAGGTCGGCAAAATCCCGGTGCGTTGAATCAATCACACAACGTGTACGACTGCATACGATTCCCCGTTGCAATCAAACATGGCAATGTAGTATTCTGATGATAAATGTATTCAGTGACGGCTCCAGTGAGGGTTCCTCAATTTGCATCCCTCTTTCTTTTCTTAGAAACTTTTAAATCTTTCTGCCCCATGTCAATTCTGATTTTCAAATTATGTTTTGGGACACCCCCACCCCCACCCCCACACACCTCTACTGTTGACTTGCGCCTGTAGCTCTTACATATTTGGGAATTCAAACCCGATAGTTGCCCCCCCCACACAAACTGGGATCACCACTGATTATGGTTTGTGTCGCGATTTGTCTGTAAGTTGCTACACCCACCATCATGCAATGGGCATATGTGGTCATAAGACACGTTTACATTTTAATTTTCGTGACCGAACTTAGTGTTCGCTGGCTGAGAATTCAAATTCCATATAATGCAGTAAAACCGGTTAAGGTATTAACGACTTTTTGAACAGACAAAGACAGATCACAGAGACCGAATTACTGCGTATAATAACGGAACTGTAAACCGGACGGAGTGGGCCTCTCTAAGTATAATCTTTGACCGATGACTTTCATCATTTCACTTAATATATCATCACTATATCTTTATACACATTTGACAAAACAGTGTGCCGTTTTCACTAATTAATGTAAGTGCATAGAAAAATAATTCTTTTGAATATTATTTTTAACTTTTCTTATTTTAAGTATAGTTTTTCACTATGATAAGATAGAGGAAGACGATAAGATAATTTGACAAATTAACACAAGAGAAAGTCAAGATTGTAGTCGTAAATATTGACCTCAACTATGTTACGATGAGCTTGAAATTGAAGGAGGAAATAGCCAACAATTACGATTGGATTTTACGTTGAATGTATGTACATTATTTGAATTGCGTTCAATCAGCATCTTGATACATGTTTATGCATTTTAAAACATGTACATTACTAATTAAACAAGATATTTGCTTAAAAAGTTGTAAATCATCCGATGATGTGCATGTTTATGATTCAAAATGGTAACGCCGAACAATTAATTTTGAGCCATACATATTTAGTTTAGGTTACTGGACATTGATTATCTTTTTAAAGAAATCTAAAGAGGTTTCCGAAATATTTTATAGGCTATATATCGGCGACGCTGATATTCATCAATTCCCACCATTTAAAACTAAGGTCGTATTCGCAACTACGTACGTTCTTGACAAAAATAGAGCAGTCGACTAAAGTGTTCAGTTACAAACTCTCTTAGAACAAAACAATGATGGCCATACTTTCACTTTCTTATATGTGCCGTCATTTTGTATCCATTGTTCTTGTGCTTCACTCCCGATGAAATGAGGATTGACAAGAACGACTTTCCCAAGTTTGTTCTTGCCGTTCGAAACCCGGTTCTTCCGTTCTACAAAATCTCGAGTTCTCAAGAACGTAGTTGCGAATAAGACAATTGTTTATCTGTCTGTGACGATATCAAGCACTCAGTTTCGGTTTAAACTACTTGGATCACAGATGTCTGATTGAAAAGTGGAATGATGCAAAATGATGCTACAAGTATCCTTAATAAATATACAAAGTTTAGACTAAAAACTCTTTACAATCTTTTTAATCAGTTTATAATATAGTCCTACGAAGTCAATGTTTGATTGAAATTTGACGATTGCGATTGTCTGATTAGGACTATATTTCGTGTAAAAGTTGGACTGATGGTTACGAGTGTAGTGGTGATTGAAACTATCGCTATCCAAACAGAAGGAACCACGAAATAAGATAAACAAAAATGTACACTTGTATTTTAATTACATGAGATGAAATGTTTTAACACTAGATGTAAAGCAGGGGCATTAGTAATGTGTTGTAAAAACTAGAAATGGTGAATTGTGATCTGCTTCGTGAAGAATTTCGTGTGAAGAAATTTGGGTTGAGTTATGATCGACCTCAAGACTTCTATAAACCACAGGTAAGATTACACACCTATTTGTACTGCGTTTAGTTCTATAGGAGTGGCTCAGTTTCGTACTGTACATGTATATATTAGTTTAGTATAATGAATAACGCTGTTCTAACATTGCAGTATAATAAACTGTCGGCGATTGACATGAGAACAATTTAGAAAACAACCAAAGCTAATTTGATGCAGTATCAGTATGTTTATGTCAACAACTTTACTAACATAGATTAAACCTAGTTTGTACTCGTTCAAATGCTCAGGATTACACTGTACTAACCGACTAACTTGCACCGTGTTGTAAATTTAACCTCCCCATTGCTGGCACCATTTCAAGACAAGATAGTCTTTAAGGCCATGTGATTTGTACGTATAGAAGACAGAATTTCCAACCATTCAAAATCTCATTTATATTAAAGAATAAGATATCTGCTTAGTATTCTGAGATTCAGTCAAGATTAAGCTCATCTTTAAAAAAATACACTACACTGAAATCGGATCAACCCCTCCAATCTAACCCTATCTGTCCCGCTGATGTGATATTTTGATGGGATGTCTGCGAGGAATCCCGGGTAGGGTAATATTTGTCGGGCTGAAATCCATGAACAACTTAGAGGTATAGAGTGAGGACAAGAAACCATGAGGGAGTTAAACAATCAGAGACCGTAGAGCGGATTAGTGTACCCTTTTCATCATAAAGCATTAAGATTGGCATATAATATGTCACAATTTATTTTTTTCAGTTTGGTAGTGATAAAATTTATTTAGTGCTTCGTATATTATGGATGGTATTCAACCTAGGTTGGATCATAGCAAGTGGTTGTTTGAATTACAATTTTGTTTCGTCAGAGGCGAATCGCATCAAATGGTTTACGTTTTTGACCAATTGGACGTATTTGTTGTTGACTATTCATTCTATTATAATGGTAGCAGTAGTTATATATTATCAGTATTTTAAGCATTATGGTAAGATGATCTTAATTATTATTTTTATACGCCCACATGAAATGTGGAGCGTATATTGCCGTCACCCATGTCCGTCGGTCCGTCCGTCCGTCCACAATTGCTCGTTAACACTCTACAAGTCACAATTCTTTACGGAGTTTGACGAAACTTGCTGAAATTGTTTATTATCACCCAAGGATGAACCCTATTGAAAATCAAAAGAATCGAAAAATATTTAATATGAATTATTGCCCTTGTGCTTCGATTCGATTTTTAGCTTGTTAACACTCTACAAGTCACAATTCTTTACGGATTTTGACGAAACTTACTGAAATTGTTTATTATCACCCAAGGAGGAACCCTATTGAAAATCAAAAGAATCGAAAAATATTTAACATGAATTATTGCCCTTGTTCTTTAAAACGTGTTCGATTTTTAGCTTGTTAACAGTCTACAATTCACAATTCCCCTCAGATTTTGATGAAACTTACTGAAATTGTTTATTATCACCCAAGGATGAACCCTATTGAAAATCAAAAGAATCGAAAAATATTTAATATGAATTATTGCCTTTGTTCTTTCAAACGCGTTCGATTTTTAGCTTGTTAACACTCTACAAGTCACAATTCTTTACGGATTTTGACGAAACTTACTGAAATTGTTTATTATCATCCAAGGATGAACCCTATTAAAAATCAAAAGAATCGAATTTTTTTTTACATGAATTACTGCCCTTGTTCTTTAAAACGCGTTCGATTTTTAGCTTGTTAACAATCTGCAAGTCACAATTCTTTATGGATTTTGATGAAACTTACTGAAATTGTTTATTATCACCCAAGGATGAACCCTATTGAAAATCAAAAGAATCGAAAAATATTTAACATTAATTATTGCCCTTGTTCTTTAAAACGTGTTCGATTTTTAGTTTGTTAACACTCTACAAGTCACAATTCTTTACGGATTTTGATGAAACTTACTGAAATTGTTTATTATCACCCAAGGATGAACCCTATCGAAAATCAAAAGAATCGAAAAATATTTAATATGAATTATTGCACTTGTTCTTTAAAACACATTCTATTTTTAGCTTGTTAACACTCTACAAGTCACAATTCTTTACGGATTTTGACGCAACTTACTGAAATTATTTATTATCACCCAAGGATGAACCCTATTGAAAATCAAAAGAATCAAAAAATATTTAATATGAATTATTGCCCTTGTTCTTTAAAACGCGTTCGATTTTTAGCTAGTTAACACTCTACAAGTCACAATTCTTTACGGTTTTTGACGAAACTTACTGAAATTGTTTATTATCACACGATAAACCCTATCGAAAATAAAAAAATATTTGATATGACTTATTGCTCTTCTTGTTCAAACTAGGTTTTAGTTTTTAGCTCTTAAACAGAGAAGGATTTTGACTAATCTTGATGAATGCTGAACCCTTGATGAAATCGAGAAGAACAATGTTTGGACGACACTTAATTTAAGTTCTGAACGAAATGTAGGCCTATGACTACAGGTTGAATATTTGATTGTTGGTGTTTTCTGCCAAATGTTCTTTTTCAAGCAAAGCTGCCAGTGGGCGTATATTACCTTGCCTGGCAAGCTATCTTTAATAAAAGAGTGAAAATCAGAAGCGAAAGTTCGTTTACTGTTGTGAATAAGCCAAGACGTTGGCTGAGGGATTCGCAACACTGTGCAATGTTATATAGAACATTTCTTGAAAGCACGTTCATATTAATACATCTTATAGTTAGGTCGAAGTGTGTCTCACTTGATAGTAAAATGATAAGTTTGCAGTTAAAATGTTTTCTTCAATCTAATCAGATAATGTTGATGAATATATAAACATCATTAGGCTATGTTTGGTCAAAGAATTAAGCATATTATTTTGTTAAAATCTTAAGGGAAATAACTCTTATTTGAACTATGAAACATCAAATGGGACCACCAATTCATTTGCCACGCATTTCCATCTAAATCAAGGAATTCCTTTATAATGATATCAGTCGACCGAAAAGAAAAACTTCAAATGCAATTTTTCAGTAAATAGGCACAATTTTCATTGAATACACAATTTATATCAGTGGTTCCCAACCATTTGCAAGCTCTGGCCTAAATTCGCGAAGCTCCCAGAGCCTTGGCCCCCTATTCTATTCCAAACAAGGGCAAAATAAGGAATATAGCGCAAGGTTTGTTGTTTTGTGCCTCTTCAAGATCAGGAGGTCAGATGCCTTTGACCACAAGCAACTACAGACCTTACACAGCAAAATATAGTTAAATAAAAGTTGAGCTAGAGAGAAAATGATATACATCCTCATTCACCATGGCCCCCTGACAAACACCCCATGGCTCCCTAGGGTGGGAACCACTGATTTATATAAACGTCTTTCAAGAAAATAAAACAAAATTATTCTGCATGGGGATTCAGACTCATGAAGCACCAAAAAGGCTATCCTGTCCCCATGTACCTGTGTAACTAACAAACATGTGAATAATGCTTTTTTATCATTTATAGAGAAAGAAGAGAGAAGTATGCCGATATATTTGAAATGTATATGGGTATTAACTAATGTGGTACATGGTGGATCCTTTATAGTTACTGGAACTTTTTGGACTGTTATTTATCCTGGTTAGACCCTTTTCTCTAATATTACTCAATTATTTATTTTACTATTCTATCTAACTAATCTAAGACAGGGGTTTTCAACCTGAAGATAATAACTCTCATTTGGATGATGTTTGATTTTAGAAAGTAACTCTTTGAAACTTTTTGGACAATTATAACTTTTCAGAAGGGCTATATTCTCTTACATATAAAATATTGCAAATAGTTACAGGAGGAAACGACTTATGCAATCGATGAACGAGGAAAAAGGTTGAAAGCACATGATCTAATGTATCATGATCATATAATCATTTATGGTAAAATGTTTACAGAACCAATGATTGTTCTGAACAATGAATATGACCATCCCCAATATCATAATCACCCAACAAACACTGAAAGTGTATGACAAGCCCATTATAATGATTGACATATACGAGGGAATTGAAACTATTCCAGTTTTTATTATAAAAGATAGATCAATGTAAAGAAAGGAATGAATGTTGTTATCGTCAAGGGGAAATGAAAACTTGACATGCCTTTAATGAGCTACATTTTTTCTTAAAGGGATTGTAACGTGATTTTCGGAACTTTGTGTGTTTATCGGGGACACTGATAGCATCAATTTGCGCCATTTCAATTTCCATTCCGACGTCTGTGGTTCTTGCAATTCCACTAAAACTAATGTGTTTTATGACGTCACTGACAGTGATCTGCACAGATATCAATAGTAGCTTCTGGTAGATCACTGTGTTAAATGAAGTGTTTTTTTTTGTGCATAGACATCAATGATCTCACATCACTAGTTGCAATAAGCTACACTTACCAATAAGCCTATTCCGCCTATAGAGTAAGAAAATCTTTAATTGAACAGAATATTTGATTGGTTGAAAATTGAAATACCCAGAACATGAGATGTACGAGCGTATTATGATTTTGTCAGATCAATGATGCTCCCTTCAATACAATAATTCAGATTGCATTTTATACTTCGATCATATTGTTTTTTTCTTAATTTCAGGTATTAAAACGTTGTACTTGGTGACGTTTGTTGTTCATGCGTTTAATTCAGTTTATGTACTTTTTAATATCTTTGCCAGTAGGATACCAATTCGTATATTGCATTGTTATCAAGTCATGATATATGGACTAATCTATTTAACGTTCACTGGAATATACCAGGTTTCCGGTGGAAAAGGACGACGAAACGAACCCTCTATCTATCCGGTTTTAAACTGGAACCATCCAACCAAAGCGTCAATTCTCGCTGTAGTTATGGTGTTTCTGGGGGCACCATTGTTGCATCTTCTTGTATACTTTTTATATCGATGTCGATTATTAATAGCTGATAAATTAAACTCTAGAAGTCGATTAGACTATGAAGAAAAGAGTTCTCCTGAAGCTGCCGATCATCTTGAGCTTCCAGAAATAAAATAGTATGAAACTCTCAAGAGTAATCGGCAACTGCTCACTTATTATTAAAAAATAGAGAATCAATGGATTATTATAGTATGAATCTATTTAAGAGACTTTCATTGTCTAAGAATTACCCAAGGTTTTTTAGTATATTTACTAGTATAATGTTATGAAAAGACGAGACCTTGATAAACAAAGCGCACAGTGAAATAAGGCTTTGAATTTTTCAGTACTTGAAGACCGTTTAAATAATAGCGCATACATATATAGCGTTATGGTTGTTAAATTTGAATAGAGTAGATATGTACATTTCTTTGCATCAACGGTGCTCACTGATAAAGGCTTGAATAATTTATTGTAATGCTTGTTATTGTAAGTTGTATTCGTTTGGAACATAATAAACACCCTTTCTTTAATTTTTTTTGCCAATTTTAAAATACCAAAAGTGAAATGCTTGTTAGTTGAAAGAGAAATAAAAATCCATGTCGTCCATTAACATTTGCTCATTAACCCCCTACCAGTGGCGGATCCAGGGGGGGGGGGGGGGGCGTAGAGGGCGTACGCCCCCCCCCCCCCCCCCTTTACTCGGTCTTTTTTTTTTTTTTTTTTAAGAATGGGGAGAATACGACATCAAAAATGTCTGACCCATTAACGTTTACTATAAAACATACATGGTCCACGTCAGAAACCGTTAAATTAGTACAATTTATGTTTTTAAGCCAAAGAAAAGGTCAAAAATTTTTCTCCTTGCTCCGCTCGGCTTCAGTCAACATCTACGCCCCCCTTCCCAAAAACCTGGATCCGCCCCTGCCTACAGAGCACAATTCTTGATGAATTTTGACAAAACTTGCTCAAATGCTGAAATCGTTTTTATCACCTTAGGATGAACCTTATATAAAAAGAATTCAAGAAGTATTTAATGAGTAATTTAAATTTAAATCAAACGGAAACTGTCTCAAGTCTGGAGATCTTCTCTAGAAATTTGACTCTCTGAAACACGATTACTGCCATTTCCTAATAACAATGTTAAGTTTAATTTGTACAGGGAATGCGGGACCAACACCACATTTCCAAGCGAATTTAAGGTTCAAAATTGTTTGAATAGGGTATGAGATTGAGATTTGGACGCAATCATTATTGCTGCCGAGGAAACTGTGAGAATTAGACAACCGAAGCCAGAAACACGAATACCGCGACAAATTTGTCTTATAACAAAAACTCCCATTGACTCAGTAAAATGAATTGATGCATTTTAAGGGATAGACCTAGTACTGCATCCCTTTTAGTTTCTGTGCAGGGAGTCATGCGTCCCATCTCAATTAGAAAGTCATCCATTTTAGTCTGTATGCAGGTAGTACTGCATCCCCTTTATTTCGTTTTTAGATAGTCCTGCACCCCTTTTAGTTTGTAGGTAGTCATGCGACCCATTTAGTTTGTATTCAAGCAGTCACAAATACCTTTTAGTCTGCATACAGGTAGTCCTGCATCCCTTCTATTTTGTATGCAGGTACAGGCGTCCCCTTTAGTTTGTTTGAAGGTGGTCATTTTAGTCTGTATGCAGTTAGTCATGCATCCCTTTGATTGTTCGTTTGCCGGTAGTACTGCATCCAATTTGTTTTGTATGCAGGTAGCCATTTAAATTTTTTTGTAGGTAGGCATGTGTCCTTTATAATTACACGCCCACATGTCCGTCGGTCCGTCATTATCGTCAGTCTGTCGATATTTGCTCTTAAACACTCTACACGGCGCAATTCTTGGTGTAAGTGTTCGTAGAGGATGGGCCCTATTGAAAATAAGCAAAATCGACAATTACTAACTATAAATTAGTACACTTGTTCTTGAAATGAGTTCCAATTGTGTTCTTAAACACTAAAGGTACGATATTTGACGGATTTCTGACGAAACTAGGCATGAATGTCTAAAATACCCGAGAATAAACTCCATTGAAGAACAGCAAACTCCGTCCGTTGCCATATTGATGCTCTGGCAAATACTTTCTTACTTTTATCTATGACGTTTCTTGTAAGGTGTTCCTTAATGAGCCTTAAAAAGCAGTATCAGTATATGAGACAACTTTTCACAAAGCGGGTTGGATATATTTTCTGAATTTATGTTTGAGACTGATTACAAAAAGTAAATCCATTATTTCAATTTTCAAATGCGGGGTTTTATATAGAATATTTGCTAACCTTAATGAGCCTTCAAAAGCAGTATCAATATCTGAGACAACTTTTCACGTAGCGGGTAAGATATATTTTCTGATCTTATATTTTGGGACTGATAACAGAAAGTAACCCCATATTTCATTTAATCAAATGCTGGGTACTAGAGTTCTCATGTCATATCATCATAATAATTAAGAAACTGGCCACTCAATTTATCCAAAATTAGGTTACATTTCGGTTCTCATTGTACGAAGGTGAACTGAAAAGTTCATAGCCTGACTGAAGGAGTAACGCCACAGTGATGAAACTTGACATGCATTAAATTCAATATTTTCTGATACTAACGACATGGTTTATTTTTCCACATTGTCTTCCCTGCGGTCCACATACTTCTTCTAGCGGTGTTGCACTGCTTGGATCTCGGTGGTATAGAATTTATCATCCTGATCACCAAAAAATCTTCAACAGCAGATATGACCTCATCATCAGTCCGGTACCGCTTCACAGTCAAGTGTTTTCTCATGTTCGGGAACAGGAAATAGTCAGATGGTGCCAAATCAGGAGAATATAGGGGGTGATCAACCAGTTCAAAGTCACAGTCTCTCACTGCAGCCATTGTAACCACCTATTTGTGTACAGGAGTATTGTCCTGGTGAAACAGGACCCCCTTCGTCAGTTAATCTGAAAATAAACCATGTCGTTGGTATCAGAAAATGTTGAATTTAATTCATGCTAAGTTTCATCACTTTGGCATAATTCCTTCCGAGTCAGGCTATGAATTTTTCAGACCACCCTCATAATCCAACAAGGTTATAGGCGAGCGTGTCTGGTTAAGTCAATTTCGATTTCGACATGGCAGCCCACATTATGACGTAAGGCGGAAGGCGAGAAGTACCATCATGTGTCCTAAAGAGAATAGGTATGAGACATGTTTATAGGACGCCGCAACGACATGCCCCACCTCCTGAACACGCTCCTAAAATGTGTCCCGTAACGAGGTTTTGAAATGCAAGCGCAACTACATTGTGTGAAGACAATAAAATAGTAATAATTTATAAGCTAACGACAAGTATAAACACCGAGCCAAGCATTCATACCAACAGATAGACTACTGGATCCTTATAATACACAGCTTATGTACCATGTGTTTATGTTGAAAAGCGAGTTTTTGATAAAAATGATTTTTAATATATTTTGTAAGTATTTTTTTACTTTCATATTTACCGGTATTTTCGTATTGATACGATTTAAAAAAAAAATTGTTTTTGACATTGACGCACAAATATAAAAATGAAATATTAAAATTATTCTAAGCGGTTTCAAAGTATGTCGTACTCCAAAAATCAAGATACTTGATGTTATATTTCACGTTTTCAACCAGAGAAAGGGGCTCTAATATATAAATGAATTCTATATCAGATCGTATCATGAGCAGGCCTGTATAACCAGCCAAGTAGGTGCCCAGCTTCCCTCCTTGGAAATTTTGTGAAATGTCACGCATTACAGTGGTGGCTTTAAAAAGTTACTGTTACCTTTATTGCTGGCGAGGACCTGGTCTGGATAATTTGACTACGTTAAACGCGATTTCCCATCATTTTCTGACAAATTATCCACAAGAAAAAAAAATGAGAATTAGACTTCTGAAAACCGAAACGCAAATATCTGACGTCTCCTGACTACAGTGGCGGTTAAGAAAAATGGTAGGGGTCGTAGAAGGGGTGTTTGTGTTGCTGTTTTAAAAATTGTTGTTTCTGAGTAACAGCGCGATTGGCGCTTTCCTCTTGCGAAAGGTTTCAGATATTCTCTCCAAGGAAAATATGGGAAATTTATGTTGATTTCCTTGCATTCGAGCTCTTTACAAAACATATTTCTCGTTGAAAACCCCCACCTCTTGAAGTGGGTTTGGGGACAGATTTTCTTACATCTCCGTTGTCTTCCAATATCATCGTTCACAGCGCTTACCTCGAACAGCATTCTCGTTGATATAATTTGTACCCAAAGAAAATTTTGAAAATTAAAGTTGATTTGCTGGCATCTGAGACCTTTCTGGACATTTTTTCCGTTGAATAATTTTTAGTTACTGATTGATATTTTTTATTGCGACTAATTTTTCATGAGTCAATTTTTATGGGCCGAGTTTTCGATGGACCGAAAGCAGCTGCCTATATATACTGCCTACTTTGTCTGAGATTTTTCCGCCTCTGCCTGACTAAGTAAAGATTTCTTTGTTTTGGGAACCACCACAAGAACATTTTGAGACATTTGAGAAACTTCTGACAATTTCCATTGAAGTGAAGGTTCAAGATTATTTATATATAGTGTCTGAGGTGTTTCACTTTCCGATTAATTTCAGACAGGATTATTTGTCTTAAAACAAAGACTGCCCTTGCCCTCGACATATCAGAAGTTTTCAAAATCCTGAGATGAAGAGATACATCGGAATAACACGATCCAGTCAGCTCCTTTCAACGTTCAAAGGAGTTTTACACCCTACTTTGTGCTAATTTTATAGAACTGTTGAATAAGTCTACTTTCCAAATGTCGCTGGTTCTCTAAAATTCATTGTCGGACGTTTTAGTTTTATCTCTTTTACAGTCATTTTTAGATTCTTGCATTCGATTTACATAAAGATTAAAGATTGTTATAATGTAAAATTTCAACAATTGCAGATCTGAGTCGTGGTTTGTTTTCAAAATATCATTTTCTTTTTCCACCTATATTAACACGGAGCAACAAGTGAAAATCGGCAGAAACTTTTTAACATTTGACGGCTTTATTATTGCAATGTTTTTAGCCAAAAAGTTCTAAAATGAAAATCAGCAACTAACAATGAAAATAAATTTAGGCGTCTTTGAATGACTGAAAGTGACACATTTCAACGTGTGCTAATAGTATTAAACTTTAACAACAGTATTAAAGTTTAACAACAGCCTTGCCACTTAATTGTCATCCCTGTAAAAATACTCCTTAAAGACACCTAATCAATTTACTGATTGAAGTCAGACTGAGTGAGTACTACATTCGGTTCTACTAGACTTTAATCTACTGGATTTCTTTTTTAAATATTTATTCAAAGTACATTACAGATTTTTAATTGTTATAAATATAAATACACAAGAAATAATAAACCATTCACAACCTCACACACTTTTTTAAAAATAGCAGTCAAAAAATCATCATGAAAGGTTCCCCCTAGTTTCCCCCATATTCCTGTTGGGTTTTGATTAAAATCATAAATATGCTTTGGTTTGAAATTGCCCAGTGGTTTATTATTGTACTGACATTAATATTATAATAATAAAATCAATTGGTGTTTTAAAAATTAGGTCCTCTTCATCATCTTCATTTTTTTTCATCAATTTAATACTATATGTGAATGTTGATTTACAGGATTTGCCACTTCTCGGATATATGACTCAAGCAGGGGCGGACTGGGGCCGTGACGCGGCCATGGCTTTTTTTCAGTGACCGGCCCACTTAGGTGTGTCGGGCAAAGCACGACCCCGAGCGTCGGGGTCTTAAAGGGTCCTCCCCCAGAAAATTTTGAAAAGTGACTGCCATAAACGTGATTTCCGAACGCCTCTAGCTCTCAAAACTGGTTGTCCAGAAAATGGAAATGCTTACCGAAATTAAGAAAATTATCAAGATAATCAGATCTATTTTTATTGTAGGTACTATTGAAAGATATAGAGATTGGTCACAAACGACTTAATTTCGGATTTCGGCCACTTTCTTTTGAAATTTGGACCTACGTCCAATTTTTTTTTTTTTTTTCAAAATATAAATATTTTTTTTTGGTCATTTTTCACAAACCGGCTCTCTGCACACCGGCCCGCATGGCTTTAGCCATGTGGCCATGCGGCCCAGTCCGCCCCTGGACTCAAGAGCAACTTGCTTTAAACTAAACTTGTATTTCGATTAATGGGTGGTTATGTTACAAAGTCGCAGTCAAACTTTTACATAACCGAAAAAGAAATCAGGTTTTCGGGGGTCTAATATTCTCAATATTTTCTTACGACGGGGATTCCTTGACCTAGACAAATAACCATTTTATGCCTTCAACTCATAGGCATCTTTCCAACGATGCATGTCAAAAGTGGTAAATGCAAAATAAAATTTTATATTATTTGATATGTCTAATAAATCTAGACCGTATAAATATTCCATCTTTTCAATTTTAAACATTGATCTGAGTTGACCTTGCTCCTTTCAATATTAGATAATTTCATATTTGGTGTTTACTTCCGGTTTAATGGTGACTTTTCAATGTTAGAGAACTTCTTCTTTTGTAAAAAAAAAATATTCAAAAGGATTGCCTTGTTTTAATTATTGATAAATTAGGATAACAATCATCTAATGTTCTTAATCATTGTAATGAGCTAATGTATTGTGATGTTATATTTTGGAATTGTTAAATTTATTATTTATTATTTCTCTACCTGAAATAATACTAAAAAAAAAATATTCTGCTTCAGTAGATTGAACGTCTTATCTAATCATTGCCTTTTTTCATGATTTGATCGTGATAATATACTATGCTAAAACAGAAAAAAATACAGATATCCCAAAGGAAATTTATAACAATTATTATTCAAATTGGGGCACATAAACCTTAACTCTGTTGGGACCCAAAAAAACCTGATTGGACCGATAATGAAAAGCAATGACAACTTTCCAAGACAGAAGAATTAGCCTAACGTTTTTCAGTGAAACGAGTTTTATCGATTAATTCGAAATCTGGGGACCGTGAAAAAAATATTTTTCAAAATATTTTTGTCATTGTTATAAGATAATTTCCTGAATCTTTAAATTGATTGCCGAAATCTGAGGAGTTTTGGAGGTGAGGGTGAGGATGAGAGTTTGATTGAAAAAAATTCAACCAAGCACCTCCCCTTCCCCCTCCCCACAAATTTCCACAGATTCGTCAATCGCTTTAGAGACTTGATCATGCAGAAGAAAAGTGAAGAGGAACTACACAGTGGAATTTCTTTTTACATATATTATATTCAAGGCCCAAAGCAAAAATGCCTAATGCTCCACTTATATCTGTATAATACAATTCTTGTAAATTATTTTACCCTTGTATTATACAAATTGATGACATGAATAATAAACGTGTATATATTTTCAGGTCTATTCTTGCTCACTGTCACTGAATCCAGTTCAAATTTGATACTTACTAATCACGATGCTACAACAAACTCTCTTCAAATAGACCCCAATGATGATCTCAATTTAATGTTTCAACTTAACAATGCAACTAATGAAGGTTTAATCGAACTTTCTGCCAACCTAAAATCTACCGTGGGTGGAATTATACCAGTTGTCCAAGTGAAGACAATATATGGAACCATCGCAGCAGATGGTCAATCAGGAGAGATTTTTGTTAATTCCGCGGATCTGAATCTAAAAATACATGTTTACGAACTTACTATTGTGTATTCAACCGGCAATGGAGAACTGGATATGGTTTTACTTTTGTATTATCTAACAGATATGCTTTCAATGATACCGGATGGCGAATTGCATTCTGTCGCACCTCATAACACCGCGTTACTGTTAGCAACAGAAGTTAATAACCGATATAAAAACAGCAGTACAGGTGATATCGAAATTGAAGAAATAAGCAATGGGTATGTAAAATCGTTATTTAAGCTTTATGAGATCGATTCTGTCGGAACTGAAGATGGAGTTAACTTGGTACCACTACAACAAAATCGACCAAACAATACATGGATCGTAACAACAGTTCTATTTGGTTTAATCGGAGACGTATCTCCTGTAAAGAATCCAGTAAATACGGCAGAAAACTCCATTATTAAGTTTGTTGCTAATGCAGATTCAAAATTCCCCATGGGTAGAGTTAAAATGGTAACAACACACTTTGATGGCGATACCAATCGAGTTATCAAGAGAATTACCAAAACTAACCCTTATATTGAAAATAAACCAAGGAAATACCAAACACAAGGGAATTATACAGCGACGGTCGTTTTCACTTCATCTATGACTTCTTTAACTTTCAATCTAGTCATTATGGTGTGGGACAACCTTGATGAGTTAAGATGTGACGCAAGTCCCATTGCCATTAAAGTTAATCAATCGACAAGCTTTGTTTTTATCAATGCGCCTAACTCTGGATTTCTCTATCAGATTGATTATGTTCTTGGAAGCTCTCAGGAGCTCAACAGATCTATACTATTCTCCAATTTTGATGCACCAACCATTCAACAACAATACACCATTGCTAAGGAATACACCATCGTATCCAAGGCATGGAATGATTACTATACCAGACACTACTCATCCAAGCTGTACGTGCAACATCCTATAACAAATCTAACAATCACACCGACGCGTTTGGTCATTCCGTTTACTGATACCAAAGTTAACTTTACCATAACAATGCTGAAAGATGCACCCTCGCCAACAGACGCTGCGTGCATTATTAGTATGGATGAATATCCAGACGAAACATTTCCTTTGTCCATTGCTTACGACAGTCCCTTGATTTATTTATACGATTTCAAATCACCAGGTGAATACAATGTTCAAATTCAGTGCTCGAACAGAGTAAGCAGTGCCAATCTCTCTGTAAACATTTTTGTGCGATATTTCACAAGCAATGATGTCCAAGTACTTTATAAAGACATTATTTCCAGTAATTTTTCTTCTCCTGCAACTAATGTTTTCAAGCTGAAAATTTTGGACATTCAGACCATCCCCTCAGGTGTCCAGCTTTTTTGGTATTTTGGTGATGGAAGCCAAATCGAGAGCGAATTGATGACGGAATTCGTTAAGTATCACGAGTTCCCTAAACGAGGAGATTATACCATTGTGCTGAACGTAGTGTTTTATGGTTTAACACGAACTATAACTTTCCAACAACGTGTAGGTATTATAATATACAACATCTCATCTTACTTGGTACTAAATCACGTTGACATCACTCTTACACCATACAGTCGAGACACTGGTATATACCCGAATTCAGTTAAATTCGAAATGAACTATAATGATGGATCAAGTTGGACTTCAAATAAAGTCCATGCCTATGATGAATACGGACACTACTATCCAGTGATTAAGGCATTTAACTCAACTTTGGTAGAGTTTAGACAAGTCGAAGAGTATATCCAGGTGGAACATGCCATTACTGATATCTATCTTCAACACAAAGACATACAGCAATACCCATCTGGTATCTTAGATTTAGAAATCACGATACCCTCGGGATCTTTATACCTTCCACATCTAAATTGTGAAATGAATTATGGGGACGATATAGACAAGGAACTGTACATAGTATCGGGAAATCTAACGGATACCGTTCCACTGCACACCAGCTACCAGTACCTAACTCTGGGTAAACATAAGATAAATGTGTTCTGTAAAAATCTGCTAACAAATTTTACAGTGAAGTCTGAGGTTGACATTCAAAACAATTGTTTCTCTAAAAACGGTATCTTTGATCGTCAGTATGCTTATAAAGATTCTCCAATGCGTTCGTACACGTCACGACTTTTGCAGTTAACAAATCGTATGACAACTTATTGTGTCAATAACACACAGGTCTACAAATGGTCTATGTATACACTGGTAAATAACACCGAAATAGAGATGGATATTATTCAGCCTGGAAAAGATTTTATGGAGTTCCCAAAAAGGTCTGTTCCAATGGGCCTGTACAGATTGTTGATGAATGCAAGTTTTGATGATCTTCACTATCGTTGGTTTGTTGAATCAACTTATGTTGAGTATACTAACCCACCACTCAGAGCGGAAATAGCGGGAGGTAAATTACAATAAATTATTTGGTTATTAGTATTTTTAAACAATATTTGATTGCAGTGCGTTCTAGCGAACGCACTGCTTTGTTTTCATAATGACTTTTTGCAGTGCGTTCTAGCGAACGCACTGCTTTGTTTTCATAATGACTGTTTTTTTTTTTTTTGTCTACTTCTGGTCACGCTAATTCGGTATGAAGGGAGCATGCCACACATTATCTCGCATGTTTTCCTACGATAACTAACTGCTCGGTGTTGCGTGAATGTAAAATGACGGTTTTTTGTCTAACCGGAAATGACATATGACGGAAAAATCCACATTATGTTTTTTACCATTTTTACCTCTGTTTTTCAACCGATTTTGATGGAACCTTTTTTGTTTATTTCTTTAAACGTTTGTCTACAAGGTAAGACTTTAAAAATATGCATTTTGAGAACATTGTTGCTGACTTTTTCAAGCACTTTTTTGACCATTTGTTCAACTTTTGCAATTTTATTTGTATCAATATGAAAACTGACAGGTACATAGATATTTTGATGACGAACAAAATGACATTATAAAAAGAAAAATATCACTTCCGGCTTTGACGTCATTCGCTTGCAAAGTTGAAATTTTAACTTCCGGAATAATGAAAATTATCAAAAAAATCTTTTTGCAATGTGCTAGAAATAATCATTGACAAAATATGAAATGATAAAATTTGACCCAGATATTTCATATCAGCCGCCATCTTGAAATGAGTAATTTTTCTTTAAATCGAAATTCAGAATCAGGGAATCATCCGATTTGAATAAAAATGATGTCTAGGGAATCTTTAGTCGATTGCTAACAAAACATGGCGAGCCGATTTTTAAATTTCGATTCAGAATTTTTTTTATTTCCGGTTTAGAATTTTCGGAAATAGTCAAAACTTTTAAGGCTCATATCTTGTGACCTTGATCTTGAGTGACCTTGTGACCTGAACAAAAGTTGTTGCCCTTGACGAGATCTATCCAATGGCATAATCATTTTAGATGCCCAATGTTTACTTCCGGTTTTATGGCCGTCAGAAAATTGTAATTTTTAACTTTAAACAGCTCTGTCACGTGACCTAATTTATGTACGTCACAAATTATTTTCTATTTTTATCACGCTTTATCTCCTGTTTCCAAAAATGTATAACACTAGATATTTTGATCAAAATTGATTTTTGGAGTTTTGTTCTTTGTTCTATAGTAACTCTGCGTGTTTTTTTGGCGGGAAAAAACACGTGTTATCTGAATTACGGATTTCATAAGATAGGTAACAATTTCTTCTTAAGATATGGAAGAACATGACTAACAAAGAAAAAAATATGATAAAATCGTAACCGGAAGTAACACGCTGGCCACCATCTTGAAATGAACACGTTTTCTTTAAATCGAGAGAAGTGAACAGGGTATCATCTGATTTGTATAATATTGATGTCTAGGGCATTTTCAATCTATGGCCAACAAAATGATGACAGCCAATTTGATCATTTCGAATATTGATGTTTGCCTATTTCCGGTAAAAAATATTCAGAAATGGCCAAAATTTTCAAAGCTCATTACACGTTACCTTGGATTTGGGTGAACTTATGACCTGAACAAAAGTTATTGCCCATGATGAGATCTACCCAACGGTGTATTCATTTTTGTTGTCCAATATTTACTTCCGGTTTTATAGCCATTTAAAAATTGTTAGTTTGAACTTTGAACAGCTCTGTCACGTGACGTCACGTCATAAAATATCTTCTTTTCTTATTACGCTTTATCTCCTCTTTCCAGTGATATATAACACTAGATATTTTGATCAAAATTGCTATTTGGAATTTTGTTCTTTGTTCTATAGTAACTCTGCGTGTTTTTTTGGCGGGAAAAAAACACGTGTTATCTGAATTACGGATTTCATAAGATAGGTAACAATTTCTTCTTAAGATATGAAAGAACATGACTAACAAAGAAAAAAATATGACAAAATCGTAACCGGAAGTAACACGTTGGCCA
Organism: Lottia scabra; assembly: GCA_029955415.1. NCBI lineage: Eukaryota > Metazoa > Mollusca > Gastropoda > Lottiidae > Lottia > Lottia scabra. The sequence goes on along the minus strand of JARJEI010000013.1, from coordinate 902,483 downwards.
CCATCTTGAAATGAACATGTTTTCTTTAAATCGACATCCGATGTATATAATTTTGATGTTTATGGCATTTTCAATCTATTGCCAACAAAATGAGGGCAGCTGAATTGCTAATTTCGATTATGGCGTTTGTCTATTTCCGGTATAAGATATTCAGCAATTATTGTAACACTTTTAAAGCTCATAACTTGTGACCTTGCCATTTGTTGACCTTATGATCCGAACAAAAGTTATTGCCCGAAATGAGATCTATCCAATGGTGAATTCATTTTTGTTGTCCAATAGTTACTTCTTGTTTTATAGCCATTTGAAAATTGTCAGTTTGAACCTAATTAACGTACGTCACATTAAAATCGTCTTTTCTTATTATGCTTTATCTTCTCGATATATAATAGTAGATATTTTAATCATTTTGCTTTTTTTTTAATTTGGAAATTTTGTTCATTGTTCTAAAGTAACTCTGCGTGCTTTTTTGGAGCGAAAAAACACGTGGTTCCTAAATTGTGGATTTTTAAAGAGAGTCGACACATTCTTTTGAAGATATAAAATGACATAACATTCATAGAAAAAAAGGATAAAATTGGACCCGGAAGTAACTAGTAGACCACCATTTTGAAATGACTAACTTTTCTTTAAATCGATATAAGTGATCAGGATATCATCCGATTTACATAATGTTGATGTCTATGTCATCTTCAATATATTACTAACAAAATGATGACAGCCGATTTCCTAATTTCGATTAAAAGTTTTGTCTATTTCCGGTTAAAGAAATTCAGCAATAGCAAACACTTTCAAAGCTCAGAACTCGTGACCTTGACGTTTGATGACCTTTTGATCTGAACCAAAGCTATTGCTCGCGATAAAATCTATCAAATGATGTTTTACTTTGTGTTTTCCGATGTTTACTTCCGGTTTAATAGCCGATTGAAAATTGAGACTTTTAACTAAAAACAGCTCTGTCACATGACCTAATTTATACGCAAGACTAAAATGCAACCGTTCAAGGATGTTTAAATTGCGCACTGCTCAGTACCGTTATCACGGTTCTAGTTTTTTTTTTTTTTTTTGTCTACTTCTGGTCACGCTAATTCGGTATGAAGGGAGCATGTCACACCTTATCTCACATGTTTTCCTACAATATCTAACTGCTCGGTGTTGGGTGAATGTAAAATGGCGGTTTTTTGTCTAACCGGAAATGACATATGACAGAAAAACCCATTTTATGTTTTTTACCATTTTTACCTCTGTTTTTCAACCGATTTTGATGGAACTTTTTTTGTTTATTTCATTATTCTAATGTCTACATAATAGCTCTCAACATAAATGCACTTTTAGACATTCTCTGCTGACTTTTTGGAGCACTTTTTTAACCGTTTTTATAACTTTTGCAATTTTATTTCGATCAATTTGAAAACTTACAGGTGTATAAACATTTTGATTTCTAACTAAATGGTATTTTCAAAATTTTTATATCACTTCCAGTTTTGACGTCATTCGCTTGTAAAGTTGAAATTTCAACTTCCGGAATAATTAAGATATTCCAAAAAATCTTCTTGAGATGTGCTAGAAATAACCGTTGACTAAAAATGAAATGAAAAAATCTGACCCAGATATTTCATATCAGTCGCCATCTTGAAATGACTGATTTTTCTTTAAATCGAAATTCAGAATCGGGGAATCATTCGATTTGAATAAAAATGATGTCTATGGAATCTACAGTCGATTGCTAACAAAACATGGGAAGCCGATTTTTTAATTTCGATCCAGAATTTTTTTTATTTCCGGTTTAGAATTTTCGGAAATAGTCAAAACTTTTAAGGCTCATATCTTGTGACCTTGACCTTGAGTGACCTTGTGACCTGAACAAAAGTTGTTGCCCTTGACGAGTTCTATCCAATGGCATAATCATTTTAGATGCCCAATGTTTACTTCCGGTTTTATGGCCGTCAGAAAATTGCAATTTTTAACATTAAACAGCTCTGTCACGTGACCTAATTCATGTACGTCACAAATTATCTTCTATTATTATCACGCTTTATCTCCTGTTTCCAAAAATGTATAACACTAGATATTTTGATCAAAATTGATTTTTGGAATTTTGTTCTGTTCTATAGTAACTCTGCGTGTTTTTTTTTTGGCGGGAAAAAACACGTGTTATCTGAATTACGGATTTCATACGATAGGTAACAATTTCTTAAGATATGGAAGAACATGACTTACAAAGAAACAAATATGATAAAATCGTAACCGGAAGTAACACGCTGACCACCATCTTGAAATGAACATGTTTTCTTTAAATCGAGGGAAGTGAACAGGGTATCATCTGATTTGTATAATATTGATGTCTAGGGCATTTTCAATCTATGGCCAACAAAATGATGACAGCCAATTTGCTAATTTCGATTAATATGTTTGCCTATTTCCGGTAAAAAATATTCAGAAATGGCCAAAATTCTCAAAGCTCATTACACGTTACCTTGGATTTGGATGACCTTATGACCTGAACAAAAGTAATTGCCCATGATGAGATCTACCCAACGGTGTATTCATTTTTGTTGTCCAATATTTACTTCCAGTTTTATAGCCATTTAAAAATTGTTAGTTTGAACTTTGAACAGCTCTGTCACGTGACGTCACGTCACAAAATATCTTCTTTTCTTATTACGCTTTATCTCCTCTTTCCAGTGATATATAACGCTAAATATTTTGATCAATATTGCTATTTGGAATTTTGTTCTTTGTTCTATAGTAACTCTTTTTTTTTGGCGGGAAAAAACACGTGTTATCTGAATTACGGATTTCATAAGATAGGTAACAATTTCTTCTTAAGATATGAAAGAACATAACTAACAAAGAAAAAAAATATGACAAAATCGTAACCGGAAGTAACACGTTGGCCACCATCTTGAAATGAACATGTTTTCTTTAAATCGACATCCGATTTATATAATTTTGATGTTTATGGCATTTTCAATCTATTGCCAACAAAATGAGGGCAGATGATGTGCTGATTTCGATTATGGTGTTTGTCTATTTCCGGTATAAGATATTCAGCAATTATTGTAACACTTTTAAAGCTCATAACTTGTGACCTTGCCATTTGTTGACCTTATGATCCGAACAAAAGTGATTGCCCGAAATGAGATCTATCCAATGGTGAATTCATTTTTGTTGTCCAATATTTAGGCCTACTTCTTGTTTTATAGCCATTTGAAAATTGTCAGTTTGAACCTAATTCACGTACGTCACAAAAAATCGTCTTTTCTTATTATGCTTTATCTCCTCTTGATATATAATAGTAGATATTTTAATCATTTTGCTTTTTTTTTAATTTGGAAATTTTGTTCATTGTTCTAAAGTAACTGCGTGGCTTTTTTGGCGTTAAAAAACACGTGGTTCCTTAATTGTTTATTTTTAAAGTGAGTCGACCCGGAAGTAACTAGTAGACCACCATCTTGAAATGGCCAACTTGTCTTTAAATCGATATAAGTGATCAGGATATCATCCGATTTACATAATGTTGATGTCTATGTCATCTTCAATATATTACTAACAAAATGGTGACAGCCGATTTCCTAATTTCGATTAAAAGTTTTGTCTATTTCCGGTTAAAGAAATAAAAAGCAATAGCAAACACTTTCAAAGCTCAAAACTCGTGACATTTACATTTGATGACCTTTTGATCTGAACCAAAGCTATTGCCCTCGATAAAATCTATCAAATGATGTTTTACTTTGTATTTTCCGATGTTTACTTCCGGTTTAATAGCCGATTGAAAATTGAGAATTTTAACTATAAACAGCTCTGTCACATGACCTAATTTATATGCAGGACTAAAATGCAACCGTTCAAGGATGTTTAAATTGCGCACTGCTCAGTACCGTTATCACGGTTCTAGTTTTTATATAAACCCTATAGAATTGATATCTCAAAAATGTGTAAGTTCGTGAAGGTTTTAAAAAATTCTCAGAATTAATTATAAACATGTCTTCAGATTTTCTTAATGATTTATTGTATGACTTGATTCCTTTCAGGAAACGTTCGAGTCAATGGCCAAACGGATATGGAAATTAATGCCGAACTTTCTTATGATCCCTTATTCGATTCTTCTAATGGAGTAAACGATACCTTGGAATATTCCTGGAAATGTGGCAGAATAGTGAGCGATTCTCCTGAAAAAATTGGAGTACTGTACCTTAATCAATCTGAGGCTATAGACTGCAACAAAATAAGTACTGTCCTGTCTGACGCACGCCTTTTATTTAGGGGCAGTGAAGTTTCTGAAGTTATTGGTTTTTATTTTAAAGTTCATGTTACCAAACCAGAAAGAAAGGCGTCCTCATTTCTACAAATGATTCAAGTTACATCTGGGGCACCACAAATGAGTCTATTGTAAGTAATCCTGTATATTATGATAATACGTCGTTCATGATGAATTGAAAATCAAACTATATTATTGTTTCACGCGTTTAAATTCTAAAAAGAACGAAAACAATTATATTCTTTGGGATAACAACTAAAGTCCTTAAGAAGATCCTTTCTACCAACTGGTTCTCTTGGCATTGATCTTTCCTTTATTATTCATACCCATTTACAGATGGGTTATATGTAATCAAGAGTGTAGATGATTTATTCAAGGACGTCAGACTTTCTTTCACAACGTTCGAACGTGATAATAACCCTCAAACACAACAACCTCAATTTTCTTGACATAACCAATCAAATTACGTAATGATAATAAATTATTAAAATTAAAGGCTCTACTATTTTTTATATTTTAGCTGTGTTATTAACTGTGAAACTAAAGCTGCAATAACCTCAGCACTCTCTTTACAATCAATCTGTAATAACTGTTTAGACGAAGAACTGGGAACAGCGACGTATGAATGGAAAATATTTGAACATAACGATGCAACATTAGAATACACACAGATTTCAGATATCAAGAATATGATTGAGAGTACAGGTGACGTTTGACTAGATTTGGTTTATTTTTACCACATCTTTTAAGTGCCACCTTCTCTTTTCTCTTTGACTTTACCATCATCTTTGTAACATTTTGTTGATTATTTTTCATATCCACTTCGGTATATTGCTAGACCTTATTGTCTTTTCTCTTGGTAATCCCTCGTTCTCCATTTCTTCGACTTTTCGTGTCTGTTCCTTTGCTTAATCTTTTTCCTCTTCTTCTTCTTATACTTTCTTTTTCTCTCTTCGTTTTCTTCTTATTCTTATTTCTTCCTCGCATTATTAGTAATTTTCGTCTCCTATGGAAGTTTTTAATCCTCTGGAACTTCATCCATAATTGTTACAGGTGACAACCCTTCAACAATAGTGATAAAGAAGGGAGTATTAAGGGTTGATAAGATGTACAGAGTAGACGTTGTCTGTACAATTCCTGGTCGATATGGAAGTGGTTTAGCTGGATATTCCATTCTAACAAACTTACCACCTTATGATGGAAACTGTACGGTTATCCCTAAGTCAGGTAGGCTAATATTTATTTTGTAAAGGAAATTACCATGTAACAGAAAATGCTTTATTATTAGTTCTAGCAATTTAAAGGTTATTTTAAAGATAGCTGCAAGGGTAACCAAGCGTGCTAAATTCAGTTTTTTCGGCATCACATTGTAGCGCAAGACTTTGAAACTGAAATTGTTATTGTCAGATAGGATACTGTTAGGGTATTTGCAGTTTGTTTCAGAACATCAGTTTATTATTTTGTAGGAATAGCCACAAAAACTAAATTCCGTGTACTATGTGAACATTGGAAAGATGAAGGTTTTCGGCTGTATCGTAGTGACAACTTAGATAAAGTAGAACCATTAACATACAAGTATTTCATCAAGAAAGACGATTTCGTTAACCCTTTAGTATCCGGAGGTCAGTAAAGGTCTTCTTGGCGCCTGAATTCAGATTGTCTCCACCTTAGTTACAACGACAGTTTAAAGGGGACCAGTCTTCATTTTTATTGGTTGATTTGGGTCTTGAATATATTTAAGTATCCTTCAGAAGCACTAGAAATGCACGAAAATTGCGTGTTTCCTTCAAATATACCTTAAATTAGACATTTCTCCTTCTATTTCTATAGATAAGTTTTCTATATATTGCATAGTATCGCTAATGTGTAGTAGGGCATTATAACTTTCAAATGCTAATAATTATGGATGCACATGGATTTGAAGGCTCAAATTTCAATGGTGAGTTGTGATAACCAGTACTAAATTGCTGAGCTAAAAAAATCCCCGTTTCTGAGACTTATCCAAATCGACCCGCGAAAATGAAGCCTGTGCCCCTTTAAATGGTGTTAAATTGTAGATTCCCCGGAATTCTGAATCAAACTATAGCTATAGTGTAGTTGGCTGAAATTGAGCTGTGAAGAATGTTCAAATTATCAAAAAATATCGTGAAATTCTGGAATTTCTTAAAACAGTCACTCCAAAATTACGTTAATTACATGTTTTTTTATTAACATGTTCATGAAGTGTAATTAAAGGCAATTTGATAAGTTTCTTAAAAGATTTTTATATTTTTAAATTTTAAGTTGAAAGTACAACCCCTGAAATCAATGTTCCAGTATTTCCCGGTTCAAATGGTACAGATTATATTATTTTAGTACACATATTTGATATTTTACAAGACTTTGCCGAGGTTTATTTACCAATCGAGGTAGGTTCTTTAGACAAAATATAAATATCTTCATGAACTATTATAGTAAGTCTATTGAATGATTCGTCAAGGAAGTCTCAGTTGAATAGGTTTGTTTGATTATCTTGCAAATATCTTTACAGATAAACCTTTCATGTGCACTAGTTTTAGTTTGTTCTATTTCCTTTACGTAACGGAATTTTAACTTTCTATTAAGTTCCATGTTATCGTTGCTCTGGTTGTTTGAATAACAATGAAGATGAGCTCAGAGTTAAACATTTTACATTTATAATTATTTTTTTTTTACTTATCTCCATTGCTTGTGAATTCTTGCGTTTTGTTTAAATATAAATGAGGTTAATATTACATATCTGTGCAATCATTAGTTTGACTGCTTTTAAACGGGTTTTAAATCTGTCATATTGTTCTTTTACCAAGACAACATATTGACGCTTGATATATTACTATATTACAGCTCATTTCTCCGTTTGATGCTATGAAGGATCTGAGTGAAGTCGAGAAGATCAATAAATTGATAAATGAAAATGAACAGAACCTGAGAGAAGTAAATTTGACTGGAAGTTCAGCTAAATTTACACGTGAAATGAATTCGGTGGTGTCAGTCATCCAAACTGTGGTATGATCATCTTCATTATAGTTCATATCATTGATGATATCACTATCATCATTCATAATACCAGTTTCATCAGCAGTAGACACTCTCTTGACCAAATCATAATTGACAACAATCATTGTATGTCATCATCATCGCCTGCGTCATCATCATCATTATTAGCGTCATCATCGTCATCATCATCATCATCATCATCAACAACATCATCAATTGTACAAATCACACAACTGATCCATGTTTGATCAGGATGCTTTAAAAACGTCTCTTTGTAGGATATACCAGAAGATGAGTATCTGTTTAAGAAAAGTTTGGCTGGAGATGAACCAAATTTGTCATGGACAGATATTTGGAAAGACTTTCAAACACCTAGAGATAAAACAACTTCCAATAGAGTCGCAGATGTAAGTAACCATAATCAAAATTTACTTCTTACTAGTTGCACTATGGACCCCCTACTACTAGCACTTTAAAACCTCGGTCCATAACTATTAGAAACATGAAAAAACAAACAAAAGATCGGGTGCACTTAACGAATGGAAGGTTGTTTGGCATGATGGTAGCTACATGTTTTTAATTATTGGCATATTGACATTTCTTTTTACCAACAGAAGATTTTGGTATCTGCTTTTTCATAAAAAAAATTTATGAGTTCTTAATCAGGGACCTTATTCTCGAAAACTTAACTTACAATGATTTTAGTGTTCCATTCATCTGATTGGACAATCACTAAAATTGATTTTAAATATAGCTTTATTATCCAATCAGATTACTGTATTTCGTAAAATCTGGATTTTATCTTAGTTAAGTTTTCGAGAATAAGGCCCCAGGATGATATTGGGTGTGGGGCATACACAGACAGCATTTATCGGGTGTTCGTAAAATTCATCCCCAAGGAAATATCTAAGCTGATAGTTGATGATTTCATTCAAAATTCTCAAAAATTTACTTCATTATGTTAGTGTCAAACACTATTCGTCCAAAAAATTACACAAGTACTTCCCCCCAAAAAATAGCAAATTTGATATCAGAGCAAATTACATATTTCAACCTGTGTTCAATGTGCCCTCCACCGCTTTGACCACTAATATCAACCGTTTTTACACCCCCAAGATGCTGTAACAAATCTCATCTACAGGTACCATCTCCCAAGAAGCGACCATCCTGCCTTTCATTTCCTGTTTTCTTCCAGCCCAAGTGCACCTTTTTCTTAAGAGAATCGCATAATGATCTGTAGTCATTAACGGCCCAAGCGGGACAAACTAGCTGTACAGGAACTGAAAGGCAACCTATTCGCTTCTTTAAACAAGGTGGTACCTTCAGAAAAGAGATTTAAAGACACGTTACGCAAAAATATTTTTGTATAAACAAGTAATTCAATATATTTACAGTCTGGAGAAAGCTATATGGATACTCTCTTAAAACGGAAAGAGGATGTAAAGAGCTTAAACGGTCAAGGTGTTGCTGCCCTTGCGCAGTCTTTAACCAATCTTGTATACAAACCTTCTACAACAAAACTCGATACCGCAGTAAGTTCTTTAGTATTATCCGTTGTAAATTTTGTATATTATATTAAGCGGTGTAGCCAACTTGAGATATAACCTAAAAGACCCTTTTAAATCCATTCTAATTTGAATGCAATCTTAATTATAGTTTAGACATTTCATTATTCTAAAATTGACAGTCAACTGATATCTGATTTCAGAAATCGGGGTCCAAGATGGCATTAGAAACTGCTAGTCGTATCAAAGATATAATACAAACTCGACCATTTCCTATAAAAGATGATATTGAGGGCGCAATAGCAAGTAAGTGCTTTAGTATCTGACGTGTGGTTAGCGAACTTTACTTCAAAGATACACACATTTTAATTGGAACATTTGCATAATTACGCATTGTTTATCTTTTATGAAGTAAAAACTCGCTGTCGACGACGATAAAAACAAAGTTTCGTAAAAAAAATCCAAGCTTGGTCCCGGTCCTATTCTTTTTAATTTACTTCATTGATACTGATTATAATTATTGTTTCATCAGGTGTAACTGACTTCATCGACCATCTGATGATGGCGTCAGTACCAGATTTAGAAGGTCGTGTACCGGATGTTAATGAAGACAGTATAAGAGAGGAGGTCAAGACAAATAGTATAGTCGGACAGGAGATTGGTGAAGATGAGGCTACCTTTGTAGCTTTACAACTTGCCAAATCAGAGACATATGAAATTGAACAGAAGAAATCTACGGTATGACTTAGTATTTACATATTACTGACATATTTTACGATAATATAAGAAAATTGCCGAAACACAAAACCTTTTGGCATGTGATGAGCTTTTCTCAATTAGTTAGGTCTAGTATAATTTCGTATTATTTGTTCATACGCATATGTTTCATGCTGGAAAGTGAACCCTTAATGCCCTGGTGATGAAACTCTCGAAACCCGTGTCGGAAGCATCTCGGATACAGTTAACTGTTATACATGATTTCAGAGTCGTTCAATGATCGGAACATTAGAAACAAGTTTAGATCAAAGTCATGATGTTTTAACAGCCATGTTGGTTAAAGACCAAGATCCATTGAAGATCCAGAAGAAAAACATGCTGTTACAGAATCAAAAGTTAGATCAAAACCAATTAGGAACCAAAGGATTTGAATCAGGAGATTTTCAGCTTCAGTTCCCAAATATAAACAGCACAGTGAACAATTCGACCAATTCGACCAATACTCTTAATATTCAGGTATGTTAACACAATCACGCGGACTTTTAAAAGCAACCTTTCTTAGACAACTAGGCAATGCAACTGATTGTAATGAATTTACCAAGAATACATTAAAGGTGTTGCCCTCATTAACATGAATTTTAACAGATACTGGATACTTGTTACCACCTATATGAAGGATATTTTTCGTTTCAGACCACATTATTTAAGAAAAATCCCTACACTTGGGGACAAAATGATTCATCTTATGGTATCGATTCTCCAGTTCTCATGGTCAATCTTAAAGATAATAACAATTCAGTTTTAAAAACCAGCCTGGATTTAGCCATAAACAAAAACACAGACGTCAAGTTTAAATCTGTTACTGGTGAAGCGGTTACAAAGGATGCCGATGGAAACCATTTTCACGCTACCAAGTTGAAAAATGCCAGAGATGCAATATATGTGTATTTACAAATGACCAGAAGGTTTGCGTCTATCATGGGTATCTTCCGATTGAAGAAAGCGCCACAATTTAGTGGAAATTATGATTTTAAAACAGAGGCTGAACTAAGTACATTAAATGGCGCCGAAGTTTATAAGTTTTTTGTTCCGTCTAAAACATTTCCAGACAGTGGAATAGTGCTATTTGGTTTATTATTTGGTAAGTTTTGAGTAGCACAGTACAGTACACAGAGAACAGTAAAATTTAATCTTATGATTACATGTGTAACAAAGAGGAGTATACTCTCTTACTTCGATGGATTAAAATGATTAAAGGTATAGATGATAATTCCATTTACTTTTTTGATTTTTCAGAAGAGGAGCCAACTGAGGTTTTAAACAGAGAGAGAAGAGACGCGTCCATTAATGGTACATGTAAGTTTGATTATTTTCCGTATCAAAATCTGCATTGACAATACATTTTTACTACCTGACACAAGGCTACCTCATTATTGAACTAATCATAATTCAAGACGAGAAAAGACACTGCCTATTCCCCTTTCAGATACAGGAAGTTCATCAAATCGATCTGAGACAGAAGAGCCAAGTGCATCATATGGTAATGATTATGGATTGTACACGACAACTGATGGTTGTGTTACATGGGACCCTGTAGAAGAGGCCTGGGATTCAATATCTTGCAAAGTAAGTACTGTCAATAATTCTGAATATCATGGATTCTTACAACATATGGTAGGGGCTTGGATGGTGCTATTTCTACAAGACAGTTGTAACCCCTTTAGACCCCATGTGTGTGTGTCGTTATTGGGTATCGTGAATATTAATCTCATGTTTTAATTACAGATATCAAAATATTCAACACCATATCAAACTCTATGTTCTTGCTATGACCCACCAGGGAATTCATTTGCTAGTTCATTTTATGTTCCACCCAATACCATTGACTTTGGTACGGTATTTTCCAAGTTTGATGCTAGTAATGCATCAGTGTATGGTACTGTGATAGCCACTCTAGTAGTTTTTGGGTTTATAGCTCTCTGGTCAAGAAGAAAAGACAATCACGATAAAGTAAAGGTAAGTGACGCTAGTTGTAATTCTGTAAGCAGGATGGTGTCTGATTGCTTTTAGACATTGTCAGTTGAGTGAATCTGTTAATATCTCAAGGAGGTAATGTCTTGTTGGTTTGTAGTCAAGATGAAATAAGTTGAAATTTGAATGTTGTGAAGGCCATTTCCACGTTGCTCTGCGAAATTTTCGCATCTGACAAATATCTCTACGTGAAAAAGTAGTTTTCCATAACTAGTTATTACTAGCAGTCGAGATTTGAACTTGAGATTGGGACATGAACCAAGTTTTGCATCTTCTTAATCTCAGTTCAATAAAATGTAGTATATGTTGTAGATAACTTGCAGTGTTTCGTATTTGTTTTTTTCTTAAAGTGGAAGTATGGATTTTTGAAAGACAACAAGATCGGAGAGAATTATATGTATTTGATCAGTGTAGAAACTGGACTGAGGAAACATTCTGGTTGTAAATCTATCATCAGTTTTATCCTGAGTGGTGAAGATGGTGATACAGGAGCTAGGATATTAGGAGATGGAGAAAGGGTATGTATCACTGAAGTAGTTGTTGACGTTGTCTTAAAACTTCATCACATCAATTCTTATAACATTATTGTCCATTGTAGAAAATACACTCCCTCGGTTTTACAGATTGAAGGTAATGCGCTTAAGAGGATGCTTTTCCAAAAGAAAATGATAAATGATTGTTTCGGAATAAATCGATCTCTGGTTATTATATCTCATGATGGGAACAAAGTAGTGGCAGGTTTCAAGCGAATAAGACCATGCTTTCTAAAACACCCTCTTTGGAGGAGTCCACTGCTTTACAACTGTTACCCTCGATTTTATCATTCTTTGAATGAGATATTTGATTAACCGAATTGTCTTGTACGGATTGTTATGCAGTGAAGCTTTTTCAGAATTTCCCTTAGAAAACACACGTATTTGCTATTCAAATTTACCGTTGGTTGTATTTAAATTTTGTACATTATGATCTATTAATTTTCAGTATTTTGAATCTGGAAGTGTGATGAACTATATTTGTACAACTAATACGAGTTTAGGAAAGTTATTATATTTGAGAGTATGGAATGATAGCAGTGGTAACAACCAATGGGCATCGTGGTATTTAGTCAAAATCATTATAGAAGACCTCCATACAAAAGAAAGGTAAATATCAGTTCCAGCAAATCACCTATAGACGGGGGGTTCGTAAAGAGTTCCCTACCAGTAGGGTAAAACTAACCTGTCTCACGTCGATCTTAACCCAACTCCGTTCCCTTTTGGTGGGTGAAAAATCCAACGCTTAGTGAATTATTCTGCTTCGCAATTACAGGAAGAGCCGACATCGGAGGATTTGAAGTTTTACCTGAACATAGAAAGATATTAACATAAGATGCCTTAGCTTAAACAAGAGAACGGCCTTTCGAAAATCAGACGTTCTAAAAGAAATGTATGAGTCAAAGCTGAATAAATATAAGTAATGGGCGTTTGTTACCTTGCTTGCCAACCTTTTTAATGCTCTAGTCACTCCCGATTTCGTTCGTTTTCGAATATTGTTATGATTGTCTTTACAGTTGGGTATTTGTGGTGAATAATTGGTTAGCTGTTGATAGGGGTGATGGTATGCTGGAGAGAGTTGTACCAGTAGCCAGTTCCACAGAACTAATGTCATTCAATAAATTATTTGCTGAACATAGACAATCTACTCTTACCGACAGTCATATATGGTTATCTGTTATTGTCCGCCCACAAAGAAGTTCCTTCACTAGAGTTCAGAGATTGTCCTGTTGTCTAGTTCTCTTATTCCTGACCATGATATCAAATGCTATGTTCTTCAAACCTGAAGAAACGGTAAATGAACAAGAAACGGTTGAGAGTGAAATTCAAATTGGAATATTTCGGTTATCACTGTCTGTCTTGTTTACATCAATAATGAGCCTGTTTATAACATTACCACCCACCTTGCTTGTAATTTACTTATTCCGACTGTCTCGACCAAACCAACAGAAGGCTTCTGGCTCTGGTATATGTTGTTGTCAATGTAAGTTTCGAAAAGTGGCCGGTTATACTGATTCACAATCATTGAATTTGACCGAAGTACAACAAGATGACAAACCAGACACACCACAACCAAGCCCAGACACGAGTCATATTGAAATACAACCTTCAAGACATCCGATAACAGATCCGATGGCACCAGGATATGATACAGAACATAATCACCATGAGAAAGAACAGATTATTGAAGAGCGCTTCATAACACCAAATAGACAGTTGCCCTTGCCACATTTTTGTGTATATCTCGCCTACATGTTGGTTGTGACCTCAGTGGTAGCATCAGGTTTTTTCTTAATCCTCTACAGTATGCAATGGGGGACAAGCGTATCAGAAGAATGGTTGACTGCTTTCCTTTTGGGTTTTGTGGAGAGTGTTTTTATGGTGGACCCTTTTAAGGTGAGGAAATTGGAATTGAGGAGTAAATAACAGTTTTTTTTTGTTTAAAAAATAAGACTATTATGGAAACAGCACAGCGAATTTTGTTTCTGACTCCGGGACTAATGAACATTGCATTTTTTGAGTATAAAGATAAATGTGCATTCTGTTTCAGATTTTGATCATCGCCGTGTTGTATGCAATTTGTTCTAAAAATCCTTACGCCAGTCCCGTGAAAGTTGATGTGGAAACAGCAAAACAGGAAGCAACAAAGTTAGCCAAGCATTCAATCGGTAACATAACATTCACATTGTTCAACCTAATCAAACTATTCTTTTTTTAGATAAACATAAATGAAATTTAGTCTGTGTTTCACAATTTGAATCCATAAGCGGTGAAACAATTTTAGAATATTGAAAGGAAAAACAGAAACAAATACAATCAAAACGATTGTAATTATACCGATTGCAATTAACTAGTCCAATGGCCAGATTTATATCAGATTTGATAAGTTTTAAAGATTAATCTAACCCAGGCCTTCTCAATTATGTTTTGTAAAGGGCCAGTTGCATTTTATGAAATATATAAGGCCCAAATAAAGCGTTTTAACGTAAGGTGTCACTCTTGAGGGAGTCGCGGGGCGGATTTGGCTCGTGGGCCGCCATTTGAGAAGGCCTGATTCATACGAAACTTCGCATCTTTCCTAGCTCCGTATGTGTCGCAGATAAAGACACGAACCTAATCACCAGCCATGACGCCAACGATATTCGTTGAACGATAAAGTATGCATCAAATTTGATATTAAAACGTCTATAGGATATCAATAAGTTCTTAAATGCTAAAAATATTCCCAAATTTAACAGTGTGTATTTACTGAAAAAGTTGCAGTACGGAACTCTTTTTAATAGCGGAGGTGTTTTTGAGTTACGAGACTACAAACCGGAAAGACGATTAAAGACATTTCGCACCATTATGAGTTGTTTCGACCTCATTAACATTAGTCTACTTAAATTTTTATTCTTATTTACTTAGTATGGATCAAATAAAATACATTCTCTTCATATGTGTTTGTATAAAATTGGTTTGCATGGTGTCTTGAAACATCTTGAAACATCTTGAAACTTACGGTTTGTTAACATGAAGTCGTTTCGTCTCACTTCTGATCTCCGTGAGAGAAATGTCTACGCGAGAACTATTTAAAACATGGTTGGTCAATAGGTCAGAGTAATATCTCCGATAGGTAGAATTTCTCTGTTGATCAGAATGGGCCTGATTTAGTCGATCGTTTTCTTAATGGTCATTAAATCATTTCTGTATTTCTAGAGGAGAGTATACCAAAAATAACACCTAAGCCAGTGACGGAGGAAGAAATCCAACAACTGCAAAACAAACGTCTAGAAACGTTACAAGCTGAAAACACATTGGTACAGCTGGTGCTTTATCTGGTATTTCTGTTGTGTTTAGTCATTGTGTCAACTGGTAATAGAGATTCCAGATCTTATTTCTATAAACACCATATTGATCAAACGGTTTTCATTGGTAGTTTTGACCAGGTATGAAACACTATTGAATCCGTGAAATTAATTCAAGTCATAATCTAGTTTTGTGTATTATATAGGTCCTATTCTCGAGATCCTCTAAGATCCGAGGTAATCTTCATTATGATTTAATGACACTTAAATGATGTTTCTCAGTAGACTCCGGGAGCCGTGGCAGCAGTATGCTTCCGCCGCGACGGCCCTAGATCAAAGCCCCTATAGAAAAGGACATGCGTCTTAGACATGTCATATTCTTATAGAAACTTTTGGAAGATGAAGACATGGGCATCGTTACTAACCTATTGGTGGAATGGCTATAAATAGTTTACATGGAACTTATCGCGTTTATGATGTTTCAAGGCCAACACGTTGATTCCTTAGAGCCTGACTTAAATCCTCTTGAAATTAATTATTTCTTAATAATTTCTTTTCTTAGATTAAAACTCACGAACAGTTCCTTGATTGGACCAATTCCACATTGATTCCAGTGATATTTCCTCACCAGCTGTATAACGGTAAAACTCTTACGTGGCAGGAAAAACTCTTGTATTCCGACCTGGCTAATTTTAGAGTAGGCCCTGTTCGGATTCGCCAAATTCGTTCTACAGCTCGTAAGTATTGATAATCATCTTTAGTCATTAACACATTTGAATGTTCGGTATGATAAAATACAATATATATTTCAACAAAATGCCTCAATGACTTATTTGCTTGATCAGTGTATACAAGTAAAACGTTGTAATTTAAAAAGATTTATTCCTTCTCGGGTTCGATATACTTCTTGACGAAGATGTATTTTTTTATGTTTAAAGGTCCAGTACCATTTTATGGTTTGAAATATTTACCATTGATTGATGAAGATCATAGCTACTACTGGAAATATAGTACATTAAAACAAGATGAAAGTGATTACTGCTTGGGGTGGAAACACAAACCTTGTCCCGCAAATGAAGAGGTTATATCAGTATCATCAGCAGCTTGGAGATACCAAAACGGAGGTGACATTGATTCGTCGAATAGTGGTCAGTTATACAGCTATGATAATACCGGATATAGTGTTGATATCTCAGTTAATTATGATATTTCTTTACAAAAGATCAATGAATTGTATTCAAATAATTGGCTAGATCGTCAAACAAGGGCCGTTTTTACTGACTTTACCCTCTATAACATTAACACAAATTTAGTTTTAACCATCAAGTTGATAGCAGAGTTTCCAGAATTTGGAAGCGTTGTTGTATGGCATCATATCGATGCTATGAGATTATTCCAGTATTTTGGTGGCATGGGTGTCTTTAACATTATCTGTGAAGCTATTCTTGGAATAATTATGGTTGTATTCATCTTTAAATGTGCCAAGAAGTTAAAAAGGTTGAAGTTTGAGTTTTTTCGTAACTTTTGGAATATTGTCGATACTATAACCATCTCACTATCTGTTATTGTAATCATTTTCTACATTTTGAGAAAAGTTTATTCTGATAGAGCTTTGGCTAAATTCCGAGAAGACCCTAAACAATTTGTGGATTTTTCACACATCGTTACGTGGGATAATACATTTGTGTACAGTTTGAGTTTTCTTGTATTTATAACAATCATTGGACTTCTGAAACTTTTGGGTTACAACAAACGCCTAGTTATGATAGGTAGTGTGTTGAAACATTCAGCAAAAGACTTATCTTCTATGGGAATAATCTTCGGAATCACCATCAGTGCCTTTATTATGACCGGTTATATCATTCTTCAAACAGAGCGCTCAGAGTACATGTCAATCTTCAACTCTGCCATCAATTCTGTTTTATATTTACTAGGTAAAAATAAACTTGGGCATATCATGATGGTCTATTCTGACTTTCCGCTGCACAGTATCTATTTCATGTTTCTGGTATATTATGTTATATTTATATTGTTGACCATGTTTCAAGCCATACTCAACGCCAGTATGACAGTAATCAAGAGCGATCTGGATCAAATACCACCACCGTATGGAATAACAAATGTATTAAAGAATCTTTATCAAACATTTATTGGAGATTGGTTACCAACAAGTTACTACAAAAAACGACAAGAGAGCAATGCATGTAAGTGTGATGTTGTTCTTTCTGTAACTCCATTTCGTTTATCGCCATACTGGGCATGAAAAATCGAGCAGCATATTGACATAAAGTTAAAGATACGATTCGTACAATTTATAATGTGTATTTTGCTGAAAATAAGTGGTATTTTTCAATTGTGTGCGCTGAGACGTTCATTTGCTTATTTCTAATAATTTGCACTATAGCAATTTTCAATCAGACGTCTGTGATTCATTTTCATTTGTTCTATAGATTCTACAGAATGTTTCCAAGAGGAAGATGGACCAGCAGATGTTTTAAAATCTTTGAATGACGAACTGAAGGCCATAACAGGAGTATGTATAAGGTTTTTTTTTTATTTTATGCCATTTTGTCATCGATAGTTAAAAGGGGTTATTAGATATAATAATGACGAGAATATCGTTAAATATGATAACCGTCGCATCCCGTTGCTAAAGGAACATGAAAATGAAAAAAAAACCAAAAAACACATAGAATAGTCAAACATAAAGGGAAGTGTGCAAATCCCATTATATCTATTTATTTTAATTTCATTGCAGACCACGACGTGGACTCTTGTCCCCGACGTCACGTTCAGTCCAGTAGCTTTTAGCTCATGAAAAGTACTCATAATTGTTCGTTAGTACTTGGTTTCTTTATTCTTATCACTGGGTGAGTGACTCTGCTGGTGGACTCGTGTCCCCGAGGTTACGTTCAGCCCAGTAGCTTTTAGTTCGTGAAAAGTACCCATAATTGATCGTTAGTACTTGGTTTCTTTATTCTTACCACTGGGTGAGTGACTCTGCTGGTTGACTCGTGTCACCGAGGTCACGTTCAGCCCAGTAGCTTTTAGCTCATGAAAAGTACTCATAATTGATCGTTAGTACTTGGTTTCTTTATTCTTACCACTGGGTGAGTGACTCTGCTGGTGGACTCGTGTCACCGAGGTAACGTTCAGCTCTGAAGCCTTTAGCTCATGAAAAGTACTCATAATTGATCGTTAGTACTTGGTTTCTTTATTCTTATCACTGGGTGAGTGACGGTGGTGGACTCGTGTCACCGAGGTTACGTTCAGCCCAGTAGCTTTTAGCTCATGAAAAGTACTTATAATTGATCGTTAGTACTTGTTTTTGTTTTTATCCTTACCACTGGGTGAGTGACTCTGCTGGTGGACTCGTGTCCCCGAGGTTACGTTCAGTCCAGTAGCTTTTAGCTCATGAAAAGTACTCATAATTGATCGTTAGTACTTGTTTTTTTTATTCTTACCACTGGGTGAGTGACTCTGCTGGTGACTCGTGTCCCCGAGGTTACGTTCAGCCCAGTAGCTTTTAGCTCATGAAAAGTACTTATAATTGATCGTCAGTACTTGTTTTTTTTATTCTTACCACTGGGTGAGTGACTCTGCTGGTGGACTAATGTCCCCGAGGTTACGTTCAGCCCAGTAATTTATCGTTACTTCAACATATCTGTGTCGGACCCTGAAAATATGAAAGTCATCAAACAAAAATTGTACAAGTACTGCCTGGAACAAAATAGCATGTAAAAAAATGGTATATTTGATTCGTTTAATAATTTGGTGAAAAATTCGTCAACTCTTCTAAGTCGCACATTGGTCAGATACAATGGTTTTTCTTTTATTTTTCAGGAACTGGATGTTAAAAAATGTTCACCAAACACAGGTTCTTTTTCAAGAATCAAAAAAGCAGATGACAAGAAATTACTTTTTAAGTGATTTTGATCTAAAGTTTTGAACTTTGCTTTTTTCACTTAGTGGCTGATTTTTTAATTAATTGCCTTGTTTATAGATTTGACACGGTTTGTTTTGGTATTGAATATTTTATGGTTTTTTAACTTATTGTTTAGCCTACACTAACGATTCCATATTGTTCGTTATATGAATTTATGATTTGTAAATAGAGCATTTATAATATATACAACTAATGCATATCGGAATATATAATAGCACAAACTATTCTGACCATGGAAAAATAATGTGATTTTTTATGCTTGGATGGTAGAAAACGAGCCCTACAGTCCTAAAAATCCGTATAAGTAGGACAATTCCTTTAAACAAATTTCACGTCCTATGAAAATCGCAATATTTTTATAGGGAAGGGGGTGCGGATCATCCAGAATACTACCATATATATTATATTTATTGTAAATATTAAGCGTTTTTATACGCACACACGTAAGTGAAAAAAATTCATACCTTTTCTAAATTTCTTAAGTGTAGTATTTAGCAGAAATGACGCCATATATAGGGTATTCTTACTCTTCTAGATACATGATTACCAATATTCATTAAAGATAATTACTGACTTGTGATTGATATACAACATAGGAACAAAAAAATAAAACGATTAATTATATATTCAATATTGTGACATTGTGTAAATTGTTGCTTTTTGTGTCTCCGATATATATTAAACAATTTAAAAAACCTCTTTACAATTATTTTAAGCAAACAAATTACTTTCTTTAGTCGAACAGTTACAAGCAATGTATTGCAGTTACTGATAACAAAAATTAGACGAACAATTAAAGGAGTAGGGCCTACTATCCAATTAAAAAAAGGAAAATCAATAATAAAGGCAACATGTGATTGATAAAAATAAAATATTATGCATGTTTGCCCATGGGAAACCAATAGAAATTGAAATTTAAAGATTTTCTGGGTATGTGTCCAATTAAACTCTTCATGTGAACTGGTTCATCATCATGCAAGTCGATTTGAAATTCATTATTCAAAATTATGTTTGATGTAAACTGTCGACAAATATAAAAATATTACATTTGATGAATAATAACATATACATTTACTTTTTTTCGACTTAAGTTCCAACTTTAAACTTATTTCCACCACATCTATGTGAATTTTATAATCAGATTGTACTCTTTCTTCTCTTTTCAATGATATGTGACATAATATCATTATATAGTTTTATACCAGAATTGATATTATTACTATCGTGGCATGTAAAAAAAGTAACTCAACAGTCAAAAACGAAACTCTTACACCCACATTGAAATTAAAAGATATATTACCTGTCCGTAGTTCACTCCGATTGTGATGAAACTTGATATTTAAATATGTATTATTGCAGTGCGTTCGATTTGTCGAACGCACTGCTTTGGTTTGCAATTGACTATTTTTTTTTTTGTCTATTTCTGGTCACGCTCCCCAGCCAAAACTGCACATACCACACATAACTTGACATCATTTCCTGCGATGATTAACTGCTCGGTGTTGCTTAAATGTAAAATGGCGCGTTTTTGCCTAACCGGAAATGACGTATATTAAAAAGTCGTATTTCAGGGTTTTTCAATTTTCAACTAATTTTTCCAACAGATTGTGATCGGTCTTTTTCAGTTCATTTGTTTAACCCAATAGCTACAAATTGCAATTTTGAAAAATTCATATTTTGATTTTTGTAGCTGACTTTTGGAGCACTTTTTAAAGGATTTTTTTTAACTTTTGCAATTTTATTTCGATCGATCTGAAACCTTTCAATAACATAGACATATGAATTTCCAAAGAAAATCAATTTTTAAAGTTTCGATATCACTTCCGGTTTTGACGTCATTTGCTTCTAAACTTTCAATTTCAACTTCCGGAATATTGAAGATATTTGAAAAAAATGTTTTGTGTTATCATAGATTTTGTCATACATAAAAAATAAAATGATGAAATTTTATCCAGGTGTAAGAGATCAGCCGCCATCTTGAACTGACCTATGTTTCTTAAAATTTTAATTCAGAACCGAGGGTTAATCGGATTTTTTTAATTTTGAAATCTACGACTTCTGCAATCGATTGCAAAAAAAATGTAGGTTGTCGATTTTTGAATTTCGATTTCAATTTCTTTATATTTCCGGAACAAGAATTTCAGTAATGACCGAAACTTTCAAGGCTCCTATCTAGTGACCTTGACCTTTGATGACCTCTTGACCTGTACAAAAATTATTGCCCTTGACGAGATCTATCAGATGATATATTCATTTCCGATTTCTGATGTTTACTTCCGGTTTTATCGCCATTTGAAAATTGCAATTTTTAACTTTAAAGAGCTCTGTCACGTGACCTAATTTACATACGTCACAAATTCTATTTCATTTTTACTATGCTAAATGTGCTCTTTCAAATGATATATAACGCAATATATTTGAATCAAAATTGCGCTTTTTAAAACTTGCAAATTTTGTGTCAAATTCCATTGAAACTGTGCGTGTTTTTTGGAATTTTTTCGATCGATCTAAAAACTTACAGGTAGATAGACAATTTGATTCTGAACAAAAAAATATTTTTAGAATCTTTATAGGCCTATCACTTCCGGTTTTGACGTCATTTGCTTGTAATCTTGTAATTTTAACTTCCTTAGTTTTGGAGATATTTGAAAATATTTGTTTGCATTATGTTAAGAATGGTCATCATAAAAAAAAAAATAATGTAATGCGACCCGGAAAAAATATATTACAGTGTAAGTATTATAAAAATTTTTGAAAAATGAAATATAATGTTTTACGTCCTGCTTTGCTTTACTGCACCTATATTGAGGACGGGCAAACGCCATGCAGTGCGCAATGAGGAAAATTTTGCATTAGCCTGATATTATTATCAATTTCCATTTGTCGAGGGATCTTTAACATGCACAGCCAATTAGCACATCGGTTTATTTACACCCACGATTGAACGTCCTTGCCATGTCAGCCCCCCGACCTGTATCACTGACAAGATTCATCCCTGGACGTTCAGGTTGGCGAGCAAGCGTCTGACTCACTAAGCCACCGGGGCCCCCTTCATATCATTAACCTGCATCACTGACAGGGGGTATTAGTAATGGACATTCATTTCCTTTTACAATCGCATAGGAAGGGTCATTAACTCCTCCCAAACCTGATGGCATGTGAGAGACTACGTTGTTGTGTTACATTGTACTGTGTACAGTGCATTGTTTCATTTAACGCTTCTCACTGGTCAATGTTTTGATATAATGTACAACAAATGTATTTTTTTAATATCATAAAACTAAAATACAACAATGAAATTTTGGGGGGAGAATTGTATCCTACTTAACTATATGAAGAATTTTTCAAATGATCTGAAAAAACACTTGTTTGCAAAATATAAGATTAAAACTTACATGTTTGTTTTCTGTATGTTTAAATGCACTTCTCTCCCTTCAACTGACAAATGTTTGTTGTCTATATATGTTCAAATGCAGTTCTATCCCCTCAACTGACAATTGCAAGTGCTTACTTTCTTACATTGTCATTTGCGCTTTTAACGTTTTAAATTATGTAGTAAAAATGAAAAAATAAAATCTAAATATAGAAGATAACGATCCGATGCCAAAAGCAGAAAATTCGTTCTAAAAATCTGGTTCTGTCATTTATTAAAAAAAAGTTTTAAAACTGCATGTCTAAAAACGTTGACCATTAAAAAGTTTTTTAAAAAAAATAATGATATAAATATTTTGCTAAGTATATTAAAATGATAAATTACGAGCTGAATTTTTAAGAAAGTTAGCACTCAGAATTCTGATGTTATCTATATATCATATCAAGTAATGGTGTTATAATATGAAGGGGGCCGCGGTAGCTCAGTGAGTAAGACGCTTGCTCGCCAACCTGAACGTTCAGGATTGATTCCCGTCAGTGATGCAGGTCGGAGGGGCTGACATGGAAAAAGCGCCTAGTCGTTCGGATGGGACAATAAACCATGGTCCCGTGTGCTATTGGCTGTGCACGTTAAAGACCCCTCGACAGTTGGAAATCGAAAAAAAGAGCAGGCTACTGCCGCTGTCCTGGCAAAATTTACCTCATTGCACACTGCATGACTTTTCACTACCGATCATACGCTAGTTATTCCATTTTTCACCAAACGTGAACTGGTTATTCTACTTTTCACTCCCGAATATAAACAATTTATATGTATGGATTGAAAATGACACTTTTCACCCATAGACGAAACCGGATGCGCACTGCCCAGTATCGTCTCACGATTCTAGTAATATGTTTGTTTTGAATAGTTACCTATGAATTGTATATATTGTTGAAATGTAAAATTATTTATTATCTCTGAAGAAGCTATTGAGCTGAAAGCATGCTAAGATAATGTATATAAATATGGATTAAATAACATCTTGTTCTCTCGAAAATGGATTAAATGTGTTTCATTTTACCAAACATAGAAGACAACCCTGGTTTCTTACATATTTTACCGTGAGTAAAGCAAGATATGACCTCATCATCAGTCCGGTACCACTTCCCAGCCAAGTGTTTTTTCATGTTTGGGAACATAAAATAGTCAGATGGTGCCAAATCTGCTGTTGAGAACTTTTTCGGTGATCAGGATGCGAGCTTCTATACCACCGGGATCCAAGCACTCCAACACCGCTGGAAGAGGTGTGTGGTCCGCAGGGGAAACAATGTTGAAAAATAAACCATGTCGTTAGTATCAGAAAATGTTGAATTTAATGCATGCCAAGTTTAATCACTGTGGCATAACTCCTTCTGGGTCAGGCTATGAATTTGTCAGCCCCTCCCCCCCCCCCCCCCCCGTACATATAGATAGATAGATAGATAGATAAGTTTATTGCATCAAATACGCCCATTAAAGGCACCATACAACGAATGGTTTAAATGAAATTACAAAATTATATAATAAGGCGAATGGTAAATAACATATAATAATGATGATGAGAGTTCATATAAAGGAACATAATACAATAATATATAACAAAGAGATAATACATGAATAGAAAATTTTTATGGAAAGTAATAATGAACTAAACAGTAACAGCATATATAGCATGAATTTGATAAAACAATAATGCAAATAATACCTCAAAATTGATAAAACTTTAATAAAGTTCAATATAAAGAAACAAAACGACTTTATCATTGCTATTTTCTCTTTTGAAAACACAAGTGAATATAGCTGGCAACCATCTTTGCATTTGTTTCTGATGGGTTTAACATTGAGTGCAGTGTTAAGGGCGACATACACATACGCAATTTATTTCTTTCCAAATCGTAATATGAACAGTTGAGAAGAAAATGCTCTTCATCTTCAATAGCATTTAAAGTGCACATTTGGCAAATTCTGTCTTTTAATGGAATTTTGCTATATCGACCTCGCTCAATAAGGAGATGATGGGAACTGAGGCGGAGAGATGTTAAAGCAATTTTGTGGCATTTGGTTTTTACGCTTTTAAGATAAGATGGGAATTCAGTAAAATTTTGTTTAACTTTTCCATAAGTTCTTAATTTATGTGATTTAACTGTTTCGTCATATACTTGATTAGAGGCTGATAGGAAAAGATTTTGAAATTTAGATTCAGTAGATATTTTAATGGTTGATTTTGTTAGGTCATGTGCGCATAAGTCATAGTAATTACAAAGATTTGAAATGGAGGTGTTAAAAGTTAATTTAGCGTTACTGATACTTTTAATAGAGAGAGTATAATCGAGGGCAAATGCATCCTGGAGTCTTGGGTGATTATTAAAGTTTAAGAGGCGTTTGAAATAAAAGAGTTTCCGCTGGAATATTTCAGTTGTTAAAGGGTAAACACCCAGTTCTGCGAGGCAGCCAATATTTACGGTTCGACTTGGAACAGAAAGAATAGATTTGCAGAGATCCGTTGTAAATTTGTTCACTGGTTGTTTATCCCATTTATCAACTGATATATTCCTTTGGGTTATAATGCTAGATCCCCAAATCTCCGATCCATATAGAGCAATCTGCTTTACCACGCAATGATACAATTTTAGGAGTAATGGCGTGGGGAGTTGTCCTGATTGACAAAGTTTTTGGCGTATTGCAAACCAGGCTCTACGGGCTTTCTTTAATTGGTTTGTGTAGGCAGTTTTAAAGCTTGAATCATCAGATATTGTTATTCCCAGATACGTATATGTCTTAACAATGTCAATAGGGAGAGAATTAAAAGATATTTTTGAGTTGTTTAAAGATAATTTGGTCCTTTTACTTTTGGGTGAATTATAAAACGACATAATTTTTATTTTTTCTATATTGACCTTGAGTTGCCAAATTGAGCAAAAGTCAGATAAATGATTCAATTGTCTCTGCAGGTCGTTATTATTATTAGCCATTAGGACTAGATCATCTGCAAACAATAGATGAGTAATGGGTTTATCATTAAGCGTTACCCCCAGGGAGTCGTCAAAATGGTCTTTAAGGTCATTTATATAGACATTGAAGAGAACTGGACTCATATTACAGCCCTGTTTTAAACCCTGTGTTGATGGTATAGATTTAGTTGTGCCGTTTCTGGTCTTGACTTTATATAAGGGATTAGAATAAAGGGATTTTATTAAATGAAGGCAATTTCCATTAATATTATTAGTTAAGAGTTTATATAAAAGTGCATTACGCCATATGGTATCAAACGCTTTTTGGAAGTCCACAAAACAGAGGAAAAAGTCTTTCTTATTTGTTGAGAATTTGTTAATAATTGTTTTTAAAATGAATACGTTATCTATTGTCCGTCTATTTTCTCGGAAACCACCTTGACATTCGTCTAATTTATTACTGATTTCTAGATACTTCGATATTCTATTAGTTATGATCTTGAGAAAACACTTAGCTAGACAACTAGTGAGGGCTATTCCTCTATAGTTATTGGGGTCACTTTTATCTCCCTTTTTATGGATAGGAAGAAGGAATGACTCGTTCCAAGTGTCAGGTAAATGTCCCGAGGAAAGAATATGATTAAATAGTTTTAAATAGTGATCTTGAAGGATATTTGATGACGATTTGATCATTTCATTAATAATTGAATCTGGTCCGCATGCTTTGTTATTTTTTAATTTTCTTGTAGCTGATAGAAATTCTTGAGCTAAAATTGGTCTGTTTATTTCTTGATTCAGTTTGCTTTCAGGAATAGAGTCATGTTTTTCTATTGTATTATCAATTTTGGTTTTAATACGTGGATCCGAAATTATATTAGGGTTAAACAATTTATTATAGTGATCTTCCCATTGGCTAATTGTAATATTATCCTGGCTCTCATCATCTTTCTTATTTACAAGACTATTGACTAACTTCCAATATTCTCGTGGGTTATTATTTTCTAGTTCCTCAATCTGATCTAAAAGTTTGCGTTTTGCTTCCCTTGATTTGAATTTAGATATTTTTTTGTATTCTTTTTTTCGCAGAGCATAATGCCTTAGTAGGGTTTTATTATGAGGGTCTTTGTTTAGGAGCCATTTTGCCTTGTTCATTTCTCGAAACTGTCTTTTACAGTCTCTGTCAAACCACTTATTTTTCTTTTTTCTATGGTAATTGTTTTTAGCTATTCTTAGACTTGATTTTGCAGCGTTTACTAGGATATCATTCAATGCCTCAGTAGCCTTTGTCACACCTCCTACTGAGTTGTCAAAATCAGTAGCCATAAAGTTGTTGGTCATTTTCTTGAACTGGGTTTGATTAAGGCAGAATTGGTATGTTTCACTTGAACGGGCTGTCCAAATAAATCGAGTGTTAACAGATCTATTATTTGGCAATATTTGACTCTTAACACTAGGTGTGAGCTCTTTTTCAGGTTTCTTACAAGAGTTATGTAGGCTTATATTTAAATCGCAGAATATCAGTCTGTGATCTGATAGGTCAGAAATGGGCATTACATTAAAAGACAGAATTTGATTGAAAATGGAATGTTGAACCATAATATAGTCCACCAAGCTACAGCCTTGTGGTCTGAAGCAGGTTGGAGTTCCTAATAAATCACCTAATGTTCTACCATTTAACATACACATGTCAGAAGATTGTGCTATATCAATGAGACTCCTACCAAATGTATTAATAATTTTATCAGGGTTGTTTCTAATTTTTGGTATAGTCTCTTTGAAATTATCACAACCTGAAAATGCGGGGAATTGGCATCTTAAATTGTCAACAGTTTGAAATAAGTCTGGCAAGTTTCCAGTACGAGCATTAAAATCGCCACCGATAATTACTTTTCCTTGTGACTGGTACTTCAGTATATCTGACTCCAGTGTAAAGAAAGGGTCATAAGTTTTTTTCAGCCAGATGTCTGATTTTGCAGGTGGGATATAGACATTGCATATAAAAATATCTTGAGTCATTTTAAACAGAGATTTGTCTTTTTTGCACCAAACAACATCTCCATCTAAATTATCAATGAAAGATATAGTGCCATGTGCTGCAAGCATATAATTTTTTATGTAGATGGCAGTGCCACCTCGAATTTGTTTGCAGTGGTTAGTGCTACTTCTTGCAAATAGAAATCCAGTGAAATTTGTCAGCGCATTTTGATAAATTTCGCTGTCTATTTCTCTTTGGCTAATCCAAGTTTCCTGGAAACATACTATATCTAAATGTTTAACTAATTTTTCTAATCTACATCTACTATTGGCATCATCTAGTTTGCTCCATAGGCCATTGATGTTCCAATAACCTAATTTTAATCGAGACATGTTAATATATAAAACAGTATAAAAATCACACAATACCTATGAAAATGTTTGGAGATAAATGGTGCGGAAAATCATATCAGAAAGGAGAAAAGTGGGATACATTACTTGAATGGGTTTGAAACATTAACCGTTGGGTATCTGTTCCATTGTCTGTGAGGTGAAATATCGGTATGCCTGACATGTGGTCTATCATAAATCATGGGATTCCACCGTGCTCTGTTGAGTTCCGTAAACATCGGTGGACCTGGTATAGTCATTAGATTGGATTTGATGACTTTCACTAACACAGCTGTACCATGAAAGTTTAAGTGAACCTTATCGTTATAAAGTTCTTGTCTAACACTCATTGTCTGAAATTCAAAAAATTTAGTGCTAATGTCAATAACTTTACACCCTTGCTGGCAGGCAACATCTCTTAATATCCTGTTGATAACGTCTATTTTATTATTTATTTCATTATCCATTCGAGGCAGTAACGAAATAAACTTAATTGAGGCATTCTTAAATTTTGATCTTGTAGTTTGGATTAATTGAATATATTCCTCTCTACATTGATCAAGTTGTCCATAACTGCTGTTATTCGATCCGATGAGGAAAATTATGTTTTTAATATATTCGCTTTCCATACAGTCTTCAACATATCTTTTACAGTCTTTAATTGTGGCTCCTCTTAATGTCTGTAGGTGGGTTGATTTTGTATGATCTAATCTGGAAACTTCGATTAATTTTAAAAGGGAGCTACCAACTACAAGGTTTCTTTTTCCGATGAATCTAGGTTTCTGATGGGCTGGTTTGAATCTTGAAACGGCTTCTTGAAAGCGGTTGATGGTCTTAATATTCGTTTGGCTAGGGCTAATTACATCTATTACCGGAAATCCACCACAGGAATCTGAGTCCGAATCAGTTGAACTGGAAGTGATTGGCTCATACATAGTTGTTTTACTTATAACTGGCTGGTTCTTTTTCTTTTGTTGCTTTTTGGTTTTATTTTTTGGATTCTTTTGTGTAGGGTACTCTAAATTACTTCTTGTTGAACTCAGTGCCTGCTTTAAAGATTCTATTTGTTTAGAATTATTAGAAATATCAGTCTTCATTGCAGCAACTGTACTCATTAATTCTGCTTTTTCACTTGTCAGTGTTTTCACCATACCTTGTAATATATTTACGGCTTCCACTAACCCTGAGATATCATAGTTTGGGTGTCCATTATGCAACGAAGTTTTTCCTTTAGATATTTTCTTTTGTTTTGGCAAAGTCTTTTTGGTTGATTTTTCGTTCTTTCTTGTTTTTCCATTTGAGGTATTGTTCTCAGAATTGTCTATTTGACCACTTTCACTCGATGTCGACCACACATCATCGTCAGAAAAAATTTAGATAAATAGATCTCGGACGAGTTTGAATTTGGTAAGCAGATGAACGGTTTTTTAAGTTTTTACTCTTGACTAACGTGTCAAATTTGGATTGTCATCATGACAGAATCTACAGTTTAATCCAGTCCTATATATATTAATAAAATCTAGGCTAAATTCGAATTTGATCAATGGTTTTGGGGTTTGTGCCTTTCACTAAGACTACAAATGTCACCTTTTTCTTGTAAATTTTATTCTATTTTCAAGAAAATTGGTATTCTTGCAAATACAAGACACCAATAAGAAGAGTAATATATACAATTAATGATAACGACAAAAAGAAGAAAAAGAAAAATCGATAATAAAAACAACATATGATAAATATATACAATACATGCATGTTTGCCCATGAGAGACCAATATAGATTGACATTCTAGTGAGAGTGGGTTTACTTACATATTCATTTTACTTAAAGGGGAATGTTCAGCATTTTTGAGAGTCGATTTAGGCCTTGAATATATAAATAGTCTCCAGAAGTACTAAAACTGCACAAAAATCACACAATCCCTTCAATTATACCAGTACCTAAACATTTATCTTTCATTTTCTGTATTTGTGTTTTCTATATAATGCATAGTCTTAATAAACGACGAGTCGTATTTTTTACTTTCAAACGCTTATATTTATACACGGGGATTTGAAGGCTTATATTTCGAGGGAGAGTTGTGAACATTAGAATAGCTAAAACATTGCAGGTTCTGATACTAAAATTTAATTGGCCGAACAGTTAGTGAACATATCCCTTTAATGATAAATCAGCGGGGGAAATAAAGATATATTAAAGGGATAGATATGTTCGACCAAACATTTTTCTAGCTAAACTAATCCGTAAAACCGTCCACAACTCTCCTACGAATTTCAAACGTTGATAATTTTAGCTACACAAGGATTCTAAGGCTTCATTTCAAGGGAGAGTTGTGAACATTGATTAAGTAGTTTAGCTAAAACAATCAGGTTCTGGATAGCCGTAAAAGACAGGGGTGCAGGGGGGGGGGGGGGGGAGAGGGGCAGCTGCCCCCCTAAATATTATGTTTTCGGGCAAAAAATGCAAGAAATCGGGCAAAATATCTATAAAATTCGGGCAATAAGTCGGTCTGCCCCCCTTTTAAGTCGTGGGCCCCTACGGCTATGAGGTTCTGGAACAATGGTTTGATTGGCTGAATGGATCGTAAACGTATCCCTTTAAAAAATGATCACACCAAATTCCATTTAAATCGAATAGCGGACCGAAGGTTGGTTGTTTCGAATTCAGTTATATGAATTCTCGACTCTAGACACTCTGTGGTAGGCCTAGACAAGTTTTGTATTTCATTGGTTAAAGAGCCTATTTTATGGGAACGTTAGGACGGAAAAACTTACCACAATGACTGTAATTGTGTTGGAATAATTTACTGCGATAACATGTTTTTCTTAGTATATCAGACCAACTATGAGATTATTACAAAAAGATATACTTTATCAAAAAAAAAAAACAAAAAAACAAATAATCGACATCGTAGGCCTACATCGTGCGTATTTTTTTGGAACTGTGTCATTCTATACTACATGTAATAATGTTTAAATGAAGGTTGCTATGTTGAAACTATGTTCTATACCCAAAAGATGAAAATGAAAAACATGTTCAGCATTCAAGTCTATTTACTCTTTTCCCCGCAACCAAATACTACAATTAGGATTATAGACACAGAAAAACTTGATTCATTACAGAAAAAACTTTTTTTCGTTACATTTTGAGGTTTGTCGAGTATTGTGTACTTTATGGTTTCTTGTCTGATAAATTTTAGTTTTTATAGCAAAGGGCGTTGAAAGATTTTAAATTCCAAGAGAGCCAAAAGCCAGGAGATAAGATATCGGGCCACGCTCAGAGCAGTTCACAGTTCTAGCTGTAGTTAAGTTACAGAGATACAATAAGCATACTTTAGAATTACTTCCAGGTAACAATTGCGACGTTTTTGTTAATGAACATTGTTTTCGAAAAAGCAGAATGGCCCTTTAAATTGATCGAAATGTTTTTAGTCTTTAGGCACTGGTCAGTGACTGATATAACATACGGGGGCGCCGGAACCACGGGGGCTGAGGGGGCTAGGGGAGAGGGGGGGGGGGGGCGAACATGTGCCCTTTTTGTCACGGAGACACAGACAATTTGTTCCACCAAAATTTGTTTGTGTCCCTATGCCCCAAAATATAGACATGACTTTCGTTCTGGTATACATAAGAAGTGATCTAAGAAGCTCTAAAATACCAAATTTTCTCGGGGGGCTTACGGCACCCCCCGAACCCTCAGACCGGAAGGTTCCCCCGCTTCGCTCGGTCACATAGTGCCCTTTATATCACAGCTCCGCCCCCGCCGCTAACACTTCCTTCCGGCGCCCCTGATAACATATATGGCGCATAGACTATTAATTGACCAATTTTATCAACAAATTGAAAACAAAACAATTATGGAAAGCATTTAAAACATTAAAATTAACGAATGTTGGGGAAGAACTTCGCTCTAAGATTCTTATTGATCAATCAATTTTGTTTATAAAAGACCATAGTTTTCTGAAAATCATCAATTGAAAAGTGAATTTATATTTTGATTTAACTGTCAAACTGTACAGACATTTTTAATGCAGAGTAAAAACTAGAAATGGTGAATTGTGAACTGCTACGTGAAGAATTTCGTGTGAAGAAATTTGGGTTGAGTTATGATCGACCTCAAGACTTCTATAAACCACAGGTAAGTACGGTATACTTGTAAGGGCCATAACTCTAATGAGCAAAATGACATTTTTCAGCTATCCGGAATATCGATAAACCGCACGAATTTATCAGGAACGGAAATGTCCGGATAAACTACAGTACCGAGTTTCGTTCTATAAGAATGGCGATTGACATGGAGACAATCGAAAGTATTCGAAGCTAATTGTTTTAAAAGATTCCAGGGTGTAGAGCTGACCAGTACTCCTGTCATCGGCATGCATAAAGACTGTCATAAAGGTGTAAAGATTACAATTTAATTTTTTCAGTTTGTTAGTGAAAGAATTTATTTAGTGCTTCGTATATTATGGATGGTATTCAACCTAGGTTGGATCATAGCAAGTGGTTGTTTGAATTACAATTTTGTTTCGTCAGAGGCGAATCGCATCAAATGGTTTGTGTATGTGACCAATTGGACGTATTTACTGTTAACTATTCATTCTATTGTAATGGTAGTGGTAGTTGTATATCACCAGTATTATATCCAATATGGTAAGATGACAATACCTTAACGTGTGCGCACTCGAAAGCTCCTATCTTTCAACTTTGAACTGGAGCGCATGCTTTTTTTAACAATATCAAAGGAAATATTCTTTTTTTAACAAAATGACAAGTCAAGAAAACTGAACAAGATTGAAACACTGTGAAACTACTTCAAAAAAGTCTTCAACTGGGCAAATGAAGAGCTTATTTTCATCATTATGTTGTCATTCCAGAGAATGAAGAACGAAGTATGCCGATATATTTGAAATACATATGGGTATTAACTAATGTGGTACATGGTGGATCCTTCATAGTTTCTGGAACTTATTGGCTTCTTCTTTTTCCTGGTTAGATTCTCTTTCTCCTATTTAGACAGGCCCGTAGGAACAGGGGAGTACATGCCCCCACATCCAAATGCATTTTCTTCAACATAGACTTCAATCATCTGACTAGTTTCCTAGTATGGGGTGTTCTGTGAAAGTTCATTTTTATTATTCGATGGAGTGTGTCAATAAATGAGCAAAAATTTAAAAATGAAAAGCGTCATTCTAGAAGAGTAAACATACCCTGTATTAGAGTTGGGCGATATGGGATTTTTTGTGTATCGCGATATGGACATATTTTTATCACGATAGGTTCAAATATCGCGATATAAAGAAAATGAAGAAAAGGGCTTTTTAAACTGTGTGGGAGCTGTATTTTGTACTGTAGATTGTCCAAACTATCCGGCAATGACCCAAGTAAAGAGTCTGGATGTAAAACACGCCATGGAAAGGATATCTGCCTCTGAGACCTGCATAAATAAAAGTCTCGAATATCAAGTGTAGAACCGTGATGGCGTGTTGAGTGGCTGGGCATCAGAGACTTGAAACCTGGCAGACAATTGCACTCGGCTACAGTACATCCCACTGACAGAAAAGAGCAATGGAATGAATCAGAATATTATTTTTAACATTTTAAATTATTTATTAAATGCAATATTGTCAACATGAATCATTTTAGTTTCAATATCACGATAAATATCGCCACGATAATATCGCGACGGTATACCGGTATAAAAATAATTCCATATCGTATCGTCCGGTTTTTTTTTCATACCGGTATTTTCGATAATATCGTTATATCGCCCAACTCTACCCTGTATGGCGCTAACCAATATGCTGCTCAACGATATTATATTAATGATTTACGTCAGAAAATCAATTTCAAAGTTTAACTTTCAAGGCAGTTAATTTTATACTTATAAAAATTATGAAATTCATCACTTAGCCAGGTAAAAAAGGTATCATTTAATATTAGAATTATTAACTTAATAATCTGATCATTAAAGTTTTAAAGAGTTGAGTATTAACTAAATAATTTTACTATCAACTTATATAAATAATAAATCTTTATACTGTTTATAATTGTATGCTGTCCACATAGGATGTATAATAAATCTTATATTATCTCATCTATGTGCACTGACACTGAACCACACACATGGCAGTTCTGACACCATAGCTAGATGGCAAAATATATCCCATATTAAAGGTTATTCCTAGAACGAAAATAAGTGTGCAACTTTCCATATTATATTCTCTATTTAGCCCTAGTTTGGAATAGATCAGGGAGCCGTGGCTCTGAGAGCTTTGTGAATTCGGGCCACAGCTTGACTAAAAGGTTGGGAAACACTGGCATAGTGTATAAGCTGGTCTGAAGTCTCGGGCTTCAACTATGAATCGACTTAAACGATAACTGAGGTTCACAAAACTAAGCTGATAATTAGTAGTTTACTTGCTCGTATT
The DNA here is from genome assembly GCA_029955415.1 of Lottia scabra. NCBI lineage: Eukaryota > Metazoa > Mollusca > Gastropoda > Lottiidae > Lottia > Lottia scabra. The sequence goes on along the minus strand of JARJEI010000013.1, from coordinate 868,054 downwards.
TCCTTGCATCTGAGGCCATTCCGAAACATATTATATAACTCCTACTTCTTTGAGTGGGTTTTTGGGACACTGAACCCCAACATTTTCGGACTGATTTCTTTGCATTTGCCGCCTGTTCTGATAGTCTCTCGTTAACAGCGCCCACTTCCTCAGCGACGGTTTGTGGTAATGCACCTCATGCAAATTTTTAAAATTAGGGTAAATTTCCTTGCAACCAAGGCCTTATTGTACAGCATTCTCGCTGACAGAGTTTGTATCCCAGGAAAATTTTGAAAATTTTAGTTGATTTGCTTGCACCTTTCTCGTAGAATAATTTTTAGTTACTTTTTTTTTACTTTGTAAAAATTTTTAACTACTGATTGATATTTTTTACTGTGACAAGAATTTTTATGGGTTAAATTTCCATGGGCCGAATTTTCGATGGGTCGGAGGCAGTTGCCTTCTTTGCCTAGAGGTTAATCCGCCTCTGCACCGAAGAAATACTAATCTGGTGTGAACCTGACTTATTTATAATATTACCACGTTACTTGAATACATCTTGCACGTGCAATATTATAGATCACCCTACTATGTTGACAGTCTCTTTCCACAGAAAAAAGAAGTTCCAAATTAAAACCATTTGATTTCAGAGTAATTAGGTATTTAATACAAAATGGTCATGGGTTTTGGTCTAAATAGGTTAAATCACTCGGATCCAGTGGTCTAATTGTTGAAATCCTTAGTTAAACGATACGCGCTTTGTTGTTTACCTAACGCTTTCAACAATTAGACCACAGATCCTCGTGTCATGGATTAACCTATACGTGGATTATAATATTTTGAATATGTTAAAGAGAATGTTAATCTTTCAATCTTCTAGTGGGATAAATTAAGGTAAAAGCGTTTTTCATTTATTAATTTTATGGATAATAACTGAGTTTTAAGGATACATACAACATCATTGGAGAATATATTGAGCAGAAATGACGGGTGTGACGTCATGTATATATAGGGTATTCTTACCGTTCAGGACACATGCTACCATCATTCATTAAAAATACTTACTCAATTGAGATTAATATACAACATAGGAAAAAATGATAAAACGATATGCATTATAAAATTATATAGGTTCATAAACAATATTGTGATCATTTATGTCATTAATGTCCTCCGATAGAGCTACACAGGCCTAAACAATTTCAAAATCTCTTCTATAGCCGAACCCTTGGAAGCAATTTCATAATTATTATGCAATTAATGATTACAAAAATGTGACACACCATAACAAGAGTAATATATACATGACAAATGAAGAAAAGGAAAATCGATAATAAAGGCAACATATGATAGATAAGTAATATACAATATTATATGCATGTTTGCCCATGAGAGACCAATATAATTTGAAAATGAAAGATTTTTAAGTGAGAGTGGGTTCATTTACATATTCATTTTACGTAAGAATGGGAATACTCAGCGGGGGAAATACAGAGACATTAATTGTACAACAATGAATGAAGTGAAATTCATCTCAAATTTATTTTAGTTGGCAACATAAACAAAATCTTTTTTCTTTTGTAAATTGTATTAGAGAACATAGATCGAGATGATTATACCTTCGGATTCTTCAACCCGGTTTCCACTGACACTGATGTAAGTTGGATCAGCTGACACGGATGGAAAAAGAATCGAACTGTTGAAATGGAACCATAAACCGAGGCCCAATGTGGTACAGGCTGTGCACGTTAAAGATCCCTCGACAGTTGGAAACGAAAATAAGAGTAGGCTAATGCCACTGTCTTGGTAAAATTTCACTCATTGCACCTTGCTGGTGTTTGCCCGTCCTCATTAGACAAATAGATGATAAACAGCGAACGTTCAGCATTTTCGAGAGTCAATTTGTAAATAGATCTAAAAAGTAATAGAACTTGCATTATCCTTTCATTTATAGCTTAACATTTATCTTTAAGTTTCTGTATATGTGTAATGTGTTTTCTACATGAGGCATAGTCTCTCAAAAATATAATTCGTAAATTTGACTTTCAAACGTTGATATTTATAGCTACACATGATTCTAAGGCTTAATTTCAATTCTCGGCTCTAGGCACTCTGGGGTAGATACACAAGTTTTGTATTTCATTGGTCAAAGAGAGCCTATTTTACTGGGACGTTAAGTACGACACAACTTACCACACTGGCTGTAATTCTGTGTTGGGATAATTTTACTGCGTTAACAAAAATAATTACTTTATCTTTTTAATTCCAAAAGAGACATAAGCCAGGAGATAAGATATCGGGCCACGCTCAGAGCAGTTCACAGTTCTAGCTGTAGTTAATTTTTATCAATAGTTTGAATGGCAACTCCATGTATTACTTTATAATAAGTGATTTGATTAGTTGTTACTGACGGGATATCTGATTGGCTGAGAGTGTTTCTCACACATGATTAATGATAATACATAATAGTTAACAGTCATTATAATTTATCTCACTTCAGGTTCAGGTAATAATTATCATAAAATTTCAACCTTTTATTATAGATAATACTGTAAGGCATTAGACAAAACTTTCGCTTTAAGTAAACGCTGTATTATTCAATTATCAGTTTCAGAGGAATTTCAACTGCGGTGTTAGAGATTGTAAAGAGGTTTTCTTAATTTTGTGTCGTGGCATCAATTTGCATCATTACAATTTTCAAGCAGACATTTATGGTTCGACCTAAACCAAAGTGTTTAATGACTGAACACTCTTGAAGATCTTCTTTGAACCACAGGTATAATATGGGGACAGGATAGCCTATTTTTGTGTTGCATGAGTCTGAGTAAGGACCCCAAAAACGTTTATTTAAATTGTGTATTTATTTGAAATTGTGCCGTTTTACTGAAAAAATGCATTTGAAACTTTTGCCAGTCAACTCATCGTAGTAAGAGACTCACTCAGAAGAGACTCATGAAGCACCAAAATAGGCTATCCTGTCCCCATATACCTGTTCTTTGAACAAGCTAATTTCGTGAATGTGACGTCTTAAACACTGTAAGTGGAATTGCTGGAAACACAAGCGTTGTATACTGTACATGTAGGTTAGATTACGAGGTTTCGTAGTCTAATTGTTTGAAATGGTCTAGTCAAACAGAGATATTTCGGCTCATCCGGGTACTGTCAAAACATATACACAACCAGTCCATTATATTTTCAAGGGTGTTGCTGCAACTCGCCAAACAAACAACCCTCTAAATATGATACTTGTATACCCTTGAAAATATAATGGACTGGTTTTGTATATGATTTGTCGGTATCCGGATGAGCAGAAATATCTCTGTTTGACTATAGTTATATACCGAATTGTCAATGTTGTCAAAATATGTCAATAAAAGCACAAACCACAGACACCTGATTCTGGTTTAAACAAAAAAACGTATATAGTTATAGGGTAGGCCTATAAGAGTTTCAAGGTATGTTAGCAGCCATTTCGTTATAAGAAGTATCTAAAACGGAAGTGAAAAAAGTTATGTCATTCTATTTATAACTCTATCCTGGAACTTGGAACCAATGACGTGCCTGGAACGCAATAAATTCTCAATACAATATATTATAACTAATCAAATAAATTAAATTTTTACAACTGCGGTATATACTTCGATAAAATACGACGTGTAAAGCTAGGTTCTCACTATAGATTTTTGTCTATAGACTTTTCTCTATAGACTTTTGTCTAAAGATTTTTGACTGACGACCTATAATCTGAAGGTCGTTCTCACTGTAGATTAAAGTCTATAGACAATTAGTACCCATGGATGACCTTGAGGAAGAGACACTTTTTAATTTCAATTTAATTTTAATTTTCAATTTCTCGGTCTTTCGAAAAGCAAATCACTGTTGTCATCTTTGCTGTTTATGGGCGCCGCCATCCTTTTAGACATGTCAAATTAATGATCGCAAGAGCCAATCAGGGCTGTCTGTTCTTTCGACATTCAGACAAAATTGAAGTCAAAATCAAACATGTTTGAAGTAATCGACAAAAATCGCATCAGACAAAAGTCTATAGATTTTAGTGTGTTTGCAGTCAACTTCAAAAATCTATAGACAAAAAACCTAGCTTTATACTTGTTTAAATCTGTAAAAGTGATGATTTTTTTTTGATGCTTGCGATTTTTTTTAACCGGAATTAGGTGCCTGTGGCACAAGCTTACTTTCCGACTAGAAGCGCCATAAAAAAAAAACCTCTAATATGTTAAATTGTAACAAGATGTTTTTGAAGCAGTTGCAAATTTTGAAATTTACATTCATTGTGATGCAGATACAATAAAATTTTCTTAAAGTTTTTTGATATTTGCAAAGTACATCTTCTTATATTTATATTTGACTTTCGACTTTCTACTAGCTACCCAAAAATTGATCATTTTGACAACCTTGGACGGTCATATTACATTCTTTAACACAGGAATTTGGATTTTTTCTAGATCATGATAGCCATTTTTTATGATTCACTTTTAAGGGTTGTATATGGCAATAATTCATAAACACATTCCGAGATACCGATATTTTTTTTCAACTGAAGCTATGACTTATAATGTATCTGTCACACATTAACACGAATTTCATAATCTGAATGTACTCTTTCTCCTCTTTGTAATGATACGTGAAACGGATGGTTTTATACAAGAATTCCATATATATATTTTGATAGACCTGGGTCAAGTTTAAATTGGGTAATCAGATTAACGATTTTAAAGTTATTGCTCTTGAAAAAACGCGTCAAATTTGGCTTATTAACGCTATACAAGCTACAGATTTCATTCGATAGAAATACATGAAAAGTATACATGTATTTGATACGTATTTATTGATGAGATCTCGGGATGGAAAAATTTACTATAATTAAAAATTAAACCCCATGTATTGGTACTTAAAATCCAATAAAATACGTTATGAATAAACAAAACAATTTTGAAAAAATCATTTAAAACATTAAAATCAACGCTTGTTGGGGAACATCTTCGCTCTAAGACTGTTTATAAAGGACCATGGTTGTTCTAGAACACACAGTAAAAGGAAATTATTTCCGTAAATCATCAATGGAAAAATGAAATTATATTACTTTTGTATTTTAATTTCATGAGATGAAATGTTTAACTGTCAAACTGTACAGACATATTTCATATTTAATGCAGAGTAAAAACTAGAAATGGTGAATTGTGAACTGCTACGTGAAGAATTTCGTGTGAAGAAATTTGGGTTGAGTTATGATCGACCTAAAGACTTCTATAAACCACAGGTAAGTACGGTATACTTGTCTGAAATATTACAGTACTGAGTTTCGTATCTTGAGTGACAACCTTATGGAGATCAGTCAAAAGCAAATTGGTGCAAAATCATTTAATGTTTATGTTCTTGCTTGTCAACAAGACTTTCAAAGAATTATTTAACTGAGGGTATTTACACTGTTAAAACTGAGATTGCATATTTTAGGAAACCCGGTGGTCTACTAATAGCGTAAAGCTGATGGGCTGCTGTCATCACAAAATAAAAGACTTCAATATATAAATACATGTAGTCCAATTGTATTTTTTCAGTTTGTTAGTGAAAGAATTTATTTAGTGCTTCGTATATTATGGATGGTATTCAACCTAGGTTGGATCATAGCAAGTGGTTGTTTGAACTATAATTATGTTTTATCAGAGGCGAATCGCATCAAATGGTTTGTGTTTTTGACCAATTGGACGTATTTGTTGTTGACTATTCATTCTATTATAATGGTAGCAGTAGTTATATATCATCAGTATTTTAAGCATTATGGTAAGATGATTTTTTAATTATTATATGGAATGGAGTTTGAATCATTCTGAACATAATGTTTTTTTACACCATGACCTGTAATTCTAGAATATTTCTTGAAAGCACAGTTTGTGTACATGAACTTCGGGCAAAGTTTGTCTTATTTGACAGAAAATTCGGAAGGTATATGTACAGTATCAAGGGAAATAATTCTTATATAAAAACAATATAAAAAGTCAAAAAAGTCAATGAAAAGTCAAATTTTGAACATATTATGTGCAAGGTGATATGGAATGGAAGCTTTATAAGTTGTTGTAGAACACGTTCCATAAAAAGTTTAAGCATCAGGCGTAATTTGGCGTCAAAGGGTTTTTACAGTGTTTAGTTGACTAAATGTATGAATGGGTACTTATTTTCGTAACTAGAGAAGGTTGAGAAAAGTATGCCGATATATTTGAAATGTATATGGGTATTAACTAATGTGGTACATGGTGGATCCTTTATAGTTACTGGAACTTATTGGATTCTTCTTTATCCTAGTAAGATAAACGTTTTCTTATTTATACCATTATAAATTATCAATATTATTCTCGAGGCACATAGTTTACACTGGTATCTACATGTAGAATATCATGATCAATTGAAGTTAGTCATTTATGGTGAACCAATGATATCATGATCCCACAAAACACTTAATAAATTCAGTCTAATTAAAATCAGACCCTAATTTCGTTTCGTTGGGTTTTTTTTTAAATCCGGTTTTTTAACCACTAATGTAGTGGTTAAAAAACCGGATTTAAAAAAAACGAACGAACGAAATTAGGGTCTGATTTTAATTAGACTGATAATAAATTATGATAGATAGATAGATCGACTGAAAATATAAAGAATACAATTTGTAAGAAAGCTTGGTTGTTTGTCTTGTCACATTGGCCTAACGATAACTATATACATTTTATGAACTGATAAATAACATGCTTTATGATCTGATTCATTTAACCAAATAACCCATTTTTTAATTTTACTAAAATTAAATACTGATCTGCTGTGTAGCTATTTTGTCTACATAGACTTACATCATCTGACGAGTTTCTGCAGAATTCTGGCCTATTGTATCAATAGTCTTACCAATCCAACATAATTTTAAAATACATTAGAAAACTCAACCCGATGTTTAAAAAGGGGAATGTTCAGCATTTGGGCCTTGAATTATGTAAATAGCCTTCATTTTTACTGGAACAGACCAAAAATCGCACAAACCCTTAAATTATGCCCGTACCTAAACAGTTATCTTTCATTTTCTATCATAGTCATAGTCTTACTAAACAACGTATTTTTGACTTTCAAACGCTGATATTTAAGGATACACGGGGATTTGAAGGCTTAAATTTTAAGGGAGAGTTTGGAACAGTATTACGGATTAGCTAAGCTAAAAAAATTCTAGGTTCTGAGACTAAAAGTTTTTTGGTCAAACAGTTAGTGAACATATCCCTTTAGCAATGCATGACGTCATATAATATCCTCACACATAGAATATTAACCATTTCTTGAACATTTGATTAGATAATTAAATATCACGAACAGGCAGTGCCTCGACTAACACTGTCACTAGGCGGCAGAGCTGCCGCGCAGAGGCGGTATTTTGCCGCCCAGTGAACACAAAAATCAGTCCCAGTCGGCAGTCCTATATTGTTAAAATATCGCTAACAATCGAAATTCTTTAAAAAATATAACTAACACAACATAACAGAAATAAGATTAATATGTTGGTGTCAACATTTCCGACGATCTAGTTTTTCAACTTCGCCTGTTCAATTAACTGCCGCCCAGTAACAATTCCTTAGATGAGGCACTGCGAACAGGAGATGCATCAAGTTTCTTAGATCAACGATTCAAAACTTCCAATTTGATAAGTTATGTATGTTTTAATATCATTTTTTATATTTCAGCTATGACTGAAACGTTGACTGCTGATTCGATTGTTGTTCATGCTTTTAATTCAGTTTATGTACTTTTTGATATCTTTGTCAGTAGGATACCAATTCGTATATTGCATTGTTATCAAGTCATGATATATGGACTACTCTATGTAATATTCACTGTAATATATCAGGTTTCTGGCGGAAAGGGGCGATGGGACGCACCCTCTATTTATCCCATGTTAAACTGGGATTATCCAAGGGAGGCGTCAATTCTCGCTGTAGTTATGTTTTTTCTTGTGTCTCCATTAATGCATCTCCTTGTATACTTTTTATATCGATGTCGATTATTAATAGCTGATAAATGTTACTCTAAAAGTCGATTAGATTATGAAGAAAGTTTCCATGAATCTACTGATCAGCTTGAACTTCCAGAAAACAAATAATGTGATAGATTTTCTCAAGAGTAATCACTCTTGTGGTCTCTTATAATTAATTATTTAAGCATCAATATATTTTTATAGTTTGAATTTATTTAAGAGAATGTCAATGGAAATAAGTTCTAGAGGGATAATTGTGAGGTAAAATCAACATTTCTAAATTTGGTAATAAAATTTATTATAAGTGTGAAATATTCGAGCTAAGCTTTTATGTATTTAAGCTTCAGGGGGCAAGTTATGGTTTATTTAAATATTTACTTTGTTTGTTCTCACTACTTCTCATTGTTCGTTTTGGAGAAAGAAAATGGCATATTTAATAATTTTACTAAAATTTGTGTGCGGTCGGTGTTCTTCTATTTGCCTGCTTAAGATACCTTATATACCCGACAACAGTTTTGTACTCCAATTGCCTGGAATTTATCAGCAATTTAAGCACTGTAACAATAATATTGGCTATAGTATCTTACATTTCCTCTTAATAAATATGTAATACACAGATATATGGTCAATTAGTTTGTATTTCTTTAAATGAATATGCCTCATTGAATGTGTGCCTAAATTACTGTGCCAAAAAAGTGTTTAAATGACGACGTTTCTAAAAAAGAGTGTGCTTAAAGGACCACGTCTAAATGACTTCTTCTGAAAATAATTGTTTTAATGACTGCAAACCACCTTGAACAGAATTTGTAAAGCTATTATTGGATTAATTATACTTTTTTAAAATTTCAAATGTGGTAAGAAGTTAAAAGTGTTATATTTTTTGGAATATTGTGGACGCTGTAACGATCGAGCTCTCTGTTATTGTGATTAAAAAGTACCAAATACCATATTTTTCTAAATTAGGCTTCTTAAATTCTTATTTTTGATAGGCTGTGTTTTGAAGCGTTTAGCAAGTGTTTTATCACATATAGCAGTGCTTCTTAACCAGGTTTAATATGTACCCTCAGGAGTGAATGCGAAATTCGTGAATTGCAAAGATCGAGATGAATTTTATAAATAGGAGAAAATTTGCACGTATTGAGTTTTCAGACTTGAAAATTCTTAGCATAGTTTCATTTGTCCCAAAGACATCGATCAGAATATTCCCATGCTCGTCTACAATTGTGACTTTTTCCTACAATATTTGACTTGTTAATGAGAACACTGTCAGTCACAAGCAAAGTAATCTCATTTTTCAAAGTTTTATCTAAAAAGAAAACCTTACCCAGCTTAATATTGGAATGATAACAGCGATGCCGTCTTTAAAGGCCTCAGAAACAAGAAATCAACTTTCATTTTATCAACTTATTGGGGAATAAATAGTCTGGTCCCATTTCCAGAAAATAAGACTTGTTAAGGCATTTACTGTTAATTTTTGGCAACAAGTGTTTTTAAGGTAATCTGGACGTGCTGAATCCAAAAATTGCTGTTGCCGAGCTGAAATATGACTTTTTGACCTTCAAATTACCCTAAAAACACTTGTTGCCAAAAATTAACAACAAATGCCTTAACAACTCTTACAGAGCCTTCTTTTCTGGAAATGGGACCAGACTATAACAATATTGATGCTAAACACTATTAACACTTATCAATAACAAATAATATATAAATATTGTGTATTAATTTATTAAGCTAATGACTTTTACAAAAAAATAAAAAAAATAAAAACATAAATTAACAATAAAAACATAAAAAAGGCAACAAAATAAATTAGCTTTTAGTCAAATCAAGCCATTTTTCTTTTTACGTTGATTGAAAAAAGCCGTATTCCATAAGTTGTCTTTATTTTAACCTTGATCCTCGAATCTCATTTCATGATATTGAAATGTCATTTTCATCATCTTTAAAAACAGTATTTTTAAGCACTAAAATCATTCTGTTTTCATTTTTCTCGATTCATGGTATGTAACTTTTGAAATATGTATTATATCAGTATACACTTCGATATGACATCGGCACATACATAATATCATATCCATTTAAATACGAATGTACCATCCTGAGTATATATTTCGTTTCATGTTTCCAACTCAGACAGTTCTAAAACAGTTTCTTGTAATTTACTGACATATTTCTCGCCTATATTCTCCAATGTTTGACTCAAACTTTTCTCAATATGTGTCTCTAAACTAGGATCTTGACTGAAATATAATCAAAAAATCAATGAAGACAGATGACAAGATGTAATACAAGTTTGTATCCATGGGAAATTTAATATGCATTCACCACAGAAGTCAGTCACCCATGTTCTTGACATAACCTCTTTTCTGGTCTCATCCACACCATCATACATCCTTCACATGTTGTGAGTGCAAGGATATTTTCAGAAGGTATAAAAAGGATGACCTCTATTTGATGATTATCTATAAAAATTATACTGACCTAACTAACAGCTGCACCACATTACAAACAGTTCGACATTCTGTATTATATAACTACAATGAACAGATATATAGAATGGGACATTAATGTATTTTCACCAGTTACGTCCCTTCTACTTTCGTTTTGCGGTTCAGATCGTTAGTACTTGTTTTTGTTTTTTTATGATAGTGGGGTAATATTCTACGAAACTCGATACACTTTTGCCATGTATATCAAAGAATTATTGGAGCAAAAGAGGGAGTCAAGTCCTATATTATAATCATATGAACATTTTTAACTTAAAAAGTTTTTATTTACCCTTCTATTTCCAATAATATTTACTCAACTTCCCGTTATTAACTTTGAAATTTTAAAATGTTTACTTTGTTTTCCATCATAAAATTAAGACTTTCAAAGTGCTTACTTACCTTTTCTAACTTCTCCTTCTCTCCCAATAAAAATGACATTTGATGTGGTTTAACAAGTGAGCATACATATCCATCATCTGAAAAAATATTGAAATTCGGTATTCGGTTGATTGAAGTGTTAAGGCCTTTAAAAACCAGACATATTTTAAATTTTAAAACCTAGATCATTACAGATACGGATAGATTTTACGACTCAAAATTCAAAATGGTGGACTTTTAACTTAGCTGGATTGATTAAAAGGATGGTTAATTTTCTGCTCAACATTTAGTTTTAATGTCTCACTCAAGTCAATATTTCTGTGTCAACCCCTTCGACCTGCATACTGATAGGATAAACAAGTTTTGAAAATTAGTTTGAAATTTAAATAATGATTGTGAACAAAACAGATTGATTCCATTAATTCATTCATGTCAATTTTCTACTATATGAAAATTTGAATTATGCTCATGTAGTTAGGGAATATAATTTTGTTAAAGCCGTCCTATCCCCAGCGATTTGAAATTATAACAAGGAAACTACTTTAGCTCCTAAATTAAACAGCACGGGTCTTATCAAATGCTTTGCAGAATGTTAACTGACCTTGTTTTTGTCGTTTTGCTGGATTGGTTGATGGCTTGATGTTGGTTTTCTCGTCGAAGTGATCCACGTCTTCAGACATGGGTCTTTTCAGATTATTTACTGACTCAGTCGGCTCATTGGAAACGTCATTCATGTGTTGCATTGAAATGTCCGAAGGTAAGACGGAGGTTGGAGCTTCTGAGGGTTGGATATGTGGCATATCTGTGTTAGTGGTATGTGCTCTATCACATTTTGAAACAGCATCAATTGCAATGACTGTCAAATCAGAATCAGGACCTGGTGCACATACAGATGGATCTATTAAGTAATAATTAGTTAAACCGATATTCTGCTCGCAACATGATTGTGGTATTGTAGATTCTTTCGAAGCGTAGTGTAATTCCGTTAACCCAAGTTTTTCATGTTTTGGTGAAGTGCTTATAGGAGTACTCACACTTGCAAGTTGGTTGCAGGAAATTCTCTCAATTATTTGAGGATTTTCAGGATTTACTTCAAGCGCACTTTGATCCAAACTTGGTGAACACTTTTCGGATGTGTTCAAGTCTAAACCGTCTTTCAACTTGTCACTTGTGACTTCAGTTGATAATGAAGGTTTAGTAACAGAAGGGCTTGATGTAGTGTTCATTTTGTTAGATGGTAACGCACTATAATGAACATCTTTGTTATGTTTTGGAAGATCGTCTTTCAGATGTAAAGTTTCATCTGTTTTGGACACTGAGGATTGATTAGAATTAATAAAACACATGACAGTATCTGCTTGAGGCGAAGATTCATCAGCATCAAGGTGGTCAATAGCAGTGTTTCCTTCTCCGAGAGAAACGGAATTGGAAACCAAATTGTCATAAACAGTAACATGTTGCAAGGTTTCGGAATTAGTAGGACTACTGGTGTTGTCACATTGGATCTCGTGGTTAGGTGATGTTGTTTTAACTGGGTCACTTAGTTTGACAAATTTTTTTTGAATATTAACGTCTTGGTGGATTTTAGGGTTTTTCTCTGATTGCACTGGTATATAAGTGTCAATAGTTGTGTTACTTGATCGCAATATTGTATCAGTTGATTGAGATTCCAATTCATATCCATTTGGTTGGAGAACTACAGATTTAAAGTGTTTCTGTATGATCGATTCTGTATTGGTTTCATCTTCCACAATGGTTGATGTGTAGGGTCGTGGCAATGATACACTATCTTCAGACGCATTAGTCTTCAATGTCAAATTATTTGATATTTGATTTATTTCCATTGGGGTAATATCACTAGTTGGACTTTGTATCAAGTTTTTCTGGTAAAAGTTCACAATTTCATCAGGTTGTACAATAGCTTGTTCTTTCGTTTTGTTAAAATCGTGTTTTAATGGATTATTTGCAGTGATATCTGCGACTTCGTAACTATGGAATGATTTACTTTTATAAAATTTATGTTTTTGTACACTGGTTCTGCATTGACTCGTAGAAGTGGGTGGAATTCTAGATACAAATGAAGGTGCACTTACTTCGGATTTATTTCGCTTTCTCTTTGACATGTCTTCTGGAATATCTGAACTGTTTTCAGGGCTGCACAGGTTGTTAGAATCTAAAGGATTGGGACACTTCTTGTAATCCTTAACAAACGAAGATGTATTCTTTATGTTAAATTGGATCTTTTTAATTTTGATTGGAACGTTTAGGTTTTTTTCGGGTATTAAAGTATTTTCTACAACAGCTTGCAAATCTTTTGGATTTTCGAGAAAGTCATCAGACTCAATATTACTTGCTTTGGAGTAGGTTTCTCTTGGAATGTTTCTGTCGCTGAGTTCTACGATGTTTTTCTCCGGTGCACATGAATTCAGGGACGCAATGATATCTGACTTCATTTCCTGTTTGCCCACTTTCAGGGACAAATCATTCCCTTGAAATTCGGTAGGTGGTAAAATCTGGTGTTTAGTCTCGGAAGGAGCAATAGAAACAACACGTTTACAATCTTTACGTGACTTTGCTACTATTAATTGTCTTGCTTCTGGAATCTTAGTTTTGGGATTTGTCGCAGGAGCATGACCAAACTTGATTGGACTAAATTTTACCTTCTTTGATTCAATTTTCTTTTGGTTATCGAGCTTGGTTGGACTGCTCTCTGTTCCTGACGTCACTGGAGTACAGGAAGTTTCAGAACTCGAGCTGGAAGATACCACCCGAACACGGCGTTTGATAGCTAGTTTGACTTTTTCCTTATAGTTGTAACGAGATCGCAATCTTGAGGCAAGTTCAGATCTTCTCGGGAGTGCAGAGGGTTTAGTTGATAGTCTACTTCTGATGTCTTTACACGAAAAACCATTGTTACTACTTGAACTTGATGTAGAGGTGTCAGATGAGGAACTGGATTGTCGTCTGCGTTGTTTTTGTGGACTCCTGTAAAAGATATGAACAATGAGGAAAGGGAGAGAACCAAGCTGATTTTTGTTGGGTATAGTGACTACCAAAGTCAGTTTTATTTTATATCAGACTCGGAATATTTGTAAAGATGTATCAAGAAATACATACCTTTTAAATGAAGGTGACCTCTTCCTTCCAATAACCTGGAAGTAGATAAAAACACAGATATTACTGGTCCTGTTTACAATCGTTACTCCTCAGTTTGTGACAAATGACATTATATATATGGCTTGATGATGTTAAGACAAAATCCACAAGAATAACATTGGGGCTTAATCAGCACATATCAACTTTTAAACATGGATATCAACCAGATTTGAATCAGCTCTAAGATCTAACATTCCGAAACAATGATTTAAGTAAAAAAGTAAAATATATAACTTTACCTTCTCTTCTCTAGTGCTACTGTTGGATATTGTTCTATTCTTGCTGGTAATTCTATACGTTTTCTGATTCTCTGTTTCTTGACTTCTATCACGGACTGTATCACGAAAAATACATTCGTTAAAAAGCATATTATACAAGGACACAGGATTGTTGTAAAGGAAGAAGGGGGTATGGTTGAGTGTTAAAGAAGGGCTAATACGGCTTGAAAGAAATAGTGAATCTAAAGTTTGAACACTATAAATATTTTGATTAAAATTTAATGAAATGGAGTTTTATGACTTCTTTTCTGCACCTGAAATAATAGCTTTTGAATGGAATTCGAAATTTACTGGTTGTGGTGCCATGATGAAAATAATCTGAAAGCATGGATGTCATTTGAAATATATTTATGTATACTTACTTTGTTTCAAACTTGGTCTGTAAAAGGCTACTTTCATAGAATAACGATTCATAAACCGGGTGTTATGGTACCTGTAGGATGTATGAAATGGAGTTTTACGTTCTACCGAAATTAAGATGAATGTGGAAAAGCCACAATTAAATAGTGTTTCACGTGCTGTTCTATATTTGGCTAATAAAGGTGGGTAACTCCATATAGAAAAATGTTGTGCTATAAAGAAACAATGGGTGAGGTCAAATTCCGTGTAAGTGTTAACACTGGTGTTAGTACAGAATTTAGACTGGGTCACATGCAAATATTTCCCTATTTGATTGATATTGAAAGACACCTATGTAAAAAATATACTGGTTTCGCCTTTTAACACCCTATAGTACTATATTAACACGAAAAATGAGTTCAAATGTTGTCTTATATGTTTGTGTTAACACTAACACGAGATTTGACCTCACCCATTGTCGATAGTTTTTTGGGGAATTTTGTTTAACGTTAGTACAATGACGATCGGAAGAACAAAATTTCCACAACAGCGGATGTTTTCTTAAGAATAAAATGATGTTTTTTCTTGAAATTTAACAATGACTTGATGTTTTATATATTAAACCCTATTAAAATCTATGTTTGGAAGTAAAACATACCTATCGATGGCGTCCAAAGCGTCTTCTATTCTGTTAAATCGGACTATAACGTGTAAATGTAGTAAACTAGGATCTTGAATGTCACATTCTTGTCGCATACTCTCTATTGTAAATTGTCCACATACTTTAAGGTTCAATCTGCAAAAAAGATTGAATTGAATATTAATGATCAGCCACTGCAGTTTTTTTAAAATCGTTTGTTTTGTAAATCAATTCTTGTTATTTTGAAGCTGGCTCATATTCATTTATGTTAAATACATTTGTAGGTTTGTATTTCATTCAGAAACCACTTCTCCTTTTGTATAAGAGTGTATAATTTTTTAACATTGTAATATCATTCTTTTTCATGAAGTTTAATGGATGGTCAATCCTTATTTTACGTAATTTGCTTCATTGTTTTACAATTCTTCTAAGACTATTTATATAGATATTTCATTACAAACAAAGCAAATTATATAAAGTGCATTCTCCCACTGAAAACTTTCAAGTAAAATTATTGTCTGTTAAAAAAGTACGTTAAAAAAGTGTTTAATTTTTGCTATCCTTTCCATGAAAATTGGAATATATGTCTGACAATGGTACTGTTAGTCTTAAAATGTCTTTGCGTTGATAAAAAAAAAATCAAGACTACGGTTGCCACGGCTCTTTGGTCAGTAAAATCAGTGTTTTGGACCCTGCTATGCAATATAGCCATCGAGACATAATCTAATTATGTGTCAGTTTGATGACCTTTTGTGTGTAAAAATACTTTTTGCAAGGTATGAACGTGCTTTCAAATCAATTTTAATGAACCCGAAGACATGTTTAGTAAGTTGAATGCAATGTCAATGCCTCAAGTACTTAATATGCCTCTAAAGTATAAATCGAAAATTCCGATTTAGAATCTGGGAGCCAAAGAGTATTTTATCTTGCAATATAACATTACAGACATAATCTAATTATCTATGCAGTATAACATAACATAACTTGTAAATGTGTGCGTGGCATGTCGAAATATAGGCAGATAAAACCTGCTGTTGAGTGGTACAGAAAAAAAGAAAGCTTACCGTAATGTCTGACATACAGGTATATCTGAATAATGAACTTGATAAATTCTGATAAAAACAGTGGAATTCATTTTGTCAATTTCATTAAATTAGCACTAGATTTTTAAAATCAACTTAAACACATATGAATCAACCATGTATGTCGACTTGTATCTGAAACTTGAGTTTGAATATCGCTCAGTCCGTATTTGAATTCTATTTAATGAACTATTGGGAGTGAGTGACATCGGTCATGTAAATTAGTTGTCACTCTTATCACAGTGAGTTGAATTAGATATCATCTGCTCAGATCAAATTGCTCACGTACCCCGTTTACTACAACTAATTAATTTATTACTAATCACAAAGTTAAAAGGAGGCAAGGCGTCAACTAGCTTCACTTCAAAATACATCTTTCTAAATACATATATATGTGGCTTTATTATTTGTATTCATCATATTTCTGATGTATCTATTAGAACCACCTTGAAAAATTTGAAATCAATATCCAAGAAATATCTAGCCAGTCTTATGTATTTAATCATATTAAAAATTTTGTCAAATATCTCAATATAAATAAAATAATATAACTTATTTTGTGTTCTTGTCTGTTTTGCAGTTTCGTGAAATAATTTTTTATGGTTAAGAGAAAGTTTACCATCCGTTCATACCTTAAAAAACATTTTTGTAAAGCTCATACACTCTAAATACATGTGTTCTGAAATAGAACACCTTTTACACCTTTCAGAACGCCTTTTTTTGTAACAAAAATAGAACACCTAAAAGGCGTCAACAGAACGTGGGAGGTTCTAATCAGAACACTTGGTATTCACAGGTTATGTTAGAACACATAGTATTCTAACTTAGAACACCGGTGTTCTCTTTTCAGAATGCATGTGTTCTCGATGAGAACACCTTTTCAGTGTTCGGGCAAAAAAAGAACACAAGGTGTTCTGTTCTAGGGACACTGAAAATGTGTTCTCAACAAGCCTCTGAGAACACCAAAATGGTGTGCGTTCTATTGTAACAATTTTAGAACCCCTCGGACGCGCCCAACGTGTTCTACGACAGCTTGTTTCTGTAAAATAAAAGAACAACAATGATAATATTTAATTATTTGTAACAAATTTTATTCGTTAGACTTGCTGTTATATCGTTGTTGGTGGTAAAAATGCGGATGTTGGGACCGACTGATTCGTAAAAAGCCTTGACTCCAATTATGTGTCAGGAACATCCTATAATAAATAAGGTTTTAAAATTAAGTCAAAATAAATATGTTTAATTTGGTTTATGACTAGGTTTATAAGACAAAGCAAGGTGGTGGGATGCTTACTCAAATATGCCACACTGGCAAGTATAAACTACTCAAGATAATCAAAACCACGAATCGTTTTCCAACAAAGGGGAACAACCCATTGCTTCAAAACTTAGTCATTTCAGTCGGCAACCAGTGAGCTAGACTTTCTATTTAAATACGCCTACATTGAAATGTGGTTCACATTTAGCTTGAGAAGGCAATAGAGACAGTTTTGGTCGGATTTTAATTAATTTTTAAATATTTTTGTGTGTAGGTGTATATCCATAAGATCTTGGACAAGTTCGAATTTGGGTTCGATTCGACGAATATTCACGGAGTTTTACACCAAAAATACGTTAAAAATAGTTGTGAACGCGATAGAGGCTAGAGTTATGGTTGGATTTGAATAAAATTTTGTGTGTAGGATAATATCCAATAAGATCTTGGACAAGTTCGAATTTGGGTTCGATTCGACTTGTATTCAAGGAGTTTTACACCCAAGATACGTTTAAAATGGCCTGTGAACGCGATAGAGACAAGTTCAACTTTGGGTTCGATTTGACAAATATTTACAAATAAGTTTCAACCCTTGATACACCAAAAATATGTTAAAAGTGGTTACATAGTCCTTGATATATACAAAAACAAGTGGGCGTATCTTGCTATGTAGGCAACCACTTGGTGTGCGCTATGAGACATTTCGTTGTCTGAATATAGTAAAATGCGGTAAAAATCGTCCATAAAACGAAATATAAAGTGTAAAGGCTAATATATCTTATATCGGCCAATCAGCTTTTCTTAGAAACAAATCATATAACATTTCATGTTTGATATCAACGAATAACGTACGTACTTTAACATATAAAACGTACTTATACAATTTGTTTTCATATTCCAGATTCTTATCCTCATATAAAAATATCCTAATACCAACCTTAATTTCTTCGATAATCGATTTCGGTCTAGTCGACCCCTTCCCTTGATGCAGACATGTGTGTAATTCTATAAAATGAATTACATCCAATATTCTCATAGGACTCTGAAAAAAATAATATATTCAATCCTAAAACATATTGTGGGGTCATGGTATTATTTAATGTTTATTTTCTAACCATAGAGAACTATAGATGGAATTTCAAAATTTGAAGTTGATGCCGAATTTTCTGGGATTGAATGCAGACTGGAAATGTAAAAATAGGACTTTTTTGTTTTTTAGTGTTAATTACGCACACTCTTGGTATCACTACGCCAAGCTCCCTCGTGCAATATTGAAAACCCTATAGACACATATGTGCGATTCTACCATTATCTGTGATACCCTTCTAAAAATATATTACATTCGTCATTGCTTGATAATTTAGATCTACGTTACAGATATTTTTGTCTCTATTAAGCAGCGATGGTCTTGAAAACACCTCTCTCTAGTTTTAGAACTAGTACTTACCCATGGATGTTGTCCATCAAGTCCTATACAGGGAAATCTCCTGTACATTTTGCTGCCGATAATCCTGTATTCTTGTGGGTCCTTCAGATTTGGAAATAAACCAAGATAGTAGTTAGCTGTTTCTTCCACGAGAATACTCCAAATAGTCTCAGGAACAGCATTACTGCTATCACCTTCTATATTTTTTAGCTCAAGATGACTGAAGCTGGGCAGTGGACATCTTTGTAACTCTTCGGCATTACCTAGAAATTTTATTGTCTAAATTATGTAGGGTAGGGTAGGGGTAGGAGTAGGGGTTGGTTGGTTGGTTGGTTGGTTGGTAGGGATGGTGGGTATAGTAGGGATGGTGGGTAGGGTAGGGTAGGGTAGGGTAGGCTTGGATTAATATTTAGTACAGAGATGCCCAATTTCATGATTTTAACATTATTTTCCAGGACAGAACATGGTGTGTTCTGTTGTAGAACACTAAAGATTCTGTTGACAGTGTTGTAGAACACGTAGTGTTCTATGAAATCTGATTTGGCGATTGTGCATTGCATTAAGGTTTTTTGCTGGTTACTGAGATGAGTTCTATTTCTGTTTTAATTTGCATCATTCATTCATCATTGAAGGCTATGTATCTAGGCATCAAAAGGAATATTGGCAAATTTTTACTGAAATTACTAAAAAGAAAATCATTTAGGCTTAGATCTAGTCATCTAATAAATAGTAATAAGCTATGCTAGGCTAAGCTAGCCTAACCTAAATATAGGCACACAAACCTGAGGTTTTTGACTTTTTGATTAGGCCTAGGCTACGTTCTATAATGGTAATGAATATTTCTGATGGCTCGTAAAGTTATAAACCAGAGACTGCTTACCTATTCTAAACACTAAAATAATGTCGCCGTCAAATCTTACGTTTTTGACCAACTGCAATTTTTAAAAACGGCGGGAATTAATGCGCATGCGCGAAGGGAGATAACTCTTGGGTTTTAGAACACCATGTGTTCTGAAATGTGTTCATATTGAACATGTGTTAGAACATGTAACAGAACAGTAGTGTTCTCTCATAAAATATTGTACCCTCTGGAATTTAGACGTACCCTAGCATATTCCTATGGCAATAAATATCAACTATATATGGTCAGTAGGTTGTGATTAATACAAATATAGGCGTGCTTGCATGTAAACACATAATGGTCATTGATAGGCTACTAACATTTGGTAGGCTTTCACATTTTTGGGTCTCTTCAATAGGCAGAAGCTATAAAATTGGCAAATATCTATTGTAATTTACAGTCGATAAAAAAGATATTCATTCTGTTAGTATTTCTAGTTCAATCAAGCTTTAATTACTGTTGGTGTTGTTGGCTGACATCCAGAACACATGGTTCAGAACACCACTGTTCTGAAATAGAACTCATTTTCTTCAACCGAACACCTTTTAGAACACACAGGGTCGAGTTCAGAACACACAGAGTCGCGTTCAGAACACCATGGACGCGTCCAGCTTTTAGAGTGTAGTAGAATTTTGAGCCTTCAAATCCATGTGTATTCATAATAGACAGTGATTGAAAGTCAAAAATAAGACTCAATACGAAATAAAAAGTAAAATTTTAAGTTTTAGGTATATTTGAAGGAATAAAGCGATTTTGAGCAGTTCTATAGTTCTTCTGAAGACTATTTACATATATTCAAGACCCAAAATCAACTCAAATATCAACTGTATTGTCAACTAACGTAACAGGATATTACAGACAATAATTAACAAACGTTATCTTATTAGTATCTTCCATACATGATCAACATAATATATTTAATATTTCAGTCAGACAATAATTAGCATTAGTTGTCAAATATGAAATCTCATTTGATCGAGCGCAAAGTTTCATAACTAACGATTGTCTAGAGATTAATCACGAAATCCGAAAGAATTTAGTCCGAAATAAAAACTGACAGAAGGAACTATTGAATGAAGTTTCATTTTCCAAGCTTATGTATATATTTACAAAGGTTTAGATAAATCAGTTAATATGCCTTCTTATTATGAAGGTTTCAACTAAATATATCCAAGGGCAGGCATTAGTTTTGTAGAAATCAAAATTTTGGGGGGACAAACCCGAATGGTTTGTAGACCAATTACGTTACAAAGCTCTAACAGAAGGTTCTCCTCCGAAACAATGGAAAAATGGCATCTATTGGTGTGTTCTGAAACATATTTCGGGACTGTAGTTTGCTATGGGAATTTTCTACTCTGATTCTCATCTGATCGATATTTATTCTTCAAAGAACCTTTCTTACCAATAAAATTAATGGGGGAACCGTGGCCGTTTCGCACCCCATCCCTATAAGTTCAAAGGGGGAGGGGTCGGGTGTCCCCCACATCCCCATCAAACCACGCCCTTTGATATATCGAGCTGTTAACGCCCCACACCAAAATAAGTTATAACTGCTGAACCAAAATGCACACGGGCTCGTAGGAAGCAATTTCATATTGGGAAGGGAGAGAGGGGCTAATTGTGCAAAACTCATTCTCAAGGGTGGAGGTGCAATCTCAAGGCTCTGAGCTTGGTGTGGCTGTCGAAATTATTTCCGAAGTTGACACGAGTGTGTGCCGGAAGTTGATGACTACGTTTTTTTTCATTAGCTGGTGTTATGCAAGTTTGTTCTGATTTGTAAAAGCATTATAAAATGGCGAAGGTCAACAAAATGAAAAGTCACGAAGGTCTTTGTTATACTCTAGTGGCTACGCACAAATATATTCTAAAAAAAACGAACAAAACTAATAAATAAGAAATAAACGTCACTAATGCGTCCTTATGAGCGCAATGTAAGAACGCAATTGCACAAATACATTGGTTTACAAAAAGCATACAGAAATGTACATAATCAATCTTTTACTCTGAAAACAGACGAAGAAAAAAAAATAGCATTCGAAATGTTCACACTGACTGATTAGTCTACAAGATAAACAGAATATGTTAATATTTTACAAATATGTATCACTTATCTACAGAATTAATCAGTTTTATTTTAATTGGCAATTTACACAGAATTATAAAAGCCAGGCGACTTTAACAGAAATTCATTCAACATTCAACAACCAAAATGAAGACGTTCACAATTACATTGCTTTTGGTAGTATTGATCAGTATGCTGAGCTTGAGTACTGAATTCCGCATTGAAAAGCCAGCTCAACAACAAATTCACAACGGTTTAACAAAACAAAGGAACAGAAGAATCATTGATAAACTCCCCATTAGTGGTGTACTTGGAGGTATTCCTGTAGTAGGCGATTTACTAGGTGGTTTACCAATCGTTGGTGGCTCAAAAGAAGAACCGGAAGTAAGTATTATTTCTCATAATGTCCGTTACAGTAAATGATAACAGTAATTTCAGAAACTATTTGGTGCGAGACAAAATAGGCAAGAAATAAAAGTATTTCGTTCTAAAGTTTTCCAATTGCTTCACGAAAACTCGTATGACTTTAAATAGCTATGTCGATGAACATTTTGACTCAGTATATTGAAGAGTAACGAAACCATCAGTAACATAAGTAGGCATACATAGGTTGTCAGTTACGAATTAAATACTGAAGAGACTGGTGTACTTTTTTTTATCAAGTTCTGATTTTATTTATTTCTTCTTTCTCAGGCATAATTTATGAAGTCAAATGTGTAATGGCTGGAAGTGAAAAGTACCACTAAAGTAAAATAAAGTATATCAATAAAATTATTGTTTTGATTATTATTCTGCATGGCGAACGACAACCGTCACTACAATATAGATCCTGGGTTTTCCACAGGTTTTCCACAGGTTTTCTCAAGTGTCCCCGATAGTGCATGAGGAAATGACCATGTCCCCTGAATTGTCTGCGGTAGTCATGGTAAACGTGCAATTTCTTAATTTCCTTAAGCTCAGTTGGTGTCCTCGGGAACATTTCCAAATGTCCTCAGTCTTGGACATGTTCCTCAAGTTGAAAACCCATCTTCAAACTAGGAATTATATGACCAAATCCAGGGGGTTTTCGCCAAAAAGCATTGGATAACATCATCGATCATCGGGGAAACCTAATGCATTGACCACCCTGGTCTCCTAAAGCCGCTAATATAGATCAACAGATACAGCCAAATCAATTCATGCCTGAAAAACAAACCTGCATATGATCGAAACAGATTTTTGTTTTCAAATTTGACAAGGAGCTTTTCATAATGACATCATAACATTTCCTACATGACATATAAATAATATTCGACATTTAGCTTCATCAAAAAAGCTCTGATAGGCCTATAGCGAAGGAGTTGTAAAACATACGCACTATGAGCAGGTAATTTGGGTATGTTACTGCAAATAAATGGAATATTGAAAACAGTAAAGTTCAAAGTCATCACGTTTGCAATACAATCTGACACAAAAATTGTTGTTTCGAGAAGCTAATCTATGTGACAAAGAATAAAAGAAAGAAATATCTTTATTTTACAAGGATAACAACTTAGATTTCGTGAGGATCCTTTCTCCCAGCTGGTCCTTGGTCACAATTCTTGGAATTGATCTGTCACAGATTATCCGCACCCATTTACAGCTGTGTTGACTGGAAATATGAGTGAAGATGACTTATTCAAGGTCATCGGTCTTGAACACCCGGATCGAGTACAGAACTCTCGAACACTACCACCACCATTTGCTCGTCTCCAAGCAAAGAACATCATGTTTGATAACAACTACGCATTCAAACGGTCTCCGTGAAAGTTACGCTGGCGCTCTGCAACATATCACGGTAATGAACGGCGGCCATTTGACCGGACTACATCAATGTTATCACGTAATCTCGTGATTCTGGTAGTTCAAACATCAGAGACGGGTCATTCGAGGCTACAAGTATTTGTAAACAAATAACACGAAAACAAACAGATATGTATTTAAAATGATGATAAAATGCGTAAATGGTGAACGGATAGTCACTACGTAGCAATAAATGCACGAGCAGGTGTCAGAAAATTCCTCCACAGATTCTATTGCTATGAACTATATCTATGTCGCGACATTACAAGCAAGTGGTAAAGCGTCAAAGTAAAGAGTCTCGCGCATGAAAACACAACGAAAAACACCATTCATTACCGAGACAGATTATGGTTTACGGAAACTGCCGAGGATTGCCGATTGCTACGCATTAACCGACTGTGCTACAGAACCTCACGTCATCTTTGCTGTTGCTATTGCGATGGGGCCTTATATAAATTCAAATTCTATAAAGCATGGAGAAATCTGAGAGCATGTAAAAGACACAATTAACATCCACAGAATTACCAATTAGGCCTACTCGCTGATATATTTCCCGACCAAATTCGACAAATATGTTGTTAGGCGTATCTTATTATTTTTACAATACTATTTTACAACAGTCTTTAATCCCAATTCCAAGGTGTAAAGTTTGGTCTTCCCAAGACTTATTCCTTCACCATGTTGTTTGAAGGTTTTCTGTTGGGACAAAACTATATTTGTCTCGGAATTGTGTTGGTATTTGGTATATAAACACTAATATGTCTATGTCTCATAGATCGCTTCATATATTTTGAATCACATAATATGTGAAACATTTGCATTTGATTGATAATATTCAGTTATCGCAGGACTTGAAAAATACTTTATTTATTTTTTTTGCGAAATTTGGCCACGTCTAAGTTAAATAACATACATATATGATGTCGCCGGCCTATCAATAAGGCAAATTGGCGACATAATAAACAAGAAATTGAAATATCTAAATAAAAGTCAGAACTGTTTATTTCAGCCGTTCTGACCAATATAATTTTATAAGGAAGACACATGTCTCTCGGATTTGTAGTTGCAAACTTCCGGAATGATCATTTAATTAATAACATTGCCTTCCCTTTACCTTTATTCACGGTTTGTTAACCACGAATTATCAGCGCCGAGATACTGAATTTATTTCATATGGAAATAAATAGTAATAATTCAAAGCAAATGTTAGAACAGTGTGTAGCTCATACATGCGTACCAATCAATAATACAGTGATATCACACACGTGTCAACAAGATTTTGTTAAGTTTCATTTAACTTTTTATTCCCTGTCTGGATTACCTCTATGATTGATCTATTGGCGTTTCCCAACAATATTATTGCTAGTAATCCATTCATTAATCAATAAAGCTAAGGACCTGGTAACCACCACTGGATATCTTCCATACATTTCCAGTGTTTGTGTGTTAAATTATTAATGTTAAGAGATCTCTACGAGAAATGCCATATAGAATACGTTAATACTGATACAATCCTCGATTACTTAAGACAAAACTGGAACGGCTCGAGGAGGGGTAGAGGGTACAGGTGATGTAACCTACTTAGATCTCTTATTCAGGTTTCCTTAGCTAGGATACCACCAAGATAAAGGTATACGTGCACCCGAAGAAACTATTTTGATGATGGCGGGTGTGGCGCCAAACAGGGTATGCGAACTCTTCTTGACACCTGATACCACTTTTCATTATGAAATATTTACTTATTTATTGATATACTTACTCATATGAAAAGTTCACAAGCTGCTACCAATGTATTGCCAATGTGTTTACATGGATTTCGAGATTTGTTTTCATAATTTCAACTTTTTGGTTTTATTTCAACGCTATTATAATATGTTATACAATTTAAAGCACTAAAATACTATAGTGTGTTTAACCCATTTATATTTCATAGCGTTACCTATATGAGTTTCAAAAAGTAGTAAATATAGCATAAAAGTAGTATGTCCATATTTCTTGGTGTTTCTTCAATATAAGCTAGAAGTAAGAAGAAAGTTCTTGGGAAGACTGTTTAATCTAGTATCGACGCCATAGATAGATAGATGATATTAAAGAGAAATTTTATTTCTGCTTCTAAATCTGCTTCTATCATTTGGTACAACCAATTATTTCTACAGCACTCTTTACTACACATGTCTTTATTAGTACAAGCGAACTTTTTACACCTCAGCACATATGGACACTTTGAATGCGATACATTCATGACTCGACCAACATCTTGGATTCTTTAATGTAAAATACAATGTAACAAATGAACTCCTCGACCCAACAAAACATATAAATGAAGAATTATAAATGATAGTATTATTATCTTAACAATATTTCTAAGTACAAGTATATCAGGATTTTTCACACTTCAAGGTCATGTTGTCCTCATTTACGTTTTCATCATTCTCGATCTACATTTGTATATTTTCAACCAGACACAATTTGCATTATTAATTTTGTCAAATATATTTGAATTATTTATTGACTGAGCGCACATTTTAAATGACGATTGTCTGGAGATTAAACATAAATTGGTCCAAATTAAAAAAAAAATCGTCTACAGAAGAAATAGTTAAATTAGGTTTCGTTGTCCTCGCTGGTTTTACTTTTGTCTATATAATAAACACATTCTGGATAATCCTTTATAAATTCAAGCATGCCATTTCAGTTTTTACATACATATTTGTTTGACAAAAAAATGAAACTAAGTTTTATTTGAAGATATCTTTCCAGACAAGGTAACATATGCCCACTGGGATATGTTACAAATCCAATAAATCTTTCTCATAAATAGCTAAAACGATAATAATACAATTCTTGTTAAATCTTAAATGTTTCAATAGCTTATCAATGTAATATATGTTATGCCCCAAAATATTTTCAAATCGATAACAATAATACATCAAAATATTAAATACACACTTTTACGACTTAAATTTATCCATATTATATATAGACATATCACATCCTCTATTGTGCCTCGAAGAACAGAACGCCTTGACACCATTATCCCGGCTTTTTGATGATATTGTACACTAGGAAATACAATTGGCAATTTTCGGCAGTTTCTGTAAATAGTAGTTTGTTTCCCACATGATGCTTCATTTTTGCATAAATGTGGGTCAAAGCACCATTAGTATATTGGAGAAAGTTAAAGATTATGGTTCTCATGTACATTATTTAGTTTTAATATTGGCTTCAATTCAGCGGAAATTTATTGAATTTGAAAGAAGGGTACAACAGTGCCAGACATTTTACTGGATCTTTTACTTTATTACCTAATTAACTCTACAGTAAATAATATCCTCTGAATGTTAACATCTATTGTTGTCGACATATTGACAATAATACACTATACCCTGGGTTTTCAACTGGTTTCCTCGAGTGTCCCCGAATACGCCTGATGAAATTACCATGTCCCCTGAACTGAATTTGTTCGAATTTCTGACACGTTGGTTGACACACACTCCTTTCTCTTCTTGACAATTACCTGTGTGCACGAAAATTGTAGCCCAGATATAAACATTTACTCAGAAAATACAATATATTAATTCTTTTCAGTCCTATAACTCAGTATGTGTCCCCAGGAAAATGTCCAAATGTCCCCCAAGTTGAAAACCCAGGCACTATACCTTTAAATGAATGACGTACACCTAAATTTAGTTAATTTAATTTCAAATTATCCGAAATATTATTACTTGTCGTTCAAGTGTCTTTATAAAAATGCATGTGTTAATGTCAGGGCTAATTTGAAAGGAAAATTCCATTCGTTTCGAGAACAGACAAAAATTTGCATTCCAAATGTTCAAACTGACTGATTAGTCTACAAGATAAACAGAATATGTTAATATTTTACAAATATGTATCACTTATCTACAGAATTAATCAGTTTTATTTTAATTGGCAATTTACACAGAATTATAAAAGCCAGGAGACTTTAACAGAAATTCATTCAACATTCAACAACCAAAATGAAGACGTTCACAATTACTTTGCTTTTGGTAGTATTCATCAGTATGCTGAGCTTGAGTAATGGATTCCGCATCGAAAAGACAGCTCAACAACAAATTCACAAAGATTTAACAAAACAAAGGAACAGAAGACAAGTTGATGATCTCCCGGTTGATCTACCTCTTGATGCTCTTCCTCTCGATGGTCTTCCAGTTGGGGGTCTTCCAGTTGATGGTTTACTTGATAGTATCACAGGAGTCGCTGGAGGTCTTCCTGGTGGTGATGTATTGGGTAGTCTACCCGTTGTTGGTGGCTCGAAAGATCAACCAGCTGTAAGTAGGATTTTTCATAATGTTGGTATAGTATAATTATGTCATGCTAATCTATGTTTGGTTCTAGTAAATGTTATACATCAATGTGGCAGTAAATTACAATAGTATTTTAGAAACTATTTACATAATGAATAGAAGTAACGTTTTCTAACTCTAGTGACTGCCAATACTGTCGTCCAATGGCAAAACCTTGTAAGTCATTTTTTGTTCATTTCGAGATAATAAAGGAAAACTCTTTTATCGACACTTACTAGGTTTAGCCGTTGGAATGTCAGAATGTGTTTTTTGAATTGGAAAATACTAGGTTTTGGCATTGTAATTACCAGAAATTGACAGACATGTTACGTTTTACCATGGGCATTTAAGCTTTTAGGACCGATTTTTACGGATTTTGTTGTGGTATATAGATAAAGCATAACCTACTAACTCCAAAAATGAAAATGACTAAAAAATTACTTACTAGGTTTTGCCATTGGACGATAGAATATATGCAAAAGAAGTATTTTGTTACAGTATATGGATGATAATGATTGCAGAAACATTTAGTACTCTTTAGTAGCACAGGACAGGTACCTAGATAGTCAGTTTTGATCATCAGATAATGATGAGACTAATGTATTGATTTTTTCTTCTAATTTTATTCATTTTTTTGTACAGGAATAATCAACGAACTCGAATGAGTAATGGCTGGAAGTGAAAAGTACCAAGTCAATAAAATAGCAAACATCAACACATTATAATAAAGAATATCAATAATATTGTTGTTTGTAATTCTTATTTTATATAAGTCTGATATTTGTTGATTATTCAAAACATGATAAGAGCAGCCCATTGTGTAAAGTATAGAACTTCATTGTACTTTCTACCTATAGTCAATGACCTGCTGGTGTTCATGTTTAAAAAGCATACAAAGACGTGCACAAATACCAAACTCGCTATCATAATATCATAATAGGCAATGCAAAAGCATTGGTTAGTGCAAACTCCTGAAGGTAAAATGGGATGCGAAATATGGTTTAATGAAATGGCAGAGATTTTCGAAATTTCACATGCCAACTTGAGTTTCTGTCTACAATCACGATGAAGTATTCAATCAAAATATCTTATTCAATCAGATGCCGAAATAAACCAGCCTTCTATAAAATCAATTTACAAAAGTAATGTAATAAACTATACAGATATTGAAAAAAACATATTTATTCCAACTCAGTATCTAACACATCTATTAACTTCAAGTTTAAATTACAAACTATTTATATAACTAACTAAAAAACAGCTGCTTTACACAACCAATTCTCGGTCCCATTGCCCTTAATAATAATTATTGGAATATTATATCATTGATTGGGACAATTTACAATGCGAATGGTCTGAAGTATCCACTGACAGTTTTGCTACTTTTAACTGAGACATAACTTGGTAATCCATCGTTGGAAGAGGGTATAACAGGAGAAGTAGGACCATTAGATGAATGATCTACAGTTCTCGACTTGGTAACTTCTGAATAAGATGGTGGTATGGATAATGTTTCTGTAAATATACAATTTTTATAATATTAATTTTCGTAGATAAATGGTGATATTGTCAAACAATAACGTAAGGTTTTCTTCAAAATAGTTGACATGGAAATAGTGAAAATAAAACATTTAAATGTTACAAATCAACGTGTAAATCAAATAATTTAGATTCTTAGTTTCTACAAAGGTAAATGCTCAGAATTCGAAGTTTTATTTTTTCAGCACAAATTATTCAATTATCCAGGTATTCACTATCAGAACAGAGGTGCACGTTTGGATTCAGAACGGTAACAGCTTGTAAAGGGGCTACTACATGAAAGGAAATAGCCAGGATTGCATTTTTTTCACGTCCGGACAAAGACTTGCGGGTCTTATTCTAGCAAACTTAACTTAGATAAAATCCAGATTTTAAGAAATACATTAATCTGATTGGATAATAAAATCAAATTTTACATCGACCAATCAGATGACTAGAACACTAAAATCATCTTAAGTTAAGTCTTCGATATCAGAGGAGACTACAATGCATTATATTCTATACAGGTAATCGTACAGAAAAACCGGTCAAGAACTGTGCCTACACAGAAAGATGTACATGTAGTAATAGAACTTATAGTTGTAATGCATAAATATATATCGACCATCATGAAAATTTGTAAGAAATCATTTTTTTCATCACAAATTGACACTAATGTGTCTATTTTATTCCATTTGAATGTGCACACAAAAGGCTCATTATCATTCGAAACGCATATTATATAATAATCAAGCTTAAATAATTGTAAAGTAATCGATTACCATAATCCAAATATAATTCGACATTTACTTAAAGAATCATCTAGATCTAGTTGTCACAATGTGTGGTGATAAACTAACCATTTTTAGTGGTGTGCGTCTGCTCCTGTCATTACGTTTACACTTACAGGCAATACAAAAAACTACCAAAGATAGGCCTACCACTAGAACAACACCTACTCCTATCGAACCTGCTATTGTAACATTTGTATATTCTATAATTAACATACATGTCATAATGATAACTTAATTAGGGTAAATTAAAAAGTCAAAGTCTCGACCTTTATCAAGTAACTTGGCCAAAAACCGTGAGAACCAAATTCGACATCTCATTCCTAGATATTAACACGATTTTTGACAAATATTTTGCTCGTTGGCAATAACTTAAACATCATTACAAAAAATAAAAAAAAATCTATTTAGATACCACAAATATACATGCTCCAACAAGCATACTTTTTTACATTGACATAATTTTAGAGAAAAGGTCATACCTTTCTGTGAAGATGGTGACAGAGGTGAATCAGAATGGAAATATTTTGTGACAACATCACTTTGACCGGATTTTGTTATATTTACGTAGGATATTGCGGCACCTGAAAAGTATAACAAAACACAAGATTATGGAATACTATAATTTTAGGCCCTTGTGACATTGGTAGTTTTTCTAGAAAATAAATAGGCACCCAACTTAAGACTTTTATACCATGCATATAAAAACATCTTTTGACTCAGAAACAGGAATTTCTTTGCTACACTGATCAGTATGAGTGTTCACAGATTACCGTCGAAATTTGAAAATTCTTATTGTATAGGCACACCTTCAAATAGGCAATAGTTAGGCAATACTAAGGATAAATAAGATGACAAATGTTAATAACAAATATATTTTAAAGATCAATAATATATTAAAACACTAAGATAATAACTAACAATAATATATTAAACATGAAACTTACGTGTTGCAGTGTACTTTATATCAATATCGACTTGACTTGGTGGAACCACTAACTTCTTAAAATTTCTGCCACATTGATCTAAATCAAAAGATGATAAAACACATGTACTCAAAGATAATAGAAACGCCAGTTCTGAACATATTAAAAATAATACATGTTCTACTGCTACATCTTTCTATGATGTCTTATATAATTTTAACCCGGCTTGCCAGGCAAAGTAACATACGCCAACTGGCAGCTGTCATAAATGATAATATTTGAATTAACGATAATACAAAGTTTGTTATATCAAAAGAATAAAAAGTCATGACCAATTATTAAAAAAAAACCATACATATACATGCATACCAAGCTAAGTCAAGAGTAACAACTTAAAAGCTGTTACCGATTATTGTCAAAAGCAAACATGACTGAGATCCCATTTACATATACATGCTTAATAAGTTTCATTAAGATCAGATAATAAGTGCAGCCTCTATCGTGGATACAAGTCAAATGTAACAAGTTTTGATCAAAAACCCTTCATCTGATTATTGAACTTGACTCGTTTCATTAAGATCGGACAATATTTGTAACCTCTTTTGTGGATACAAAAATGTGAACGAACGGATGGACAGAGGCGACGGCAATATACGTACACAATGAAGATAGTAAATACACAGTTATATTACTTTACACCCACTTGTTCTTTTCAAAGAGATTTTCTAGATAATTGTTTCTAGATTTCTAGATAATTGTTTCAAAATCGGATTTGTCATTTTCTAGGAGAATAGGGCCCTAATTGGTGACCTTGGAATTGGTTTACCAGTCTGAGTTTGGTCACTGCTCACATTACATCTTGACTTTTAACACTGATGTATTTGTTTCACTGGGAACTTCAGATCGTACTGCCATCCTTGTTATTGTGAAAATGTTGTCGGGTAATAATTAATCCATTGATCAACAAACAGAAATTTTAAGTATATTCTAAAAAAAACATAAAACAGACTATTACCATTAGATCTAATTTCTAAACAAATAGAATCGCGTCGCCTGGTTAATTTGTAGTGAATTGGTCGGATGAGTTTAAGCAACATAAATTTTTTGGAACCAGAGATTTTCGAGTTTCCATAATGATAAGACTTTTCCAGATATCTAGCTTCACTGGAGTTGCCTTAAATATAAATCATACAATTATACATATTATTTATCATGACATTCTGAAAACACGAGCTCAATCATGAACATTTTGACGTGGAATGGTGTCATTTTGATATCGGAGACTCCCACAGAAAGCTTTTAACCAACTCAATGTTATCTTTAGCATCGTTCTCCTCGGTTTTTGATCGAGACTGAATGACTGCATATTTTTAATGTATTTCATGTTAATCTTATACCATCATAAGCTTTAAAAAATGTTCCATATATTTTCAAATTTCTCCACGAAATATCAATACAACCAGACTCAGCTTTTAACAAAATACTATCATTACCAGACCTAAAATATAAAATGGCACTGCAATTATGGACAATTTATTGTATAATATGTATATATGTAATTGCACAGCATTTAAATAAATTTGTCTGATCATGTAACGATCGGATGAATTGGGAACAAATATTTCCAAGCATTCAATATCATATCGTTAAAACATAATATCATCTAACATCGTACAATCATCTTAGCAATAATACTAAGTTGTCTAAAACGTAGACGAAGTTTGAACATGATTACACAAAATAACATGTTGATCGCGAATCTTCGATTTTGTTTTTCATTTATGTACCTAAATATTCAGAAAGACGATAAACGTGCCTCTAAGTATATTACAACGGGTCACAGCCGTAGGGGCCCACAACTCAAAATATTTTGCCCGATTTTGGGGATTTTGGGGACATAATATTTGGGGGAAGGGGCACACCCTCCCCTGCCCCCTGTCTCCTACGGCTAGGCAACGGGAGTAGATTGTAGATCTGTATTTGTTGAAAATACGGACATAATCATACCTCACATCGTGCACATTGTAATTAATGTAAGATGGTCTATTTCCAATAGGTATAGCAGCGTTAGAATTAAATAAACCTGTAACGATTCAAATGTCAATCATTAATAAATATTCAAAAGAACAAATCAGACGTAAATATTATTTTTGTTAACAAATCATATTTACCATGTAGAAATATAAAAAATCAAAAGCGATAATTGCTGCCGGACACAGCCATAAGATACAATTAATGTTGAAATGTTGCAGTTTGCATGTGAATAATGAGCAAGATAATGGGCTCCAATTGCGCTACTGAAATCGTTACAGATCACTGGTAGTATCCAACATTATCAAACTATTCGGAAGAAAAGAAAAAATGGCTTTTACTAAAAGGGTTGACATTATGAAACCTTGTCTATATTATCTTACGATACGATTGAATTGTTATTAAAGTTCCTATTGTGTCATCTTGAAAGATATATCATCTCTCTATCAACACATAAAAAGGTCGGTTAAAAAGCCAAATTGGACAAAAAGTTTACATTGTTTTCCTAAGATAATGCCTACATCGTACATCCATTAATGCTTAAACTATATAAAAAAAAACTCATTCAAAATACATTGTATCCTATTTAAACACCTATCAATCAATTAGACCATATATTTATCCTAGATTTAAATAATTTTTTTGTTTAAACCATCAGTGTCATATATATTGTTGAAAAGAGAAAATCAGGTTCATTCTGTTAATGAAATCCATATTGATGTTGGATATAACATTTTAAGTTAGAATTATCGTCGAAAAACAAATCATTATTTTAAAGAATGGGTTGAAGCATGTTCCTTTAGCAACGGCTTTCATTTCATTGTATTACATTAATACCAATGTCTAACGTTGCTGAAGGAACATGGGGTTCATGAATCATTGTCATGTATGTTGAAAGAGGATCAAAGGGGAATTAATAATCTGAAGAAAAAAAAATCAACTCCCTTTGTCAATTTGAGAATGTCCAAATTCAGATGGCTATAAAACCGGAAGTCATTACATCT
This sequence comes from Lottia scabra, assembly GCA_029955415.1. Lineage (NCBI taxonomy): Eukaryota > Metazoa > Mollusca > Gastropoda > Lottiidae > Lottia > Lottia scabra. Next base: position 833,636 of record JARJEI010000013.1, on the reverse strand, counting down.
ATGGTTAGTTTAGGTCAGGGGTTTTCAATCGAGGGTTAATTACCACCAAGGGTATTATTTTGGAAAAAGGGAGTATTGAGGCACAAGTATATAAACAGTTTTTATTCAAATCGTTCTGTTCAATCTAAATTGAATATAATATAATTTGAATATAATATTTTGAAATAGAAATGTGCTTACCGAGTGGTACACTATAGTAACTTAAAGTCATATTTATTGTAATACCAAGGATGTCTTGTAATTGAACAGAAATTGTTGGATTTGTAGAATGGTAATACCGTAAAAATTCTTTACCACAAAAGCCTGTGATATATCCTGAATAAAATAGAATCACATAAATTGCACCATTTGAGCCGATCTCACCCGATCGACACCGTAACATAATATTAAAAAAAACCCAGATTTTTGGTACGTTGGTACAGCTATCAGTAAAACAGAATCTGCAGTTTTTGTGGTGGATAAAAGTCCTCATCAAATCTCTTAATAAAATACAGACTACACAAGGCCTCATAACCTGGATTGACGAAACAGATAAAAGAGCTGCATAAACATTGTGTGACTATAGTGAGAATTGTCATGTGATGAAACATATCAGGGGTCACAGAAAAGGTTCGACGGGAATTATTTCAGTTGCTGATGAACCGATCTCACATATTTACTTTAACATGACGTCCTTGTCAGACCCTAAAAATATGAGAGTGATCGAATATAAATTGTATAAGTACCTTCCCGAACAAAATAGAATGTCAAAAAATAAATATCAGAGCAAATTATACATATTTCAACCCGTGCTTCTCTAATGGTGAAGTTCCAAAGGTTTCAATTCGGGTTCTGCTATTTTGGATTCTATTTTGAATTAAATACAGCGCCATAGTTTATATTATTCCGTGTGATTGTTTCATGCTGATTTTTAAGACATAACCCATGTATTTATAAAAGTTATTTTTGAATTGTTCGCGAGATTTAATACGGAAAGTGTTTTTATCTCCTTTACCACCAGATGGAGCGTAGATTCGGAAAGCTGAAAATGAGACCCACCTGGTGTGTTAAACATATCAATAGATTGAAACGATCCACCAATTTCGACTGTATCTTTTACCATTAACATCACATTACATATCTGTCTTGGGTAACTTGACATAGAATATGATATAACTTCAAATACTACTACGTGGTCAGGGGTGTTTGCTTTAATTATCCAATAACAACATTTATCACTAAAATAAAATAATAATAATAATAATAATAGTAATTTATTTACGTGTCACCGTTCATATATACATAGTATAAATACAATAATAATAAAAACAACAACATAAAATGAACGCCAGCCGACTTCGGCTTATGAGACACCTTAAAATATTATCATAAAACTACATTCAATAGAGCAAAAATAAATAATCAAATATCACATAAAATTTTCCCTTCTCAACATAAACATCTTAAAAATCAATGAAGCAAAAAAAGGTAAAATATTAGCACAATTCATTAAAAACTCTAACTTTTCATCATCATTTAGCACATAAAAATTATCACAGATTTCAGAGGCCTTGGCAAATAGTTGTAAGCGTAATGAGTGAAATTTAAAACAATGAAATAAAAAATGTTTCTCATCTTCAACTGACCCAGAGTTGCAGTGACAACAAATGCGTTCTTGTATTTCCTCTGGGGGGCGGGTATACCTTCCAGTCTCTATTCTTAATGATAGTGAACCAGCTCTTAGTCGTGCTAAGATCCGCCTATGCGATAAATTCTTGACATTTTTAACGTAAGGGTCCGTGCCAATTCCATGCTTAAAGAGCCTATAAAACCTAAGTTTGTTTCCATTTGGCCTGTTGCTGTCATTCCATACATTATTAAGCCAAGTATCATTTTCCCTTTGCCAAAAAATATTCCATAGACTATCTAAATTAATTAAGTCATCTTTATTGCGGATTAAACCTAACTTCACTCCAAGCTGATAGACTCGATTATCCCAGGATGATTTACGTCGAAAACCCCAATTGTGTACTATCCTAGTCAGGCTGTTTTGGTCACTTGTTTGAATTCTGTTCCATAACCGGAAAACCTCCGATTTCAATAAATCGTTCCCTTGAAGCCAACCCATGTCCCCCCTTGCAGCCACATTGCTACTTCTTTTGCTTAAACCTAAGAAAAATTTACAGGCGTTAACATGTAATACATTGATACAGTTGTGATTGACCAGACCCCATATTCCAGATGCATACGTAAATACTGGGCGGATCATACAATCATATAATTTTGTAAAAACATCATAAGAAAAACCACCACACCTAAAATGTTTAACTTTGATTACTGCTAATGCTCTGTTCGCTGCCAATGCTATCTGTTTCGCACTAAAAGAATAGTCTGAAAATTCATTCATCCAAATCCCTAAATATTTATATGCTTCAGTATATAATAAATCGATATCACCACATTTAAAGGGAACATTACTCCTAACTACACTTTTATTTCGGAAATGAATAATCTTAGATTTGTCTTGATTTACTAACAGTCTCCATTTGTCACACCATTCACTTAGCTTATCAATCAGTTTTTGAAGCTTTAGTTCGTTGGGTGCCAGTAACACAATATCGTCTGCATACAGTAAAATTGAAATCATTCCATCGTCGACTTCAATTCCACAATTCAATTCATTTATGACACTGACCAGATCATTGGCGTAAATGGAAAATAAAGTTGGGGATAAGACACACCCCTGTTTCACACCTTGACTAACGGGGAACCAACTGGTCTGAAGTGCATTAATTTGAACGGAACAGCTCACGTTGTTGTAAAGCGAGGAGATGCTTTTGAAAAAATTCCCACCAATCCCAATTGATTTCAGTTTGTGCAATAAACAGTCTCTATTAATTGTATCAAAACATTTCTTTGCATCTACAAAACATGCGAAAGTTTGTTGCTTAGCACTTTTTCTATTTTTGATCAAATTGTCTAACACATAGATATGGTCCACACAGCTTCGCCCTTTTCTAAATCCATTTTGCTCATTAGCTAATATATCATTCTCCTCTAGCCAATTGGATAGCCTCTTATTCAATATGTCCGCATATATTTTGCAAGGAATTGAGAGAACCGTAATGCCTCTGTACGCGAGAGGATCCCACTTGCAGCCACCATCGTTCTTAGGTATCGGTTTGATTACCCCTTTCAGCCAAAAATCTGGAACTTGACCGTTTTCAAAACAGTGTTTGATAATCGAGTATAAAAGTTACACACACGTTTCATTTTTTAGACATTCACTAAGCACATTGTCAGCGCCTGACGTTTTACCACATTTAGTTCGTAACACTGCCGATCGGACTTCAGTGACAGATATATCCTCATTAAGAAGTTCACAATTGGCATCGGGGAAAGAGTGGTGCCCATTTTTTATCCAATCTAAGTGTCTATCGTCAAAATTTTTACTCACCGGGTTATTGAGTAGATTACTGTAAGCCGATTGCCAGCGATCTATAATCACATTTTCATCGTAAGAGATCCCCTCGTCAGTATCAACTTTCATAGGGATGTCTGCTTTTCTTGAATTTGCTATTCCGAGATTGCCTATATGTTTCCAAAAGTCTTTTTTGTTCGTGTTTTCGGATAATTTTAGTAGCTTGTCTTGTTCGTCTATCTGAAACCTCCTTTTGTACTTTCTGTTGACTTTATCGAAATTATTCCGAACTGAACAGAATTCCGCGCGTAGTTTTCTTCTTTTTTCTCCGGATCTACATTTTAACCACAGCTTCTCTTTGTCACAGACCTCATTCCACAACTTCGTTAGATCATCATTCCAATAAGCTTTTCGTAGAAATTTCTTCCTTTTCTGAGAAGATGAACCAGATGCAACCCTAATAAGAGGCACTTTTAGTTTAAGTTCTTGGTCTATAATATTCAATAAAGTGGAGTAAGCTTCGTTAATGTTATTATTCACTTCTAATTCGTGTTCCAATTTGACTATTGTTGTTCTAAGGTCGTGGTTGTCTAAAAAATCCACAGGAATTTTAGTTCTGTCGTATCTGTATACAGTTTTGAGATCGCTTATGGGCTTATTTTCCGTCGAAATTTTAACAGACCAGCTTATTGGATTGTGGTCTGGTACAGAGTTCTCAACATGGATACCTTGACTGTTAATAATGTCCGAGAGTAAATGCACATCGAAAGAGTCACATAAATTTAAATTTTCATGTTTCGTTATAACATAATCAACGACCGATTTACCTTTTTTCGAAACACACGTAAAGTTATTTATCCCTAGTCTACCATTCAGCATACATAAACTGGTACTGGTCACAAAATCAATAAACTTATCACCATAAGAATTGTTCGTTGTGTCTAAAGTATTTCTTTGGGGTACATCGTCTACCCCTGCAATAAAGTCGAACTCCTCTCCACATCTTGCGTTGAAATCCCCGCAAATAAACATGTGACCTTCGTTTTGGAAGCAATATACTTGTTGCAACAAGTCTTCGAAAAATTTGTCCACGTCAACACTTCTGCTGGAGTCAACTGGTGGGAGATAACATACACACAAGCAAATAACCTCATTTTGGTTGAATTTGTTAGTCAATTTAATCCAAAGTATATCTTCAATAGAATCATCCAAGACATTGACCGAAAATGAATTCAGTAAGGTATTTTTGATAAGGAACCCAACTCCACCTGAACCTCTTCTAGCATTTTGATGCAGAGTTTGTCTGTTGTTGCCAAACCATACGTAACTATCAAGATCAATACATTCGTTGCCTCTCAAAAATGTTTCGCACACACATAAAACATCCAAGTCTAAAAAATTTAAAACATTTTCACGTAAAAGATAATTAAAAGAGTCTTGATCACGTGACCAACCATTTACATTCCATAGTCCGAGTCGCACATTTTTAACATCATTTCACCTTCTTCTGAAGTTATTTTTCACTATCAGGCCCCGTTTTACAGTATAGTCTTGTTCTTTACCTACCATTTTAATAATGTTCTTAAGGTTAGAGTTTTGAGCTCGGATGTCACTAGGAATATCATTTTCAATAAAAACACGATAAAAATTATCTGAGGTTTTTAAACTTGACTTTGCCTTCATGATCGTGTTTTTCTCGTCTTGTGATTGGACAGTAGCAATGATTGGTGTTATTCGGTGATCACCTTCTCTGCCCGGTAAGCGAGTGGCCTTGGTTACATGAACATTATTGAGTTTAAGTCCTTCTGAGACTAAATGGTTAACAGTTTTCACTACGTCTTCTTTGTTTGTGACTTCACTTGTGTAAGGCAATAGATTTTTAATCACTATATTCAGTCGTCGTTGTTTAACCCCGTCATGCTCCGATTGCTCCTGTTTTGAATTTTCCAAAACATTCAAATCTGATTTCAATTTATTTATTTCAGTCATAAAATTAACCTGCACATTCCCTATTTCTTCTTTAATTTTATTATCCATGGTGCTTTTAACTGTTTCAGTCACAGAGTTCGTTATACGTGCAACGATTTTATTCTCGATATTCATCTCCAGATCACCTATTCTCGTGTTAAGTGCTGCAAATGCACTGAACATTTTGCTGGCAAAGCTTTCAAATTTTTCATTAAAGTTCTCTGTCTCATCACCAACCGAACCTTTGCTTTTTTTCCTTTCCCGACTTGATTGAAATAAATTGTCCACTACCTCACCTTCATCCGACAGATTCCGTTTCTTGTTCGAATTTCCAACAGTCATAACATTTTGAACAAAGTCATCTGCCGCTTCATATCGCATAGGTTCCATCACTTCATTATCACTTGTTGCCATTGTAAACTGGAGTGTTAGTAAATAACCACAGGCGTTAAAATCCGAGTAAATAAAATAGTTTTAAAAGCAGACGTTAAAATCCAAGTACATAAAATATTTTAAACTTGTAGTATAATAATCGCTGAAGCGCGGAGCGGTCACCAAAACACGTCTTGTCAGTTCAAATACTAATCACCTATATCTATTATATAAAGATGATATAATTTAAAAATTATCACTAAAGTAGACAATATAATCCAAGTACAACATTATCACTAATATAGACAATATAATATAATCCTAGTATAAACATTATCACTAATATAGACAATATAATATAATCCAGGTACAAACTTTATCACTAAAATAGACAATATAATATAATCCAAGTATAAACATTATCACTAAAATAGACAATATAATATAATCCTAGTATAAACATTATCACTAAAATAGACAATATAATATAATCCTAGTATAAACATTATCAATAAAATAGACAATATAATATAATCCTAGTATAAACATTATCACTAAAATAGACAATATAATATAATCCAAGTATAAACATTATCACTAAAATAGACAATATAATATAATCCTAGTATAAACATTATCACTAAAATAGACAATATAATATAATCCAAGTACAAACATTATCAATAAAATAGACAATATAATATAATCCTAGTATAAACATTATCACTAAAATAGACAATATAATATAATCCTAGTATAAACATTATCACTAAAATAGACAATATAATATAATCCTAGTATAAACATTATCAATAATATAGACAATATAATATAATCCTAGTATAAACATTATCACTAAAATAGACAATATAATCCAAGTATAAACATTATCACTAAAATATACAATATAATATAATCCAAGTCCAAGTACAACATTATCACTAAAATAGACAAAATGATATAATCCTAGTACAAAAATTATCACTAAAATAGACAATATAATATAATCCAAGTACAAACATTATCACTAAAATAGACAATATAATATAATCCAAGTACAAACATTATCACTAAAATAGACAATATAATATAATCCAAGTACAAACATTATCACTAATATAGACAATATAATATAATCCTAGTATAAACATTATCACTAAAATAGACAATATAATCCAAGTATAAACATTATCACTAAAATATACAATATAATATAATCCAAGTCCAAGTACAACATTATCACTAAAATAGACAAAATGATATAATCCTAGTACAAAAATTATCACTAAAATAGACAATATAATATAATCCAAGTACAAACATTATCACTAAAATAGACAATATAATATAATCCTAGTATAAACATTATCACTAAAATAGACAATATAATCCAAGTATAAACATTATCACTAAAATATACAATATAATATAATCCAAGTCCAAGTACAACATTATCACTAAAATAGACAAAATGATATAATCCTAGTACAAAAATTATCACTAAAATAGACAATATAATATAATCCAAGTACAAACATTATCACTAAAATAGACAATATAATATAATCCAAGTACAAACATTATCACTAAAATAGACAATATAATATAATCCAAGTACAAACATTATCACTAATATAGACAATATAATATAATCCTAGTATAAACATTATCACTAAAATAGACAATATAATCCAAGTATAAACATTATCACTAAAATATACAATATAATATAATCCAAGTCCAAGTACAACATTATCACTAAAATAGACAAAATGATATAATCCTAGTACAAAAATTATCACTAAAATAGACAATATAATATAATCCAAGTACAAACATTATCACTAATATAGACAATATAATATAATCCTAGTATAAACATTATCACTAAGATAGACATAACATAACACCAGTACAAACATTATCACTAAAATAGACAACATATCCCAAAATAATCATTATCTCTAAAATAGACAATATGATATAATCCAAGTACCAACATTATCACTAAAATAGACAATATAATATAATCCTAGTACCAACATTATCACTAAAATAGACAATATAATATAATCCTAGTACAAACATTATCAATAAAATAGACAATATAATATAATCCAAGTACAAACATTATCACTAAAATAGACAATATAATATAATCCAAGTACAAACTTTATCACTAAAATAGACAATATAATATAATCCTAGTACAAACAATATCACTAAAATAGACAATATAATATAATCCTAGTACCAACATTATCACTAAAATAGACAATATAATATAATCCTAGTACAAACATTATCACTAAAATAGACAATATAATATAATCCTAGTACCAACATTATCACTAAAATAGACAATATAATATAATCCTAGTACAAACATTATCAATAAAATAGACAATATAATATAATCCTAGTACCAACATTATCAATAAAATAGACAATATAATATAATCCTAGTACAAACATTATCACTAAAATAGACAATATAATATAATCCTAGTACAAACATTATCAACAAAATAGACAATATAATATAATCCTAGTACAAACATTATCACTAAAATAGACAATATAATCCAAGTATAAACATTATCACTAAAATATACAATATAATATAATCCAAGTACAAACATTATCACTAAAATAGACAATATAATATAATCCTAGTATAAACATTATCACTAAAATAGACAATATAATCCAAGTATAAACATTATCACTAAAATATACAATATAATATAATCCAAGTACAAACATTATCACTAAAATAGACAATATAATATAATCCTAGTACCAACATTATCACTAATATAGAAAATATCATACGAGTACACGTCTACAAACATTATCTCTATATAAAATATACAATATAATATAATCCAAGTATAAACATTATCACTAAAATAGACAATATAATATAATCCAAGTATAAACATTATCACTAAAATAGACAATATAATATAATATAATCTTAGTATAAACATTATCACTAATATAGAAACTATCATACGAGTACACGTGTACAAACATTATCTCTATTAAAATATACAATATAATATAATCCAAGTATAAACATTATCACTAAAATAGACAATATAATATAGTCTAAGTACAACATTATCACTAAAATATACAATATAATATAATCCATAATAAACAATCTTTTTCACTAGAATAGACAACCACCACCACGCTGATGATTTAATCCCAACAGTGAAAAACGAGACATTCTATCATTTTAGTTTTAGGAAATGAAGTCAATGTTAAGAGTTATGTCAAATTAGCCTCGTGGATCTTTATCAATATCAGGAGAAAATTAATCCACTATAAAAACAACAAAATCGAATGCGGGACATAGGACAATAATTTCCAATACGAGTTTAATACTTAAAATGTTTGCTTACCTTGGATTTTTCGTGACTGCAAATTTGGCAGGTTGGAAAGGAAACGCTGTTAATGTTAAACCTTCTTTTACACAACTTTTTCTGTTTTCTAAAAAAAATAAATAATAATACAACATATTCTGTAAAAGAAAGGAACATTGCTATGCCGTATGTGTGCATGAAATGAATTATTAACTGATTCAAAGAAGCCTGCTTAATATAAAAATATTTTATTGAGCTTTTTGTGTTTTTACAAAAATAATTATTTGTATCTTAAGCCCAGATCACTGGGAAAGGATTGATCGCCCAAAAATGAAAACTTTCTCATTATGATTTGCGGATGAAGGCAATATTGTTGTGGACTGTCTAGTTTAGTATCTTATCTCTGTAATTAATATTAAAACTCACCAGGATAAGGTTCTGTATAATATCTGATTATAAAACCTTCATTTTCTTCATCACCATTCGTTTTAAATGTTATATTGACGCTTGAATCATTCAATGCAACCACATGTTTTGATTTATGTCCACATTTTAGGAAATTCGTATTATCTGAAATGAAAATTAAGACTCAAACTTACAATCTAGGCTCTACTCTTGGCCTTATCTTGTAAATCGTCTGTGTCGACCGGATTTATGGTAAAACCGTGTAAAAGAAATTTTCATGCATAGAACGATATACTAAAAGTTCATTAATGTCAACACCTAGTTACACAAACTGAAGATCAATTCGCTATTAATAATTTTTTTTTTAATTATGTTTAGCTATTTTTGAAAGCAAGTGATTGATTGTCTTATAGAATCTGGTATTAGGTATTCGGTCTACATCCCTTACAATATCTATACGTACATCCGTTACAATATCTAGATTGGTCTACATCCCCTACAATATCTAGATTGATCTACATCCCTTACAATATCTACGTACATCCGTTACAATATCTAGATTGATCTACATCCCTTACATTATCTAGATTGATCTACATCCCTTACAATATATAGATTGATCTACATCCCCTACAATACCTAGATTGATCTACATCCCTTACAATATCTAGATTTATCTACATCCTTACAATATCTAGATTGGTCTACATATCTTACAATATTTACATTTTATTGTCACGCGCTACAGTGAACCCTTGTGAAAATTTTGCATTCATTTACCGATGAACGCAAAATTCTAGAGTGATCTCCCGTGACGTTGCTAAACAAAATCGTCCCTGGCAACGTAGATTGCGGCGTATGAATACACACCATCATTATATTAAGAATAGACAAACCATGGATCAAACATCGGCTTGGGTACACTAAGAAATCGAAAAATAAGATATTTTGAACTTCTTTGATATGAAATAAAGTCTTATTTAGGACAAACAACAAAATAAAAATCGTAAACGTCGACTATTTGAGTGATCTGCCTTGACGATCTCCCTCTTTGACGTCATTCAAGTTTTGGCGTCATATTAATTGACAGGAGTTCTGTTGCCGATTTTATTCCCAATATTCCTACATTTGTAACTATAATATAGCCATTAAAGCTATAAATTTACCACTAAAATATGGTAAAAGATACCAGAACTCTACCGAATGTAAATATAAGGATTCGCCATTCATTCGATTTAACACGTGAAAATTCGGCGTTCATCACCCAATGAACGCAAAAAAATCTGCATTCAATCCTTAAATATCTAGATTGATCTACATACCTTACAATATCTACACGTACATACCCTACAATATCTAGATTTATCTACATCCCTTACAATATCTAGATTGATCTACATCCCCTACAATATCTACATTTTATCGATTACATCTCTTAAAATAACTAGATTTATCTACATCCCTTACAATATCTAGATTGGTCTACATATCTTACAATATCTGGATTGATCTACATCCCTTACAATATCTACACGTACATCCCCTACAATATCTAGATTTATCTACATCCCTTAAAATATCTAGATTGATCTACATCCCCTACAATATCTACATTATATCGATTACATCTCTTAAAAAATCTAGATCTAACTACATCTTTTACAAAACATATAGCTATCTACGATCTCTTATAATATCTTGATCTACATTAGCTACAATACCTAGATTTATCTACATCTTTTACAATATCTAGATCGATCTACAATTCTTACAATATCTAGATCGATCTAAATTTCTTACAATATTAACATTGATCAACATTCCGTACAATATCTAAATTGATTTGCATCCTTTACAATGTCTAGATTCATCTACATGTATATCGACTTACCTCCCTTTACTTGTATAAAATCATTTTGACATTGTGTACTGTCTTCTATATCTAGGAACAGAAATTCCATCATAATTCTTTTTTTCGGATCCTTTGCAGTTAAAATCCATTCCATGTTTAGATTCCTAAAATATAAATAACATTTTATCAATAATAGGGAGTGAAACTGACTCTTGATATGACTGCCTTGGGTATTCATTAATATTCAATATTCAATAAACATATAGTCTAATTTGTAAAATGAGACAAGATCTTTTCAGATATCTAAATATCTACAAATTTATTAAGTTCATTTTTTGGAAAATCGGCAGAGAATTCACACTCAAGAAGTTTTGCTATGTATACTCTACACTAGGTTTAACTGTCAAAGCAGGTAATCTTATGTACAATATCAATTTGTTGATGATTTAATATTAAATTCTGACATCAGCAATTGCAGCTTTGGCGTTTGGAGGTTCAATCATCATGCGTTTTCTATTTGTTTTATAGATATAAACTATTTACAATGAATATTGGATAGTATCACATAAGTTCAGCGTTATTTTTTTTAGTCCTGTTAACCTTACACAGATTTAGAATTCGACTTACTTGTAATACTTGTCCGGGTAACCGGGGGAATACAGGTACATTGGTGTTGTGCTTACATCTAATTGGAATATTTCTGATGCATGTTGGTCACCTGAAATTGCAATAACTATTGCAGTTGCATAATGATAAAGATAGTATTATCATTACAAATTTACCCTTTATAGCAATTTTCAAAAAATGCAGTTTCAGTTAAATATCAAATAGTCACACAGTTAGTTAACGTAATGTATGAATTTGATCGCAGTTTAACATGTTTCAGTAAAATGTAATCACAAATTAATATAATAACAGTAAAAGATATGCAATCACAGTTATTACAGTGAAATATATGTGGTCACAGCTAGTTATAGAAAAATATATATGCTCACAGTTAGTTATAGTAAAATATATATGGTCACTGCTATATTACAGCATAATATATATGATCAGAGCTAGTTACAGTAAAATATATAATGATGATCACTGTTATTTACAGTAAAATATATATGATCACAGTTAATTACAGTAAAATGTATGTGATCACAGCTAGTTATAGTAAAATATAATATGATCACAATAAAGGGCGTGGTCATGTGATCATAGCTAGTTATAGGATTAAAAAAAAAGTAATATCACGGTTATAGTAAGTTACAGTATAGACTTACTTTTCGTCATGATAATTCTAAAAAATGTCTTGCTAGGTGGCAGCCAAGAGTGTACAATATCGAAGTAATGTGATTTAATATAGTGTAATTCTAACTCTTTAAGATAAGATTTTCCGCAGAATTTCATAGATTTGTTTTGGTTTAATCCTGAAACACAATTAAATGAAATAAATGATCGCGGTAGTGATGCCAATAATCCAACAGTCAATGTTTGCCTTATTTCAGATTCGTTCTGGGTTCGTTGGCACTGTAAATATGGATTAACAATTGCTGATATTTGATATATTATCGTCAGTGTCGTAGCTAGAGGGCAGTGCCGAGGGCAATCCCCTCCCATTATTGATATCCGTCGGTTGAAAAAATGCCGTCGGTAAAAAAAAAAAATCCAAAAATATAGCTTCAAATAGCCTTCCTGCAGTGTGTCAAATAGCTAAAATCCCCAGTTTTAAGACCTGGCTACGCCACTGATTATCGTTATTAATAAAAACAAGAGTACTAAAATATTTTAGGTTACACAGACCTTTGCACATAACCTGTAGAATATGTTGTTGTTTTCTACTTTTCCAATTTTCGTCCAAATTGGATGATTTTTTAACGTATTTTACTATTTCAGTGATTTTTGTGTAGATAATATTTCTGTCTGCGATTCTTCAATTAAATCCAATGAAAACGATACTTACAAGATACTTAGCTATTCATGGACAAAAGAAAATAATGCGAGTATACCTGGAAACCTGATTCCTATAGCCTCTAGGCTACAATTTAAAGAGTCATGCAAATTAAATTCGTCAAAAAGTATATGAAATGAACCATTTCCAAATCGCCAATAACAAGTCTGATCCCTGAAACAACAACAGTATTAAATGATTCACACTTCCATCAATATTATCAAAAGGGATATCAAAATATAGGGAAACTTAGAAAATTCAGAATATTCTTAAACATAGATAATCAGGATGGGAATTCTTATTTCATTCTTTATCAAATATGAATTTGTCTTGGATTTGACTAAGAAAGTATATAAGTGTATTACCAGGTTTTGTCAAATTCTGTTCTTCTATCAGGTATAGTAAGTACTACTGATTCATTGTCATTGATCCGATCTACATAAGTTTGGTTTTGTTTCTTGCAACTGCTGAACCTTTCTTCATATCCTATAACTATTGAGAAATCAAACTAAAACCAGAAGCTGTGTACAGCAACGAGCGTGGCAGCGACCACAATTTCTTTATTTTCTCAGAAAAGGGCATTTTTAATTAGTGTATGCCTAATTTCACAAAATGAATTTTTGTATTAAACTACGCATGCCACATATCGTTGAAAAGCGAAAATTGAGTACATCCTGAATATAAAATCTTTATTGCTATAAGATAATTGCATTATAAGTTAGAACCCTCAATCGGAAAAAAAAAACGCAATGTTTTGAAAACATATTTTAATGGATTATTGTCATATATCGTTGAAAAGATAATCAAATCGGCATTACAAAATTCAAAAATTTAATTCTCTGTGTTGATTAGAGAATGTGATAGAGACGTCCAAAGTTGACAAAAATGTCAATTTTCGAATGTCCATAAAACCAGAAGTTAATATTTTCCACTAATATTAGCACACCTATGGATAGCTGAGGTCAAGGACATCCTACATTAAAATTTTCAAGGTCATCAAATGTCAAGGTCACATGGTATGGCCTTTTGAACATTTGAAAAATTCAAACATAAATTCGAAATTCGGTGTCAACAAACTGTAGACAACGTTACAAGGCTTTGATAGACACCAAAACCATAAACATCAGATAACAAATGGAGGACTTATTTTTTTTGCTAAAATGTGCCAGTCTGAGACGACGGCTTATGCATCACTCCTGGTTTAGGTTTTTTCTGCATTCTAACTATGACTGACAGGCAATATATATGGTTGTTTGCCAACATCTGAAATTTACACCGCAAGTGCGGCTTCCAGACGTGATTTTTAAAAACCGGAAATCCTCACGCCAAAACCGGATGTAATAGAAATATTTTGATTGAGTAGTTATATTTCTATCGATAATTAGCGACTGAGTTAAAAATTTTACCAGATACCTCTTTTAACATTTAACATATTAAAGAAAAGGTCAGATAAATCGATTCATAAATGCACCCTACAGACTTGATGCAAATTTATTTGCACATTATGCAATAGCCCACTTCCGGTTTAGCAAAAATTGGATTTTAGATATTTATTTTTTGGTTCCAGGTTATTTAATAATGTTAAATGTAGAACATTTTACCCGACTCCCAACAATTTATTCCACCCATATCCGCATTTAAATCTTCCCTTAAAAACAAAACATAGCCAATCCATTATTACATCGGCAAACGAACAAATCTTGCATAGCCGTCTTCGCCTCTCTTGTAGTGATCTAAACGGGCATAAATACCTCAGACATATCTCCGACAACCCGGAATTCTTTTGCGGACATCAATTTGAAGAAGTACATCACTATCTCCTAAAATGCCCCATAAATTTAGATGCACGCCGCCGCTCTATTCTTCTGCTTCAACCAAAATTTATTAACCTAAACAACTTATTATATGGATCAGATAATCAAACTGAATCTTTAGAAATATTTGATCATGTCCACTCATTTCTCTCTTTTAGTAAACGCTTCTAATTTTCCGTCAAATGAGAACGTGTGTGGCTTCTCAAAATATTATTAAATATTATTCATTGTTCATTGTTGTACAGTAATATACGTTAGTATTATAATTTATGACAACTTTAATTTAATGTATATATTAATTTTAAAAGGGGTTATATAAGCATGTTCCCCAACCCTGTTCATATTATTATGTGAATAAAATATTGTTTACAAGAGTTATTGATTATGACAGATATATAATAAATAAAAAGAGACACAAAAGCTTTTAACAATTTAGAACAAAATGATTGAGTGTGAGTAGGTGTGACGATAAAATTAAAGGTGAAAAAGTGGTTGTTAAACGAGGTTTTCTGTTGACCCTAACACAATTAGCTGTGTGCAGACTGACAGAAATGTAAACCACACAATAAAAAAAAATTCTGTTTTCCTTATATATTTAATTCATCAAATTAATTGAGATTGAGCACACATTTTCTGAAATATTTATTTGATTTTACCCAAAAAATCGTGATGTCTTACCCCTGCACGGTAGCGGTATTTGAAAGTGTGGCATGAGTTCTCTGTCACATATGTTTTATGTTGTAGGAAATGGAAACTTGCTCCTTAACCAGGGCCGTATTTTTTTTGAAAAGGTTTGTTACGGGGCAAATTTAAAAAAAAAAGGTCCGAGTTCATGCATCTGATGCCTTTCCGAACAGAATTCTCGTTGAGAACGACCTCCCAATTGAATAGGGTATGGAGGCATAATTTGAAAATTAGATCCGAGTTTCTTACATCTGATGCCTTTCCAAACAGAATTCTCGTTGAGACCGCACATCTAGTGAATAGGGGTAGAGCATTGTATCACAAGAAAATTTTGAAAATTAGAGTTGATTTCCTTGCATCTGATGCCTTTCCGAACAGAATTCTCGTTGAGAACGCAGACCTCGTTTGGGAAATTGCATCACAAGAAAATTTTTGAAAATAGATCTGATTCCCTTGCGATTAGACCTTTCCGAACAGTTGGCGATTTGGACAGATAGAACTGTATGAAGATTTTAAAAAATAAAATTGAATTCCTTGCATCTGGGACCTTTCCTGATCTCGTTGACATCGCTTGATTCTTGAGTAGGATTTATTTGCGGATAACCCAAGACAAGCTGATTTCCTTGCATCTAAGGCCTTTACAAACTGCAAGCAGAAGGTTGATTTCCTAGCATCGGATTTATGTTTCCTGACAGTTATCTCGTTCCAAGCTAGGAAAGGTTTTTCTTATGCAGCAAAACTTTCAATAAGGGCATTAAACACACGGGAACCCCTCGTTAACCCTCCTGGGGTTGATTAGGTCCACTTTTAGAACTCAGATATAAGAATACAGTCCTTGTCCACCATCTTGAAAAATGGCCGCCATATTGAAAATTTCACGTGGCTAATGCGATGCGCTTTTTTATTTTATTTTTTTTTTTTTAAAAGGGACAGTTATACTACAACCAAGTTTCATGCTTGCATCATAAACTGACGGTCTGATTGAAATCAGACCCTAATTTCGTTAAATCGATTTTTTAAATCCTGTTTTTTTAAACACTACATTAGGGTCTGACAACCACGTGCGATAGAAAGTAAAGGGATTTAAAAACCGAAAGAATCGAAATTAGGGTATGATTTTAATTAGTCTGAAAGATTGTTTTACTATGCTGGACTCAGTTTTAAGTGAAGTGTGCTATTCTGGTTCTAAGAAAAACACAAGATACTTTGGAATGATATGAACCAGGGGTTTTCAAACTTTTTCTTTTTGTTACCTCTTTTAGGATAGAACAACTTAAAGGGCTCGCTGCCGAAACTTCAAACCAATGTGTATCCATAATAATCTGCGTTTAAAAGTTCAAAATACAACATTTTGCAATTTTTATGAAGTTATGGTACTTCTGAAGACTATTAAAATATATCGTTACATAATTAAACGCTATTCGCTACGCGTGGTAAATATCTCATGCCGACCGAAACTTACAAAAAATACACTACGCCATGTTTAGTATGCTATAAAAGCACTTCAGCTCTGCATACTGCGTGTGAGACACCACCCCTTTAAGCCCTTGGCAGTCAGCCGTATTAAAGGGAGATAACGTGTGCAGTTATGATGAACTCAAGGGAGTTAACTCTTGTTTGAAAAAGAGGGAATTATGGGTGGACAGCGGTCAGCTGGAAGTGAAACACGGTTGTGTTGGCGGTTAGCCTTTCTTTTTGACTTTGTAATATCGTATCTGTATCTTATATTTGTGAATCATTCTGAAGACAATTAAACTTTATTTACATTTTACGTCATTCATTTAACTTGCATAAAACCGGAGGATTATAGAACATTTGTCATACAAGCCGAGGATGGTGTGCGCGCTAGATGGGTGTGTGACAAAACATGGCGACGAGGATGGGATCCTTCAACGTTGTGTAAGTTAATTGACAGTGTTACTTGAAGTATAAACATTTATTAATTTGTTCCTGAATCAAGAAAAGACGATTTTCAAATTATGAACTTTAGTTTTATCATTTACGTGGAGTGTGTTTGTTGACATTTTCTTATAAGCCACAAATTTATTTACCACGTGGTCTTGGTTGGATTTTGCCTTGGTGTTACCGAATGGAAATTTCTAGAAGAATTTGACTACGCAGAATAAATCAAAATGTCTGACTCAGAAAGTGACAAAGATTCACAAACTGGTGATACAAATGTTGAAAGTGGTGTAGGAAATATTCAATTATCTGAAGTGATGACAGGATTACAAGAAATTATGAAAAACTTTGGTGAATTGAACAATAAAGTAACAGGCTTATCTGATACTGTTGCTAGATTAGCCCTGGATAGAGAGGGTGATAGACCTAATACTAATAATGTTATAAACAATAGACTTGTGTCAGTGAATAATACTACCACTAGTACCAGTGCCAATATTCCCAATCCTGATTCAAATTCAACAGTTCCTGTTTTTAGAGCATTTGAACAACCCAAGCTACACTGTATTCTGCCAAAAGTGGTATTCTCAGGTTCAACTGAATGTGATGGAATAACTTTGATTCACTTTATCAAGATTTTTGAAGAAGAGTGCAGAATTCGTAAAATTTCTCAGACAATTAAGCCAAATTTATTTATCATGCAATGTATTGAGCCTGCTAGATCATTAATTCGCTCTGCAGCCAAACATTGGCATTCATGGACACTTTTTCGTGACGAGCTCATTACAATGTTCTGTACAGAGGCAGATAAAGCTCATGCTGCTAAATCACTGGCCAATATAGAAATTCGTTCAAATGAAAAGTATTGGACTTTTATGGACCGAATCAGGAGTCTGTCATACCAAGTATTTTCACACGAGGTTTCATTCGATAGTGAAGGTTGTCTAGTCGTGTCTGAATATGCTGAACTAAATACCAAAATAACAGATAAATTTATCCAGTGTATAACTGATCGTACTTTGAAAGGTGTGATTTTATCTGAATTAAATCGAGATCCAAGATTAAGAAGAGATCCTGATTATATTGCTCGTTTTGCAGACCAAACTGATCAATATCTTAAACCAGAGAGTAAGCCCTTAGAAGAAAGAAAGAATTTTAGATCCAGTAGAGTTGCTGCTATAGAACATGATAGAAATTATAGGAAACCAAGAAGTTTTTACGAAGACGTTGAATCTCAAGACAGAGAAGACATTGACAATAGATTGCCTAGACAGAGACAATTCGATAGACCAGACAGATATGGAAGTAGACGTGATAAATATGATAATAGACATGACAGTTATAACAATAATAGTAATAATTTTAGTAATAGACGTGACAGGGGTGAAAGTTTTGACAAAAGACGTGATAGTTACAACGATAGACGTTTCAATAGGGACAAACAGTTTGATACTAGGAATAAGGATAGAAATAGGGGTCAAGTTAATAAAATTTCAGATCCTGGAGACAAGTCAGAAGAAAAAAAGTTACAGTGTTTTGGTTGTGCAGGTTACGGTCATTATAAGAATGAATGTCCCACGGTGTTGAAACTTAAGAATAAGGAAGTAAGGTCAGCTAATCTGGTTAAGATTGATCCTGAAGTTAAAGTTAAAGAATTGTGGGAGGACTTAGCCCAAATCCAGTCAGATACTATAGTTTCTAGTGTTAGACCATGTAAAGGTGTATTTGTTAAGACTATGGTTAATAATGTGGAAGTTCCTGGGTTATCTGATACAGGTGCAGATGTCACTATTTTGAGTAAGAGTTGGATAGATAGGAATTTGTCTAATGTAGAAGTGAAGGAAGTTAATTTAAAGTTGTCAGTAGCATCAAATCAAAATTTGCCCATTGCAGGATGTTTTCTAGCTGATATAAGTATTGCAGGTAAAATTTATAAACATACAGTGTTAGTTGCAGAATCATTGAATTGCGAATTTATAATAGGTTCTGATTTTATGAGGAAATTTGGTGTTGTAGTTGATCTAAATAGAAGTCTTTTCATAATAGGTGAAGTGGAAAGTCCGCTTATAACGTTAAATGGTAAAAGGTTAAAACCTATGGAGTCAGTCCCTAAGAATTCGGTTGTTACTGTAAAATCTGTCAATATTATGCCATTCTCTAAAAGAATTATTCCAGTGAAAGTTGTTTGGGACAATAAGAGTTTAAGTAAGAAATCAGATGTGGATAACAAACAATTGTGTCTAAAAACTGATTATGGAGAACAGTTGGGAGTTGTATTTTCTGATAGTTTTGTGAAACCCCATCATAGTATTATAAATGTTGTTGTATCTAATATTACAGGTCAGTCTGTGAATATCAAGAGAGGTGTTTTGATTGGCCAATTGGAAGATGTTGATATGTTCTATCATGATGTTGATATTAATACAGTGTTAAGTGTCAATAGGGTCATGTGTGAAAGGAGTACCGTTGTAGATTCGATTAATAAAGTAGAAAAATTTCCTAATGATTTAAGGGATAATAAGCTTGTGGATTTTGATAGTTTAAAAGTTTCTAATGAAACTAAAAGTAATTTTGAAGAAGTTTGTAAGACTTATCATGATATAATTACAAGTGAATTATTTAAGGAAATGTGTAATATTTTACGTATTAAAGGTGTTAAGACTTTGCCTTATTCTCCATCAAGTAATGGAGCAATAGAACGATGGAACAATACATTGAAATCAATGTTAAAAGTGTATACTAGAGAAAACTTTCAGTGGGTAGAAATGTTGCCTTTCTTATCTCTTGTGCATAATTCAACTATACATTCATCAACTGGTTTTACACCAAACTTTATTCATCGTGGTCGTGAAACAAGATTACCTGAAGAAATGATGTATCCTAACATACAAGATCACAAAGATTATAGTGTTAATGACTATGCTAGAAATATTGAGAAGAAACTTTCTAAAGCCATTAAGTTTGTTCAAAACAATCTTGAAATAGCACATGAAAGGACTAAGAACAATCATGATAAACATGTGCAATTTGAACAATTTGTGATAGGTGATAGGGTTTTAGTTAAAAACTGTGTAGACAAAACATGGAATGAGTCTGGTGAAATAATAGACACAGTAAAGGACAATCCTGTAATATATAAAGTTAAAAAGGAGAATGGACAAATTATTCTTCTTCATCATAATAAACTGAAAAAAATTTGTGAAAGAAAACTTATTCCTTACTTGAAACTTTCTAAAACAGAGAAGGGTGTTAAAAATAAGAAAAACTCTGTTATTAAAGATAATAATTATAATGTGAACTGTAATGAGTCTTCATCAGATGAAGATTCGAGTGAAGAACTTTTAGGATTCGGTGAAATAAACAATAACAAAGATAATGTAGATCTTAATGGTGAAAATATGAACATTGAAAATATTGGTGATATAAGTGAAAACTATTTAGATAGTGAACTTCAAAGTGACAATCGTTTTGAAACTCCTAGAACTGAAATTGTTAATGAAAATAAGTATATTGAGGAGGTTAATCCTACAATTAGACGCTCAAGACGTAATCGTGTACAGAGAAACTTTTCTGATTATGAAGTCTATGGTGACGCATACAAATGTAAACAGTATAAACATTAGGGTATTAGTTATTTTGTGATAAAAAGTACTTTTATGTGAAAAGCTTTGTTTTCTATATTTTACACTGAAGTTGAGTGTTTAGTTTTAATTTTCATATTTTATGTATGTTGATAATTTTTAAAAAAATGACATTAGACATATTTATGTTGGATTTATGTTCTATCTTCATGTCGAAGAGTTTGCATAGAGTTTATATTTTAGTTGTGCAAGAATTTGTGTTGTATCACAATAGGAAAAAGGTCATTTGTTATTTTGACTATTATTGAGAACTTATTAAGTAGGTCATTGAGATATATAATTATGGTTAAGGGATTTATATATGGTGTATATGCAGAAATATTTAGATTGTAATTTGTATTAAGAATACTAAGAACTTAAAGCTTTTACTAGGAATGCCAGGGACGACATTCAGCCTAGGTTGGGGGAATGTGAGACACCACCCCTTTAAGCCCTTGGCAGTCAGCCGTATTAAAGGGAGATAACGTGTGCAGTTATGATGAACTCAAGGGAGTTAACTCTTGTTTGAAAAAGAGGGAATTATGGGTGGACAGCGGTCAGCTGGAAGTGAAACACGGTTGTGTTGGCGGTTAGCCTTTCTTTTTGACTTTGTAATATCGTATCTGTATCTTATATTTGTGAATCATTCTGAAGACAATTAAACTTTATTTACATTTTACGTCATTCATTTAACTTGCATAAAACCGGAGGATTATAGAACATTTGTCATACAAGCCGAGGATGGTGTGCGCGCTAGATGGGTGTGTGACACTGCGCATTCACATTTGATGGTTTTAGTTTGTTTTAGAGCAGACAAGCTTCTATTTGTAGTAGAATTGTCTCATCTCTGATTGTGCTTCTCCAATCTACGCTAAAACACAAGTAAGTTTTCACTTTAATTTCATTTCATTTTTCTTAACTATTTTATATTTTGATTTAATTTTAGATTTAACCGCTTAGGCTTTTGTTTTAAGAGTTTTTAATCAAATTAAATTCATTTATTTTTTCTTTCAGAATGCAATTCACAACCAACATTATCGTTGCCGTAGCACTGTGCTGTATACTTATCAACGTATGGTTCTGAAATGGAAATATCCAAATAACACACCCGGACGTAGTTCACAACCATTTTTAATAACAAATCGTCACACCATATTTGTTTTTTTGAACTAAGCCTTCAAATCACATTTCTAAGGCTTTAAATGTGATATGAAGGTCTTGTTTAAACATTATAGATAAATCCAGAAAACTATGTTTAAATACAATAATTGATAAATGCCTTAATCCAATTTAAGGCATTTATCAATAATAATCTGTAATTGTATGGAAAATTACAGGTTTATAGGTTTATTTGATTCTGTTTGTATACTTTGGACACTGTTGAAGAACATAATAGTCTTATTGACCAAGTTTGAGAACTTATTTTTTTTTATTCTAAGACGTAGTATCGCTTAAACTTACAAAAATTAAATTGTTTTCATTAAATCAAATACATTCTAAGACTAACAAAAGCATTGTCAGGTTGGTATCCCAATTCTCTTAAAATTTATTTTAACTCACAGACAATATGTAGAGATTCAAAATGATTGTGTACTAAGTTTTGGTGTGTTATTTCGATGTGCGTGGTTTCTTATGAACCGTTTCTAGTGGTTTTAATCCGAGTTTTTACTATTCAGACCGTAGCTGGTTATTTTGGTTATCCCATTGGTTATTATGGGGGGTATTATCCATATTATGGTTTCGGATATCAAGGCTTGACGGTGGAAAATGGTAAGTGTGTTTTATAAATTACTAATATTTCAAATCTCTTAAAAACGTTTCCGAGATAAGTATACAAGAGCATATTAACAATATGTAAAGTTACAATAAAAGCCTCGTCTTCACGATCTGTTTAATGTCGGGTTAATTGTCTACAAGGACCATAAACCGAGTTTAAAAAGCTCAAGAGACATTTACTCCGGGTTTAATAAATACTGCAACAAGTGAATGGTATATTAAGCACCAGCGTAATTAAACTTTACATAAGTCTCGTCTAAACGATCTGTTTAATCTCGGGTAAAAAAACTCAAAATACAGTTCAATATACACTGCAACAAGCGGATGATTTGTACGAGCGTAATTAAATCCGAACAAACGCCGTATAGACGCAGAGTCATAATAGTCAAGAGTTAAAAAAGGCAATTTGCTATTGTACGCCTGATCTTGAATAATAGAGTAGAGCATAGAACAATTTCTTCTTCTCTTTCAGCAATGGCAGGACGTGATTGATCTGGTATAAAACATGTCTTTGGTTTAAAGGCCAAAACATAGAAATAAAGGTGTTCTGCTTTTACATTCTGTTTTATTTATCCTAAAATCACCCACCATTTAGTTTTTTATGCCTACAATGTACAGCCCTATGCAAAATAACTCAGAGTTGATATTTTTATAGTGCAAAAGAATATAACCAAGAAATTAGCCCTTTAGAATAATGCCTGGTAGTCCCTCTGTCATGAATATCCACAAATTTCTCGACAAAATTTAAATAGAACTCAGGTTATGTTTCTATAATTAGAAAACAATGAACCACTTTCTCAAATATATCTCACAGTTAGGTGAAGTTTGTTATTTCTAAAAACACACAGTTGTACAACAATGAACCACATTCTAGATTATATTTAAGACTAAGGAGATGTCTGATGTTTTTATTATCAACAATAGTTAAATAGTGAATCTCTTTCGAGAATATAAACGTACGAAACGATGCTCTTTGTGCTCCTAGTGTGCGACCATAAAATTGTTGACACTTGAATGTTATAGGAGAAAGTGGTTGCTCAACGACTTTCACTGTTGAACCCAATGATAACAGGTAGCGTGAATCGTTGTTGCTGACTGACGGATAGACAAACCACTCAATGAACGATGATTGTGGCAATCGTCTTCGCTTCACGGAAGGAGCCCTGTAATTTTTTTTACTTTAAATTTAGAAGAATCATTGGCGAAATTCTGTCTTTTTATCTTTTTTTTTACCTTTAAAATTCTATATAGTTAATTCATCAAATTAATTCAGATTGAGCACACATTTTTTTGAAATATTTTTGCAGTGCGTTCGATTTGTCGAACGCGCTGCTTTGGTTTGCAATTGACTATTTTTTATTTGTCTATTTCTGGTCACGCTACCCAGCCAAAACTACACATACCACACATAACCTGACAGCATTTCCTGCGATGATTATCTGCTCGGTGTTGCTTAAATGTAAAATGACACATTTTTGCCTAATTCTTGTTGTAATTTACTATCATCAATATAATCTAATTCTTTCAATTTAGCTTCATTTATAAAATCTTTATTATTTAATTGTCGTCTGAAGAATCTTTTCACATCAGCTATTCGATCTTTTAAATGGTCTTTATCTACTTCAAGTGAATTTATTTGATCCATTAAATATTTCTTGTGAACGGCATCATTATCGTTGTCCGGAGACTTTAAATTAGTTATACCAAAATTGTTCATATCAATATCACCCTGAAGAATGTCTCCAATTTGATCCACAAAATATGGTTTGATTTTATTAATTGATAATGTAGTGTTTGGTTTTTTAGTATCTAAAGGTCAAGAACATAAACCAAATTTATTTGCCATTTTTATTGAGTTAAATTTATAACAATTTCTTCGAACTGTTTTCCTAAACTCAACTGATATAAAACCCAGAGTGAAAGCTGACCACAAAACTTCTGACCCGGCTTTTGTATTTGGAATGTAGAACGTTTGATTGGTTGATTAGTTAGATTCATTATCTCTTCAGTGGGCTCTAGACCCTTGCGCCGATTTATTTTGTAAAAAGTGACTGGCTAGCAGATGTAACCGGCTGGCTAGCCATTTGTTTTCGGTTAGCCGGTTTTGAACTGGCTGAATTGGCTAGCAAAAAAAAATATCGGCGGTTTTCGGCGGCTAAAACGGATTTCCTTCATTAAACATTTAAGTTATAATGAAGGAACATGCATTATACACTGCAGGCATCATAAACAACTGGTGTTTGTTATCAAGTTATTTATTTCTGAACAATCAACTCACAATTCAAAATTTTAATCAAACTGCAATAGTTTTAAATTATCATGGATGAAAGTTATCATGTTCATCATGGTAGGTCTTAAGTGACGTTCGTCTTGAATTCATTTACAAAGTGGCAGAAATCGGCGGCGCTTTGTTTTCACAACTGGCAGATTATGGCTGTAAAGAAATCGGCGGCGGCGGCGGCTAATGGCGGCGGCGCAAGGGTCTAGTGGGCTCTAATCCAAAAGAGTCGAAAAAATAAAAGTTAGAGTCTTTGTACAAAGCGAGTGATGAACTCCGGTTTCATCTGAAGTGTGTATATTTGTTACAGCGTAGAATTCGCCTTTTTATACGCCCTCATCTCTCTATGAGGACGTATATTGTAGTCACCCCTGTCCGTCCGTCCGTCCGTCCGTCCGTCCGTCCGTCCGTCCGTCCGTCCGTCCGTCCGTCCGTCCGTCCGTCCGTCGGTCCGTCCGTCAACATTTGCTCGTAAACGCTCTAAAAACTAGAGTGTTTGACGGAATCAAATGAAATTTGATATGTGTATACATATTCATAAAACGAAGATCAAGTTCGAATTTGAGCTATTTTCGATCGTTAGAAGCAGAGTTATTGCCCTTGCCCCAAATCCGTCGGTCCTTCCATCAACATTTGCTTGTAAACGCTCTAAAAACTAGAGTTTTTGACAGAATCAAATGAAATTTGATATGTGTATACATATTCATAAAACAAAGATCAAGTTCGAATTTGAGCTATTTTCGATCGTTAGAAGCAGAGTTATTGCCCTTGCCCCAAATCTTAAATATGCTATTACTCTCTTAGTTTTCAACCGATTTTGATGAAACTTAAAACGGATGATATTGGACCTAAATCGAAAGGTTTGAGAAAGTTTAGTTTTCTCCTGATTAAATTTTTTCCTTTTTCGACGTTTTCGTTAGGCGTATATGGCCGTGGTCCACTATCTTTTACTTTTGAGATCTTTATTTCATCTCGCATACAATAATAAAACTGTGAAATGTTTAACTCATTCATTTCGTTTGTCCAATAACCAACATACCCTTTTTCGAATTTACTTTTATATTTGAAAATACGAACTCGATCTCCAACTTTAAATTTGGGTTTGACATTTAAATTCTTTATTTCATTTTCGTAGTTATGTTGCGCGTTAATTGACTTTATGATATCTGGATTCTTTGAGGCTTGTGTTGGTGTGACACCTATCGATGAATGTATTTTGTCATTGTATTCATCTACGACTTCTGGTAATATTTTAAGCCACTTTTGAGATTTCAATTCCGTGAACTTTTTGAAAAGTTTATTTTTTAGAGTCCTGTTAAATCTTTCTATTACTACAGCTTTACCTTCGTTATGTGTGCTGTAAATTTCAAACCCCAGAGATTTCATATTTTTGTTATAAAATTCGCTCCCTTTATCTACACATAACTTTTGGGATCCTCTGTCAGATTGTTTCATTATGGTTTCGAATGAGTGTTTGACAGATAATCCAGTTTTGTTTTTGAGAGGAATAACCCAAGAATATCTCGTATACAAATCTATAACTGTTAAGCAATATTTATATCCCCTTTCGACTGGCATATTAATTAAATCTGCTGACCATATTTCATCTTTTTCAAACACTTTAACTTTTAAATAATTTTTGTTTTTTCTAAATTCTTTGTGAATTTCATCTGCTATTCCCATGCCCAATTTCATCTTTGCTTTTAACAGTTTAATGATTAGCGCTCTTTGCATTCTCTCTTTGAAAGTTGAATTTGGAATATTTTCAAGTTCGATTATCATTTGTTTGTCGTCTTCGTGTCTGAAGTTTATGTCTTTGTTTCTGTATAGTATGTCGTGTTTAAGCGCAGCGGCGTCAACTCTATTGACAGGTTCTTCCCCTGGTCTGGGTTTATCGTTTTCGTCTAATTGCAGATCTAACCTAGTGCCTGGACCGGTGTAATTATGACCCGGAAGATGCTTCTCCCCCGAGTATTTGGCCCACGGAAATCCGGGCAGACCCCCAACCATTTTTGAATATCGGAACCGAAATATGTTTTTGGATTCCGAGCAGTTGTCATTTTTATCCTATAACTTTAAAACCTTTTCCCTCTTTGCTGCTCTATTCTCCTGTTTCGCAGTTCTCTGTAATTCTTTAAGTTCGTCGGATTTTTTCACGGCGTCGTTTATTCTGCTTTCGCCACGGACCCGAGAGCTGGAGCTCCGGAGGAAATCAGGGATTTGTTGTTTGAAACAAAGCCAGCTACTTTGGGGATCAAAGAAGTAAGCGCCGATACGAACCCGTCTCCTGCATATCTATGCGCTTCGTGTTTTAAAATCAAACTCATGTTACTTTTAAATAAGGTTTTTGATCATACAACATAATACATACAAAGGGAAGTAACATCTTTTTACCGTAATGAATAATATAAAATGATTAACAATTGGCAACTAAAAAGGAGCGTTCCGACAGAGAGTGGTACATGGCAACAGTATAAACAATTGGTATCCAAGCAGTGATTCGACGAAGATTGATGCATGGCAACAGTATAAACAATTGCTAACCAAGGAGCGTTCCGACAGAGAGTGGTGCATGGCAACAGCATAAACAATTGGTATCCAACCAGTGATTCGAGTAAGAGCGCTCACGTGATATAGCTAGACGAGAATAATCTATTTACAGTTGTTAAAAAATCAATAATCCATTGTATTGTCACACAAAGGCGTAAATTACACAGTGAATATTGAATCATAATGTCACAATGTTCTGTATAATATATAAATCAAGATCCTTTCCAAAACATTTGTTGTTCGGGATTGGTTTTTAATTCCTTTTTAATATCACCCATGCAGCTAAGAAATTGAGATATCGAAACCGAAACTGTTTTAAATTTTGGGTATTCTGTACAAATTTTGCCAGATTTCGTAACTTTCTGCAATGGCCTGATGAAATGCTCAAATTGGTTTTGACGAAATTATTAAATGTGTCAAAATTTAAATTAAAGAGTTTCTGGAGCCACAGTCCATATGTTGCGTATGCTTCAATAGTTCGCGCCGAATTTTGCTTAATGATAAAATCACATTCCTTTACTATGTCTTTAACTGCTTGTGCTCCATTAATACCATTGTCAAATTGTTTCAATTCCTTCCTAGTATGCCTCAAATCACGCACACTTTCTTTGAGTTTTTTCAACACTTCCTTCTTTTTTGGTACGGTTTTGTTGAAATTTAGTGCCTGTGGTTTCTTAATAAGTGTCTTCATTTGTTCTAAATGATACTCCTCAACCGTTTTCATATCTTCACGTATCAATTTTTCTTTTAGTTCTTTATAGTGGGCTAAATGAAGTTGATGATAATGGATATGGGCTCCAATATCATTTAAACACATCTGCTTTACTTCGTCTTGAACTGAAAACACAAAACAGGGTGTTTTGATTAAGAAAACTAATTTGCTATGGTTGTGCCCTACCCAGCTTTTAAAAAGACAGATAATTACATATTAAAAATATACATACCTGGGTCTGGAGTAGGTGGAGTTCGACAGTCCATGCTTTCCTCTGTCGACATATTTTTAACACAATGTATGAATTAAATGACTGACTGTAACACGAATGGCTATATGGTCTGAGTGTGATGTCTGGGTCAGATTACATTATATTATAGAAATAGTAGTGAAGTATAATTCGATCAATATCTCCATGGCGACAAGTAATTCATATCTATCATTAGATTTTTTACTGAACGTTTAAAGAGACGATATGATCTTTCTTATAGAACGCTTTTGGGGTATATATGTCTGCTTAAAATGAGAGACAATGTGAAAAGGGAACGTTTTTGAGCATAGCATGACCCCCAAAAGCGTTCTATAAGAAAGATCAAGTACTACTTCTAATTAACATACGTCACAAAATTTTAGACATATTATTTACTATGCTAAATCTGCTCTTTCAAATGATATATAACACAATATATTTGAATCAAAATCGCGCTTTTGTGTGCCAACTTCCATTGTAACTGTGCGTGTTTTTTTTAAATTCTATTTTGATCGATCTGAAAACTTACAGATAGAGAGACAATTTGAAAATGAACAATACTTAAATTTTGATATCACTTCCGATTTTGACGTCATTTGTTTGTAAACTTGAAATTGTAACTTCTGCAGCTTCGGAGATATTTGAAAATTTCTTTTTGCATTATGTTAGAAATGGTCACTATAAAAGATATAACTGATATGTCAGGTGCCATGTTGTTGTGACTAATTTTTATAAAACTCAAAATGGGGTCTTAGGGGATAATCAGATTTGCATAATATCAGTGTCTATGAAATTCTTAGTCTATGGCCAACAACCTTATGGCAACTGATTTTTTAATTTCGATTTTGATTTCTTTATATATTATCTGGAACAAGAATTTTAGTAATTACCGAAACTTTCAAGGCTCATATCAAATGACCTTGACCGTTGATGACCTTTTCACCTGTACAAAAGTTATTGCCCTTGACGATATCTATGCACGGATACTTCATTTCGATGTTTACTTTCGGTTTTATAGTCATTTGAAAATTAAAGTTTTCAACTTTAAAAGGCTCTGTTACTAGACCTATTTTACATACGCCACAAATTCTTTCAGTCTCACTGACTATACTAAATCTATTCTATCAAAAGATACCCAAAACAATGTATTTAAATGAAAATAGCGTCTTCTGCCTTTAAGTTATTAAATTCAAACTTTGTCAGTTGAAGGGAGAGAACTACATGTTAAAAATATATTTACATTCAAATGCGAGGTTCTCCCCCTTCAACCGGTAATTGAATTAACACGCGTTTGTCCCATTCGAACGACTAGACACCTTTTCCATGACAGCCTCTCCGATCTGCAACACTGACAGGGGTCCGATATTCGGGATGATAAATCATCACCTACAATCATCGTATATGTGCATCACACATCGAGAGGGTCGTACTATATTGCCATATCTGAGAGTCTGGGTTATTGTATTACAACGTATCATCCCCTCAGCTCATCATACGATTTATGTTCAGAGTACCGACATATATAAAATACAAGATACCATATTGTTTCTTTAAACGCTTCTCACTGGTCAATGTTTTGATATATAATGTACAACGAACGCAGTATTTTCAAATGGTTTTTTTTATAATATTACAAAATTAAAATACAACAATGAAATTTTTTTTTGTATCGTACTAAACTACATTTAGAATTTTTCAAATGATCTTAAAAAACATTTGCTTGTAAAATATAACATTAAAACTGACATGTTTGTTGTCTGTATGTTTAAATGCAGTTCTCTAACTTCAACTGACAATTGCACTATCATGCTTAACATGACTTTCTTACATTGTAACTTGCGTTTTTAACGTATTAAATTATATAGTAAAAAAGATAGAAATAAATCTAGAATTTTAATTAATTGAATTTTTAAATACTTTAAACAGCTGTCACGTGACCTAATTCATATATGCCAGAATTTCTCTTTTAGCCTTATTACAGTTTATTTGCCCCTTCATCGATGTATAATAATATATATTTTGAACATCATTTTCCGAGTTATATACTGTTTTCTAATTAAACAATATCGATTTTTAACTTCAAACAGCTGTCACGTGACCTAATTTACATACGTCAAAAATCCGTTTTGAATCTCACTATGCTTGATTTACTATTTAAAATGATATATGACACTGTATGTTCAATTTAAAATTGCGCATTTTGAAACTTTAAAATTTCGATATTAGGCATACTTTTTCCTGTTTTTACTTCAGGCGTTTTTTTTTATTTTAAAAATCCAACTTCTGGAATCTCAAGACGTTGACTAATGGCGACCTTGGGTCTGGGACATGCAATAAATCTCTTGATGAGATCTATCCAGTGATATTATGTTACTTGTCCGGTGTTTAGTTCCGATTAAAGGTGGCATTGCCCAACTTGTGCTCACTGCACAACGTCGACTTGTAAAACCCGGAATGGACATTTGTTTTACATGAAACAAAATTTGGCAATCTTTTGTCCCGCATCGATTTTCTTTTTATTCATAATTTGGAATTAATTTTCCATTAAATTACAGGTTATTATTGAAAAACGCTTGATAATACGCTAAATATTTTGTATATTACGTAGTAATTAAAATATACAATGTATAAAGTAGTTTTCTGGATTTAACAGATTATACAGTATCATTATGACTCCCATGTTCCTTTAGCAACGGCTATCATTTCATTTCATTACATTAATGCAAATGTCTAACGTTGCTGAAGGAACATGCATGACTCCAGACAAGTTGCCTAATGAATATAATAAACTCTTATTCACCATTTTTGAGAATTTTGCTTTATTGATCATTCTAAAGCAGGGGCGCCGGAACCACGGGGACAGGGGGGCGAACTTGTGCCCTTTTTGTCACGGAGACACGGACAATTCTTATGTCATAATAATTACAGCCGACGGAGGCAAGAGTCGGAAAATGGGGATTTTATCTGGAATGGGCTCACATCCCCCCAAAATAAGAGCAGGTCGATACTATAAACCATGCGGCAGCCCAGAGCTGCAGTCAGCTGGTGTTCACGGACCCTCACACAAAAAAAATACGATGTATTGATTCAAGCAAATTTGTTCCAGCAAAATTTGTTGTGTCCTTATGCCCCAAAATATAGGCATGACGAACGTTCTGGTATTAAGAAGTGATCAAAGAAGCTCTATAATACAAAATTTTCTCGGAGGGGGGGGTGGGGGGGGGGGGGGCTTACGGTGCCACGAACCCCCAGACCGGAATGTTCCCTCGCTTCGCTCGGTCCGTTTTATGAGAATCAAACAGGTTTTCTGAACACCAATCTCTACCATTCAAATCGGTGGGTGTAAAATTCCGAATTCCCGAATTCTCCGAATTGTCCGAATTGGGTAAGAAAAGACTAAAAAATCGAAACTAGATTTGCGCCAAAGGTCGTACACAAATTCAAGATTTAAACATTTTACATCAAAAAACGAATAATTTTAAAGAATATTTCTTAGGTCAAACCACATTTTCGTCTACTTTAACTTTTGTGAGCTAATTCATAATATTACTGTCTTTTGATTATGATTATTATTTTTAATAAGTATACAATAGCTGTTAGTCAATGAACACTTTTTGTTGTCTGTAACCGAATGTGTCAATACAACTCGGACCAAAACAATCTCGGGCCACTGTTCATAACACTTCCAACCACTTTTCATGATTAACTGGTTAATACATTATTTTTGTCGGCCCGTCCACAATTAGCTTGTATAAATATCTATCTGAGCAAGTTTCGGATTAGATAGAGGCCAAAGATTCTTTCTTATGTTAATGAAATTTTATGTGAAGTTTTATATTTTTTGACTAGTTAGAATTTGGTGTGATTCGACGAAAGATCACAACACAAAGTTTTAACCCTTTATACACAGGAATTTTAAATCAGACTTGTGAAACTCTTTTTCCAATCTTTTAAAACTTGGTGCGTAGGTAAATATCCATAAGAATTTATACAAGATATCGGACAAGCTCAAATTTGGGATTGATTCGACAAAGGATGACAGAGTTTTAAGCCTTGATTCACTGAAACTATGATAAATGTCAATGCGATATAGACCAATTTCAATTTCAATTCTTGATACGAATTTTGACGACAATATAAATACCGATAATAGATTGTTTTTTATAAACACGGAATGAAAAGTGTAGAAAAGTGGTCTGAGTTTGTGATCATCAAAGCCATTGAGCAAAGTTTAAAATTTTAAGTTAAAACTTTGTCCGAGTTTTTCAAGTGATCGTGTGTGTTATGGTCCGAGTTGTCTTTTATTCATTGGACACACCCGGTCACAAATGACAAAAACTGTTTATTGACTATTAGCGAATCATAGACGATTGACAGCATTATTATGAATTAACCTATGAATTAATGTACACGAAAAAAAAAATAGAAATTTTGATTTGACCAAAGAAAGAGTTTTAAAATATTCGTTTTTTGATGTAAAATTGTTCTGATCCCAAATTTGTGCACGACTTTTGGCGCAAATTTAGTTTCGATTTTTTAGTCTTTTCTGACCCAATTCGGACAATTCGGAGAATTCGGGAATTCGGAATTTTACACCCACCGATTTCAAATAGTAACCTGGAGTTAAAGCTATAATTGAACACTTTTCAGACCGGTGAGTTACAACTGAACACCTTTCACCTGTTCTTTTGTTTCTACACATTCAAATTTTAATCCTTGGCTGTACAGGTAGTTTAAACTGGTCATTAAGGATCTCAACAAAATCAAATATTGAAATTTAAGGTAAGTTGAATGATTATATTTTGTTAATTTGAAATAAAACCATGAAATTTTATTCCTGAAAATTTCTTTAGTCGAGTTAATCATTGTGCCTCTATTTTAAAAGAGCTTCTACCATTACTGTACGTGGCACACCTAAGCGATTTTTGTGCAGTTCTAGTACTTATGGAGGCTATTTTCACAATATTAAAGGCTCAAATCGACCCTCGAAAATACTGAACATTCCCCTTGAAGCCGTAAAATAGTTTGAAGTCAGATCTCATTTTAAATACACAATTCAAATATTTTTGTTTCATATCTACGTGATGTAATCAAAGTGAAAATTACACGGAAGATGCAGTTGAAATAAAAAATGTGAAAAAAATACAAGTCACAGACAGTTACCGTCCTTGTAAGTTTGCTCTTATTCTATAATGATAATTAATCTTGTGATATTTGCCTGTTTCATATTGTTGTATTTTGATGTGGGTTATACTTATGTAGGTTCATAATCTAAAAAAGAACACCAACCATTGCATTTCATTAATCGTTTAATGTAGCCTACAAATCAGTGGAACAACTTGGTTGCTTTCCATTTGCCAAATTAGGAACAGTACAGTAGGACAACTTGGTAGCTTTCCATTTGCCAAATTAGGTACAGTACAGTTGGACAACTTGGTAGCTTTCCATTTGCCCAATGTTTCATAGTACAGTGTGACATAAAACTTGGTTGCTTTCCATTTGCCCAATGTTTCACAGTACAGTGGGACATAAAACTGGTTTACTTTCAATTTGCCCAAAGGGGTACAGTACAGTGGGACAAC
Organism: Lottia scabra; assembly: GCA_029955415.1. Lineage (NCBI taxonomy): Eukaryota > Metazoa > Mollusca > Gastropoda > Lottiidae > Lottia > Lottia scabra. The sequence goes on along the minus strand of JARJEI010000013.1, from coordinate 799,158 downwards.
TTGGATTCTTTCCATTTGCCCAATGTTTCACAGTACAGTGTGACATAAAACTTGGTTGCTTTCCATTTGCCCAATGTTTCACAGTACAGTGTGACATAAAACTTGGTTGCTTTCCATTTGCCCAATGTTTCACAGTACAGTGGGACATAAAACTGGGTTACTTTCAATTTGCCCAAAGGGGTACAGTACAGTGGGACAACTTGGATTATTTCCATTTGCCCAATGTTTCACAGTACAGTGTGGCATAAAACTTGGTTGCTTTCCATTTGCCCGATGAGGCCCATTACAGTACAGTTTTAATAATAGCCTGTAATTTTATAGAAAATTACTTTATAGTTTATTTGATTCTATTTGTTTACAGTACACACCTTTGCTGAATATATTATAATCTTAGTTTGAGAACTTAAATTTTTTGTTCATTTTAAGAGGTAGTATCCCTTTAACGTAGGGTCTAAATCTATGTCCGCTATAAGAGTTGCAGGAATATAAGACAGTGTTGGAAAAGTAAAAATTGAAGCTTTATAGTTCCTGAAACACAAACAAAAAGACCAAAAATGTTTGTATAATTGTAGGTTTAGAAATTTCCTGTGAATGTGATTAACTGTGATGTCAGTTAACTTAAAGAAGACGTTTACTTGTAATAATCAACTGTTTTCAACTAAGATTATTTATTAAGAATTCCAAAAAATAAACAGAATTTCATAAAGTAGTGAATACTAGAATCAGGTAAGAGGTAAAATTCTTTTAAAACAATATGCATTATACATCCCAAACAAATATACATATAAATGAATATAGCCTACATATCTTAAACAAATATTCAGAATACATGTTGTCCTAAATAAATATTCATATTACATATCCCAAACAAATATTTATTATACATATTATCCTAAACAAATATTCATAATACATATCTAAAATAAATGTCCGTTTTACATATTCCAAACAAATATTAATTACATGTATACATATCCCAAACAAATATACATATCTAAAATAAATATCCATTATACATATATCAAATAAATATCCCAAACAAATATTCATTATACATGTACATATCCCAAACAAATATTTATTATACATATCCAAAACAAATATCTATTATATATATCTCAAACAAATATACAATATACATATTCCAAACAAATATACATTATACATATCTAAAACAAATATACATTATACATATTTAAAATAAATATACATTATACGTATATCAAACGAATATTAATTATACATAACCCAAACAAATATATATTATACATATTCCAAACAAATATGCATTATACATATCTAAAACAAATACATATTATACATATATCAAATAAATATCTATTATACATTATACCAAACATATATTAATAATACATATATTAAACAAAAAAGAATTGAACATATCCTTCATTCATTTTATTCATCATACATATATCATATATATATATCAAATGTTCATTATATATAACCCAAATCTAGTACTTAAATATGTCAGTAACAGAATCAAATAAACCATAAAACTAAGTAATTTTCCGTAAAACTACAAGTTATTATTGAAAAACGATTAATAAAAAGCTTAATATTTTGTTTATCTAGTAGAAATTATAATATATATGGTAGTTTTCTGGATTTATCAGATTATACAGTATAGTTATGACAACAGACAAATTGCCTAATGAATATAAACTCTTATTCTTGATTATTCTAAGAGGTGTAATTCCTTTAAGAAAGTTGACTTATATTTTCAATACTAGTTGACCTGAAACGATCATACAAGGATACAGTAAGATATGCAGTACAATAATAACCATTGTGGGCCACTCTATTTGTCCGCACTGCAGCGTCTCTTGTAGAGTGTCTACATTATTGACCAATCATACTTTGGTTTGGTTATTTTTAAGCTAAGCTTATCAGTTACAATATCCACAATTAATAGACGAATTTTGAGCCTTTCATTCCATCTGCATCAAGAATATTCAGCGTGTGCAAGTTAAAAATACGACTCGTATTTTAGTGAGACAACGCCATACAAAAAACATATATTGAAATAGAAAGTGAATTGTTTATTTTAAGGTATATTTTGTTTCTAAATGTCCAGGGTCAATAAAGTACTAAAAACTAGACGAGAAATCAGTTACTCTAGACATGTTGTTTTTAAAATGTTCTGGGACAGTAAAGCTCTTATAATATAACTTTAGAAACAAGAATAGAAATCAGTTACTCTAGATATGTTGTTTTTAAAATGTTCAGGGTCAATAAAGCTCTTGTATTATAACTTCTAATAAATAGAAGAGAAATCAGTTACTCTAGACATGTTGTTTTTAAAATATTCAGGATCAATAAAGCTCTTGTAATATAACTTCTAGAAAATATAAGAGAAATCAGTTACTCTAGACATTTTGATTTTAAAATGTTCAGGGTCAATATAGCACTTGTAATATAACTTCTAGAAACTAAAATAGACATGTGTTACTCTAGACATAATGTTTTTAAAATGTCCAGGGTCAGTAAAGCACTTGTAATATAACATCTAGAAACTAAAATAGAAATGAGTTACTCTAGACATGTTGTTTTGAAATGTTCAGGGTTAGTAAAGCACTTGTAATATAACTTCTAGAAACTAAAATAGAAATGAGTTACTCTAGCCATGTTGTTTTAAAATGTTCAGGGTCAGTAAAGTATTTGCAATATAACTTCCTGAAACTAAAATAGAAATGAGTTACTCCAGACACGTTGTTTTAAAAACATCCATGGTAAGAACAGGTTACTGTAGCAGCTCTCTTCCATTTAAAATCAAGTTTCAAAGTTTTCAGGTGGGTTATTTTCCTAATAATGGCGAAATGAAAGAGTGACATTTTCCGAAATAATGTTTTTATACGCCCACACATTAATGTGGGCGTATATTGTAGTCGCCCCTGTCTGTCTGTCTGTCTGTCTGTCTGTCTGTCTGTCTGTCTGTCTGTCTGTCTGTCTGTCTGTCTGTCTGTCTGTCTGTCTGTCTGTCTGTCTGTCTGTCTGTCTGTCTGTCCGTCTGTCGGTCCGTCCGTCTGTCCGAGTAGAGTAAAAGTGTTCCATCTGGGACAGATCTCTCCCATGTTAAAGAGCCTGGTGCTGGTGCTATAGCAATATGCACCAGCACGCGAGCGGTGGGGCGGACTGCGGCGGATCGATATTATTCGCGCGCGCGTAATTTGAATTTGGCGGGTTGACATTCTTTGTTTTAAATTTTGAATGAAATATATTAATTGAATATTGTATAAGAATAAATATCTAATCTGTTTAATGATTGATTGATGTTTTTTAATTTTAAGCGAAGATTTAAGCATAATCTTTGTTTTCCATAAGATTCTATGGTCATGAATTTAATAAATGATATAGAAAAACAATATTGGGTCGATAATTATTCACCTTCAGTGATATATATTATAGTCTAACGATTGGTTAATATTTTAAACTTTGGTTTATTATAATAATCAATATTTGTACATTGAACAAGAAGGAGTTTTTAATGGTTTTTTTTTTTGGTTTTTTAACGGAGGTTAAAATTTTGATTGGTCAATTCTTAAATGTTATAGTTTGCGGGTATGAAATTATCGTCTGCTTCAATACAATAGATAGAATATCGATTGAAACGACACAAGCTATGAATACATGTTCTATAATACATGAATAATAGTACATAATGAGCGCGTGCCACTAACGAAATTAATCAATAAAACTTCACATACACACGTTTACAATTTTGATTTCCTTTCCACTGATTGGATGATGTTAATTAAGAAATATCCAATAAAACACACGTTTACAATTTTGATTTCCTTTCCACTGATTGGATGATGTTAATTAAGAAATATCCAATAAAAGTTTATTGTAATATTTATCATAGCGTTACTTTCATAACCGCGTTATTTTGAAAGCTATTTGTTGACTGTGATAGATTATAACGGAAAAAAAAAAACGGAAGCTTTACAAAAGGTAAGAAAATAAACTTTTCTATTTTTCTTGTTATATATAAACTCTTTGCTGAAATTCTTCCCAATTACTAAATCAAATATGATACGATATACATCTATTGAAATTGAAGGTTTTGTTTATTACTATATTTTAGAATAAGATGAAAATGAAGTCGTATGTCTGTGAAGAATGTGGAAAAGAATTTGGTTATAGACGGAGTATGATTAGACACAAAAAAACTCACTCCACATTTAAACCCACGTGTAAAATTTGTGGAGCTCAGTTTAGTCGACTATATAATTTAAAGGATCATATAAATAAAAAACATACACCATCAACGGTCGAAAGTCAGTCAAATAGTCAACCATGTAATTTAAATCAACCATCAACCAGTGAAAGCCAGATAGAGGACTGTATAAATGAACGTGAAGCTATTAACGGGCATTTAATGGAATATGTGTTCACAGCCTCTAACGACTCAAAATATGATCCATTGTTATTTTTATCTTCACAATATGATTCTGTCATAAAAAAATTAAAGAAAGCATTGAAAGAAAAACATTCAATCAAGTGGTACCTTTCATTATGTGTTCAATTTACAAAACAAAAAGAAGAACAAAAAGAAACTGTAAAACCACATTTTCATGGGAAATGTCATATCGCATTGAAAGAAGATGATTTAAATGAAAGTTTACAGGAGAGCAACAAAAAGATGATAACCTCTTTTATGGAATTTCAACGTCAAGGTAGTAATTGGACATTAGACAGTGTGATAGACCTTTCGTTAAACGTCGTTAAATACAATCCCGTAGATGCATCGAGTTATATTCCACTTCCTTCAAAATTAAGTTCTAAAAAAGCAATAGTTAATATTCAAAATAGAGACCACCAGTGTTTTAAATGGAGTGTGCTAGCATCTATTCACCCATCTCGAATTCACCCAGAACGGGTTGGTAATTATGTTAAATATGAGAATGAGTTGAATTTTCAAAACATTGATGTCCCCGTGAAAATAAAGGATGTACCCAAATTTGAAAAGCAAAATAACATAAGTGTTAATGTGTTTGGTTATGAAGAAAAGAAACTATTTCCAATACATTTAACGAAGCATCGTTTTGATAGACACGTCAATCTTTTAATCATATCCAAAGGTGAAAATTCACACTATTGTTTTATAAGAAATCTAAACCATTTATTAAGGAGGATGGTGAAAGAAAGAGGTCAAAGATTTTTTTGTAATTATTGTTTACACGGATATACGTCACAAAAGAGATTGAATAAACATATTCCTCAATGTCAAATTCATGGAGCGCAGAGGATAGAAATGCCTACAGAAGACAAAAAATGGATATCCTATTCAGACATGTCGAAACAACAGAAAGTTCCATTTGTGATTTACGCAGATTTTGAGTGTATCATTTCAAAGAACTCAATGTCAAGTTCCACTAATACAACCAAAGAATCTCAACACATTCCTTCTGGCTTTACATATAAATTAGTTGGTTTGAATGATACATTAACGGAAGACCATGTGACTTTTCGAGGAGAGAATGTCGTTGAAACATTTCTCGAACATATGATTGACATTGAAGAACGTTTATTAAGTATTTTCAAAAACCCCACACCTTTGAAAATGACTCCAGAAGATGAAATACAATTTGCTACAACTAAAGTATGCTATATATGTGATAAACTTTTAGATTTAGATAAAGTAAGAGATCACTGTCACGTTACTGGTAGGTTTAGGGGTGCTATTCATAATTCATGTAACCTTAGTTTAAAGCTAAAGAAAAAAATTCCAGTGTTTTTCCACAATTTAAAACATTACGATTCACATTTGATTATGCAGGCTATTGGTAAAGTCAAAAACAAAAGGATGAATGTAATTCCACAAAATACTGAAAATTATATTTCATTTTCATTAGGATGTTTACAATTTCTAGATACATTTCAATTTCTTTCCGCCTCTCTCGAGAAATTAGTTGAAAATCTAACACAAGAAGACGACAAATTCCACCATCTCAATAATTACATTCAACAATTTCACGAGGGAGACGAGAAGAAATTGAATTTGTTAAGGAGAAAGGGAGTTTATCCATATGAGTTTATGGATAATATAGAGAAATTTAATGAAACCTGTCTACCCCCAATTTCAGATTTTTATAGCTCTTTAAATGATTCTAATATATCTGACAAGGATTATGAACATGCTCAGAATGTTTGGGATACTTTTAGCTTAAAAACTTTAGGACAGTATCATGATTTGTACATGGAAACAGATGTCATATTACTGGCTGATGTTTTCGAGAATTTTAGAACCTTATGTCTCAACATTTATAGATTAGACCCCGCCCATTTTTTCACTGCTCCCGGTTTAGCGTGGCAAGCAGCTTTGAAAATGACGAATGTAAGGTTGGAATTGTTCACTGACCCCGACATGCATCTAATGATTGAAAATTCAATTAAAGGTGGTATTGCGATGATAACGCATAGACATCAATCCGCTAATAATCCTCACGTCAAAGGATATACTCCATCAGAACCTAATAATTATATTATATATCTTGATGTAAATAATTTATATGGTTATGCAATGAGTCAGTATTTACCAACTCATGGATTTCGCTGGTTAACTGAGAGTGAAATAACTATGTTAGATATTAATCAGGTTGATGATAACGATTCTATAGGTTACATCCTTTCAGTAGATTTAAAATATCCATCAAAGCTTCATGATTTACATAATGATTATCCCCTCGCTCCAGAAGCCATGAGAATTACATCTGATATGTTATCAGAATATCAGCGTAATCTTCAAAAAGATCTGAAACTGGACGTTTCGAGTACCCAAAAACTCGTACCAAATTTATTCGACAAAAAAAATTACGTTCTTCACTCAAAAAATTTAAAGTTGTATTTATCATTGGGTATGGAATTAGAGAAAATTAATTCTGTTTTAACATTTAATCAAAGTCCTTGGTTAAAAACATATATAGATTTTAACACATCAAAGAGAAAATTGGCTAAAAATACTTTCGAAAAAGATTTTTTTAAATTGATGAATAATGCGGTTTTTGGTAAAACGATGGAAAATTTAAGAAACAGAGTCAACATTCAACTTGTCAATAATGAAAAAAAGTTAAAACGTCTTTCGACTAAGCCCAATTTTAAATCTTTTCGAATATTTAATGAAGATCTTGCATCTGTTGAACTTTTGAAAGAAAACTTGATTTTAAATCGTCCAATTTATGTCGGTTTTAGTATTTTAGATCTTTCAAAATGTTTGATGTATGACTTTCATTATAATTATATAAAGTCCAAATATGGGAATCAATCTAAATTACTGTTTACGGATACGGATTCGCTATGTTATTCCATTTCAACTGATGATCTCTATAAAGACATGGCAAAAGATAAATGTTTATTTGATTTTAGTGACTATGAATTGAGTCACTTTTTGCATGATACTTCAAATAAAAAAGTGATTGGTAAGATGAAAGACGAAACCATGGGTAAACCAATTACGGAATTTATTGGACTTAGGGCTAAAATGTATTCGTTTCAATATGATGGTCATGAAAAACAAACTGCTAAAGGAGTTGTTAAGTCTACTATCATTAATAAACTTCGCCATTCGTCATATAGAAACTGTTTGTTTCAACGAAAAAACCAAATGGAAGCTATGAGAACTTTTAGAACATACAATCATGAAATTTTTACCACTTGTACTAATAAAATTGCACTCAGTCCATATGATGATAAACGTTATATCTTGAATGATGGTATTGAGTCTTTATCATTCGGACATTGGAGAATTTCCAATGTGTAATAGGTTTACATCATCCTTACAATGTTAAATGCATATATTATTCTAATATCAAAACTTAAAGTACAATTCATAAAATTTGTAAATAATATAAAATATTTTATGTAAATATATCATTATTTATTTTATGTATGTACTATACTGTAAAATGTATATGTAAATGTATATTAATAACTTCATGTAGTATGTAATATATATATGTATTAAATAGAATCATGTTTAAAAGGTTTTATATATAAACCTCCAACTAACTATTTTATTGTCATTCAGCATAAGGATATCCAAAGAGTAGACATATATAGGACATGGATGGCTTCAAGTTTATACACCCCTTTACATCTATCGTCACTGGTCCAACCTCGTGTGGGAAAACTCAGTTTGTAGCTAGGGTCTTGCAAAATGCTTCAACGAAAATGTCCCCACCCCCAGAGAAAATCATCTGGCTTTACAAAAGATGGCAACCTTTATACGATGAAATACGTAATTCGGTAGTTCCAGAAGTGGAGTTCATTCGAGGAATTCCACCAACTATAGACCAAGATACATTCATTGATCCTTCAGTTAAAAACTTGTTAATTTTAGATGATCTCATGTCCACTTGTGCTAAAGATTCTAGAATTAATGAACTTTTTACAGAAGGATCTCACCATAGAAATTTATCGGTGATGAGTATAAGTCAAAACCTTTTCCACAACCGCGATCCAACACAACGACGCAATACTCATTATCTGGTGTTGTTTAATAATCCAGTTGATAAACAACCAGTAATGACATTATCACGTCAAATGTATCCGGAAAATCCACAACATTTAATGAAAACTTTTAAAGAGGTTACATTAAAGAGCTACGGTTATTTGGTCGTGGATTTGAAGCCGTTTACAGAAGAGACTCAAAGATTAGTTACAAACATCTTGCCCATTATCGATGATGTAATGAAAGGTAAAACCAAACTAGAAGAAAAATCTTCTGATAAATCTGATAGACATACTGAAGACGAGCATACTGATGAAAATGAATACTTGAGGAGTTTGTATGATATGGCTATAGAAAACAATAAAGAGAAACGAAGATCTAAGATGAAGAAATATAAAACTTTAAGCAAAGGCGAACGGAGGAAGAAAGTTAAGGAACAGATGAAGAAGAATTATCTGATTGAATTTTTGAATCTCTATGGGGAGAATATTTTAAATACTTTAAAGTTACAAGATGATAACATACATATGAAGATAATGCAAAACATTAACAATATGCTATCCCGTGGGTTTTCTAAAAGGGATTCTGTGCGAGCATCACTCACTCTATATAAAGATCAATTTGAAAGACAATTTCAGTATGATTAAGTAAAAGTGACATACAACCATGTCATGAAGTGGCAAGAGTATCTCGAAAGTATTTACTATAATCTTGAAAATGCTGGAAGTTTTTCAGGACCTGATAAACTGTATCGCTATGTACAACAAGAAGTTGGTGATCGCGTTAGATTAACACATATAAGGAATCCATTCACGCGTGAATATGATCAAAAATGGACTGGGGAAATATTCTGGATTTTACAAAAGATTCGTCGTGGTGGACTAGCTGTTTATCGAGTTAAGGATTACGACGGAGATCTTATCGAAGGGACATTTTATCAATCCGAGTTACAAAAGGTGGACAGTCCAGAAAATGAGATGTGGAAGATAGAGTCTATTTTACGAGCGAAAGGACGGGGTGCTCATAAACAATATTATGTAAAATGGTTGCATTGGCCCAAGAAATTTAATGCTTGGATCAAAGCATCTGATGTACAACAATTGTAATTTGTAGACAATGAATAAAAATTATTTTATAATCTTTTGTTTTTATCTCCCTGTCCCAAACCCCCTTATAAGATTAAAGAAATGAAATGGTTTTATATACATTTTATTTACAAACAAGCAATACATACAATAATATAAAAATTCAATACTCAATTAAGAAGTTATAACTGATCTATTATAATCAATTTCAAAATAACCTAGAGTTTCATAATATAGAACTATAGTGACTGATTCAGGCAAGGCTTTTTTAAAGTTTACTTCTAAGCGAATATTCCCCTGTTTTATGAGAGAAATATAATTAATCGATGTAAAATTTGGCTCTAGAATGAATGGGAACAAAGCGTAACCACCTTTGAAATCATGGCGAGAAATTTTCATCTCACTCGAAAAATTGAACAGTTCATTATATACATCTATATAATTATATCCAGTATCTTTATCAAAATTAACGTGATATGAATTTATTCGATCTCCATCACATGTGAGAGTGATATCACTGATATTAAAATGTTGAAAATTAAAAGGATTCTTCTTATAATTTCCAGTAAAGGCAGATGTTGATACAAATCCTACTAAAATTCTGAAAGGTCTACTATTTTGAAAGATATTATCCCACGTCAATGACAACTGATTTGCGGGTACATTCAATACTTTAATTCCAGATTGGGTAAAGGGATATTTAGCATTAGATGAAAGTAATGAATTGTCTATAGCCATCATCATTGCGGGATTGAGAATAACTTTCCTAGCCTTAAAAATAACATCGGATAATACAATCTTGTAATTTTTCTTTTTTCCCTTTTCCTCTTTAGTCATCAATAGAAATTCTGGGCTGTTTCTATGTAGAACTATCCTGGTATCAACACCATTTAAGATATATCTTTTATTTTTAATCAAATCAAAATGCAAATCTCCTATTAAGTCACATAGTTTACTCTCTTCTGTAAACTTATGCCTTGAATATAAACCACGGTTTGTTCCCATAACCTCGGCACTGTCTATCGCTAAACCCGCACTGTCTTTGATGAAAAGTTCACCCTCTAAATGAGGAGAATCCGTATTCTTCATTAACGTTTGAATCATAGCTTTATAGGCATAATGGTTATTGGTAGTGGATATGGTCTTTCCTTGTAAGACGACATCTATTTGTTGCCATAATGACTGGAGTAATGAATTGATTGGAGCACAGTTTACGTCTTTAGTCAAAGCCGTCCCGTTTTCGTTAACAATTTTACATTTAACATATAATTTCGAATTGTGTAAGTCGAGATATTCATGTCCATTTTTTCCAGATATGTTAAATTCAATCGGAGACTGGTCAGATATAGGATTAATGGGTCGGTAATCTTGGAAATATGATTTTTCGACAGCAGCTTGTACACCGTTGATGGAGAAAAGAGATAATTCTCGAGGTACAGATTCCGATGTGACTGTGGATAAAGCTGACATTGTTAAAACAATCGATCTTTAACGTTACTAATGATAATTTTTCTCTTTGTATCGTCCTTCTTCTTGGCTGGAATGCTGGTCAATGATGAATTTTCTTCGTGCGCATTCGTTTTAAAGTTTAATTTTCTCGCGCATGGTATTTTGACAGCTTTATTTCGAATTCGCGGTTGTGTCTTCTTTTTATTTTGCGTTTTGGTCGGTGTTTCATCCATATCTGATTTAAAGTACTCCATATACGATTGGGTATTTGGTATATAAATTTCCTGTTTATTCATTTCCTGATTTGATGTGAATGGTTATCTTCAACGGTTTTTTTAAGAATGAGGCTAGTTCACCTTTACCGTCTAATATATAAAACGATAATTGATCGATTGATTGTATGACTTTGCTGCTTATGTAAAACGGAGTTTGAATTATTTTAACTTCTTCGCTAGTATCGATACACCTCAACACGGGATATAAATTACCATCGACTATTGAATATTGACACTGATCGCAACAAATATATATTTCTTTAGGTTTTTGTGTCTTCAATCCTCGTATTTTACACAAACCTATTAAACAATTTCCACCCACGGGGATGTTTTGTGGTAATTGCACCTTAAACTTGTATGGTTTATTATCAGGGTAAATGTTTTTATTCTGTTCACTGGACATCCACACATATTCGTTTAAAATCATTATTAACACTATATTAGTCTCTTAAATACACTTCGAGACAGTGTTGCGGTAGACCACTTATTGTTCTCCTTCGACTCTCAATGTAACTCGATATTAAAATCAACAAAGTAAGCCACATTTTCTTTAAATAGAAATGTGAGACTCGACATCTGTCTGTTTAACTTTATTGAATTTTAGTTTTGGATTGGGAAGCATATAGGCCACTGATGATGTTATAATACCGCACCAGAATGTTGATAAGGGTCCTGATGGAGATTCAGACAACTGATAGAGGGAATAGCATAACAAAATGTATATGCAAAGAACTTGCGTAAAATATACAATAGCAGATTTCGAAAATTTACTTCCACAAAATTCCCAGTTTCTTAAAGATGAAGCGCTAGTCATGTTTATCCTTCTGCAGTTCGTGATAAATGAATACACTTCAATTAAAAAATTATATTTATAGTTCGAAACCGGAATAAATCAATCCAAACAAAAATTGAATAACTTTACAATCATCTTATACATCAACAGATGTTTAATAGATTGTGTGTGTTTTCTATCACTGAAGGTGAATAATTATCGACCCAATATTGTTTTTCTATATCATTTATTAAATTCATGACCATAGAATCTTATGGAAACAAAGATTATGCTCAAATCTTCGCTTAAAATTAAAAAACATCAATCAATCATTAAACAGATTAGATATTTATTCTTATACAATATTCAATTAATATATTTCATTCAAAATTTAAAACAAAGAATGTCAACCCGCCAAATTCAAATTACGCGCGCGCGAATAATATCGATCCGCCGCAGTCCGCCCCACCGCTCGCGTGCTGGTGCATATTGCTATAGCACCAGCACCAGGCTCTTTAACATGGGAGAGATCTGTCCCAGATGGAACACTTTTACTCTACTTGTCCGTCTGTCTGTCCACAATTGTTGTGGACACGATAGAGAGCTGGTTTCTTGGTGAATTTTGATGAAACTTGCTGTGAGTGTTTGTTATCACCTAAGGATGAACCCTATTGAAAATCAGACGAATCGAAAAATATTTCCTGGGTTATTGCCCTTGCTTTTGAAAATATGTTGTGGACACCATAGAGAGCTGGTTTCTTGATGGATTTTGATGAAACTTGGTATGGGTGTTTGTATTGACATTGGGATAAACGCTATTGAATATCAGAACCATCAAAAAAATATTTTATGAGTTATTGCCCTTGTTCTTTAAAACGCGTTAATTTTTCAGCCGTTACACTCTCAAAATTGTGGACACGATAGAGAGCTAGTTTCTTGGTGGATTTTTATGAAACTTGTTGTGTGTGTTTGTAATCACCCAAGGATGAACCCTATTGAAAATCAGACGAATCAAAAAATATTTCCTGGGTTATTGCCCTTGCTTTTGAAAATATGTTGTGGACACCATGGAGAGCTGGTTTCTTGATGGATTTTGATGAAACTTGGTATGAGAGTTTGTACTGACATTAGAATAAACCCTATTGAATATCAGAAACATCGAAAAAATATTTTATGAGTTATTGCCCATGTTCTTTAAAACACGTTAATTTTTTCAGCCGTTACACTCTCAAAGTTGTGGACACGATAGAGATCTGGTTTTTTGGTGGATTTTTATGAAACTGGCTGTTATTGTTTGTATTGACGTTCGGATACACCTTATTGAAAATCAGAAACATCATCAACTATGTGACTGCTCTTAATCATTTTAAGATGGAACCTAAATGTTGGTTGCCCTTGTTTTATGCATATTTCAGTGACATATTTGTTTTTTCCAGGAAACTTGAACCCATGGTTTTACTCTTGTACTCCGGTGAGCGGCCCAGTTAGGTGTGTCGGGCAAAGCGTCGGGGTCTTAAGAAAATTCCCCCAGAAAATTATGAAAAGTGACTGCCATAAACGAGGTGAAACATTTTTGGACCTTTTTTTTGGCTTAAAAACATAGAATAAGTATAAATTGTACTAATTTAAAGGGCCATTCTGCTTTTTTGAAAAAAGTTTCCATTATAAAAAAAATCGCAAATGCTACCTGAGAGTATTTTTAAAGTATGCTTATTGCATCTCTATATCTTCTTGATCAAACTGAATTTGGTTTTAAAGGGTTAATTACAAACAGGGAGTACTTATTGCTAATTAAGCAATTTGACCTAGTTTTGGTGTTTGCCCTTTAAATGGCTCAATACTTCTAGCTGAAAGCTTTTAAATACACAAGAGGGACATTTCTTTACAATTTGGCGTTTATTTTACTCAAATCCGTTCAGTAGTTTCCTATCAGCGTCCAAAAAACATAACACACTTAAAAACCTTACGTAAGGTTTTTAAAAATTTTAGCATGTTTTTAGCGTTTAAAAATTAACGGCTGCATTTTTTTAGTTAAAACTTTCAGATACAATAAAGAGCACATAGTTACAGATTTTGGTGTAAAGTTTTCACAAATTTGAGCAAAAAAATTTTTTGACCTAAAAAAAATTCAGACTGTCCCTTTAACGGTTTCTGACGTGGACCATGTATGTTTTAGAGTAAACGTTAATGGGTTAGACATTTTTTATGTCGTATTCTCCCCATTCTTAAAAAAAAGAAAAAAAAGACAAAGTAAAGGGGGGCGTACGCCCTCCACCCCCCTGGATCCGCCACAATTTTTTTTTTTTTTTTTTTGTAATTTTTCACAAACCGGCCCTCTGCACACCGGCCCGCATGGCTTTAGCCATGTGGCCATGCGGCCCAGTCCGCCCCTGATTACTAAGTAATACATATAGATGGTTATGTTATCAAAATAGCTTTTATATACATCTTTGCTGCCAATCAAAATACCAAATGATTAATAATTGAGTCACTTTGTAGGAGATTTAACCAACGCTGATTGGAAGAAAATAGGTTAGGTTCTCAGAATCCACAATTTGATTTGCAAGAAAGATATTTTTAAGAATCAAAATCGATCAGATGAAAATCAGAGTAGGAAGTCCCTATTGCAACTCAAACTCCGAAATAACGTTGAGAATGTACCAGCTGTTTGGGTTTGCGGTTGCGGCGCTTCGATTCCATCCATCCTAGATCGTCCCCAAAATTATTTTTTGGACAAATCCACGCCCTTGAAAAAAATAAGAGTACTTGTGGATTTACGAACTTCTAAATTTTGTCACCATATAGTTCTGATTTAACTGGTAATGTTTATTCCTTATTGTTATCTATTAATTGCCTATATTTCAAGACCATAAAATAACTAAAATGAATAATCCATTGAAATTAATGATATCGATATCATTGTTCTCAATTTCATAAAAGTTAGTCGGATTGATTTTTACAAAAATTGCTTTTCAAAACCTGCTAATACAATGTACAATTCATTCATTCTTCAATTACCTAGTTATCATTCATTCATTCCAAACCATCTTCTGTCTATCCACCAGCGGCTGGATGAAATGAGAAGTTAGAAATGAACAGGAGAGAGTATAGTCACAATACAGGAATTTGAGATACTTCGTGGTCTTTGATACAGATAAATCCTTGATAGCAATATACTTAGTTCGTCTTGAAGATTTCAGTTCGTTTGAGTTTTAAAATAGTGTTTTGAGTTTTTGAGCTGAATGTATCTAAGATTCATACCTTAAAGACTGAATGAGTTAAGATGTAGTTGATATTTGGTTTTAGAAGAAAGATATGCACAACCCCTATTTGAATATTCCACCGTTATTGATAATTATAGAATTTATAATGAATGTAATAAAAACTTTACTTTTGATCATTGATCACTGAAGGGAAGAAAATAGATTCTGGTTGAGATTAAACCAGGCAGGTGTGTAGACTAGGTCTTAGTCTACGATATCTAGGACAGCCTTTAAGGATCATAAAATAATAAAGTCCAAAAGAGGCATAGGAGCTAAGTCAACAAGCTCCGGGTCTTGGTATCTAGAGATGGTCAATAAGACCTCCTGGCCTTGATCTTTGAAGTAAGCATATTGGTTAGATATTGGTTCCAATACCCAGGACGTGGTCCTGAAAGCTGTACACCTCCCTTAAGGTTCTCCTACCTTGGACGCTGTCCGGAAAGTTGAGCTACTTCAAATCCTAGTTGATAGCATCTAATCCCGCTTTAGTCGTGTCCGGAATTAAAATTATTATCACCAAGTTGTGTTTAGAAGCCCTTGTATAAATTTCCAGAATGGAATAGACAGGACTGGCAACTTGGTTTATATCTTGGATGTCTTCCCTTCATTTACTTATACATTCCAAATTATAAATTAATTATTTATTTTTGTCAGCTTGAACAATAAATGCTATCACTGTATGCAATGCTTTCTTGAAAGTTTTAGTCACTACACTTGACCATCTGGGGCTTAAAAAGAAATTTTCTTAGACAAATTCAGCCTCAGTTACAGAAAAACTTTATTTTAAGATTCAAATTAACTCCTTTCTACAAGAGAAACTATAAATATATTGGTATCAAGGATTTATCTGTATTATTGTTGTATGAAGGAACATCTAAGGACTGATTCTGGTATGTCAAAATTTCTAGTAAAAATAACCCTTTTTTTAACTTTTTATTACATTCATTCATGAATAGATAGACAGAAGATAGAAAGGTTTTGGAATAAATAATGATATCTTGTGATATAGTGAGTTGGAACGAAAGAAAACACTTGTTTGGCTGCTCCCCATTTATTTCTATTATTGTCAAAAAAATTCCACATCAGAAAAATCTGAAAACGGCTTTTGTTGAAAACAAAAAGGAATGAAACCCTCATAATACTCAAAATATATTAAGGTAGCATTATTTTAGATAATTATAGCGAATAACAACATTATCCCAACCCATTTCAAATTCACCAGATATTGGCATTGCAATTTCGCCAAGGCTTTCTTATCTCGTATTTTATGTTTCTAAAAAAGGCATCGTCAAAAACTATGATACATTGTTTTTAGGTACTTTTAACCATGAGTTCTTTAGAGGATTCTCGTTCTAACCTGTTGCATCTTGGGGGTTAGTTCGGCATTATGATTCACAATAAACCATTTTAAAAGAAATACTTCCTCTAAGAATGATAAAAAAAAATCAAAATTCTCAAACTTGGTGAATATAAGTTTATATTCATTAGGCAACTTATTTTGGATTTTGGATGCGATTTTGATTAACGAAATTGTTTTGCTTGTACGGATTTTTATTATCTAGTGTCATAATCATACATTGTCTGTATAATTCCATAAATTCAAAAGAGCATGTTATATAGAAACAATTCAAAAACGCTCACAGATATTTTAAGCGTTTTTCATCAATAACCTGTAATTTTAGGGAAATTAAGTTCATGTTATATGGGTTTCTTGGATTCTGTTTGCATACTTTTGATATCAATGATGAATATAATACTATTATAAGCTCATTTGGTGGTATCGTTTTAAACAAGTGGCTAGAGCTTTTATTTCAGAGTAAATTTTTATCTTGAACATTTTAAAAAACAACGTTTCTAAATTAGCTATGGTGTTTGGAGTTGGTGACAGAATGAATGTGATTTGTTAGTCAACTTTGGTGAAATAAAATGGAATCCGCTTGTGTGAATGTATGACAGGTTTTACTGATTCATCAACGCATACCCACACCACATCTTTTGTAGGCATAGAGTGATTACATACCCACACCACACCTTTTGTAGGCATAGAGTCAACACATACCCACACCACACCTTTTGTTGGCATAGAGTCAACACATACCCACACCACACCTTTTGTAGGCATGGAGTCAACACATACCCACACCACACCTTTTGTAGGCATAGAGTCAACACATACCCACACCACACCTTTTGTTGGCATAGAGTTATCACATACCCACCCCATACCTTTTGTAGGCATAGAGTCAACACATACCCACACCACACCTTTTGTAGGCATAGAGTCAACACATACCCACACCACACCACACCTTTTGTTGGCATAGAGTTAACGCATAC
Source organism: Lottia scabra (assembly GCA_029955415.1). Taxonomy (NCBI): domain Eukaryota; kingdom Metazoa; phylum Mollusca; class Gastropoda; family Lottiidae; genus Lottia; species Lottia scabra. Next base: position 781,504 of record JARJEI010000013.1, on the reverse strand, counting down.
CAACACCACACTTTTTGTTGGCATAGAGTCAACGCATACCCACACCATACCCTTTGTAGGCATAGAGTGTACCCACATCATACCTTTGGTAGACATAGAGTGTACCCACACCATTCCTTTGTAGACGTAGAGTCAACGCATACCCACACCATACTTTTTGTAGGGGCATGAGGACGTGTATCATTTTTTCTCTAGCAAAACAATTCCGTTAATCAAAAATATCGTCAAAGCCAGAAGGTTACAAGAAGCAACACCAATTTAAATGCACTGATTAATATAACCTTATTGACTTTGACACTGACTAAACAAGGGCATCCGCAGATTTGTTTTTTAGGAGTCAGGCCCATGGGCGAAGAAAATTTAGCATCCAGAAAACTTAGTTTCGCACGTTTTGGATTTTGATATCTTTATCTTTTTTTCAAGGGAAGGGGGGATTACTGTACGGCACAAACACTTCAGCTAATATTGATAGCCGCCATCTAGTAATGTGTTGTTCTTTATTCTATCGACGAAATCTGATTAGGTGTACGGGTTCATTCCCACGAAGTCACCGCTTTGGTCAAAACTAACCATGTAGGAACGAAAAACGGGGACTTCCCTAGAATTTGTTCAAAAATTGGATTTTGAAAACAATATGATTATTTTTTGTAGCAGACTAAAACCTACTTAATCGGGTTATATCCAATTAAACAAACATTTCTTCAAACAATTTATTTAACATTTAAAAACATATAACAAACTATACTTTAATTTTAATAAATGTAAAACAGAATCAGCAAATACAAGAACATTTGATTTAAACATATTTTATTGATATCAAATGGATTTGGATAAAAGTTTCGAGAACTTAATAAAAACATTCCTATCCATAAAGAAATACATACTAATTATAACAGATGGGACAGAAAAAAAAAATATATATTGTGAAAAAAAAAATGTAAAAGGTGCACAGAACAACAAAAACACAATGTGTAATGTAGAGAATGGTCGAGAATAGATGTAAGAAATGGACATTATTTAAAAGATAAGATAATACCTAATCACCCAGGAAAACCACAAACGTGTTCAAAAACGTTTCGAATTTTTAATAAGTTTTTTAGATTGATTCCAAATTGAAGATATCAGATAAATTAGGATCACCCCAAGGACTGCATCTAGGTCAAGGTTTAAGCAATGAGACGAATTACTAAGTAAATATCATCTCGTGCAGTTTACACTCAAAGAAGTCATGATAGGCGCCTGTCGTGACTTCTTTGAGTTTCAAAGGTATAAGGGAACATTTACTTAGTAATTCCCTCTCAATTTTATACAGTTTTAACTCAAAGAAGTCATGATAGGCGCCTATCATTATTTCTTTAAGTGTAATCTGTATAAAATTGAGAGGGAATTACTAAGTAAATGTTCTAAGGAACATTTACTTAGTAATTCGTCTCATTGCTTTAACCTTGACTTAGATGCATTCCTTGGGGTGATCCTAATTTATCTGATATCCCGATTTTGGAATTAATTTTACTTGTTCAAATTCATTAAAAATTCAAACGTTTTTATACGCCCACATTGAAATGTGGTCGTATATTGCCGTCGCCCCTGTCCGTCCGTCCGTCGGTCCGTCGGTCCGTCCGTCGGTCCGTCCGTCTGTCCACAATTGGCTTGTGAACGCAATAGAGACCACAGTTTTGCTTTAATTTGAATACAATTTTGTGTGTAGGATTATATTCAAAAGATCTCGGACAAGTTCGAATTTGGGTTCGATTCGACAAAAATTCACGGAGTTTTACACCCAAAATACGTTAAAAATGGCTTGTGAACGCGATAGAGACCACAGTTTTGGTTGGATTTGAATAAAATTTTGTATGTAGGATTTTATTCATAAGATCTCAGACAAGTTCGAATTTGGGTTCGATTCGATGAAAATTCACGGAGTTTTACACCCAAAATACGTTAAAAATGGCTTGTGAACGCGATAGAGACCACAGTTTTGGTTGGATTTGAATAAAATTTAGTATGTAGGATTATATTCATAAGATCTCGGACGGACAAGTTCGAATTTGGGTTCGATTCGACAAAAATTCACAGAGTTTTACACCCAAAATACGTTAAAAATGGCTTGTGAACGCGATAGAGACCACAGTTTTGGTTGGATTTGAATAAAATTTAGTATGTAGGATTATTTTCATAAGATCTCGGACAAGTTCGAATTGGGGTTCGATTCGACAAAAATTCACGGAGTTTTACACCCAAAATGTGTTAAAAATGGCTTGTGAACGCAATAGCGACCACAGTTTTGGTTTGATTTGAATAAAATTTTGTGTGTAGGATTATATCCATAAGATCATGGACATGTTCGAATTCTGGATCGATTCAACAAATATTTACGGAGTTTTACACCTAAAATATGTTATGAATGACTTGTGAACGCAAAAGAGACCACAGTTATCAAAAGATATAAACTATATTTTTGACAGGTTATATTTTTTATACGATTTGACACCATTTGGGGAATGCTCTTGATATACTAAAAAAATTTATAAGGAAGGTGGGCGTATATTGCTAGGCAACCACTTGTTTAACTTGTTCGTAGTTTTCCTTTGTGATAAGGTATTATCTTATCTTTAATAATGTCTTTTTCTTACTTCTTTTCTCGACCATTCTCTACATTGTACTTCGTGTTTTTTGTTGTTTTGTGCACCTTTTACATTTTTGTTTTCATAATATATATATATATGTATATTGTCTGCCCCATCTGTATTAATTTGTATGCATTTCTTTATGGATAGGATTTTTTTTCTAAGTTCTCGAAATATGTATCCAAATACATTTGATATCAATCAAATATTTTTAAATCAAATGTTCTAGTATTTTCTGATTACTTTTCACATTTGTTAGAATTAGAATATAGTTTGTTATATGTTTTTATAATCATAAACAAATTATTTGAAGACATTTTTGTTTAATTGGTTTTAACCCGATTAAGAAGGCTTTCGTCTGCTAAGATAACAAAAAATAATCCTATTGTTTTCAAAATCCAATCCAACAAATTCCCGGGAGTCACCGTTTTTCGTTTCTACATGGTTAGTTTTCACCAAAGCGGTGACTTCGTGGGAAAGAACCCGCACATCTAATCAGATTTCGTCGATAGAATAAAGAACAACACATTACGAGATGGCGGCTATCAATATTAGCTGAAGTGTTTGTGTCCTACTGTTATCCCTTCCCCTGGGAAAAAAGATAAAAATATGAAAATCAAAAAAACGTGCAAAACTAAACTTTGTGGTTCCTAAATTTTCTTCGCCCCTGGGCCTGACTCCTTTAAAAAAAAGTTGATTATTCTATGTCAAAGTGAATAAGGTAATAGTGATCAGTGAATTTATTCTGAGAGGAAATCGAAATAATATACGGTTATCGAAAAGCTAAATTCCTGGGCGTCGTTACTGATTACATCCACCTTAGTATACTGGCATCCAGCTTGTCCACGCCATTTGAACAATTAATGGTGTAAACCTTCCATGCATCAACTTAAAGCGTACTAATGACACTACCTGAAAGGGTCGCAGGGGTTGTAGAGGGTCACACGGATCGAAAGAACATCTATGGGTGCAGTAGGACCTGTAGGGTCCTCGTTTATAACAATTTTACGATAATTTTAACAGTTAAGAAGTTATAATGTTGATATTGCATAAATATATATGATAATAAACAGTGTTTTATTTTAACACATTGACAGTGTTCTTGATTCAAAATCTGGCATAGTTCAGGGTCGATCAACTGCTAGTAAGCTTGGTTTGAGTTGCCGAGAAAAATGGGTGAAGACCGGGGATAAATATATATACCTTCAAAAAAAAACTATAAAAATGTACCATGGCTGCACTAACAGAGATTGGAAATTCTATGAGCCAAATTTCATTAAGCCAAAGACACTGAAGCATTATTTTGTGATGTGTTGTTAAATATTGACATTGGGATTCAGCACCAGATTCTGGTAAAAAAAAATCGCATATAGTTATATTGTTTAAGAGAACAAAGCAGACAAACAAATGATAAACGAACTTGAAAATATTACAAATCCAACATTCAGATATAAAACTGTTAAAAGCAAAGATGAAATTCACAAAGAATTCAGAAAAAACAAACATTTTCTAAAAGTTAAAGTATATGGTCAGCAGATTTAATTAATATATAGTTATAGATTTGTACACGCATTTTAAACCATAATGAAATAATCCGATAAGCGACCTCAAAAGTGAATTTTAAGATTCAAAAAGTGAGTGGGTGTTCTAAACGAAATTCTGTTCGGAAACCCCCTAAACGCATGGAAATCAATCCTGACTTTCAAAATTTTCTGAATGGGAGGATCCCTTAAATGTTCTTTCAGCGCCAAGCGTTTTGATATTCGATGCCGTATCCTTTACAGGATTAGATGTCTGTGAAAGGAAAAAAAATCAGCCACAAAGTTTTCATTTGCTTCCTACGGCCTTGAAGATAGAGGAAAAAGCTTCAGAATTATCTGAAATTTTCAATAATTATTCAGGATACATAATAGAACATTTTTGCCAACTTTGATAGCTCAACGGGAAGACAGTAAACAAACATAACCAAATACTTTGGCCTTGACTTTGACCCAAATAAAGATATTGCAATGTAGAAATGTAAGTAATTTTATCGAGATATGTCTTCTAATGCTATCGGTGTTTCTTGTATTTTATCTTTTTTGCATTCGTTTTGAATTAGACATTTCTACATAGCATACATAAAAAATGAAATGATGAAATTTTACCCAGGTGTAAGGGATCAGCCGCCATCTTGAAGTGACCTATTTTTCTTAAAATTAAATTCATAACCGGGAGTTAATCGGATTTTTTTAATTTTGAAATCTACGACTTCTGCAATCGATTTAAAAAAAAATGTAGGTAGTCGATTTTTGAATTTCAATTTCAATTTCTATTTCTTTATATTTCCGGAACAAGAATTTCAGAAATGACCGAAACTTTAAAGAGCTTTGTCACGTGAACTAATTAACATACGTCATGATTTTTTAGACATATTTACTATGCTAAATCTGCTCTTTCAAATGATATATAACACAATATATTTGAATGAAAATCGCGCTTTTTAAAACTTGCAAATTTTGTGCCAACTTCCATTGTAACTGTGCGTGTTTTTTTTTTTTTAATTTTATTTTGATCGATCTGAAAACTTACAGATAGAAAGACAATTTGATAATGAACAAAAAGTTAAATTTTGATGTCACTTCCGGTTTTGACGTCATTTGTTTGTAAAGTTAAATTTGAAAATTTCTGTTTGCATTATGTTAGAAATGGTCATCATAAAAGATATAACTGATAAAATCCGAACCGGAAGTACTAGACCTGCAACACTGACAGGGGTCCGGTATTCGTATCGTACTAAACTACATTTAGAATTTTTCAAATGATCTTAAAAAAACATTTGTTTGTAAAATATAAAAACATTTGTTTGTAAAATATAAGATTAAAACTGACATGTTTGTTGTCTGTATGTTTAAATGCAGTTCTCTAACTTCAACTGACATTGTAACTTGCGTTTTTAACGTATTAAATTATGTAGTAAAAAAGATAAAAAATAAATCTAAATGTAGTAGATAACGATCCAATGCAAGAAGAAAATCCGTTCTAAAAATCTGGTTATGTCATTTATTAAAAAAAAAGAATTTTAATATTGCATGTCTAAAAACATTGACCATTAAAATGTTGTTTTTTTTTAAATAATAATATAGATTTTTTTTCTCGAAGTTTACTGTTCGACCAAAAGAAATTTAATCTCAGATTATATTTTTTTTTAGCTTATCTAATCCATGTAAAGTGTTTTCGAGAGAAGGAATGGTTGTAGCTTTAACCCTTTAACTCTTATAACCAAAACTATTGTTCGTAGTTTGCAACAGTCGAGAAAATTCGAACAGCTAAATGTATTGAAAATTTACTGCTCTAAATTTGCGTTTGTTTAAAAATTGAACAATATTTTTTTTTTTTTGGAGTGTTAGAACTGTTATAAATCCTGTCAATCATTTTAATCCCCAAAATTTCTTTATTTTCTCAGAAAAGGGTATGTTTAATTCATTTATGCCTATTTTCACAAAATTGATTTTTGTATTAAACTACTTATGTCACATATCGTTGAAAAGAGAAAATTGGGTACATTCCGAATATTAAAACCATATTGCTGTTAGATAATTACATTGTCAGTTAGAACCCTCAGAGAATTAAAATTTGTTGATTTGGGTAAGTTAAAACCCATCTTTAAAATATGCTTTCAAAATATTGGTTTTTTTTTGACTATGTTGATTAGAGGATGTGATAAAAATGTCAATTTTTTTAATGTCCATAAAACGAGAAGTTAATATTTTTCAACTAATATCTTCCATTAAAGTTTTCAAGGTCATCAAAAGTCAAGGTCACATGGAACATAAAAATTCAAATTTGAAATTCAAAATTATTTGCCAACAAACTATAGACAAGGTTACAAGGCTTTGATAGACAGCAAAATCATAAACATAACAAATGGATGACTTCATTTTTTGCTAAAATGTTCTAGTCTGAGACGACGGCTTATGCATCACTTCCGGTTTTGATTTTTTCTGCTTAGTGCATTCTAACTATGACTGGGAGACTATAATTTATATAGTTTTTTCCAACATCTGAAATTTACACCGCAAGTGAATACTATGCCTAAAATTTGTAATGTGAAGTACTTACCTAAACTCAAAAAGGTCCAGAAAAATATAACACATAAAATGTTCATTTTAAACCTCTAAATTGTTTCATTTATTGATATATTTTTGTACCTGGAAACAAACAAAATAAATATATTAATCATAATCTTAAATACAAATAATCATTTGAATCTGGTATGACCTCTGAAATTGTATATCACACCCAGGCCCGTAGCCAAGGAGGGGCTTGGGGGGGCTTTGCCCCCCCTAATTTAAATCTTGCCCCCCTAAAAAAATTCTCAAGTGTAATTTTTAAAAGATACTCTAATTCATTTTACTGAGTCAAGGGGTGTCTTTAAAGCAGGAAATGTTAAGAATTTGCGTTTTCAGGTATCTGATTCTCAAAATTTTTCAGTGTTCCGCAGTCCCTTAAACCTTAAATTCATCAGGAAATTGCGTTTCCGGAAGTCAAATTCTCTTAATTTTCTGGAAGAGATCACCGACTTCTGGAAATCGTGTTTCGAGGCTTCCAATTGGCCTTCTCGACAGCTCAGCAGTGTAAAAATAACCTTAAACTCTGTCTGAAATTCGCGTCTAAATCTGTTCTTTTTTTTAGACAGGATCTCTTTGACCCTATAGAAATAATCTTGAACTTAATTCGCTGGGAAATATCAGATTTTTATATCTTTTTCTAGATATTGCTGTTTAGTCACGCAGTTCCTTTACAAGTAAACCTTAAATTCATCAGGAAATGCCAGGAAGTCGCATTTCATAGAATCAAATTTTCTAGAAGAGACTTCAGGAAATCGTGTTGGCAGACTTCCGATTGGCGTTCTCGGCAGCAAATAAAGTGTGTGATTCTCAAAATTTTCTTTGTGACATACCTCAGACCCTATTCAAACAACCGTAAACCCAAAATTCACCAGAAAATGTCTTTAATTAGCGTCGAAATCTCAAAATGTTTTCAGACAAGAACCCTTTGAACCTATAGAAATAATCTTGAACCTTAAATTCGCTGGAAAATATCAGGAAATATCAGGATATCGCGTTTCAGCGAGTCAAATTATCTAAATTTTTCTAGGGGTGGTCCCCAAACTTCAGAAAATCTCAATTCCAGGCTTCCGACTGCACCAATAAATGTAGAAATAACGGGCACTGTAATGGCGTAACAATGTATTGCAATAAGTTTTCCATAAAAGGTGGGTGGAGGTGTTTTTGGGTGGATACCTAAACTGCCCCCCTTGATTGGACGTTTGCCCCCCTAAAAGTACTTGGCAGGCTACGGGCCTGATCACACCCTATAGACATTTTGATCAGCTTTGCTCTTTGAAGTTTCGAATTCATATTTTCTACCTATACTTACTTATTATTAGAGATAGGCAATACAAATAAGTTTGCACTTTGGGATTACTGTATTAGTTCACTCTAATATGATTTCTAACTGCCAATTGAATTCTAGAACGCAAAGTTGGGTGCGTATGGTTTAATCCAGACAACTTGCCTCGCAACACCCGCTTTGTGGCAGTTGTCGAAAATCATCATCTAATTTTTATAAAGATACATATTTTCTCATAATTTATTAAAGAAAACCATTTGTAGTTGCATTACGACCAGTTAAAGCCTTTAATAGGCAATGATAAGCAAAGGTCATTAACCCTTCATAAAGAAAAGAACACCTACGAATGCAATCGTATTTACGTCGGCCATTTTTTATCAATAATAACCTCGTATGCAGATAGAAGAAAACCTTCCAATGCAAATGGGCGGAAGGAGATTACGCGATAAAAAATAGATCTGTTTATGGGTTGTTAGTTACCTCCCTTGCACATTATGCTTATAGATAGGAAAAGTCTGGATGTCAGAGACTTTTCAGATGACGTCATCAATAGAGACAAAAGTAGTGCGATTTATCCGCCTGATGCATACGAGGTTATTATTGATAGAAAATGGCCGACGTATATACGATTGCTACGAATGTAGGATAGCTTATGAAAACCCTTTTACTATCACTTTAATATAATTCAAATTACATGTACTTCCTCAATTAAAAAGTTCATTCCTTGCTACCAATCTTTGCCAATTACATGGATTTCAAACTTTGTTTTAAGGTTGGGATTGTTCGTGCTTGGGTTTGAATTATGGACAAGAGTATAACGACAATTATAACAATCAATAATAATTGAAGACAATAAGCATCAATGACATATATTCGTCATATGATGTCTTACAGTTATACAGTAGTTATGACATTTTCAAAATCTATCGTAGAAATGTAATAATGTTTATAAGGTGAATTACTATTTATAACACAATAAATGACCTGATTCAATGATTTTAGTTTCAGGGTCACTTTGACATTGTTGAAATAAAACCTTGTTGACATACTCGTCCCTTCGGAAGTGAAGTAAATGGATTGAAAGTAACATATCACTTTTCCGTTTGCGTTTCCGGAAGTCAAATTCTCTTAATTTTCTGGAAGAGATCACCGACTTCTGGAAATCGTGTTTCGAGGCTTCCAATTGGCCTTCTCGACAGCTCAGCAGTGTAAAAATAACCTTAAACTCTGTCTGAAATTCGCGTCTAAATCTGTTCTTTTTTTTAGACAGGATCTCTTTGACCCTATAGAAATAATCTTGAACTTAATTCGCTGGGAAATATCAGATTTTTATATCTTTTTCTAGATATTGCTGTTTAGTCACGCAGTTCCTTTACAAGTAAACCTTAAATTCATCAGGAAATGCCAGGAAGTCGCATTTCATAGAATCAAATTTTCTAGAAGAGACTTCAGGAAATCGTGTTGGCAGACTTCCGATTGGCGTTCTCGGCAGCAAATAAAGTGTGTGATTCTCAAAATTTTCTTTGTGACATACCTCAGACCCTATTCAAACAACCGTAAACCCAAAATTCACCAGAAAATGTCTTTAATTAGCGTCGAAATCTCAAAATGTTTTCAGACAAGAACCCTTTGAACCTATAGAAATAATCTTGAACCTTAAATTCGCTGGAAAATATCAGGAAATATCAGGATATCGCGTTTCAGCGAGTCAAATTATCTAAATTTTTCTAGGGGTGGTCCCCAAACTTCAGAAAATCTCAATTCCAGGCTTCCGACTGCACCAATAAATGTTTCAGGGTCACTTTGACATTGTTGAAATAAAACCTTGTTGACATACTCGTCCCTTCGGAAGTGAAGTAAATGGATTGAAAGTAACATATCACTTTTCCGAGTGATTTATATATATCATGCTTTACGAAGTAAAACTTTATCTCAAATTGCACAACTTACCTATGAAGTAGTCTAACCATCCCAATGTTTTCCGTTTTATATCATCGTATATTCATACCTTTATTGACAAATAACTGTATAGGTCTTATCCGGCTTTGTTCTGCTTAACCTAAATAACTGTATAGTGTTTCTTTGCAAGTTATTCATACATAGTCTCGATCAACATTGAAGGTTACATACAGAGTAAATATGAATAGTAGTATTTTTAAATCATTATACAAGTAATAATAACTTGTTGCGCAATTTGACATTAAATTACTGACATGATATTATTTAAATCTTATAACATTTTCAGATGTCAGGTTTTTAAGGGGACTTGGAAATTTTATTTCTCTCTGAACATAAACTGTATGTGTATCCAGTGACCTTCTGTAGGCATCGTAGGGAGCCGCGGTGGCTCAGTGAGTTAGACGTTTACTCGCTAACCTGAAGGTCCAGGGTTCAATCCCGGCATGGGTCGAGATGGTACCTTCGGATTTTTCAACCCGGTTTCCCCCCTGTCAGTGATGCAGGTCGGAGGGGCAGACATGGAAAAGCGCCTAGTCGTTCGTATGGGACAGTAAACCGAGGCCCCGTGTGCTATTGGCTGTGCACGTTAAAGATCCCTCGACAGTTGGAAATCGAAAGGCTAATGCCGCTGTCCTGGCAAAATTTCCCTCATTGCACACTGCATGGCGTTCGCCCGTCCTCAATTAGCCCATATATGGGTGCAGAAAGTAGGACGTACAACTCCATTCATTTCATTCTTTTTTTGTAGGAATCGTAACTCTTACGGTTGTTGATTGGCCTTTTGACCATGTACGGGGTCGTCATCTAGTCAGATAAAACCTGCCGTTGAGCGGGTTGGTCGTCATCATGCGATAAAAAGTTCATACACATCTGTTGTCATTTCATCAAGACAGTTCGGATCCCTTATATAATGTTCTTTAACAGTCTATTATGTTCAGAAGAGGGAGGGAGTGTGTGGGTGGTTACACTGTTTTTTTTTAACTCGAAGGTTCCTAAGTTGGCATTTGAAGTAACAAATAATGTGCACAAAACATACCCATTAAAGTACATCCATTTTAAATAAATAAAACAACATTCTATATAATTATTTTATAAAAAGCAATATCATTCTTCTCAATTAAGGCGTAAAATTGTATCAAAAATAATTCGGTAAATAGAAAAAAATTTCAACAAAAGCAAATGAACACAAAACAATTCAACGAAAAAAATCGTCTAATTTGAGATTATCTCCTTCTGACGATCGAACGTCATTGTGCGTCCATTTTTCGGTGTCGGCGTATAACAAAATATATAAAAAAAATAATTTAAGAATTATAAAATAATTGAATGCATATCATTAATGGTATTTTTTATATTTCAGATGTGGGAGCCCAAACTTATTAATTTGTTACCATATTTAATAGTGCGAGGCAAACGCTCATGAAACTTAAATTTATATCAATGGCACTAAGAGAAACTACTCAAAAGCAGCGACAACAATTACATGTATAGCCTATACATCTATAAAAAAAAACATTTCAACATTTCAAAATTCAACATTTTTTTAACAAAATATACATTAGTATAAGTAAAAAGCAATAAAAACTTAACAAAACGATATATTGTTCACAATTCTTGAAAGAGGATAATGTTCAATGGATTTTTAAAGTTGAGTCTTTTTATGAACTTTGTACAACTGACACCTAATTTGTCACCTTTGTATAAAGTTGTTCAAAGCCAAAGTTGGAAGTGGGGTAAAAAATGATGTTTTACTACAATTTAATGCAAAAACGATTTTTCTCTACACATTATGGAATGGATAATATCGGTAATCTAATACAATATTGTAAAAATATACAAATATTATTGTCATATGAAGCAAAATGAATGTTAACGTAAACAATAAACTAACTAATAATAAAACTTTAAAAATTAAGTCCTCTTTTTCCTTGGCTCGTCAAAGCTAAGAAAAATTGGCCTCTGTGAGAATTAACATACGCACTTCATGAGTTTATTATATTTCCATGAAATATTTCTAACTCAACGGTAAACCTGAAATAACAACATACTAACCCTTAAAGTATACACTATTTACCTACATATTAGGCTATGAGAGATGTGGTCAAAGCATTGAGCAAATCAACTTAAACGCAAATATTTTAGAATCTAACTGTCATTAACAAGCGATTTGTATTCTGGATTTTCTAAACTACGTCGGAAGTTGATCTTTAATAAAAGTTAGATAGAGGGACATCAGCTACCAAAGATATTTCATTTTTTTAAACTACTCCGAAGTTTCGTAACTCGGTAATCCATCGTTGGAAGGTAATTCAGTAGAAGGTCGATCAATAGACGAAAGATCTGCAGTGTCTGCAGTCTCCACAGACCTATTAGGGATTTCATGCTGCCGCGAGGTTTCGTAATTTGGTAATCCATCGTTGGAAGGTAATTCAGCAGGAGAACGATCAACAGACGAATGATCTGCATTATCCACAGACCTTTTCGGGATTTCAAACTGTCCTGATAGTTCATAACTTGGTAATCCATCGTTGGAAGAGGGTATAACAGGTCTCGACTTGGTAACTTCTGAATAAGATGGTGGTGGTTGTGATAAGATATCTGTAATACATATAATTCACATCCATGTATTATTAATTTTTTGTGGGGAAATTCAGATATTAATATGAAACAATAACGTGATGTGTTATATACTCTGTCAGTCCAGAGGATTTACATTAAGATTTCTTGTTCTAATAATAATAATAATAATATCTTTATTACAAAAGGGTAGAAAATTAGGCCATACATTACCGATGAGCATCAAGATAATCCATTCTGCCCCTTATAGACAATACAAACATACACATATAAACAAAAAAAAAACACCACAATAACCAATTATTACAAGGATGACAAAATTATATGTACAGTTTATAGCTATAATGATTTATATCTTATTCATGAGAAGTAAAAAAAAAAAAAAAACAAAAATAAAAAATAAAAATTATAAATGATGACGTACTTACCATTATGTGTTGTATGCCTACTCAAAATATAAATTGTGGTATTAGTCGCATTTGAATGGTTTTGTGGAGTTCTGCTCCTGATTCTTAACATTATGTTATTAGTCGAACCGGAATTGTTTTGTGGAGTTTGTGGTGTTTGTCTTCTTCTGTGTTTTTTTCTTCGTTTACAGACAATACAAACTACGATAAAACCTATCACTAGAATAACTCCTAGGGCAATCAAACAACCAACTACTATAGCTGCAGTATCCTCATGTTCTAAAACAACAAATCAATGTAAGCAGTACAGTATATGAGATTATCGGTTCCTGGCGTTCCATTACATTGCATGCGAGGAATCCGCAATCTCACATATTACTAATGTAACGGTCAATATTAAGCAACATCAAAAGAAGCAAACCCAGATGGATTTGAAAGCCTCATAATATATGGCTCATCTTCAAAGTACATAAGGGTGAAAAAGGGAACTTTTTATTGTATTTCTGCTCTGTAGCTACTTCGAACGCATTTTAAGAACAAGGACAAAAACTCATCTTCAATTATTTGTTATTTTCAATACAATCTTTCCTATAAACGATTTCTCCAAGTTTCACTAAATGCAGTTTTTAAGATCTAAAGCAAAGTCAGTATTTTTTTTCGATAGGGTGCTTCCTTGGGTGATAATTACAAATTCAAATAAACAAGAATCGTGCCCTGTATTATAGAGGAATTGTGGAACGCCAGGCGGACCGATGATGACACCAATAAACGAGAGTGAATATACATAATACAGAAATGAAACATACCTATCTGTGAAGGTGTCCTGATATATTTTATCACAGCACCACCAGATTGTGATAGTGGTAAATCAGAATGAAACTTTACTGTGAGAAAATCACTTTGACTGGTTATATTGTATACACCATTTCCTTGTAGATTTATCAAAAATACCATGTCACCTGCAAAGTACCAATAGACATTTTGTTCTAGTCAATCGACGTTGTCGTGTAGGCTACGTACGACTACACAGTTCTTCAATCTTTTCACAGATAACGCTACATGCAACAGACAAGTGGCTGGGCATGCTGCAGTATTCTGCGTGTACAAGTTAAAGGGATTGTAAAGAGGTTTTGTAACTTTGAATGTGTATCGGGGACACTGATAGCATCAATTTGCGCCATTCCAATTTCCATTCCGACGTCCGTGGTTCTTGCAATTCAACTTAAACTAACGCGTTTTACTGATCTACCGGAAGCTACTATTGATATCTATGCAGATCAGTGATCAATAGTTTAAGTGGAATTGCAAGAACCACAGACGTTGGAATGGAAATTGGAATGGCGAAAATTGATGCTATCGGTGTCCCCGATACACATTCAAAGTTTAGAAAACCTCTTGACAATCCCTTTAGTGTATTTTACAGAATCTAATCACTTATATCTATACACATTAATCATGTTTTACCTATGTAAAGAGATAGTGTTTCTCACAAAGTCTGGAAATTATTTATTTATCATATATTTATTGTGTATTCCTAACCCCTTCATACATTTTATACGGTATTAAAATCATTACTCACTATCAATTATATCAATAGAATCGTCATCAGTACTTGTACCTAAATCAGAATAAGTAATTACTAATTCCACAACATAGCCAGAATTAGCGTGTATCAGCCATGTACAGGCTCTAAAAATAAGAAAAAATCATATTAAATGATGCAAGGTGTGTTATTGTAAGTTTTCCTTGCATGGTGGCCATTTTTGAAGTTGTATTTGATACATATATAAATTTCAAGATTCCATTATATACATAGTCTCAGAAAACCTAGCTAGACACTTCATTGCAGTGCGTTCTAGCGAACGCACTGCTTTGTTTTCATAATGACTTTTTTTTTTTTTTTTTGTCTACTTCTGGTCACGCTAATTCGGTATGAAGGGAGCATGCCACACATTATCTCACATGTTTTCCTACAATCACTAACTGCTCGGTGTTGGGTGAATGTAAAATGGCGGTTTTTTGTCCAACCGGAAATGACATATGAGAGAAAACCCCATTTGATGTTTTTTACAATTTTTACCTCTGTTTTTCAACCGATTTTGATAGAATTTTATTTGTTTATTTCATTATTCTAATGTCTACATATAGATCTCAACAAAAATGCACTTTTAGACATTCGTTGCTGACTTTTTGGGGCACTTTTTTTAACCGTTTTTTTAACTTTTGCAATTTTATTTCGATCAATTTGAAAACTTACAGGTGTATAAACATTTTGATTTCTAACTAAATGGTATTTTCAAAATGTTTATATCACTTCCGGTTTTGACGTCATTCGCTTGTAAAGTTGAAATTTCAACTTCCGGAATAATTAAGATATTCAAAAATATCTTTATGCAATGTGCTAGAAATAACCATTGACTAAATATGGAATGAAAAAATCTGACCCAGATATTTCATATCAGTCGCCATCTTGAAATGACTGATTTTTCTTTAAATCGAAATTCAGAATCAGGGAATCATTCGATTTGAATAAAAATGATGTCTATGGAATCTACAGTCGATTGCTAACAAAACATGGGAAGCCGATTTTTGAATTTCGATTCAGAATTTTTTTTATTTCTGGTTTAAGATTTTCAGAAATAGTCAAAACTTTTAAGGCTCATATCTTGTGACCTTGACCTTGAGTGACCTTGTGACCTGAATAAAAGTCATTGCCCATGATGAGATCTATCAACTGATGTATTCATTTTTGCTGTCCGATGTCTACTTCCGGTTTTATAGCCATTTGAAAATGTCGAGTTTTGACTTTAAACAGCTCTGTCACGTGACCTAATTCATGTACGTCACAAATTATCTTTTATTATTATCACGCTTTATCTCCTGTTTCCAAAAATGTATAACACTAGATATTTCGATCAAAATTGCTTTTTCGAATTTTGTTCTTTGTTCTATAGTAACTCTGCGTGTTTTTTTGGCGGGAAAAAACACGTGTTATCTGAATTACGGATTTCATAAGATAGGTAACAATTTCTTCTTAAGATATGGAAGAACATGACTAATAAAGAAAAAAATATGATAAAATCGTAACCGGAAGTAACACACTGGCCACCATCTTGAAATGAACATGTTTGCTTTAAATCGAGAGAAGTGAACAGGGTATCATCCGATTTGTATAATATTGATGTCTAGGGCATTTTCAATCTATGGCCAACAAAATGATGACAGCCTATTTACCAATTTCGATTATGATGTTTGCCTATTTCCAGTAAAAGATATTCAGAAATGACAAAAATGTTCAAAGCTCATTACACGTTACCTTGGATTTGGGTGACCTTATGACCTGAACAAAAGTTATTGCCCATGATGAGATCTACCCAACGGTGTATTAATTTTTGTTGTCCAATATTTACTTCCGGTTTTATAGCCATTTAAAAATTGTTAGTTTGAACTTTGAACAGCTCTGTCACGTGACGTCACGTCACAAAATATCTTCTTTTCTTATTACGCTTTATCTCCTCTTTCCAGTGATATATAACAGTAGATATTTTGATCAAAATTGCTACTTGGAATTTTGTTCTTTGTTTTATAGTAACTCTGCGTGGTTTTTTGGCGGGAAAAAACACGTGTTATCTGAATTACGGATTTCATAAGATAGGTAACAATTTCTTCTTAAGATATTTAAGAACATGACTAAAAAAATAATATGACAAAATCGTAACCGGAAGTAACACGTTGGCCACCATCTTGAAATGAACATGTTTTCTTTAAATCGACATACGATTTATATAATTTTGATGTTTATGGCATTTTCAATCTATTGCCAACAAAATGAGGGCAGCTGAATTGCTAATTTCGATTATGGTCTATTTCCGGTATAAGATATTCAGCAATTATTGTAACACTTTTAAAGCTCATAACTTGTGACCTTGCCATTTGTTGACCTTATGATCCGAACAAAAGTTATTGCCCGAAATGAGATCTATCCAATGGTGAATTCATTTTTGTTGTCCAATATTTACTTCTTGTTTTATAGCCAAATGAAAATTGTCAGTTTGAACCTAATTCACGTACGTCACAAAAAATCGTCTTTTCTTATTATGCATTATCTCCTCTTGTAACATAAATGATGTTTTTTCCTTTGATGTTTTTGAGAAATAATTTGCTTAAAATGTGTGTTTGAGGAAAACTGTGGTGTATAAACAGCAAATTTGTGTTATTGCATTCTTGGGTAATTTGACATGAAAGCCATACAGAATCTAATAGGAAAAAATGAGTGAAATAACCAACTAAGTTATTGCACTCGCAGTAGCTCCGCCCCTTTTTGGAAAGACATCCCCTTTGCAGACGAAAATGAAACGTGCACGAGCTTCAATTTCATTGGATTAAAGAGTAACGTGATCGATGCTGTCATAACTTTTAAGCTGTCAATCATATTTATGTTACAAGTAATATATACCACGTGACTTACTCATTAACATATTTAAACAAACTCATCCTAACGGATTCGTTTGTTTAAATATGTTAACTCGTAAGCACCGTGGTATATATAGTACTTGATATATAATAGTAGATATTTTAATCATTTTGCTTTTTTTTTAATTTGAAAATTTGGTTCATTGTTATAAAGTAACTGCGTGGCTTTTTTGGCGCGAAAAAACACTTGGTTCCTAAATTGTGGATTTTTAAAGAGAGTCGACACATTCTTTTGAAGATATAAAATGACATAACATTCATAGAAAAAAAAAGGATAAAATTGGACCCGGAAGTAACTAGTAGACCACCATCTTGAAATGACCAACTTTTATTTAAATCGATATAAGTGATCAGGATATCATCCGATTTACATAATGTTGATGTCTATGGCATCTTCAATATATTACTAACAAAATGGTGACAGCCGATTTCCTAATTTTGATTAAAAGTTTTATCTATTTCCGGTTAAAGAAATTCAGCAATAGCAAACACTTTCAAAGCTCAAAACTCGTGACCTTGACGTCTGATGACCTTTTGATCTGAACCAAAGCTATTGTATAAAATCTATCAAATGATGTTTTACTTTGTGTTTTCCGATGTTTACTTCCGGTTTAATAGCCGATTGAAAATTGAGATTTTTAACTATAAACAGCTCTGTCACATGACCTAATTTATATGCAAGACTAAAATGCAACCGTTCAAGGATGTTTAAATTGCGCACTGCTCAGTACCGTTATCACGGTTCTAGTTTGTAATTACATCCGAAAATATCGCAATTTAAGTGTTTGACCAGTGTTTGACCGCCAATTTTGGACGCCATCTTGGATTTCATAACTTTAGAATGTTTAGAAAATTGTCACCCATTTTTTTTTAAGCTTATGATACCTTTTTATAAGATAGTGGACCACGGCCATATACGCCTAACGAAAAAGTCTTAATTTTAATCAGGAGTAAACTAAACTAAACTCAAACCTTTCGATTTAGGTCCAATAACATCCATTTTAAGTTTCATCAAAATCGGTTGAAAACTAAGAAAGTAATAGCATATTTAAGATTTGGGGCAAGGGCAATAACTCTGCTTGTATCACTCGAAAATAGATCAAATTCGAACTTGATCTTCGTTTTATGAATATGTATACACATATCAAATTTTATTTGATTCCGTCAAAAACTCTAGTTTTTAGAGCGTTTACGAGCAAATGTTGACGGACGGACGGACGCCATGACGGCATGACGGACGGACGTACGGACGGACGGACGGACGGACAGGGGTGCCGACAATATACGTCCTCATAGAGAGATGAGGGCGTATAAAAATCAAGTGAGTTTTCTTTAAACGAAAAAAAAAAATACACGAAACCTATTTTCATGATAAATGTGCCTACACTACACATACTGCCACTTAAGATAGAACAGTTACAGCCCCTACTGAAATAATATTATTCTCTCTGAAGCCAATAGATTTTGATCCAAAGACTTACGTATCATAAAACTCATGCATATTTGGTGTTGCAACTGATTGATAATGGTCTGTAGCATACAAAGTTTTAGCAGAGGATCTACATTCACCTAAAATAATGATAGTAATTCAATGAAAAGATGGTTGTAAATAAATTATTAACTCTTTAAATGCTGAGACCGAATTGTAAATTTTGTATCATTGGTAAATTTTGAAAAAAAAACCCAATAATTTCAGTTTGCTATAACATTTATAAGTAACAGATCCAAATACAGGGTGTGCAATGTGGTAACATGTGGATTAATATAAGCTTCGGCTTGTTTCTAAAACCATAATATTGTATTTATGTACTAATTATTTTGTAAATTTGGAATCAATATTGTTTTAAAAAAAAATGTGATTACGTAAGCTGTTCAATCTAGTTTTGGAATTGGGTATTAAAAGATACTACATGTATATCGATATTTTGAATTGAAACTTTAAAAGTAACCATAGCTGATATTTTTAATCAAAACTTTCACTTTTTGCAAGGGACACACTTCAACAATTTTGGTTTTCATTAATTCGATAGAAACACATTTTTGTCCTTCAAAAAAAAAAGGTAAAAGTTTAGTTACATTTCGACAACCTTTCACCATTATGTTATCAATCTTAAAATTCTTACCAATTTCTTTTAACATATAGCTCACTATTAGACTGTCGTGTTCAATTTTATATATATTCATAGTAATAGTATCAGAAGCACCATATAGTGTAGTAGAATCTTTAGTTACATTATAATTCTGATAGTATTTACCATCCACAATCACTGAAATATACAATCAATCAAATAGTTGATATTTCTGATAGTATTTATCATCCACAATCACTGAAATAAACAATCAATCAAATAGTTGATATTTCTGATAGTATTTATCATCCACAATCACTGAAATATACAATCAATCAAATAGTTGATATTTCTGATAGTATTTACCATCCACAATCACTGAAATAAACAATCAATCAAACCGTTAATCAAATAGTGATACTGCGAGCGGGGCGAATAACGAGTCAGATGGTGGTCCATTGGCCCTCCACATCCCCCTTTCTATCTACGCCATTGTTGCGAAGAGGTTTGGCTAAAATATCAACTGACAGTTCTTGTTGTTATCCTTGTGTATAAACAATGATTGTTTCTTTCCATTTCCGCTCATGCTTGTGGCTGATCTAAATTCAGATCCCCATTGTGATCAGTGCGATATACATATAACAAAAATACTGTTAACCGATGCACTGATTTAAGTTCTCTCTCCTGATTTGAATCATAACAAAAACTCACCATTGGTAAATGTTGTTAGAATATCACCGTCACAAAATCGTTCACATTCGATTTCTAAAACTATTTGATACTTTTTAAAACCAGAATCTGGCCTAATGTACATAATTTCTTGTGTCCTAAAAAATAGAGATACCCTTTAATCCTCTTCGGGGTACCAGCGACACCATAAGGTGTACCTTTCTCTTACATTATGAACGTACGGCGACGCGGGAAGACGCTATATAGACAAACATGCCACGGCAGCTACAGTTGGAATGAGATATGTAGCCTAATAGACCTTATATGTAGGATTCCCACAAGCGTGCGATCTGTTTCGAATGTCCTGAAATCTCAGGATTGTGCCCATATGTTCTGATAAGATTGGTTGTGCTCGGATGTTCACGATTTCAATTTCAGGTATTACAGTCAGTTCTGTTCAGATACGATCACATACATTCCGATAGGATTGTTGCGATTAAGTGCACGATTTACGATTGGGTTTCGATCTGACGTGATTTACACGATCAAGTTCCCAGAATTGTAATAACTTGATTCTTGCAGATACGCGCAGTACAATTGATCAAGAACTGGTGGGCTTTGCTACGAATAGTTACAATTGTGGTTGCGATTTATTTCACGATCCTGATAGCAGATAGAGGATGATCAATTCGGGCTACGACTGAACACGGAGGACATATTATATACAGCCCGATTATAAATTGACTTAACATTTAATTGAACTTTAAATTTCACGATCAAAAACGTTTAAAATTTGTCTACGACCAACAGGATCAACTGGTCATTCAGATTTTGTTATCGTATATTAACGGGGGATCGGATCGTGAAAAATAATATTTTAATAATTGCAAGCAGATCGCATACGATCGCGATATATCTACTCCTGAGATCAGCTCATGTTGATGTTCGCGCGATAGTAGGCCAAGATTGACCCCGATGACTAAAATTAGATGTGATCCACCGCGCTCCGTCAGTATGTGATAAGATCTGATACGATGATCACAATAAACAATAATTTAACGTTTAGATCCTATTTATAAAGGGATCGAGAATTCTTAGAATTTTACCTTTAGTTCTGGAAAAGTTTCCGCCTCTAAAAATTTAAATTATATCTTCTAATCAAGTTATTAATGGACATTGCAAAGATAAGTAACGCTATTTAAAAAAGGGAACGAAAAATCAGATTAAAGGCAACAATATATACTTACCTGTAAAATTTATATTGTTGCTTTTGTTCCAAAACGTTAAACACAGAACCTAGTAAATGAATAAGAGATTGATACGAATGGATTGTTTCAACATAAACAGGAGTTGATAATCAAAACGAATTATGGCCTTCATTCAGCTCCTCTTGCATTAATTTTAGTTTTTTACAGAAACAAAAAAAGTAGGTGAGAGTCAATGTTTTGTTAGATTCTGCCAAACGTTCACGGTATATGATCAATCTTAAAATTCTTACCGATTTCTTCTAAAATACAGCCCACTATTAGACTGTCGTGTTCAATTTTATATATATTCATAGTAATAGTATCAGAAGCACCATATAGTGTAGTAGAATCTTTAGTTACATTATAATTCTGATAGTATTTACCATCCACAATCACTGAAATATACAATCAATCAAATAGTATATATTTCTGAAAGTATTTATCATCCACAATCACTGTAATGAACAATCAATCAAATAGTATATATTTCTGATAGTATTTACCATCCACAATCACTGAAATATACAATCAATCAAATAGTATATATTTCTGAAAGTATTTATCATCCACAATCACTGAAATAAACAATCAATCAAATAGTTGATATTTCTGATAGAATTTAAAATCCACAATCACTGAAATATACAATCAATCAAATAGTTTATATTTCTGATAGTATTTATCATCCACAATCACTGAAATAAACAATCAATCAATTACATTATAATTCTGATAGTATTTACCATTCACAATCACTGAAATAAACAATCAATCAAATAGTTTATAATTCTGATAGTATTTACCATCCACAATCACTGAAATAAACAATCAATCAAATAGTTGATATTTCTGATAGTATTTACCATCCACAATCACTGAAATAAACAATCAATCAAATAGTTGATATTTCTGATAGTATTTACCATCCACAATCACTGAAATAAACAATCAATCAAATAGTTTATATTTCTGATAGTATTTACCATTCACAATCACTGAAATAAACAATCAATCAAATAGTTTATAATTCTGATAGTATTTACCATCCACAATCACTGAAATAAACAATCAATCAAATAGTTTATAATTCTGATAGTATTTACCATCCACAATCACTGAAATAAACAATCAATCAAATAGTTTATATTTCTGATAGTATTTACCATTCACAATCACTGAAATAAACAATCAATCAAATAGTTTATAATTCTGATAGTATTTACCATCCACAATCACTGAAATAAACAATCAATCAAATAGTTTATATTTCTGATAGTATTTACCATTCACAATCACTGAAATAAACAATCAATCAAATAGTTTATAATTCTGATAGTATTTACCATCCACAATCACTGAAATAAACAATCAATCAAATAGTTGATATTTCTGATAGTATTTACCATCCACAATCACTGAAATAAACAATCAATCAAATAGTTTATAATTCTGATAGTATTTATCATCCACAATCACTGAACTAAACAACCAATCAAATAGTTTATATTTTTTTATAGTATTTACCATCCACGAATACTGAAATAAACAATCAATCAAATAGTTTATATTTCTGATAGTATTTAACACCAACTTATTTATTTATCTTAATATACTAATGGAAATAACTGCACTCTAAAATATATAGTTCTAGATTCATGACCTAGGCCAATGCTTTTTATGGGATTTTTTATTCTCATGTCACCCTAAGACTAGAATAAACAATCAATCAAATAGTTTATATTTCTGTTTGTAGGTTTTTATACCTTTGTATGAATTTCAATTCCTCAATCTAGACCCCAATTGCGAACATTACGATAATATCATGCTGATGCATTGATTTTAGTTCTCTTTCATGTTTTTAATCATAACAAAAAAACTCACTCATGTTTTTAATCATAACAAAAAACTCACCATCTGTAAATATTATTAAACCAATATCACTGTGACATAAAACACCACATTCAATTTCTAAAACCATTCTATACTTGGAATATTTTTTTTCTTTGGTAAAATTGTATGACACCACACTGTTCATACTTTTTGATGGCCTAAAAATAGATAACTTTTAATGTATATAAAATGTGAATATATCTTCTGACTTTCATTTACTAAAGTCCTTCAGCATATTGACGTGTTCGATGTGTAAATTTAATATGTTAAATTGTATTTTGATAATAGGAGTTATCTCCCTTTGCATTGCGTCAGTCACTGTCATGGCGGCATGTGCTTAACAGCTTGTTATTTTATGCGACGAATTTTACTCTGTATCTGTTCGATATAAGATGTCAGCGAAGGGTAAGCAGTCTAAACGGTTACAGGCCATTCAAGAAACCGAAAACAATGATGACAGTGACTCCACTGACAGTCTCGATGAATTGCTCGATCACACTTCATTGAATCCCGACATTCCCAGTACAAGTAAAGCGGGCCACAGTGAAGCCGATGTAAACAACGATTTGCAATCTCTCGAACAGACGCTTCATCAACTCCGATTAGAAAAACGGAAAATAAAACTTAGAAGAGAAATCGAAGCCGAAAGAGAGAGTATCCGCCAGCTACAAGAAGACACACCGATTGCCAATGCACTTCCAACAAATGGATTTAGACCCACTTTAGGCTTAACGCCAGCAGTCGGCAATAATAATTCTTCCCAGTTTACTGAAATGCCATCAGGTATGTTGAATTCTGCTTCCAAACCTAAATCTAAAGTGAAATTGGTGCATGAATACCTTTGGGAGGACCCATTCATGCATAACAAGGAAGATTTACTTACAGTTAGCCAGACAGGATTCAAATTGAATAAAAGCCTCGAGAAAGAGTTTTACAAAATTACGGTGGAGCAATGGGGCTATGGCAATGCCTGCATTCTTCGAGAAATGATAACCCAAGGTGAGGTTCATTCTCAAGGAATTCAAGACTACCTGGATTATACAATGTGGATAAATAGGCTGTTCACCAGATATGTTAAAGGTAGTGTCCTACTTTTTGATCGCGAATACAGGGAGCTGCAACACAGAGATGGTTTTCGTTGGGGCACTCCCAAATCTCATCTCCAAGAATTTCAACTAATCCCTAAAGCTTTTAATCCTACCCAGCAACTTATCGGTAGTTCAGCACAAACCAACTCAAAATCGAAGTCTGCCCCTCAGACACGTTATAGAGGGCCTTATACTCCTGACGGTAAGGAAATTTGCCGTAAGTTTAACTCTGGTTCGTGCAATTTCCCACAATGTAAACTCGCCCATGTGTGTTCCACGTGCTTTCAAGACCATAGTTTACTTTTACATCCAAAAAACTAGTTAGTGAGCCAGAGGCAGCGTCCGTAGGCAACTCTGGACTCAATTATAATGCTTGGGAATCACTTTTATCTCCCGACGATTTGGATAGATCTTTCATTCTTAACGGTGTTAAATTTGGTTTTAAAATTATCGATCAGTCGTTGGACGCGGCTTTGACTCCAATTGAACTCGAAAATTACAAATCGTGCAAACAGTTCGGTAATTTAGTAGAAGACCAGTTACTTTCCGAAATTGCTAATGGTCAACACAAATTAAGTGGTCAGGAAGATCCCATTAAAGATAATTACTTATTGGCATTATTATTAACAGGTGTCAAGAGACATATAGGTATTAATCAGACGCCTGTGGGTGCCATCACACCCGATATTTTGATTAAGATTAAGGGTATCTTGAACTTTGATTGTTTAGACGATCATTCCTTTTGGTGTGCCTGTTTAATAGCCTTTTTTGGCTTATTACGCCCTAGTAATTTTACAAACAGAACCCCTTTTGACAAAGACAGGGATTTGCGACGTGTGGACGTCATTTTTTGCTCTTGGGGTTGTTTACTCACCCTCCGTTATTCCAAAACCATTCAATTTCGACAACGACAAATGGAAATCTGTCTCCCAGCCACTGGGAATACATTATGCCCAGTATTAGCCTTGCAGGCGTTATTTGCTATGTCCCCGGATGTTGATCCTTTGGGACCTTTATTAGTTGTTAAAGGCAATGCCTCTTTAAGCTATAATTTCTTTAGTTCTCGATTATCTGCAGCAGTAACAGAGGCGGGTCTGACTGAGCATACTATCACTGGACATTCGTTCAGGCGTGGCGGCGCCACTTGGTTGCATAAATTAGGGATATCTATAGATACTATCAAAAGTATTGGCTACTGGGCTAGCGATGCAGTTATGCGATACATTGAGCCAAATTTTGCTAGCAAATTGAAAACCATGCAAGACTTTGTAAAGTCTGTTGATCCTCATTAAGTTTTAAGGCCTTTGCCATGACCACCCCTTTCACTTTACTTCTCCACAAATCTGGGGTTGGGGTATTTTTTAGTTTTCATTATTCATAATACTACATGTATGTTTATTTCTTTGTTCATTTACTTTATTATGTCATGGCGAGTTTGGCCATTAAAACTTTGCCCAACAAAAATGTGTTATTTTTGTACTTTCTATCATTTTGCCTTTTAATCGACTAGTAGATCAAAGTGTAAATTTAATATGTTAAATTGTATTTTGATAATAGGAGTTATCTCCCTTTGCATTGCGTCAGTCACTGTCATGGCGGCATGTGCTTAACAGCTTGTTATTTTATGCGCCCACCCACCCACACCGCTTTTTCAATTTTTATGCTTTTCACCTCAGTAGTATTACTATTTGAATTGCTTTTTTGTCTTCACATTACTAGCAAAAACTTTTTATTTTTGTATAGGGGTATTTTTTAGTTTTCATTATTCATAATACTACATGTATGTTTATTTCTTTGTTCATTTACTTTATTATGTCATGGCGAGTTTGGCCATTAAAACTTTGCCCAACAAAAATGTGTTATTTTTGTACTTTCTATCATTTTGCCTTTTAATCGACTAGTAGATCAAAGTAGACGTTTTATAATTTTTAGGTCCACCAATACTCAATTGCTCTGAAGTTAATGTAATATAATTGTTTCTGAAAAGTATGGGATTCACTTTTAGATTGATCATAGTATATTATAGAGTGAAATCCCCAAATCAGATCTATAGTCTACAATTTCACCTTAATACAGTACTAGCATAGTTTTAGCGACATTAACGGCATATTTTACGTTAGTTATGGATACTGCCAAGTTAACAATATTTGAAAATAGTATATACAAAGACGTCATTGATGGTTTTTTAAATAAGCTGGAGGTAGGGTAAGCAACAACTTCTATAAAGGGATCGAAAATCAGCTTATAATAGGCCTACCCTAGGTTTTCAACTGCTTTTCTCAAGATGACGCACGAGAAAATGAATTCCTAGAATTGTCAGCGGAAGTCGTCGAAAACATGTTATTTTGAAGAATGGCAAAGTCACGGCGTTTTACTGATTAATACGTTGTTGGCGAGACCACTGCCCAGATAAGCAAAATATTACAATGTTTATACCTATAGTTCAGTTTGTGTCCCTGGGAAAATTTCCAAATGTCCCCGATCTGGGACATGTCCCCCAACTTAAAAGCCCAGGTTATACTACTTACCTGTAAAATATACGTGTTTGCTTTATTTTCCAAACTTTAATCGCAGAACCTGGTAAATGAATAAAAATAATGAATACGAAATGATTATTTCTAATACTATTCAACGAGTAAGAAGTCCCAGAAAAGTATGAGATGCAAGCAAATCAACTTTATTTTTCAAAATTTTCTTAGGATTCAAGCTATATAAGAGGCGAGCTCTGTCTACGAGAATAATGCACAAAAATGTTTCAGATTCAAGGTGCTTTATCTTAATTTTCAAAATTTGCATGAAGTATATTACTTTCGTCAAGAAGTGAACGCTGTCAACGAGAAATCAGAACAGGCTGCAGATGCAAGGAAAACAGTCCCCAAAACACACTTCAAGATATGGGAGTTGTCAACGAGCAATACTAGTATGTTTCGGAAAGGCCTCAGATTCAAGGACATTATCATAATACCCTCAAACCGTCGTCAAGCAGCGAGCGCTGTCAACAAGAATATCGGAACAGGCCGCAGATGTAAAGAAATCAGTCCGATAATATCCAAAAACTTTTGGGGTACATTGTCCCTAAACCAACTTGAAGAGGTGGGAATTTTCAACGAGAAATATGTTTTGCAAAGACCTGGATGCAAGGAAATCAACCCAAATTTTCAAGATTGTCTTCGGAGAGTATCTCTGAAAATTTTCTCAAGCGGAAAGCGCTGATTGCGATGTTGCCCAGAAGCAACAGTTTTAAAAACCAGCAACCCCAATTAGAATCGTTTAATAATATTGTAAAAATCCTGCAATATGAAAAAAGAATCATGTATTCCAACAGGAAAACCAAGTAGTTAGCTTCATTTGAAACTAAAATATAAAGACCCCGAAAAATAATTATCAAAATTTGTAGAAAAATATGAATGTTTATTATTAAAAAAACGGAGGTTAGATCACATATTATAAAAGGGTAAAACTTACTTGCAACTGAGTATGTTATATCAATATCAACAATAGGATTTACAGAATATGACAAAACATGTAATAATAGTACATCATTGCTTATAAATACTCTACCAATAATGTTCTGAGATTGGCCACAATAGTGCAATATTTCATTTTCCAATTTATATTCTCTACCTATAATATAAAGAAACGTGCCACTGTAAATGTCATTTTCATCTGGCATTTAGAGCCTGGGTTCTCAAAGTTATGCTCTTGACGAATAGCTTTTCTTAGCTATAGTTGATTAGATGCATCAAGCCAAGCAAATTGGGTGTTGTCGAGTGTTGGGTGACGCTTTGAAAGATAAATTCACAGGCAAGTAAAAAAAATAGGCAGTTTAGTTTATGATTTTTTTATGACCAAAAGAAAATAACAACCGTATTTTGATTTCATATGGATATCATTGTTATTCAACAAATCCATAAAAACAACCATAACTAAGATACAAAAGATAAAAAGATTACCTTCTTTGCTATATAATGGTCACAAGAAGTTAAAATAAAAAAGTGTTTAAAGTCTGCTCAAATTGACTTACTACTGTAAAGTTCCAAAGAAGAAGTACAATATGAAGATTCCATTTTAACATGATTTATTTTCAGTTGTATCGGTGTATTTAAAGGTGCTACGAACAACCATGAACAGTCGTAATTCCTAGAAAATATCAAATGGATCTAAAGGATACCCCAGCATATATTTTTATTAACCAGTGGCGTATAACAACTGATATCTAAATCTAATTTAAACAAAATAAATCCAAGTATTACTATTAATCTTTGACAAAGATGCAGTTGATGGGGATAAAGGTCTATTTAGCTATAATGTGTATTAAAGCCTTACCGTGGATAATTTGTTATGTGTAGGCTGCTACTCTCTCCTTCTGAAGGGTAGAAGGTTTGTCTTTCATAACACCGATGACCTGACGGTAGATCATGGTCTGCCAATAGAAAAAGATATAAAGATAGTGGACCACAACCATATACGCCCACCACGGCATGTGGATGGTAAAAACGAAAAATGTTTTGTAAATTTTGGACCACAGCAATATATGCCTACTTCTGCATTCTGTTGTAAGCAAAATGACTTTTTTAAGCTTTGTGATTTCAGATTCTGTTCTTGTATTGAAAATTGTATTCATGTCAGTTTTAAAATCATACATTCTATTGATAAAGTCAGTATTCTTTAACAATAATCAACAAAAAAATCGAACTTGACCATCGTTTCATGAATTTCATTTGATTCCTTCAAACACTTTAGTTTAAAGTAATTGTTGATAGAAGCACTTTCTCCTCTATAGAGGTTAAATGGCGATAACTCCTCAAAACTGACGTAATAGGCCTAAATCTTGAAAAAGAAGTAAACTAGACTTTCTCAAACTTTCCGATTTAGGTCCAATAACATCCACTTTAAGTTTCATCAAAAATCGGTTAAAACCTAGAGAATAATAACACATTCAAGATTTTGGGGCACGGAAATAACTCTGCTTCTAACGGTCGAAACTAGCTCAAATTCGTACTTGATCTTCGTTTATGAATATGTATAGGCCTACACATACCGAAATTCATTTGATTTCATCAAAAAATCTAGTTTTTAGAGCGTTTACAAGCAAATGTTGACGGACGGACGGACGTACCGACCTACAGGGGTGTCGACAATATACGTCCACATAGAGAGATGTGGGCGTATAAAAACAAAAACCAAAAATTGATATAATGAACCCAATCGCTCGGAAAAATGATAGCTTATCATGTTCGTGCCTTTTACCTGGAATTTCTATCACTGTTACTTCACAACTCGTATTAGAATTCTTTCCACCAAAATAAAAAGAAAATTGTATTTTATTGAATGATGTCCTCTGTGAAAAATGTTTAAGAATACACCATGTATAAAATTTGGCATTGGCTGAAAAAGATAAAAAAAGAACGATATAATCATATTATTTTTTACAAACAGATTTTTTGGTGTTAATGGTATACTTGCAAGTTTCACATTTTTCTCTGTCTACTCTTTCTACGCCGTGTATCGCAGTGAGCTACAATAGTTCCTTTTTTAGACTTTTATACAAACGGTATCCATCGTACGATAACGTATTCTGCAAATTTTTCATACAGTGGGCAAACACTACACATAGTTGAGGTTTCAGATAATCTAGACTTGTAAATAACTCATAGATTTCATTGTTGGTGTTTATTACAAATGCAATAGAGGCCACTCTGATCCCATCTTTCCTAATGATTTTAAAAAATTTACATATTTGCAAACTCATTTTGATTCTTGACCAAAGATCTGATAATTTGTATAAAGTCTATTTTACTTACAGTTATAAAACTCTACTCTACTACTCTCACAAGTTCCATCACTTACACCAACAACACCACGTATATAGAGAACAGAATTCTTTCGAGAAGCTGATATCTCGTAGTCATATACTGCATCTCTGGAAACAAATATATCTATTCAGTAATACATATTATAAAAAAACAACAAAGGTATCGTAAACAGGTATTCTGAATATGTTAATGTGTATCGGTGACACTAATGAAATAAATCTGCACCATTCTGTTTTTCGATGAGACATCTATGTTTCCAGCAATTCCACAAAAACTGTGTGAAAGAGTATGTTTAAGCATTTTCAGATCCTCTGTGATACAGGCAAATTTTGCGATTCGTTAATTCTTATAAAAATTGAAAGAAAAGAGAGGGAGAACTATACACAATATTACTGACAATCTTAGCTAAAAAAAACGTTTCTAAGACTATATTATACAATTGGTCGATCAGAAAGAAAATTAGACAACACACATCCTTTGCATAATGTTGCATTTATCTTGTGGATAGTTGAAAATTGGCCAAAATATTGTTTATGGTTATTAAATAAACTCTGGAATTATTAAAGTGAGACTTATGCTCCCGAACACTTGATAATGGACACTTTATCTGTTTGAAAATAAATTGAGAATCTTACCCTGAACCGGTTTTTGGACTTTGGATAGTAATAAAACGTTGATGTTCTGGAATCACCAACTTATTAACATTATCATTACATTGATCTGAATCAAAAGAAAGAAAGGATATAAAACATTAATCATTCAGTTAATCTAAATATTATGACGTGTTGTTGTAGATGGTTAAAAAGATCAATCCAATCATTGGAATGGGTGTTTTGTTTCCCTTAGATTTATTTTTTCCAGCCTTGTGACAACAGAGCTACATATTACTTTATATTATATTATGGTATTACAATCTTCGAGATAAGACAGTTCTGAAAACAACTGCCCTGGCTATAATTGCAGTCAAAGTTGTTATTTGGATTCATTGGTGTTGGGTACGAATTATTACATTGGTCGATTACATAGACAAATGTGTTGTCTTGACAAGTAAAGTATTTATTACCAGTGGATTTCATCTCTAGTAAAACATGAACATCAAGAAATCTGTACAACGGAACATTTGGTCGAATGAGTCTAATGAACATAAATTGTTTCGAACCAATGAGTTTCTTGTTTTTATGATCAGCATTTGTCAAATATCTAGCTCCACTGGAATCGCCTTAAATAAAGATTATTTAAAAATGACATATATTGGCTAAAACAGTTTAACAGATCCCGGGCGAGTCATAAAATAACGATACTGTGTGCTAGACCGTGGTTCGGTATCTTTTGCGTTTCCTAGTTTCTATGCAACAACTTTCCCTTGTCTACAGACAAATGTGGAAATGCAGAACCACAGACGTTTGATTTAAAATCAGTTTGCAGTAAATTGCTGCTATCAGTGTTCCTGATAAGCAAAATAATTTTTTGAAAATCTCTGTGAAATGTTCCATTTTTCAAATTATTATCATAAAATAAAGACATATAAAATCTTTACTATAGTCAAAGACAAAATTACTATACCATCATAAACTTCTAGATAACTTCCAATAACTTTTGTATGTTTTGACCTCCACGAAATATCAATACAACCAGATTCGGCGATTAACTTGATACTATTTTTATCAGAACTAAAATAAAAATTGTAGATAAATTAAAAAATCAACTCCAAGCGACTTCTGACCCGGCTTTTGTAACTTGTTGCTGGTATCTAACCATGATGTTTAATATAATTCATAGTCAGTACACTCGGCTCAATTCGTCAATATAATTTGAGAATAACATTATGGTTAAAGGGCCATTCTGCTTTTTTGAAAAAAAGTTTCAAATATCAAAAAAATCGCAAATGCTATACCTGAGAGTGTTTTTAAAGTATGCTTATTGTATCTCTATATCTTATATATATGTTTGGCCTTTAAATTGCTCAATATTAAAAAATTTAGCATGTTTTTAGCGTTTAAAAACTAATGACTGGATTTTATTAGTTAAAACTTTCAGATACATTAAAGGGCACATAGTTACAGATTTTGGCGTAAAGTTTTCACAAATTTGAGCAAAAAAGATTTTGACCTAAAAAAAATTCAGACTGTCCCTTTAATAAGTCATGCCATGTTGTCAGTTTCTCCGGTTAATTGTCAAACGCAGACAATTCTTGATCTTTGTAAACTGATTTAAACAAAATTTAGAAGAATTATATCTGAAGAAAGGTTTTGGTTTGCTGAACTACTTTGTTCAGTATGGCGATCTCCTTGTAATAAACGATGCTAACTAGCTCGCTGATCAAATCCCAAAGTTTATACGATTGTAATTATACTAGCGAGATATCACTTCCTGTAAGTTGTTAGTTTTTACGAGTAAAGTGTACTTCGACCCTAACTGAAAACTTTTTTTCTAAATGGAAAATATGTTGGATGATCCGGTATGGTTCTAAATCCTTCGTGAAAGTTGAAATTGAAAATACAAAAATAATCATACCTCACACGTAATGAATAAAAGATGTAAGATGGTCTATGTCCAATAGGTAAGGCTCTATTTAAACTAAATTCACCTGTAAAATCAAATAAAGAATTAATAATTAATTGAATTATACAGGGCCGCAGAACGGGATTCCAAGGGGACTTTTTCACTTTTTGGTTCTTATTTTTGGATTTGGATTTTCCTCGAAAATGCTACAAATATTGTTACATCGAAAGTAAAAGGTCATTGTCAAATAACTTTCTTTGAATATGTGTCAAGTTAGAACTTGTCCAAAATTTCATCAATTCCCATAATCACACCAAGTCTTAAATCCCCTAACGACTGTAGACTATAGTCTAGTGGGACGTTTTTATTCAGTTCAATGTTTAAAGATGTTCGATGAAATATACTGTGTGTCACTTTTCTGGGCAATTGAAAATGGCACCACTTAGCAATCAAAGACCGAAAATTTTCTCTTATTTTTGATTACAACTGTCGAGGTATCTTTAACGTGCACGACCTGTAGCAGGGGCCACGGTTTAAAAACTTATACATATATATACATATGCTCAGGATTTCCAGGATTAGTAATCCTTTTGAATTTGCGAAATATCCTCATATATAATCGACATACTGCTTACCTATTGGCACACTGTAGTAACTAAAGTCCATGTTTGTGATTACACCGGGGGGATCTAGTAACTGGACAGAAATAGCTGGATTTTTAGAATGGTAATACCGTAAAAATTTATCACTGCAACCCGCAACAATATCATAATTATATGCTGAAAACAAGTAAGAATTTGAGCTCTTTCTCCATGTAAGTGTTATACAATCAATGATTATTTGCGCTCTTCACATAAAACTTGTTCAAAGTCTGATTAAATTTCGCCCCTTGTTATCCACTTCCACTTAGAAGTTCCTCTATTTTAAAGGAACGAGAGTCTATAAATTTCTATATCATAAAAAATTTAATCGTATGCTATGCTGTATCTGACATGTTTTCCATGAAAGTATATATCGTGGTAATATTTATACTTAGTCACAATCCGGCTATTGTTAGAATTTTTTTTTATATCTACTCGCTGTCAGTTAATAAAGGAAGGCTCAGTAAACATGAAAGCATATTTTTCGGTATTTTGGGTTCCATGAAAAAGAATTAAACTGCTCTTTCTTTTGTCTTAATCAAGAGTACTCAGTGCTAATATAAAATATAAATAGATAAGATATTTTTATAAGACACAATCAGAACTTACATAAGGTATATTCAAAAGTAGTATCAATGTGGGTAAAATCTTTTACCATCAACATCACGTCACATTTACTGTCTGGGTCAGATGACATCGAATACGATATAATTTTTAATACTATCACATGGTCAGAGGTGCCTGCTTTTATTATCCAATTACAAAATGAGTCACTAAAATAAATAATATGATATAAAAATATAAACATTATCACTTAAAAAAAACAATGTTATACTCCAAGTATAAACATTATCACTAGGATAAACAATATAATATAATCCTAGTATAAACATTATCACTAAAATAGACAATATAATATAATCCAAGTACAAACTTTATCACTAAAATAGACCATTTAATATCGGGTGGGCCTAAAGTAATGTCCCAACTTTTGACCTTTTGAGTGATATAGCATCATTTACCTTTAAGTGGCATACAAAACTAAATCAGAAGCCGAAAAATGCAATACCAGAGTCTTCTGAAATTATCCTTGCATATGCATGGAATATGAATGTATGCTTACCTTTTATGATTCGTGAATACAAATTTTGTCGGCTTGTAAGGGAGTGCTGTAAGTGTTAATCCCTCTCTTACACAGCTTTCTCTGTTTTCTAAAAACAAAATTAAAGAACATATCTGAAAAAATGTGAATAAGAACTGGCACGCTAATAAAGTCTGACTGACTACCTAGAGTGTGTTATGTGTAGGATAATGCATGGTTTCGAGGGATTAGTTGACATAATGCCCGCGGGTTCGGGAAAGCACGAGGGCCGAAGGCCCGAGGGCTTTCCCGAGCCCAAGGGCATTATGACAACTAATCCCGATAGAAACCATGCATTATCCGACATAAAAACCGATTCCTAATTCAATAATTGGTAAATATGTTGAAAAATCAATCAATACATTTAACATCACATGGGAGATAATCCATGTCGTGTGAAAAAATGTTCCAGAATTTTCAGAAATATTTAGTTTTTAATATTAAATATCTAATTTTACATTAAAAAATTCTAAAATGTAGTATTGAAAGATATAAATCCCTCGAAAATTAATTACGCTCTAAAAATCTAGTTTTTAAAATTTTAAAACCATTTTTAAAAAATAAGATGACCAGTAAAAAACATTACAAGAAATGTGAGGGTATATATTGTTGTATCAACCTTCATTGTATCATAGGAAGCAAGAAACCTTCCAGATCACTGGGTTGTGACTTGATATTGTCAGATAAGATTGCATACTTTGTCACTGGGTAGTGACTAGTTACGATTCATCAGCTTGATTTTGAAACTTCAATATAAAAGGGCCATTCTGCTTTTTTGAAAAAAGTTTCCATTGTCAAAAAAATCGCAAATGCTAACTGAGAGTATTTTTAAAGTATACTTATTGTATCTCTATACCTTCTTGATCAAACTGAATTTGGTTTTAAAGGGTTAATTAAAAACAGGAGTACTTATTGTTAATTAAGAAATTTGACCTAGTTTTGGTGTTTGCCCTTTAAATGGCTCAATATGTCTAGCTGAAACCTTTTCAATACACAAGAGGGACATTTCTCTACAATTAGGCGTTTATTGCAGTGCGTTCGATTCTCGAACGCACTGCATTGTTTTGCAATTGACTATTTTTGCAGTGCGTTCGATTCTTCGAACGCACTGCATTGTTTTGCAATTGACTATTTTTGCAGTGCGTTCGATTTCGAACGCACTGCTTTGTTTTCAGAATGTTTTTTTTTGCAGTGCGTTCGATAATCGAACGCACTGCATTGTTTTGCAAACGGCTATTTTTTGCAGTGCGTTCGATAATCGAACGCACTGCATTGTTTTGCAAACGGCTATTTGCAGTGCGTTCGATTCTCGAACGCACTGCATTGTTTTGCAATTGACAATTTTTTTTTTTTTGCAGTGCGTTCGATAATCGAACGCACTGCATTGTTTTGCAAACGGCTATTTTTTTTTTTTTTCGAATTTTACACTCGCTATTTTAGTAAGAAGGCAACATGCCACAAACAGATTTGTTCAATTCCCTACGATAAATTGTTGACCATCAACTATTAAATATAAATTGGTGCCATTTTGACAAACCGGAAATGAGGTAGAACAAAAAACACAGTTTTGGTTTTTGGAATCTCACAGCTCTATTTTTGATCCGATTTTTATCAAACTGTTTTGAACTGTTTTCTATAACTGTGCGCTACTAAATAAAAGTTTTAAACTTCTCCAATTTTGACTTTTAGTTGACTATTTTCTTAATTTTAATTTTTGCGTTTTTTTCAACTTCTACAATTTTATTTCGTTCGATCTGCAAATTTGCAGGTGTATAGACATTTTGATTCTAAACAAAATGCAGTTTTCAAAATTTTGATACCACTTCCGGTTTTTACGTAATTAGCTTGTAAATTTAAAATTTCAACTTCCGGAAATTTGAAGATATTTCAAATTTGTTTTTTTCAATGTGTTATAATTTGTTATAACAACAATTTGAAATAAAAAAATCCGACCCGGAAGTAACAGATCATCCGCCATTTTGATATGAGTAACTTTTATAAAATTAAAAATGGGGCCTCAGGGTTATGAGAGGCATCCGTAACTTTAGTATTTTTGGAAACTACAATAGATTTCTAAAAAAAGTCTAGCCGCCGATTTTTGAATTTTGATTTCAATTTTTTTTTTATTTTCGTTTTGATTTTTTATGCAATTACTAAAACTTTCAAGGCTCATATCTTTTGACCTTGACCTTTGGTGACCTTGGTACCTGCACAAAAGTTATTGCCCTTGATGAAATATATCCAATGATGTATTCATGTTTCTGATCCGATGTATACTTCCGGTTTTATAGGCAATTGAAATTTGTGATTTCTGACTTTAAGCAGTCATGTCACGTGACCTAGCGTAAATACGTCAAAAATGATTTAACAATCATATTATGCGTAATTTGCTCTTTCCAATGATGTACGACAATATACACTTAAATCAAAATTGCACGATTTAAAATTTGAACATTTTGTGCAAATTTCCATTGTAACTGTGCGTGTTTTTTTCAAATTTTATTTCAATCGATTTGAAAGTTTACAGATGGAAAGATATTTCGATTGCAATCCAAAATCCGTTTTCGAAAAATTGATACCACTTCCGGTTTTGACGTAATTAGCTTGTAAATTTGAAATTTCAACTTCCGGAATTTGGAATATATTTGAAATTTGTTTTTTGCAATATTTAACATTGTGGTATATCAACAATTTGAAATAAAAAAAATTTAACCCGGAAGTTACAAATCGGCCGCCATATTGATATGACTAACTTTTGTAAAACTCAAAATGGGGCCTCAGAATTATGAGCGGAAATCGTAACTTTGATATTTTTGGAAACTACAGTCGATTGCATTCATAGAATTGTTAATCGATTTTTGATCTTCTGTTTTGCCTTTCTTGCATTTCCGTTTTATTTTTTTCAGTAATTACAAAAACTTTCAAGACTCATACCTCGTGACCTTGACCTTCGGTGACATTGTAACCTGAACAAAAGTTTTTGCCCTCGATGAGATCTATCCGACTATGTATTCATATTTGTTGTCCGATGTATACTTCCGGTTTTGTGAGCAGTTCAAATTTGCGATTTTTGACTTTACCAGCAACATCCAAGGTTTCGCTAGTTGTGGTAGCTTTCTTTGTCTATAAATAATACCATTACAGACCTTTTAAAAAACAGTTTTTAAGTAATTCCAAAACTGTTACGCACTGCTCAGAACCATGCAAAGCCTATGGATCTAGTTTTTTTTTTTTTTTTTTTTTTTTTTTTTCGCTTTCTGGTCTCGCTATTTCGGTGTGAAGGGAACTTGTCACACTCAATCTGACACGATTTCCCACGATAAACTGCTGCTAGTTGTGTCAAATGACGTAGTTTTGTCCAACCGGAAATGAGGTATGACAAAACGTGTATTTTCAGTTTTTTATCATTTTTACTTACAATTTTCAACCGATTTTGATGGATATTTTTTTGTTTATTTCCGTTGTGTCTTTTCTACACGATAACCACTTAAAAACTTATAATTTTTTACTTTTGACCCTAAATTTTGAAACTCTTTTTTCACGTTTTTTGCAACTTCCACAGTTTATTTCGATCGCTATGAAAACTTCTGGGAATATAGACATTGTTATTGCGAACAAACCCGTGTTTTCAAAATTTTGATATCACTTCCGGTTTTGACGTCATTTGCTTGTAAACTTCAAATTTCAACTTCCGGAGTTTTGAAGATATTTGAAAATTTCTTTTTGCATTATGTTAGAAACTGTCATCATGAAAGATATTTATGATAAAATTTGACCCGGAAGTAATATGTCAGGCGCCATGTTGTTGTGAGTAATTTTTATAAAACTCGAAATGGGGCCTCAGGGGATAATCGGATTTGCACAATTTTGGTGTCTATGAAATCCTTAGTCGATTGCCACCAACCTTATGACAGCGGATTTTTGAATTTCGATTTAGACTTTTTTCTATTTCCGGACAAAGAATTTCAGTAACGACCGAAACTTTCAAGGCTCATATCTAGTGACCTTGACCTTTGATGACCTTTTGACCTGTACAAAAGTTATTGCCCTTAACGAGATCTATCCAATGATATATTCATTTCCGATTTCTGATGATAACTTCCGGTTTTATGGCCATTTGAAAATTGTAATTTTTAACTTTAAAGAGCTTTGTCACGTGACCTAATAAACATATGTCACAAATTTTTAGACATATTTACTATGCTAAATCTGCTCTTTCAAATGATATATAACACAAAATATTTGAATCAAATTTGCGCTTTTTAAAACTTGCAAATTTTGTGCCAATTTTCATTGTAACTGTGCGTGTTTTTTGGAAATTTGATTTTGATCGATCTGAAAACTTACAAGTAGATAAACAATTTGATAATGAACAAAAGTATATTTCTGAAATTTTGATATCACTTCCGGTTTTGACGTCATTTGTTTGTAAACTTGAAATTCTAACTTTTGGAGTGCCCGAATTATTTGAAAGTTTCTTTTTGCATCATGTTAGAAATGGTCATCAGAAAAGATATAGATAACATCCGACCCGGAAGTACTATGTCAGGTGCCATGTTGTTGTGACTTATTTTTATAAAACTCAAAATGGGACCTTAGGGGATAATCTAATTTACATTATATCGGTGTCTATGAAATCCTTAGTCGATGGCCAACAACCTTGTGGCAACTGATTTTTTAATTTCGATTTCTTTATATTTCTGGAACAAGAATTTTAATTTAGACTGAAACTTTCAAAACTATTTCTAAATCTATTGGTTCAAATGACCAGGAAGTACTATTGGCCTGTATACTTCTAATAAGTGTAGCACACCTCGAGAGGATCTTTTTTTATTACTATATCTGACAACATGTAAGAGACTACGCTGTAGTATTACAACGTATCATTCCCTCAGCACATCTTACGATACATGATCAATATACCATCATCTAGAAAGTTACAATTTACCATAGTGTTTCCTTTAACGCTTCTCACTGGTCAGAGTAGTATTTTAAAATGTTCAAATGCAGTTTTCTCCCTTCAACTGAAAAATGTTTGTTGTCTGTATGTTTAATTGCAGTTCTCTTCCTTCAACTGACAATTGCACTCTTAATGCTTAACATGACTTTCTTAAATTGTAACTTGTATTTTTAACGTTTTAAATTATGTACTAAAAATGATAAACAAAAAGTCTAAAAGAAGTAGATAACGATCCAATGCCAAAAGAAGAAAATCCGTTCTAAAAATCTGGTTCTGTCATTTATTAAAAAACAAGTTTTAAAATTGCATGTCTAAAAACGTTGACCATTAAAATGTTTTCTAAAAAAATAATATTATAGAATTTTTACCAAGATTATGTTAAAATGATAATTTACGAACTGTGCTGCAAACTTACTTGTATGGAGGTTAGCACTCAGAATTCTGATGTCATTTATATATCATATTAAGAATTGGCTCTATCATATGTAGGGAGCCGCGGTGGCACAGTGAGATAGACGCTTGCTCACTAAGCTAAAGGTCCAGGGTTCAATCCTGACATGGGTCAAGATGATGCCTGCGGATATTTCAACCCAGTTTCACCCTCTCATTGATGCATGTCGGATGGGCTGACATGGTAAAAGCGCCTAGTCGTTCGGATGGGACAATAAACCAAGGTCCCGTGCTCTATTGGCTGTGCACGTTAAAAAAACCCTCGACAGTTGGAAATCGAAAATAAGAGCAGACAAATGCCACTGTCCTGGCAAAATTTCCCTCATTGCACACTGCATGGCGTTTGCTCGTCCTCAGTCAGTCCATATAGGTGCAGAAAAGTCGGACGTAAAACTCCATTCATTTCATTTCTTTCATATGTATGATAATGCATATGAAAAATATTAATAAATATTCTTTAACTATTCTAATTCCAATAATGTATAAAAATGTACATTAATAAAAACAACGACTTTTTAATCAGATGACTTTTCACTACCGAATGTGAACTGGTTATTCTACTTTTCACTCCCGAATATAAACAATTTATATGCCGATTATGTTCTGTAAATTTCGCAGTATGGATTGAAAACGCCATTTTTCACCCATGGACGAAACCGGATGCGCACTGCCCAGTATCGTCTCACGATTCTAGTTGCAGTGCGTTCGATTTCGAACGCACTGCTTTGTTTCCAGAATGTTTTTTTTTTTTTTGCAGTGCGTTCTAGCGAACGCACTGCTTTGTTTTGCAAATGTCTTTTTTTGCAGTGCGTTCGATAATCGAACGCACTGCATTGTTTTGCAAACGGCTATTTTTTTTTTTTTTTTCGAATTTTACACTCGCTATTTTAGTAAGAAGGCAACATGCTACATACAGTTTTTTTCAATTATCTACGATGAATTGTTGACCATCAACTTTTAAATATAAATTGGTACCATTTTGACAAACCGGAAATGAGGTACAACAAAAAACATAATTTTGGTTTTTGGAATCTCACAGCCCTATTTTTGATCCGATTTTTATCAAACTGTTTTGAACTGTTTTCTATAACTGTAAGCTACTAAATAAAGATTTTAAACTTCTCAAATTTTGACATTTAGTTGCCTATTTTCTTAATTTTAATTTTTGCGTTTTTTTCAACTTCTTCAATTTTATTTCGATCGATCTGCAAATTAGCAGGTGGATAGACATTTTGATTCTAAACAAAATGCAGTTTTCAAAATTTTGATACCACTTCCGGTTATGACGTAATTAGCTCGCAAATTTAAAACTTCAACTTCCAGAATTTTGAAAATATTTGAAATTTGTTTTTTTCATTATGTTATAATTTGTTATAACAACAATTTGAAATAAAAAAATCCGACCCGGAAGTAACAGATCATCCGCCATTTTGATGTGAGTAACTTTTATAAAATTAAAAATGGGGCCTCAGGGTTATGAACGGCATCCGTAACTTTAGTATTTTTGGAAACAACAATAGATTGCTAAAAAAGTCT
Organism: Lottia scabra; assembly: GCA_029955415.1. NCBI lineage: Eukaryota > Metazoa > Mollusca > Gastropoda > Lottiidae > Lottia > Lottia scabra. The sequence continues at coordinate 740,058 of JARJEI010000013.1, read as the reverse complement.
AGGCGCCGATTTTTCAATTTTGATTTCAATTTTTTTTTTATTTTTATTTTGATTTTTTATGCAATTACTAAAACTTTCAAGGCTCATATCTTTTGACCTTGACCTTTGGTGACCTTGGTACCTGAACAAAAGTTATTGCCCTTGATAAAATCTATCCAATGATGTATTCGTGTTTGTGATCCTATGTATACTTTTGGTTTTATAGGCAATTGAAATTTGTGATTTTTGACTTTAAACAGCCCTGTCACGTGACCTAGCGTAAATACGTCAAAAATGATTTAAGAATCAGATTATGCGTAATTTGCTCTTTCCAATGATGTACGACAATATACACTTAAATTAAAATTGCACGATTTAAAATTTGAACATTTTGTGCAAATTTCCATTGTAACTGTGCGTGTTTTTTTCAAATTTTATTTCAATCGATCTGAAAATTTACAGATGGAAAGATATTTCGATTGCAATCCAAAATCTGTTTTCGAAATATTGATACTACTTCCGGTTTTGACGTAATTAGCTTGTAAATTTGAAATTTCAACTTTTAGAATTTTGAATATATTTGAAATTTGTTTTCTGCAATATTAAACATTATGGTATATCAAGAATTTGAAATGAAAAAATTAAACCCGAAAGTTACAACTCGGCAGCCATATTGATATGATTAACTGTTGTAAAACTCAAAATGGGGCTTCAGGGTTATGAGCGGAATTCGTAACTTTGATATTTTCGGAAACTACAGTCGATTGCATTCAAAGCATTGTTAACTGAATTTTGATCTTCCGTTTTGCCTTTCTTGCACTTCCGTTTTATTTTTTTCAGTAATTACCAAAACTTTCAAGGCTCATATCTCGTGACCTTGGCCTTTGGTGACATTGTGACCTGAACAAAAGTTTTTGCCCTCGATGAGATCTATCCGACTATGTATTCATATTTGTTGTCCGATGTATACTTCCGGTTTTGTAAGCAATTCAAATTTGCGATTTTTGACTTACAAGTAATATCCAAGATTTCGCTAGTTGTGGAAGCTTTTTTTTATCTAGAAATAATACCAATACAGACCCTTTTAAAAACAGTTTTTAAGTAATTCCAAAACTGTTACGCACTGCTCAGAACCATGCAAAGCCTATGGATCTAGTTTTTTTTTTTTCCGTTTTCTGGTCAGAGCGCCCAGCCAAAACTATGCATGCCACACATAATCTCTCAAGATTTCCCACGATAATCTACTGCTCGGTATTGTTTAAATGTAAAATGGCGCAGGCCCTACCAACCGGAAATGAGGTATGAGGACATATTGGTTTTGATGTTTTGGCCATTATCTCCTTTATTTTTCAACCGATTTCGATCGGACGGACTTTGCATATTTCTCTAATCGATTCTCCACGAGACAAAAGTTTAACAATATCATTTTGAGAAAAATCTTGCTGACTTTTGGAGCACCTTTTCTGGACCACTTTTTAAACTTTTGCAATTTTATGTTGATCAACCTGAAAACTTACATATATATAGACATTTTGATTGCAAACAATTAGCAATTTTCAAAATTTCGATATCACTTCCGGTTTTGACGTCATTCGCTCTCAAAGTTGAAATTTCAACTTCCGGAATTTTGAAGATATTCGAAAAATTCTTTTTGCAGTATGTTTGTTATGTAGACACAAAAGTATACAAATCATAAAATTTGACCCGGATGTAACAGATCAGTCGCCATCTTGAAATGGTATATTTTCATAAAACGCAAAATGGGGCCTCAGGGTGTTATGGAATTTGCATAATCATAATGTCTATGCAATCTACAGTCGATTGCGACCAAAACATGGGAAGCGGATTTTTGAATTTTAATTCTGAATTTTTCTAATTTCCGGTAAAAATAAATCAGTAATTGTCAAAACTTTCAAGGCCCATATTTCGTGACCTTGACCTTTCTTGACCTAATGACCTGTACAAAAATTATTGCCCTTGAGGAGATGTATCCATTGACATATTGTTTTCAGATGCCCAAGGTTTACTTCCGGTTTTATAGCCGTTTGAAAATTGCCATTTTTAACTTTAAACAGCTCTACCACGTGACCTAATTTACATTTGTCTTATTTTCTTTCACCGTCTTACTATGCTCTGTCTGCTCTTTCCAATGATATACAACACAATACATTTGAATACAAATTCCGCCTTTTAAAGTTTGAAAAATTTGTGCCAATTTCCATTGAAACTATGCGTATTTTTTTCAAATTTTATTTCGATCGTTCTGAAAACTTACGGATAGATAAACATTTTGATGGCGAACAAAAATATGTTTTCAAAAATTTAGTATCACTTCCGGTTGTGACGTCATTTGCTCTTAAAGTTAAAATTTCAACTTCCGGAATTTTGAAGATATTCGAAAAATTCTTTTTGTAGTATGTTTGTAATACAGACACAAAAGTATACAAATAATAAAATTTGACCCGGATGTAACGGATCAGTCGCCATCTTGAAATGGTATATTGTCATAAAACGCAAAATGGGGCCTCAGGGTCTAATGGAATTTGCATAATTCTGATGTCTTTGGAATCTACAGTCGATTGCTACCAAAACATGAGAAGCCGATTTTTGAATTTCAATTCTGATTTATGTTAATTTCCGGTTAAGATAAATCAGTAATTGTCAAAACTTTAAAGGCTCATATCTCGTGACCTTGACCTCTGGTAACCAAGTGACCTGAAACAAATTCATTGCCATTGACGATACCTATGCACGAATACTTTCATTTAGGTTTTCCGATGTTTACTTCCGGTTTTATATCCATTTGAAAATTGCAGTTTTTAACTTTAAAGAGCTCTGACACGTGACCTAATTCAAGTACGTCACAAATTCTTTCACAATCTAATTATGCTAAATCTACTTTTTCAATTATATACAACACAATATTTTTAAATCAAAATAGTGCCTTTTGAATTTTGAAAATTAGTTATTCCATCTGCTTGTAAAATATTAAATTCAAATTTCAGTTGAAGGGCGAGTACTACATTTTGACATAAAGCTGCGTTTGGGCGATCGCCCTCTGCCATTAACTTGCGTTTGGGCGATACGTATATCATAAATGTACTTTTTTACATTGTAACAGTTTTAAAAGAAACATTAATATATATTTTCTTTGAACGAATTATGGATTGATAAATTTCGATCTGTATTTCAAACTACGAAGTCTGAATGCTTTGCAGTCCGTTTCTAAATTGAGATTTGGCTCTTTCATGTGTCCTTTTTGCACTTTAGAACTTTTTTACAAATCTTAGAAATTTTGTGATATGCGTTTTCCACTGATGTATATCAAACTGTGATTACACCTTTTTTTTAATCAGATTACTTTTACTGAACATGAAATGTTTATTTCACCTTTGACTACCGTGCGTGTACCGTACCTGGTTATTCAACTTTTCACTACCGAATTCACAATTGTGCGTTTTAAAATTTGCTTTCTTCTGTAAACCTAACAACATGGATTGAAAGATGTCACTTTTCACCATTGGAGGAAACCGGATGCGCACTGCATGGTACCATTCATGGTTCTAGTTTTTTTGGTTTTTTTTTCTTCAAATTCTGGTCAGAGCGCCCAGCCAAAACTGTAAATGCCACATATGCATTGATGCAATTTCTCTTATGTACTCGAAAAACTAAATTTTTTAAATGTAATTTGATGCATTTTTGTCCAACCGGAAATGACGTAGGGCACGAAAGTGTATTTTAGAATTTTTCATTTCACGGCTCTATTTTTCATCCGATTTTACTCGGATTTTTTTAGGTTACTTCTTTAAACTAATGTCTACAATACGGCTTCTTTAAGTAATTGAAAATTTTTACTTTTGTCCCTAACTTTTTTTAGTTTTAATTATAAAAAATTTTCAACTTCTACAATTTTATTTCGATGAATCTGAAAATATACATGCATATAGGCATATGGATTGTGAACAAAATGCAAGTTTTAAAATTTCGATATCACTTCCGGTTTTGACGTAAATGGCTCTTAAAGTTAAAATTTCAACTTCCGGAATTTTGAAGATATGTAAAAATGGTTTTCGGAAATATGATTGAAATGACAATTCAAAAACAATGAATTAAAAAAAATTGACCCGGAAGTAAAAAATAAGCCGCCATATTGCTATGACCAACTTTTGTAAAACTCAAAATGGGGCCTCAGGGTTATGAGCGGAATTCGTAATAGTAGTATTTTAGGACAGCCCAGTCGATTGCCAAAAAAAGTACGTGATTAGATTTTTGATTTTTAATACTGCCTTTTTGTTATTTCCGGTATAACGTTTAAAGTAATTGCCAAAATTTCAAAGACTTGTAACTCATGACCTTGACCTTTTATGACCTTGTAACCTGAACGAAGGTTATTGCCCTTGACTAGATCTATCCAATGAAATATCCATTTTCGTTGTGCGATGTTTACTTCCGGTTCTATTGCCATTTGAAATTTGCTATTTTCAACTTTAAACAGCTCTGTCACGTGACCCAAGTAACATACGTCACAAACTCTTATATATTATTATTGTGCTTATTTTACTCTTTCCAGTGATATAAAACACTTTATGTTTGAATGAAAATTGCGCGATTTAAAATTTGAAAATTTTGTGCAAAGTTTCATTGTAACTGTGCGTGTTTTTTTCAAATTTTATTTTGACCGTCCTGAAAACTTACAGGTAGATAGACATTTTGATTGCAAACTCAAATCTGTTTTCAAAATTTCGATAACACTTCCGGTTTTGACGTTATTCGCTTTTAAAATCTAAAATCTAACTTCCGGAATTTATATGATATATGATTTTTTTTTTTTTGCAAAATTTTTGAAGTGATGCTATATAAACAATCAATCAATGAAATTTGACCCAGTTGTAATAGATCGGCCGCCATATTTATATGATTAACTTTTGTAAAACTCAAAATGGGGACTCGGGGTTATGAGCGGAATTCGTAATTGTAGTATTTTTGGACAACTTAGTCGATTGCCCCAAAGAGTACGTGATTCGATTTTGATATTCGATGTTGCTTTTTTGCTATTTCCGGTATATTGTATTTAATGTAATTGCCAAAATTTCAAAGAATTGTAACCCGTGACCTTGAACTTTTTTACCATGTGACCTGAACAAAGGCTATTGCCCTTGACCAGATCTATGTACTGATGTATCCATTTTAGTTGTCCGATGTTAACTTCCGGTTCTATGGCCATTTGAAATTTTCGATTTTAAACATTAAATAGCTCTGTCACGTGACCTAACTTTCATACGTCACAAATTTGTATATATTCTTATTGTGCCTAATCTATTCTTTTTAGTGATGTATAACACTTTATGTTTTAAAGAAAATTGCGCGATATAATATTTGGAAGTTTTGTGCAAAGTTCTATTGTCACTGAGCGGGTTTTTTCAAATTTTATTAGAATGTTCTGAAAACTTGTGAGTAGCTAAGCATTTGGATTGCGAACTCAAATATATTTTCAAAATTTCGTTATTACTACTGGTTTTGACGTTATTGGCTAATAAACTAAAATAATATGTGTGTTGTCTAAATGGTTAAATGATAGTGCTCTCCCTTCAACCTGTAATTAACTTGAGTTTTGGCGATACTAAACCAAAGAAGTAAAAAACATCGCCAAAACGCTAACACATTTGATTAAATAACGCTAACAATTATCGTCAAAACAGTTGAAGGGAGAGAACTACTATTTTCATTGTTAATCTTTATTAAAGCTATCATGTTGTAACTAGACTAGAAAAAATGTTTCTAACTTTTTTTATATTAATATTTTTATAACCATTTGCTAAGTGCCTTGTGATTTATGAAAGATTCCAGGATGACGCACTGCCCAGCGCCGTTTTGGTACGGCTCTAGTTTTTTTTTTTTTTTTCGAATTTTACACTCGCTATTTTAGTAAGAAGGCAACATGCCACATACAGATTTGTTCAATCCCCTACGATAAATTGTTGACCATGAACTTTTAAATATAAATTGGTGCCATTTTGACAAACCGGAAATGAGGTAGAACAAAAAACACAATTTTGGTTTTTTGAATCTCACGTCTCTATTTTTGATCCAATTTTTATCAAACTATTTTGAACTGTTTTCTATAACTGTGCGCTACTAAATAAAAATTTTAAACTTCTCCAATTTTGACTTTTAGTTGACTATTTTCTTAATTTTAATTTTTGCGTTTTTTTCAACTTCTACAATTTTATTTCGTTCGATCTGCAAATTTGCAGGTGTATAGACATTTTGATTCTAAACAAAATGCAGTTTTCAAAATTTTGATACCACTTCCGGTTTTTACGTAATTAGCTTGTAAATTTAAAATGTCAACTTCCGGAAATTTGAAGATATTTCAAATTTGTTTTTTTCATTGTGTTATAATTTGTTATAACAACAATTTGAAATAAAAAAATCCGACCCGGAAGTAACAGATCATCCGCCATTTTGATATGAGTAACTTTTGTAAAATTAAAAATGGGGCCTCAGGGTTATGAGCGGCATCCGTAACTTTAGTATTTTTGGAAACTACAATAGATTGCCAAAAAAGTCTAGCCGCCGATTTTTGAATTTTGATTTCAATTTTTTTTCTATTTTCGTTTTGATTTTTTATGTAATTACTAAAACTTTCAAGGCTCATATCTTTTGACCTTGACCTTTGGTGACCTTGGTACCTGAACAAAACTTATTGTCCTTGATGAAATCTATCCAATGATGTATTCATGTTTGTGATCCGATGTATACTTCCGGTTTTATAGGCAATTGAAATATGTGATTTTTAACTTTAAACAGCCCTGTCACGTGACCTAGCGTAAATACGTCAAAAATGATTTAACAATCATATTATGCGTAATTTGCTCTTTCCAATGATGTACGACAATATACACTTAAATTAAAATTGCACGATTTAAAATTTGAACATTTTGTGCAAATTTCCATTGTAACTGTGCGTGTTTTTTTCAAATTTTATTTCAATCGATCTGAAAATTTACAGATGGAAAGATATTTCGATTGCAATCCAAAATCTGTTTTCGAAAAATTGATACCACTTCCGGTTTTGACGTAATTAGCTTGTAAATTTGAAATTTCAACTTCCGGAATTTTAAATATATATGAAATTTGTTTTTTGCAATATTTAACATTATGGTATATCAACAATTTGAAATAAAAAAAATTAACCCGGAAGTTACACATCGGTCGCTATATTGATATGACTAACTTTTATAAAACTCAAAATGGGGCCTCAGGGTTATGAGCGGAATTCGTAACTTTGATATTTTTGGAAACTACAGTCGATTGCATTCAAAGCATTGTTAATCGATTTTTATTCTTCTGTTTTGCCTTTCTTGCATTTCCGTTTTATTTTTTTCAGTAATTACCAAAACTTTCAAGACTCATACCTCGTGACCTTGACCTTTGGTGACATTGTGACCTGAAAAAAAGTTTTTGCCCTCGATGAGATCTATCCGACTATGTATTCATATTTGTTGTCCGATGTTTACTTCGGGTTTTGTAAGCCCTTCAAATTTGCGATTTTTGACTTTACAAGTAACATCCAAGGTTTCGCTAGTTGTGGTAGCTTTCTTTTTCTAGAAATAATACCAAAACAGACCCTTTTAAAAACAGTTTTTAAGTAATTCCAAAACTGTTACGCACTGCTCAGAACCATGCAAAGCCTATGGATCTAGTTTTTTTTTTCTTCGAATTCTGGTCAGAGTACACAGCCAAAACTGCAAATGCCACATATACACTGATATGATTTCTTTTCTGTACTCGAAAAACTAAATTTTTTAAATGTAATTTGACGCATTTTTATCCAACCGGAAATGACGTAGGATACAGAAGTGTATTTTAGAATTTTCGATTTTCCTACTCTATTTTAAATTCAATTCTAATCGGATTTTTTGTGTTTAATTGCAAAAACCAAAAGCTACAATTCGGCTTCTTGAAGACATTACAAATTTTGAATTTTGAAGCTAACTTTTTTGGTTTGAAATTTATGAATTTTTCAACTTCTACAATTTTATTTTGATCAATCTGAAAATAAATAAGCATATAGACCTTTTGATTGTTAAAAAAATACAATTTTCAAAATTTCGATATCACTTCCGGTTTTGACGTTATTGGCTCGTAAAGTTAAAATTTCAACTTCCGGAATTGTGAAGTTATTTGAAAATTGAAAATTTTTTTCAGCAATACGATTCAAATGATAATGCAAAAACAACAAATTAAAAAATTTTGACCCGGAAGTAACAGATAAGCCGCCATATTGATATGAGCAACTTTTGTAAAACTCAAAATGGGGCCTCAGGGTTATCGGCGGAATTCATATTTATAGTATTTTTGGACAGCTCAGTCGACTGCCCCCAAAAATACGCAAATCGATTTTTGATGTTTGATTGTGCTTTTTGCTCATTTCCGGTATAACGTTTTAAGAAAGTGCCAAAATTTCAAAGACTTGTAACTCGTGACCTTGACCTTTTTTGACCTTGTGACCTGAACAAAAGTTATTGCCCTTGACTAAATCTATCAAATGATATATCCATTTCGGTTGTTTGATATTTACTTCCGGTTCTATTGTCATTTGAAATTTGATATTTTCAACTTTAAACAGCTCTGTCACGTGACCTTATTTACATACGTCACAAATTCTTACATATTCTTAATGTGCCTAATGTACTCTTTCCAGAGATATATAATACTTTATATGTTTATTGAAATTGTGCGATTTAAAATTTAAAATTTTTGTTCAAAGTTCCATTGTAACTGTGCGTGTTTTTTTCAAATTTTATTTTGAGCGTTCTGAAAAGTTACAGGTAGATAGATGTTTTGATTGCAAACTCAAATCTGTTTTCAAAATTTCGATATCACTTCCGGTTTTGACGTTATTCACTTTTTAAATTTAAATTTCAACTTTCGGAATTTTGAAGATATTTGAAAATTTTTGACGGCAATATATTAGAAATGATGTAATAGAAACAATTAATTAATAAAATCTGACCCGGATGTAATAAATCAGCCGCCATATTGATATGACCAACTTTTGTAAAACTCAAAATCGGGCCTCAGGGATATGAGCGATTTTCGTGATTGTAGTATTTTTGGACAGCTCAGTCGATTGTCATAAAAAATACGCTATTTGATTTTTGATATTCGATATTGCTTTCTTGTTATTTCTCAGTATAATGTTTTAAGTAATTTCCAAAATTTCAAAGACTTGACTTTGACTTTTTTTACCTTGTGACCTGAAGAAAGGTTATTGTCCTTGATTAGATCTATCCAATGGTATGTACAATTTGTTCAATGTTTACTTCCTGTTCTATTGTCATTTGAAAATTGCGATTTTTAACTTTAAACGCATACATTTATCGTCAAAACAGTTGAAGGGAGAGAACTACTATTTTAATTGTAAATCTTTATTAAAGCTATCATTCTGTAATTAAACTAGAAATGTTGATAAAAAATAAGTCAAACCATCCGACACTAATCGACATATTTACTACTTTTAATCTCCATACCGAAGAAATATGGCCGCCACCGACCCATTATAAATCCGTGTAAGCCACGTCATTCAGTCAATTGATATACATCGAACTGTCAACATCAGTAATAAGGGGTCACTATTATTATTATCAAGCCAACCCTGAAACTAGCAAAGTAGAAATTTTACTATAGTCGAAAACTAACCAATCGTCACTCTTTTAAGCATTCAGACCACAAACAGTTATTTTAATTCCTTAAAATAAGAAAATCTCTCTAGATATAACTTTTCTAATGTTCATAACCATTTGCCTTAGACTTAGTGCCTCATGATTTATGAAAGATTTCCAGGATGACGCACTGCCCAGCGCCGTTTTGGTACGGCTCTAGTTTTTTATTTTTTTCGTTTTCTGGTCTCGCTATTTCGGCATGAAGGAAGCTTGTCACACTAAGTCTGACACCATTTCCCACGATAATTTGCTGCACATTGTGGCTTAAATGTTAAATGACGCAGTTTTGTCCAACCGGATATGAGGTATCACAAAACGTCTATTTTCGGTTTATCATTTTTACCTACAATTTTCAACCGATTTCGATGGAATTTGTTTGGTTTATTTCAGATATGTCTTTTCTACACGATAACCACTAAAAAAACTTATAATTTTTTATTTTTGACGCTGAATTTTGCAACTATTTTTTAACGCTTTTTTCAACTTTCACAACTTTATTTCGATCGCTATGAAAACTTCTAGGCATATAAACATTGTTATTGCGAACAAAACTGTGTTTTCAAAATTTTGATATCACTTCCGGTTTTGACGTCATTTGCTTGTAAACTTGAAATTTTAACTTCCGGAGTTTTGGAGATATTTGAAATTTTTTTTTTGCATTATGTTAGAATTTTTCATCACAAAAGATATTTATAATAAAATTTGACCCGGAAGTAATATGTCAGACGCCATGTTGATGTGACTAAACTCAAAATGGGGCCTCAGGGGATAATCGGATTTGCACAATATTGGTGTCTATGAAATCCTTAGTCGATTGCCACCAACCTTATGACAGCGGATTTTTGAATTTCGATTTAGAATTTTTTCTATTTCCGGACAAAGAATTTCAGTAATGACAGAAACTTTCAAGGCTCATATCTAGTGACCTTGACCTTTGATGACCTTTTGACCTGTACAAAAGTTATTGCCCTTAACGAGATCTATCAAATGATATATTCATTTCCGATTTCTGATGTTAACTTCCGGTTTTATCGCCATTTGAAAATTGCAATTTTTAACTTAAAAGAGCTTTGTCACGTGACCTAATTAACATACGTCACAAATTTTTAGACATATTTACTATGCTAAATCTGCTCTTTCAAATGATATATATAACATAATATATTTGAATCAAAATTGCGCTTTTTAAAACTTGCAAATTTTGTGCCAAAGATCATTGTAACTGTGCGTGTTTTATGGAAATTTGATTCTGATCGATCTGAAAACTTACAAGTAGATAGACAATTAAAATTTGATAATGATATGACTTCCGGTTTTGACGTCATTTGTTTGTAAACTTGAAATTTTAATTTATGGAGTTACTTAGTCGACGGCCAACAACCTTATGACAACTGATTTTTTAATTTCGATTTCTATATATTTTTGGAACAAGAACTTTAGTAATGACCGAAACTTTCAAGACTTATATTTCTATATTTATTAGTTGAAATGACCAGGAAGTATTAATGTCCTTTAACCTTCATTTAGGTGTAACACACATCAAGATGATCATGCTATGCTCCCACATCTGATGATATGCGAGAGTCTACGTTGTTGAATTACAACGTTTCATCCCCACAGTACATCATACGATTCAGGATAAGTTTCTCAACACCTAGAAAGTTACAATTTACCATATTGTTTCCTTTAACGCTTCTCACTGGTCAATGTTTTGCATGTTTAAACGCAGTTCTCTCCCTTCAACTGACAAATGTTTGTTGTCTGTATGTTTAAATTTAGTTCACTCCCTTCAACTGACAATTGCACTAACATGACTTTCTTACATAGTAACTTGCATTTTAACGTTTTAAATTATGTAGTAAAAAAGTATCTAAATGTAGTAGATAACGATCCAATGCCAAAAGAAGAAAATCTGTTCTAAAAATCTGGTTCTATCATTTATTCAAAAAATATTGCGTGTCTAAAAACGTTGACCATTAAAATGTTTTTTAAAAAAAATAATAAAACAGATTTTTTGCTCATTTGGTATTAAAATGACAATGTTCGAGCTGTACTGCGAACTTTAGTGCATAGAAGTTAACAACAGTATTCTGATGTCATATACATGGGAATTAGCTCTTTCATATGTGGTGGCTCAGTGAGTTAAACGCTTGCTTGCTAACCTGAAGGCCCAGGGTTTAATCCTGGGTCGAGATGGTTTTTCATTCCGGTTTCACGATGTCAGTGATGCAAGTCGGAGGGGCTGACATGGAAAAAAGAGTCTAGGCGTTCGGAGAGGACAATAAACCGAGGTCCTGTGTGCTATTGACTGTGCACGTTAAAGATCCCTCGAAAGTAAGAGTAGGCTTATGCCGCTGTCATGGCAAAATTTCCCTCATTGCACACTGCATGGCGTTTGCCCGTCCCCAGTTAGCCCTTATAGGTGCAGAAAAGTAGGACGTAAAACTCCATTCATTTCATTTCATTTCTTTCATATGTATGATAATGCAGATGACTTTTCACTACCGAACGGGAATTGGTTATTCTACAATTAAAATGCCGATATTTATGTTTTGTAAATTTCGCAATATGGATTGAAAATGTAACTTTTCACCCATGGACGAAACCGGATGCGCACTGCTCGGTACCGTCGCACGGTTCTAGTTTTTTTTTTTTTCGTTTTCTGGTCTCGCTATTTCGGTATGAAGGGAACTTGTCACGCTTAATCTGACACAGTTTCTCATACTATATAGGTGCTCGTTGTGAGGTGAATGCAAAATGACGCACTTTTGACCAACCGGAAATGATGTATGACAAAAAGTGTACTTTCGGTTTTTTATCATTTTTACCTACAATTTTCAACCGATTTTGATGGATATTTTTTTGTTTATTTCCGTTGTGTCTTTTCTACACGATAACCACTTTAAAACTTATAATTTTTGACTTTTGACCTTGAATTTTGAAACTCTTTTTTCAGGTTTTTTTCAACTTCCACAGTTTTATTTCGATCGCTATGAAAACTTCTAGGCATATAGACATTGTTATTGCGAACAAAACCGTGTTTTCAAAATTTTGATATCTCTTCCGGTTTTGACGTCATTTGCTTGTAAACTTCAAATTTGAACTTCCGGAATTTTGAAGATATTTGAAAATTTATTTTTGCATTAAGTTTGAAACTGTCATCATGAAACATATTTATGATAAAATTTGACACGGAAGTAATATCTCAGGCGCCATATTGTTGTGAGTAATTTTTATAAAACTCAAAATGGGGCCTCAGGGGATAATCGGATTTGCACAATTTTGGTGTCTATGAAATCCTTAGTCGATTGCCACCAACCTTATGACAGCGGATTTTTGAATTTCGATTTAGAGTTTTTTCTACTTCCGGACAAAGAATTTCAGTATTGACCGAAACTTTCAAGGCTCATATCTAGTGACCTTGACCTTTGATGACCTTTTGACCTGTACAAAAGTTATTGCCCTTAACGAGATCTATCAATTGATTATTCATTTCCGATTTCTGATGTTAACTTCCGGTTTTATGGCCATTTGAAAATTGTAATTTTTAACTTTAAAGAGCTTTGTCACGTGACCTAATAAACATACGTCACAAATTTTTAGACACATTTACTATGCTAAATCTGCTCTTTCAAATGATATATAACACAAAATATTTGAATCAAATTTGCGCTTTTTAAAACTTGCAAATGTTGTGCCAATTTTCATTGTAACTGTGCGTGTTTTTTGGAAATTTGATTTTGATCGATCTGAAAACTTAAAAAACTGATCAACAATTTGATAATGAACAAAACAATATTTCCGAAAGTTTGATATCACTTTCGGTTTTGACGTCATTTGTTTGTAAACTTGAAATTCTAACTTCTGGAGTGCCCGAATTATTTGAAAATTTCTTTTTGCATCATGTTAGAAATGGTCATCAGAAAAGATATAAATGATAAAATCCGACCCGGAAGTACTATGTCAGGTGCCATGTTGTTGTGACTAATTTTTATATAACTCAAAATAGGACCTCAGGGGATAATCTAATTTACATTATATCGGTGTCTATGAAATACTTAGTCGATGACCAACAACTTTGTGGCAACTGATTTTTTAATTTCGATTTCTTTATATTTCTGGAACAAGGATTTTAATTTAGACTGAAACTTTCAAGGCTCATATTTCTAAATCTATTAATTCAAATGACCAGGAAGTATTATTAGCCTGTAATCTTCAATTAGGTGTAACACACCTCGAGAGGATCATTTTTTGTTACAATATCTGACAATATGTGAGAGTCTACGCTGTAGTATTACAAATTATCATTCCCTCAACACAGCATACGTTTCATGATCAATATACCATCATCTAGAAAGTTACAATTTACCATAGTGTTTCTTTTAACGCTTCTCACTGGTCAGAGTAGTATTTTAAAATGTTCAAATGCAGTTTTCTCCCTTCAACTGAAAAATGTTTGTTGTCTGTATTTTTAAATGCAGTTCTCTCCCTTCAACTGACAATTGCACCATGCTTAACATGACTTTCGTACATTGTAACTTGCATTGTTTTAACGTTTTAAATTATGTACTAAAAAAGATAAACAAATAGTCTAAAAGAAGTAGATAACGATCCAATGCCAAAAGAAGAAAATCCGTTCTAAAAATCTGGTTCTGTCATTTATTAAAAAACAAGTTTTAAAATTGCATGTCTAAAAACGTTGACCATTAAAATGTTTTCTAAAAAAAAAATAATATAGAATTTTGGCTATGTTCTTAATAAAATGATAATTTAGGAGCTGTGCTGCGAACTTACATGTATGGAAGTTAGTAATCAGTATTTTGATGTCATTAAAAAAATCATATGAAGAATTGGCCGCGGTGGCACAGTGAGTTAGACGCTTGCTCGCTATCCTGAAGGTCCAGGGTTTAATCCCGGCATGGGTCGAGATGATGACTTCGGATTTTTCAACCCGATTTCACCCTCTCAATGATGCATTTCGGAGGGGCTGACATGAAAAAAGCGCCTTGTCGTTCGGATGGGACAATAAACCGAGGTCCCGTGCGCTATTGGCTATGCACGTGACAAACCCCTCGACAGTTGGAAATCGAAAATAAGAGCAGGCTATTGCCGCTGGCCTGGCAAAATTTCCCTCATTACACACTGCATGGCGTTTGCCCGTCCTCAGTCAGCCCATATAGGTGCAGAAAAGTCGGACATTAAACTCCATTCATTTTTATTTCTATATGAAAAATATTAATAAATATTCTTTTCTACTTCCAATGATGTATAAAAATGTACATTAATAAAAACAACGACTTTTTGATTAGGTGACTTTTCACTACCGAACGTGTACTGGTTATTCTACTTTTCAATACCGAATATAAGCAATTTATATGCCGATTATGTTCTGTAAATTTCGCAGTATGGATTGAAAACGCCATTTTTCACCCATGGACGAAACCGGATGCGCACTGCCCAGTATCGTCTCACGATTCTAGTTTTACTCAAATCCGTTCAGTAGTTTCCTATCAGCGTCCAAAAAACATAGCACACTTAAAAACCTTACGTAAGGTTTTTAAAAAATTTAGCATGTTTTTAGCGTTTAAAAATTAACGGCTGAATTTTTTTAGTTAAAACTTTCAGATACATTAAAGGGCACATAGTGACAGATTTTGGTGTAAAGTTTTCACAAATTTGAGCAAAAAAATTTTTTGTCCTAAAAAAAATTCAGACTGTCCCTTTAAGTTTGAAAGAAAAAAATCTTTAAGACGTAGAGTTGATTGCTCAAATGTATTGGTGTAAGATTAAAGTATATTCTCTCGAATGTACTTTGGTAGAGGGGATATTATCTCTAATGTACCTGTCCACGGGGATATTATCTCGAATATCCCTGGGTTGAGGGATATTCTCTCGAATGTCCCTGGGTTGAGGGATATTAGCAAAAAGAAAGACCTGCCATAACAATGGGATGACGTCACAAGAGGTTTTTATAGAGAAATAACTACATGTAATTTGCTAATACTCCGTTAATACAGCCATTGAAACAAATTGAAATATGATCACCTTTAAAGAACCATTTGATAAATGATTACAATATAGAACTAGAAAAGATATGATCACAATATAGAACCAAAAAAGATATGATCACAATATAGAACAAGATAAGATCTGATCACAATATAGAACCAGATAAGATATGATCACAATATAGAACCAAAAAAGATATGATTACAGTTAAAACCCAAAAAGATGTGATCACAACATAGAACCAGTTAAGCTATGATCACAATATAGAACCAAATAAGATGTGATCCCAATTTAGAAACAAAAAAGATATGATCACAATATAGAACCATATAAGATCTGATCACAGTATAGAACCAGATAAGATATGATATGATCACAATATAGAACCAGATAAGATATTATGAATCACAATATAGAACCAGATAAGATATGGTGAATCACAATATAGAACCAAATAAGATGTGATCCCAATTAAGAAACAAAAAAGATATGATCACAATATGGAACCAAATAAGATCTGATTACAATATAGAACCAGATAAGATATGGTGAATCGCAATATAGAGCCAAATAAGATATGATCACAAGATAGAACCAGATAAGATATGGTGAATCGCAATATAGAACCAAATAAGATATGATCACAAGATAGAACCAGATAAGATATAATATGATCACAACATAGAACCAGATAAGATATGGTGAATCGCAATATAGAACCAAAAAAGATATGATCACAAGATAGAACCAGATAAGATATGATCAAAACATAGAACCAGATAAGATGTGATCACAATATAGAACAAGATAAGATCTGATCACAATATAGAACCAGATAAGAATGGTGAATCACAATATAGAACCAAATAAGATATGATCAAAATTAAAACCCCAAAAGATGTGATCACAACATAGAACCAAT
The DNA here is from genome assembly GCA_029955415.1 of Lottia scabra. Lineage (NCBI taxonomy): Eukaryota > Metazoa > Mollusca > Gastropoda > Lottiidae > Lottia > Lottia scabra. Next base: position 723,420 of record JARJEI010000013.1, on the reverse strand, counting down.
TAAGCTATGATCACAATATAGAACCAAATAAGATGTGATCCCAATTTAGAAACAAAAAAGATACGATCACAATATAGAACCAAATAAGATCTGATCACAATATAGAACCAGATAAGAATGGTGAATCACAATATAGAACCAAATAAGATATGATCACAAGATAGAACCAGATAAGATATGATATGATCACAATATAGAACCAAATAAGATATGATCACAAGATAGAACCAGATATAATATGAACACAACATAAAACCAGATAAGATATGATCACAATATAGAACCAGATAATATATGGTGAATTAAAATATAGAACCAGATAATATATGGTGAATCACAATATAGAACCTGATAAGACGTGATCACAATATTGAACCAGATAAGATGTGATCGCAATATAGAACCAGATAAGATATGATCACAATATAGAACCAGATAAGTACATTGTCTCTTTAATTTAACCCGAAACTCACCAGGATAAGGCTCTGTATAATATCTGATTATAAAACCTTCATTTTCTTCATCACCATTCGTTTTAAATGTTATATTGACGCTTGAATCATTTAAAGCAACCACATGTTTTGATTTATGTCCACATGTTACGAAATTCGTATTATCTGAAATGGAATATAAGGTTTAATTCATAGGCATACGATGTCGTTTATTGTACTGATCTTTGAACAAACACCAATTGACTTTTATTTTAAAAAAAAACCATTTTTTTTTATATCTGAAAAGTTTAGGAAGTATTCAGTACTAAAGAATAGATTCATAAAAATTAAATCATCTTTATAATTACAAGTAATTTTTTATCGGATAATACAGGGAAAATACTTGGGGGACATGTCCAAGACTGGACATATTTGGACATTTTATAGGGGACACAATCTGAGCTATAGGTCTGAAAAATAATTATTATATGCATACAGTGTCCAATATGCCCATAATAACTTTATATATCTGGTATTAAAAAGCAAAATGATGTTACTTTATCATGCTTCGAAAATTGCATGTTTGCGATGACTTCTGCAGATTCGAGGGACATGGTCATTTCAACGTGCATAATCGGGGACCCTTGAGAATTTACAATATCTAGATTGATCTAGATCTCTTAAAATATCTAGATTGATCTACATTACCTACAATATCTATATTGATCTACATCCCTTACAATATCTAGATTGATCTCTACACTTACAATATCTAGATTGATCTCTACCCTTACAATATCTAGATTAATATAAATCTCTTAAAATATCTGGATTCCATCTTACCTCCTCTCACTTGTATAAAATCATTTTGACATTGGGAATTATTATCTTCTGTTTTCAGTAACAGAAATTCTAACATAATTCTCTTTTTCGGATCATTTGCAGATAAAATCCATTCCATGTTTAGATTCCTATAATATAATATCATTTAGTCATTATAAGGAGATAATAAGGTTACTGAATATAACTAGACTGTGATGTCCGACTCTATCAGAGTTTATTTCTTAATTTTGAATTAAAACCTTTTTTCTGTAATATCATTCCATGTGCTGTATTTGAAACAGTTATTCATTAGTTGACAGCATTGGCACAGTAATATTTCTATTAAGTAGATAATCGAAAAGTGTTGAATTGACCTCTACAATACAGTTATCCTGCTTAAATCTACCCAGACTTCGACTTACTTGCCATATCTATCAGGATAACCAGGAGAATACAGGTACATTGGTGTTGTGCTTACATTTAATTGATAAGTTTTTGTTGTCAGTTGGTCACCTGTGGAAAAATCAAATGTTTATTTCGACATTTTGTTGTTAAAGTAGTTAAGTGAAATGTATGTGATCACGGCTTGTTATAGTAAAATATATGATCACAGTTAGTTACAGTAAAATATATATGATCACAGTTAGTTACAGTAAAATATATATGATCACAGTTAGTTATAATAAAATATATATGATCACAGTTAGTTACAGTAAAATATATATGATCACAGTTTAATAGTAAAATATATATGATCACAGCTAGTTATAGTAAAATATAAATAATCACAGTTAGTTACAGTAAAATATATATAATCACAGTTCGTTATAGTAAAATATATATGATCACAGTTAGTTATAGTAAAATATATATGATCACAGTTAGTTACAGGAAAATATATATAATCACAGTTAGTTATAGTAAAATATATATGATCACAGTTAGTTATAGTAAAATATATATGATCACAGTTAGTTATAGTAAAATATATATGATCACAGTTAGTTACAGTAAAATATATATAATCACAGTTAGTTATAGTAAAATATATATGATCACAGTTAGTTACAGTAAAATATATATAATCACAGTTAGTTATAGTAAGATATATATAATCACAGATAGTTATAGTAAAATATATATGATCACAGCTAGTTATAGTAAAATATATATGATCATAGTTAGTTACAGTAAAATATAAACAATCACAGTTAGTTACAGTAAAATATATATGATCATAGTCATTTACAGTAAAATATATATGATCACAGTTAGTTATAGTAAATTATATATGATCACAGTTAGTTATAGTAAAATATAAATAATCACAGTTAGTTACAGTATAATATATATGATCACAGTTAGTTACAGTAAAATATATATGATCATAGTCATTTACAGTAAAATATATATGATCACAGTTAGTTATAGTAAATTATATATGATCACAGTTAGTTATAGTAAAATATATATGATCACAGTTAGTTATAGTAAAATATATATGATCACAGTTAGTTACAGTAAAATATATATAATCACAGTTAGTTATAGTAAAATATATATGATCACAGTTAGTTATAGTAAAATATATATGATCACAGTTAGTTATAGTAAAATATATATGATCACAGTTAGTTACAGTAGAATATATATGATCATAGTCATTTACAGTAAAATATATATGATCACAGTTAGTTATAGTAAATTATATATGATCACAGTTAGTTATAGTAAAATATAAATAATCACAGTTAGTTACAGTATAATATATATGATCACAGTTAGTTACAGTAAAATATAAATAATCACAGTTAGTTACAGTATAATATATATGATCACAGTTAGTTACAGTAAAATATAAATAATCACAGTTAGTTATAGTAAAATATAAATGATCACAGTTAGTTATAGTGAAATATATATAACCACAGCTAGTTACAGTAAAATATATGATTACAGTTAGTTATAGTAAAATATATATGACCACAGTTAATTATAGTAAAATATAAATGATCACAGTTAGTACCAGTAAAATATATGATAACCACAGCTAGTTACAGTAAAATATATGTGATCACAGTTAGTTACAGTAAAATATGTATGATCACAGTTAGTACCAGTAAAATATATGATTACAGTTCGTTATAGTAAAATATATATGACCACAGTTAGTTATAGTGAAATATATATAACCACAGCTAGTTACAGTAAAATATATATAATCACAGTTCGTTATAGTAAAATATATATGATCACAGTTAGTTATAGTAAAATATATATGATCACAGTTAGTTACAGTAAAATATAAATAATCACAGTTAGTTACAGTAAAATATATATAATCACAGTTCGTTATAGTAAAATATATATGATCACAGTTAGTTATAGTAAAATATATATGATCACAGTTAGTTACAGTAAAATATAAATAATCACAGTTACAGTAAAATATATATAATCACAGTTAGTTATAGTAAGATATATATGATCACAGCTAGTTACAGTAAAATATATATGATCACAGTTACTTATAGTAAATTATATATGATCACAGTTAGTTATAGTAAAATATATATGATCACAGTTAGTTATAGTAAATTATATATGATCACAGTTAGTTATAGTAAAATATAAATAATCACAGTTAGTTACAGTATAATATATATGATCACAGTTAGTTACAGTAAAATATAAATAATCACAGTTAGTTATAGTAAAATATAAATGATCACAGTTAGTTATAGTGAAATATATATAACCACAGCTAGTTACAGTAAAATATATGTGATCACAGTTAGTTATAGTAAAATATGTATGATCACATTTAGTACCAGTAAAATATATGATTACAGTTAGTTATAGTAAAATATATATGACCACAGTTAGTTATAGTAAAATATAAATGATCACAGTTAGTTATAGTGAAATATATATAACCACAGCTAGTTACAGTAAAATATATGTGATCACAGTTAGTTACAGTAAAATATGTATGATCACAGTTAGTACCAGTAAAATATATGATTACAGTTAGTTATAGTAAAATATATATGACCACAGTTAGTTATAGTAAAATATAAATGATCACAGTTAGTTATAGTGAAATATATATAACCACAGCTAGTTAAAGTAAAATATATGTGATCACAGTTAGTTACAGTAAAATATATATAATCACAGTTCGTTATAGTAAAATATATATGATCACAGTTAGTTATAGTAAAATATATATGATCACAGTTAGTTACAGTAAAATATAAATAATCACAGTGAGTTACAATAAAATATATATAATCACAGTTCGTTATAGTAAAATATATATGATCACAGTTAGTTATAGTAAAATATATATGATCACAGTTAGTTACAGTAAAATATAAATAATCACAGTTAGTTACAGTAAAATATATATAATCACAGTTCGTTATAGTAAAATATATATGATCACAGTTAGTTATAGTAAAATATATATGATCACAGTTAGTTACAGTAAAATATATATAATCACAGTTAGTTATAGTAAAATATATATGATCACAGTTAGTTATAGTAAAATATATATGATCACAGTTAGTTATAGTAAAATATATATGATCACAGTTAGTTACAGTAGAATATATATGATCATAGTCATTTACAGTAAAATATATATGATCACAGTTAGTTATAGTAAATTATATATGATCACAGTTAGTTATAGTAAAATATATATGATTACAGTTAGTTATAGTAAAATATATATGATCACAGTTAGTTACAGTAGAATATATATGATCATAGTCATTTACAGTAAAATATATATGATCACAGTTAGTTATAGTAAAATATATATGATCACAGTTAGTTACAGTAAAATATAAATAATCACAGTTAGTTACAGTATAATATATATGATCACAGTTAGTTACAGTAAAACATAAATAATCACAGTTAGTTATAGTAAAATATAAATGATCACAGTTAGTTACAGTGAAATATATATAACCACAGCTAGTTACAGTAAAATATATGTGATCACAGTTAGTTATAGTAAAATATGTATGATCACAGTTAGTTATAGTAAAATATATATGACCACAGTTAGTTATAGTAAAATATAAATGATCACAGTTAGTTATAGTGAAATATATATAACCACAGCTAGTTACAGTAAAATATATGTGATCACAGTTAGTTACAGTAAAATATATGTGATCACAGTTAGTTATAGTAAAATATATATGATCACAGTTAGTTACAGTAAAATATATATAACCACAGCTAGTTACAGTAAAATATATGTGATCACAGTTCGTTATAGTAAAATATATATGATCACAGTTAGTACCAGTAAAATATATGATTACAGTTAGTTATAGTAAAATATAATATAAAGTCAGTTACAGTAACAAATGAGACCACTTATTTATAATTTGACTTACTTTTCCTAATGATTATTCTAAAAGATTTCTTGATAGATGACTGCCAAGAGTATACAATATGAAAATCAGTATTTTGAAATTGTAACTCTTTAGGATAAGATGTTCCACAGAATGTCATAGATTTGTTTCGGTCGTACTCTGAAACATAGTTAAAAGAAAAAAATAACGATTGGATCCCATCACCACAAATCACTACAAATATAGTATTACAATTGATGTTTATCCACTTTTGTCAGTTAAACGGTAATTGTTATGAATCATGTATTTGTTTAAATATACTAGATATTCCTTAAATCGATCATTATAGCTCCTGTTTGTTGAATCAAACTATCAGATTTAAAACTTTTTAGAGAAGAAACAAATTATATTAGGATAACATCTTACCTGGAAACTTGATTTCTAAAGACTCGAATTTACAATTTACAGAGTCATACAAATCAAATTCTTCAAAAATCATATGAAATGAACCAGCTTCAATATACCAATAACATTCCTGTTTCCTAAAACAACAACAGTATCAATAAACACATTTTCACCAATTGTTCTAGTAGACACAGAAGTTTATATAAGGAAAACTTCCAAAGGACCAAGAAGTAGACAAGACAAGATGAAAATTCTCATTTCAGTCCTGAATTCGTCTTATAATTTGACTCATTTTAGGAAATAAAAGATCTCCGTATTCTGATTGATAAAAGTCATTTATTTGAATGACGTAAAAATCATGAATACATATAACATAACAATGTAAACTTATAATAAACAAAACATTTGTAAAAACTAACACTTTTTTACTTCATAAAAATATTTATTTATATTACCAGGTTTCGTCTCTTCTGTCTTCTGGTATTGTAAGTATTACTGATTCATTGTCATAGATTCGGACTCTGCGTACATATGACATGTTACAACTGGGATTTCTATCACCATACACTAAAACCAGTAAGAAAAATGGTTAAACCTACCGTCCTTATAAACAAAATCCTCTAACTATCAAAAGTATTTGATATCATAAAGCGTATTATTTATGTTGTATAGGTTAATCTTAATCTTAAAGAAATTGTACGAAATCAAATTGTAATACAATAATAAGTATCTTTAATCTATGCAAGTATTGTATTGTGTATTATGTGCCTGGTATTGTGCATGTATGTTGTATATGTAATTATGTATGTATGTATATGTAATAGTTTAATAAAGAATATCTGAAAAAAAAAAAGAAAAAAAAAAAAAAAAAGAAATACAAGCAGTTACCAAGCCATCTACGCCCACTTTTCCAATGATATTTCCTGTCGAACTTGGGAACGTTTTTTGTGATAATATAACAGGGGCGGATCCAAGAAGGGGTCCCTCTCCCCCCCCCCCCCCACCAATTTTTGGCCGACTGATGTCAGAACCCTCTAAAAATATATCGCCGTTGAATTTGAAGCATGTTAAATTTCAGACACCCCCACTCCTTTCTCTAAAACCTGGATCAGCCCCTGTATAATATGTAGTTCTATGCCTAGAGTACGAAACGGGATTCACTAAGCAAACAGCAGACTATCTAATATGAACCCTCAAATCCATGTCTATTATAGTTAAAAATACAATTCTAAAATTCGTATTTTAGTGCAACTACGCCATATAATTATATTAGAGGGATTATGCAGATCTAGTATTTTTGAAGGCTATATTTACATATATGTTTATAAGGTCCAAATCAACTTTCAAAAAAAAAAAACCCAAAAAACGACTGTAGCCTACCCTTATACAACTTTACATATTTATACGCTTTGACCTAAAAAAGAAAGTCTGACCTTTCTACAAAAAAAGTATGTAAATAGTAGCCTATTCAGTTTCAGGATATGAAAATTCGTTATGTAAAGAATGTACTCACCTAAACTCAATGAGGTCCAGACAAATATAAGACGGTATAGACCGTTCATTTTAAATCTTTGATATATTCAATCGGTGGGTTTCTTTCTAGAAACATTAAAAATATACATATCAATCATTATCCTTAATGATTATAAGGACTTATGAAAATTTAGTATCAAATTGAAAAACAGACATAAAGGATTTGGTCTTCATCTTTGTTTCTATAACATCCAAATTAGGATGCAATAGAGTCATCATTAGTATAAATTTATTGAAATTGCTTTGGCACTAGCAGAAATAGCTGCAATTCTTTGAACGTACATGAATTTTAGTCTTCAATTAACATCTCTTTAACTATCGTATTTAAGGTGTCATGCGATAATGATCGCCTGTGATTCAACGAAAAATGAAGACTTTGCAGCAATGTGTTTCAATTCAATTTTTTATTCTTTGAACCACTGGTTACAGAAAGGTATAATGTACAAAGATGGGAGAGCGAACACAATACAAAGTAAGTAAAAATACATATAGGTATAAAATACATAGACACGTGAGCATGATATTACAATCAAATATCAAATAATACCCATAAAACTGAGAAAAAATAAATATTATACAACAAATGCAATTTAGTCCAGAACAAAAGCAAGCACACTTAAAACAGGTTTGTATACCGTATACGTATACCGAAGATATTTTTAACAAGTTTGATATTGTTACTAGGATATACTAGTATGACTTAATTGAATGCATTCAAAGGTTCTGTTATAAATGTGAAAAGGGATAAATAAAGCAGGATCAATGTGACATCATATTTCAAATAGGCTACGATAGACTCATATTATAAACTACATGTACAGCCTAAAATTATTTACATTTATTAATTTTTAGAACATCTCGAAACTAGTTCCGTTGGAAACAGTTAAGTACCGTATTGTGATCAATTAAAGGGGACCAGTCTTCATTTTTATTGGTTGATTTGGGTTTTGAATATACTTAAGTATCCTTCAGAGACACTAGAAATGTACGAAAATTGCATATTTCCTTCAAATATATCTTAATTTAGACATTTCTCCTTCTATTTCTATAGATGACTTTTCTATATATTGCATAGTATCGCTACTGTGTAGTAGGGCATTATAACTTTCAAATGCTAATAATTATGGATGCACATGGATTTGAAGACTCAAATTTCAATGGTGAGTTGTGATAACCAGTACTAAATTGCTGAACTAAAAAAGTCCCCGTTTCTGAGACTTGGAAAAATCGACCCACGAAAATGAAGCCTGTGCCACTTTAAATACAACCAATTCTAGTTACATAATCGTATATGATGAGATAATATAGTTTCCATCTTTAATTAGCATTTAGTAATTAAGGTATGAATAAATATATAAAGACAAGGTATTTTTAAAGTAATTGTTATCCATAAAATTGTGTACATTTAATCATATTTCTTACAGGGACATACGTGTGGATTTTTTTTATGCCAAGAAAAATCTAGCAGTTGATTGAGACCAAGTATGACCTAATATTTGAATTGATCGACTTCTGACAATAACCTATAAGTATATTCGTCTATTTGCTTTGATATTCAACATATTGAAACATTTAACATGGAGACAATTTTTGTTCGGGATATACCTCAAAGAAATGATATAATATTTATAAGGTGTACTAAAATTTATAACACAATAAATGACCTGATTCAATGATTTCACATTATGAGTCTGTAACTAAAATCACTGTAAGAAAACCTGTTAAGGGTTAATAGCCCTAACTTGAAGTGGATTATGGAATTAATAACCATGAAATACGTGTCCGAGTGATCGACGTGGAACAATTTACCTTCATGTATATAGTAGTGTAATCATCCCATAGCTTTCCGTACATATCCTGGTGTATCTACACCATACCATTCAAGTTACGTATCTCCGACTTTGATTTGGTTTACCTGAATATTACTTCCTTGAAAGTCATTCAAACATAGTAGTCTCGATCAAATGAACCACCATTGAAAATAACATAAGCTCTAAATAATAACAAAGAATGAATAGCAATATTTCTGCCTCATTATACAAGGTATAAATAACTAGGCTAGGTCGACAATTATTGCGCAATTTCACATGCTCAAATTTTCCTTTATTCAAATCCAACGAAAATATATAATTTTCTGTTTTGCAGAAATATAGTCATAATTTGACTGTTAAATCAATTTTTGCTAGATGTACTTGATTGCGTGGGGACAAATCTACTCCGCATGGCTTTAGTCCATCCTCACTTAATTCAAACAGATGCAACAAATTCTAATGCAATTGGCAACCAAACCATTTTTGTGTTCAGACAACCTCCCAAATACATTTTACGTGGCTTTTCTGTTTCCAGAAAAAGGTGTGGAACATATTATGGAACTTCAAAGTCAATTTTCGCTTTATTTTTGAAACAATAACATTTTCTGTTTCGACTGAAATAAATGCCGGACATGTTCCACAAATAATATAAACAGATCAAAATTAGAAAAGTTATGGTGGGGTCTTGAGAAAGGTCAGGAAATAAGCTATAGAGGGTGGGGCCAAAAGCCGATTTTCTAAACTTTGTATGCGTGTATATCGGGTGTCCCATAAAAAAAACGTCCCCAAGTTTGACAACAAGGATCTTGGCTGCTGAAGAACCAATCTCTTTCAAAATTCTCACAGATTTACTTCAACATGTCCTTGTCAACCCCTGAAAATATGAGAGTCATCGAAATAAAATTGTACAAGTACTGCCTCAAACTAAATATCATGTCAAAATTTCAATATCAGAGCAAATTACATTACAACCTGTGTTCATGTGCCTTCACCGCATCGACCATCATTATCAACCACTTTCCTTCCTGATAAGCTGTCACGGATCTCATTAAAAAGGACCATTTCTCAAGAAGCAGCCATCCTGCCTTTTAGTTCCTGTTCAGTCAATGTGTCCAACCCAAGTGAAGTACATCTGATCCATAAGATGAGATCCGTGAGAGCATCTCGGGAAGGAAAATGTTTGATATTGGTGGTGGATGTGGTGAAAGCACAATGGACACAGGTTGAAATGTGTAGTTTGCGCTGATATTGAATTTCTTAACATGCTATTTTGTTCGGGACAGTACGTGTACAATTTTAATTCGATGACTCTCATATTATCAGGGTCTGACAAGGACATGTTGGAGTAAATTTGTGAAAATTTTGAAAGAGATCAGTTAGCCTACAGTTGAGATACTTACCGTCAAACTTGGGGTAGTTTTTTTTGGGGACACTCGATATATAGCATCAATTTGCGTCAAATCTATTTTGAGAAACTATAGTTTCCTCAACAGAAAAAAGTCATAATTTTACTGTTAAATCAATTTTTGTTAGATGTTCTTGATATTGAATTTCTTTACATGCTATTTTGTTCGGGGCAGTACTTGCACAATTTTAATTCGATGACACTCATAATATAAGGGTCTGACAAGGACATGTTGGAGTAAATCTGTGAAAATTTTGAAAGAGATCGGTTAACCTACAGTTGAGATACTTACCGTCAAACATGGGGACGTTGTTTTTTTTTGGGACAATCGATATATAGCATCAATTAGCTCCATTCAAATTTCCATTCCGACGTCTGTGGTATTTGTCAAATTTCAGTTAGCTGTAATGGGTATGGAATTGACCAGGATATAGATCAAAGGCAATTTTCATTCAAGGCATCTTTTTGAATCTTAAAACTATTATACTAGCTCAACCTTTTGGATGCATTTTCTGTATCTTTATTAACAAAACAATACTATAGTTAACTATTTATTTAAATAAATAACAAAATAATAATACAACATTTAAGACAACAAATTAAGTTGCAATGTTAAATAGTATGTCTAGAATAACAATTGTAACCAAATTATTCTAGAGAAATATAGATGTCTAGAATTATAGCCAAGTCATGAAAACAGACACATGCACTGTCCGGAATTATTGAGCAGTCCACTTTACTTTCAGATAATTGTGAAGGATACCCAATCTCAAATTCATCAACTCATCAAATCCATGATGGCAATGGTTTTCTTTTAATAGAAATGTGCACAAAGGTACCTTATCTGAAATTTTTGATGGGAAATCAAGTAAGCAGTATTGAAACATGGCATATTTAAAACATGTATATAAGTAATTGAAACATGGCATATTTAATACATGTATATAAGTAATGGCATATTTAATACATGTATATAAGTAATTGAAACATGGCATATTTAAAACATGTATATAAGTAATTGAAACATGGCATATTTAATACATGTATATAAGTAATGGCATATAAGTAATTGAAACATGGCATATTTAATACATGTATATAAAGTTACAATAGACAAATGACCAGATCACATTCAGAAAAAATAAGACGGTTTGGATGATGTCCTTGATTATGCAAACATATCTTTAGTTCAACTTTCTTCAAATGATCCAAAATATACAATGCTTTGGTAATGATGTTACATGGGAACAAGATTTAACATAGAGGATGTTGCTCAAGTATTTCATAGACAATTACTCAAAATAAATAAATAATCAAATCATTTTTTAGTAATAACGAAATAAACCACGTAGAACAAATTCTTAACATCAGATCATTGGTTGCTTCTTTGGTGTACTCTTCTGAAAAAGACACAATTAAAGTTAAAGGAAAATTTACAAAGCATAATTTGTTATCTAATGCTGATCAGCGTATCAGATACATAGATGTTAAAACCAGTGGCGTTTCTAGGAATTTTTAGGTGGAGGGGCCGCGTTGAGGCCAAATAATTGTCAGGGGGGCTACCAGCACATACCATCTGTATTTAACATTATACGAAAATTTCAAAGTGGGGCGGGCCAGGGCCGGGCCAGCGTAAATTCTGGGGGGGCCCCCCCCCCCCCCGTAGAAACGCCACGCCACTGGTTAAAACTACACACATTAACAAGTTAATAACATTCTAAGAGGGGAAAACAAGTTATTTTATGTTCAAGCTTATCATGCAATATTAAATTCTTTCAAATCAATAGATTCTTAAAAGGATATAGATTTTCACTTCCAATCTAAAAATAACACTTAATTCTAAAGCATTCATAAATCAAATTTTAGTCAGTAGCCAAGAAGTCCAGTAATTAATTTCAAAAGACAATGGAGAAGCTCAGGTCATAGCTTCAGAGGTGTAAACATTAAGATAGTAAGGTGTCATGCATATGTCTTAATTTCAAAAGGATTTATTATGCTGGCTGAGATAAACTAACTCCATCTTTTGTATTGCTGGAGGATAGTTGTAGAATTTATATCTTATAGCATATCAAAAAATATAATAAGTATATGTAAAAATAAAAATTTCATAATAACACATAGAAAGCTACCACATGCATTCATTAGAACAAAAAATATAAGCTTAGTTCCAAGAAATTCTTATCATATTTCAAAACCAGGCTAGAAACCTTTAAGAGTAAATCTCCAATGAGCATTAATTATTAGTGTTATCTCAAAGGGTTAAAGAGATGCCTCATGTATTCTTTTTTCTTTCATTTAAGTTCATTTCATTTCCAAAAATATTAGCCTTTTAATTTACAAAGTTTTCCTAGAGTGTTCTTCTTCAATACATATACATTTCTTTTTTTTTTGTTCACCGAAATCAAGTTTTATGCAATATAAGAATACAAGAGGCATTCCCTTATTTACAAGTATTATATATTAGAATAATATAATTTAACCCATTACATATATTTGATTGTGATGTTATACATTTAGATTAAACCACATAAAATATCTAAAGAGATCATTTCTTAAAATCATGCATAAATATGTGAGGCCAATAATTTGTGCAGGCCTGTAGTAACAGGGGGTAGGGGGTGGCATTTTGCCCCCCCATTATGAAATTGCTTCCTACGGGCCTGGTGTGAAGTACCACATCAACAATTATGGATAATTTGCGTGAAAGTTTCTGAAATAAGCCTAATTAATGCTTGAAAAAAAAAAAAAATGATCCCTTTAAAGTCTATATTACATCAATAGTACCAGTAAACATGCAACTATGTGATTATTATCTTTACTAAAAACTCACCCAACATACATTACATCCTGTAATAATATAGCATTCAATATGATCATGTGTGGTAATGAATGATAATGACAAATTTTATTAATATGATGATAATGAAGAATTATAAGGATAATGATTATGAAGATGGAATAAAAATGATATGCCTATGGCATGATAATGATATGTGTCTATATAATCAATGGTATAACCAAACTGATCTGTATTAGAAATCAAACTATGTGATTGAATGATAATTATGATATTGAATAAGTTTGAATGATTAAAATGAGAATGAATGAGATTGAATGATAAAAATATGAAAATAATTGAGACTGAATGATAAAGTAGAGACTCTTTTCAACTCACAAAGATACTGTCTGTCATAAGTACTTTTGTAAAGATCTTTATCAATGACCTTGAATACAAACAGTCTACAGATCCAAAGCAATAACCTTGACCTTTTTCCTCAAAAGTTATTGCACTGGATCTGTAAACTCTATTACTACTATGGAATCTTGCCTTTCATGCTATGTCCCTTTGCTCTTGGTCTTTGTATTAGTTTGCTTATTTTATTTTCTATATAGAAAAAGATAACGGCTGCTTTAAAAATTTCTCAAGATTCAATCTATAAAACAGGTGTTTCACCTCTTCTCTTTTTGGATTGGGACTACCACTAATTCTTATGATGATAATTATGACACTATTTCTAATGTTTAGCATGAATATTTCCAGCAAATTGAAGATGAATCAATCAATACCCATGCAAATTACACATTCCATAACACATATCACACATTAGTGACAGTAGGATGAAAACAAAATGCACTTTAACAAGTTTTGATTAAAAGACTCAGATCTTTGTGACATTCACCACATCATATTATATTGTTATTCTTATATTTGTCATTAATTGCATCATTTCTAGTATATTCTAGTTGAATAACTTATAAACTTAACAAATAAGTCAACTTTTGAATGATCAATGTTTTGATGTTTATAATGGTACTGCCATGCCCTTTAGAAGCAACTCTGCACACCTTTACTTACACCTGTACTCCAGTAGGGAAGATTTATTTGAATATAGTATTAACTGGTCTATGTATCATATCCCTTAAGATGAAAACAATTTTAAGCATAATCAGTTTTAATTTAGCATACTAAAACATAGCAGGTCATGTCCTTGAAGGAACTGGTAAACAGGTAAAAATAGAAACTTTCATCAAATTAAAAAAAATTGGTTAAAAAATAAAAGAGATATAACATAAGTGGTATACAATAATTATAAGATAATATGTAGATAAACACAATGCCACAAACTGCATAAGTCAGAGCCTGATCTTCATTTTCTGACTATACCAAATAGTGTCATATCTGTAAATTTTTTAGGTTAGAACCAAAAAAGAACTAAATGACATTCAGGTCCTGATAAAATACCTCCATAGAGAGAATTCATTTAAAATGTAGGAAAGCAGGTACACCATTTTTACAAATGAAAATAAGAACTGCTTTGACTAAAGAGATATCCAGCGTAAATAAGTACCAGTTATTATAATTTTTGTGCATTGTATACCAAACAATAATTGAAATCTGATATTAAACACCTACCAGCTTTTAGTTTTGGGTTTGATATCATCAATGATAGCTTGTATAACTTCTACTGTTGTAGCTTGACCACCAATATCAGGTGTCTGTATCTTTTATTACAATAGAAAATAAATATCTCACCAAAATTGAAATAAAATGAAATATAGTTTTACATCCTACTTTACTACACCTGTTTGAGCTAATGAGAACACGCAAAAAGCATGCGGTGTGCAATGAAGTAAATTTTGCTAGGACAAAACCATTAGTGCAGTCTTATTTAAGACTTTCAACTGTCTAAAGATCTTTAATAAGCACAGTCTGAAGCACACAGGGCCTTAGTCTCTCATTGAATCTTTCTCTGTTTTAAGTTTACAATAATAATTTGAAATGAGAGTTACTTACCTGTTTCTCACTAAGAACATTCTGAACTGATTCACGAATCATTGTGGCATGACGATGGTGACTAAAAGATATAATCAACTGAATTTTAACACCAAACTCATGTCTTGTCATAAGAAAATCTCACTACCTTTTACTAAAGTATCCTTACATTCTTACTTACATTGTTCAAATTGAATAATTTTTCTTAATAGAAGTGAAATTAAGTTTATATCAGGTGGGCCTAAAGTAATGTCCCAACTTTTGACCTTCACTATTTTCCAAAGCATTTACTCAAATGGACTGAAATTTTGCATATGATTAGTTTATTATATTATCTACCTTTGGTGCGAGTTTGAGTGATATAGCATCATTAACCTTTAAATGGCATACAAAACAAAATCAAAGGCCGAAAAAATCAATGCCGGAGTCTTCTGAAATTATCCTTGCATATGCATGGTGCCATGGTGTCACCTGTCAATCATGTTTCATATGGGATGTTCGTGGGTTTGAGGTGCCAAAAACTGAACAATAACATCAGTGTTTTCCAGGAAATTCTCTTACTATTCGTCTTCCTCTCCATCCCTTCTCAACAAAACGCGTTTAAATAAAATCCTGATCAGCACTACTGTAAACCATGTTGTTAGCTAGGGGTATAAAATCTTACTGGGCAGTTTATGTTTTTAACATCATCTAGGCCCTCTGTCTAGACATTTTGGCACCTCAAACCCACGAACATCCCATATGAAACTTGATTGACAGGTGACACCATGGCACCATGCATAGGCTATGCAAGGATAATTTCAGAAGACTCCGGCATTGATTTTTTCGGCCTTTGATTTTGTTTTGTATGCCATTTAAAGGTTAATGATGCTATATCACTCAAACTCGCACCAAAGGTAGATAATATAATAAACTAATCATATGCAAAATTTCAGTCCATTTGAGTAAATGCTTTGGAAAATAGTGAAGGTCAAAAGTTGGGACATTACTTTAGGCCCACCCGATATATTCAATTTCCAACTGTTAAGGGAACTTTAACCAGTCTTAACCTGACAACTTACCTTAAATAATCTAACATATCACAGCTAGCTAGTAACATTCCTACAGGGTTAGCTATATTCTTGCCTGTCAGTGATCTGCCTGAGTTTCTGGTTCCCTGAAAATACATAATACAAGACATTACATATACCATCAAACTTATAGATCGGGTTCTCTCAGTGCTCTGACAACTTGACATATTAATGGAAATAATAACTATTATAGAAATGGTGTGTCAATATAATAATATTATAGCATATTCATAGCATTACAGATTAAATGAATAAACATGTGATCTCAATTTTTAGTGTCAAATTCAGCCACAAATTGGCTATTGTCTTCTTATTTAACTAATCAATAATTATAATAGTGAGAAAAAATGGTACTATTCAAGTCATTAGAACACCTCTTCTTTCTATTCATATAAGTTTTAGCATTTTCATAAGTGTACAAAAAATAATAAATTTAATAAAACTCTAAAATTTAAATTAATTAAGGTCTATAAATATCCAATATATAATCAAGCTAGTTTTATTTTTACTGTTGATGTTTTTGAACAAACGTACATCAGAAAAGTTCCAAATTCAAAATAGTTGCATACTTACAGTTTCAAAGACAGCATAACCAGATCCAATATTCATACCAGGTACTAGCCCTGCTCCCCCAACTAATCCTACTGCTATATTACTTAATACATTACCATATAAATTAGGCATGACTAAAACATCAAATTGTTCTGGACGAGATACCATCTATAAAATAAAAACAACATTGCAAAAAAATGACAGAAACTAAGCAGATTTTGCTAAAATAAGAAAGTAAATATTCTGTTTTACAAAAATAATAAAGGGAAGGTCTGAATATTTAATACAGGCCTTCTCAATTAATTTTTGTAAAGGGCCAAATGCATTTTATGAAAAAAATACAAGGGTCAAATGGAGCTTAGCTAGCATAGTGAGCAGAGCGTTCTAGCAGGAAGGATCACTCTTGAGGGACCATTCTGAAGGGCGTCGTAGGCCGGATTTGGCCCACGGGCCGCCATTTGCGAAGACCCGATTTAGTAAGTTAGACGAGTGTACATGAAACAAAGTCTTTTTAATAATAATCCATCATTGCTCTACAATAAATATATTTTGCACTGTTTTAACAAAGAACCAAATTAAGATTTTTTATAAGCATTTAATAAAAGAAAACAGACAAGAAAAGGATTATATACCTGCATACTAGCATTATCAATAATGAGATCATTAAATTCAATATTTGGATATTTCTTAGCTACATTTCTGCAACATTGTAAAAATAACCCATCTCCTAACTTCCTGTAATAAAAAATAAACACAGTTATCAGAATATTTGGGATACAAATCTTTCTAACTGTAAATAAACTCACTATATCAAAAACAGCTAATAATATTGAGGAACTTTTTCATGTTTTCTATATAACGCATAGTCTTACTAAACAACGAGTCGTATTTTTGACTTTCAAACGCTGATAATTATTGATACACATTTGTTTGAAGAGTTGTGAACAATGTTGCGGATTACATTACCTAAAAAATTTCATATTCTGAGACCAGGGCTGTTGATTTATTTTTTTACCAATCGGACATTTTAAACGTCATCAAGTGAAATCTCAATTTGACAACAGAATAAATATTTTTCAAGTAGAATATCATTTATATATTGACATGAGAGTTGACAATAGGCCAAATATGTCCATTAAAAGTGCCTGTTTGCCACCATTTCTAGTCATTTATAATATTGACAATATCATAGTAGCAAAATTGATTTTGTATAAAAATATTTCATCACCTCAAGTTCCGTGCTCGCCATTTTTGCTTGGTCAACATTTTTTCACCCCTGCCATTATAAAACCCTTTATTGCTTTTCCTGGTGATTACCATCACTGACTATGAATTATCATATCTCCTACATAGTTTCCATAAGTTTCCTATCACATTGTCACATATTGAAACCATCCCCAATTCCATAAATACATCGTTTTTTGAGCAAAGTTTTAAGACTGCCATTGATTGTCAGATAGAGAGATAATTTATGAATGTAACTTCAAGGGAGGTAACTGGTGAACAAAAAATACAACTTTCTAAATAGGTCAAAGTTTCAATGTCCGATTCTAATGTAAACAAATGTACCGGTAGTAGATTAATGAATTGATTATTAATTGATCACTTGTAACAGGTAATTAAGGGATTATCAGATAATTAGATTGGTATTTATGTCCTTCTATTACCCTACACTGATTGATGGCATGGTATCTTATCAGTGAGTTGTCATCAAATCTGGCATTTTGACTAGCATGGAAAAACACGTAGTGGCAGTGGGTAGCCTATACTTGATGTCCGATTGACCTTTGACCAGGGCTGTTGATTTGGCTCTATATTCCGGACATGTCCGTCTGACCCATTCAAATGTCCGCCTGGGTCAAAGGTCAATCGGACATCAAGTATAGGCTACCCACTGCCACTACGTGTTTTTCCATGCTAGTCAAAATGCCAGATTTGATGACAACTCACTGATAAGATACCATGCCATCAATCAGTGTAGGGTAATAGAAGGACAGACTGAGACTAAATTTTATTTGGTCAAACAGTTAGTGAACAATCCTTTCAATATCAAGAACAGGGTGGTAGCCAGAGCAATTTTAGTGGTGGGCGGCAGTAACATGGGTAGGGTAGGGTAGGGAGTGAAGCAAATAGGCCTAGAGCACAACAGTCTTGATTACACAACTGGTTATGAGTTTTGTTAAAAATTCCAATAGAAATCTAGTTCGTGAAATTGCGCCATCAAAGAATATTCACACCGACATCAAAACAATAAATCAACCTTTATTCAGATCTATAAACTTTCTTAAATTCATTGTGTATATATAACTCTTTAAAACGGCATCGGTATTTTAAAATCCTTTTCTTTATAATAGTGGGCCGTATTGAAACGTTTACAAAGAATGTATGATGTTTTGACAGGGAAAACAAATCGATAAATACATTCACGCTGCAATAAAGAAGCCATATGACTGACGGCAATATTGTAATAATTTATCGGCTAGTAGGGCCTTTCAGAGAGTATAAATAGACTCTCTCTGTCAGTATTGCCTACGATTCTGCGCACTGTAGCATTCCACGGCGGATTGTAAACATTGATTTCAGCATTTTGTTGAACTTTTATTGCGGTAGGCCTGTGAAAAACGGCAATATATGATGGATCAAATATATCCGATACGTGATGAAACCTGAATATTGCTCTTATTGTACCCTATATCGGCCTGGAATTATTATTATAGAAAATCATAGTTACGACCGTGAATCTACAGTACTAAAATTGACGAAGTTTGAGAATTTTTGTGCCGGGCGGCACAACCAATTTGAACCTCGAGTCCCGGGCGGAGATTGCGAGTGTCGGGCGGCCCCGCCCACCGCCGCCCACCGTGGCTACAACCCTGATCAAGAACACATCAATCTTATAAATAAAAATCAAAGAATATAATTGATAAATCTTACATGATATTAGCTTTGTGAATAGAAGTGACTTTTTTTCTACCGTGTTTAACAGCATAATCAAAAGCAAATTCAGCAATTCTGGTAGATCTTTCTGCTGTTATTATCTTTAAACTTTCTACAACCCCTTTCACACTCTAGAACATAGAGATTACATTGTTTTAAACAGGATTCATGATATTACAATGTTACATGTAATCTTAAAGATTTTTCATATAAAAAATAGTTTGAATTGGGTTGATTGGCAATAAGTTGTTATGGGTTTGAATCTTCTCAAGGAAAGAAAAAATCTAATGCCACAGCCAGTGTTTTTGAAGATTAGTGTATTATCCTGAGGTATAAAGAAATAAATTTTAAACTTCAATGTTGATGAGAGCTCAGATTATGACTTCATGAATATCAATATTTACCTCATGTTCTAATTGTCTGTATTCACCCTCTGTATTTTCTCGTATTAATATTATATCTATATCATTTTGTTTAGATTGTACATTAGGTATAGATTTACAACATACTACACTAGCATATAGGTTCAATCCAGTTCTGAAACAAATTTTTATTAATTAGTATTTATAAGTGAACCTTTTGTTTCAAACAGGGTTTCTGCATTCAAAATACTCTTTTTAGCTGAAGCCTGCCTATATTCATAAGTCACTGACAGGGAAAACTAAGTTAAACCCATAAGTATTAATCTCAACATGTCTCAGGTTCAACCCTCAACATTCAGTATTCAACAGGCAACCTTTTAAATGCGAGCCCTTTATTTTAATGTGAATTTCATAAGAACTAACCTTAGAGCAACATTCATAGACTTAAATGATGGGTCATCAAACTTTGTTTCAATGTTACCTGAAAAATAAATAATCAATTCAAAATTATAAAAGATTGAAACAACCATTTTAGAAGTAGGTTGACTGGAAAAAATATCAAGGATGTATTTATTTTGCAAAATAAAGAATGTAACACTTCAAGTATACAATTGCAAGTAGTTGGTGAGTAAAATTAATAATGAAGTTCAAGAAATCAAAAATAAGAGTTAGCAAATGTCTTTGTCCAAGCAAAATTTCACTCATTGCACACTGCAAGGCTTGCCCATCTTTATAAGCCTATAAAGTTTTTTTCAAAGCCAACAAACCTTTTATAGCTACTCCATTTCTTCTCACAGATAACATAGCATTTTTCATAACATCTGAACCATTGGTTGATGAATTGATCTCAATTTTCTCAAAATCTATTGGAGCACCAGCATACCTTATAATAATATTCAACATAGAAAAAGCCTGACCAAATTAATATTATGGATAATTTAAATAAAATTTGAAGAATGAATACTCAATTTGAAAATTGCAAGCCAAAAAAAATTGTCTTTTAATGATATTAAAGGGCCATTCTGCATTTTTAAAAAAAAGTTTCCATTATCAAAAAAATCCCAAATGCTACCTGAGAGTATTTTTAAAGTATGCTCATTGTATCTCTATATCTTCTTGATCAAACTGAATTTGGTTTTAAAGGGTTAATTACAAACAGGGAGTACTAATTGTTAATTACGCAATTTGACCTAGTTTTGTTGTTTGCCCTTTAAATGGCTCAATATTTCTAGCTGAAACCTTTAAAATACACAAGAGGGACATTTCTCTACAATTTGGCGTTTATTTTACTCAAATCCGTTCAGTAGTTTGCTATCAGCGTCCAAAAAACATAACACACTTAAAAACCTTAAGTACAAATTTTAGCATGTTTTTAGCGTTTAAAAATTAACGGCTGAATTTTTTTAGTTAAAACTTTCAGATACATTAAAGGGCACATAGTTACAGATTTTGGTGTAAAGTTTTCACAAAATTGAGCAAAAAAATTTTTCGACCTAAAAAAAATTCAGACTGTCTCTTTAAATGATGAACTTGCTGATTCATGGTTTTGAGAAATTGCAAAGTGAAATTTAACTAATTTAATAAATATTAAAAATTAGTCACAAAAAAAGCAGCCTTGAATAAAATATCCAATGAATGAGAGTTTTTTTAGATATGAAATGATTTTCTGTCTACCTGAAAACTTCTTGAACATGACCTAGTAAATCTGGACCAACACCATCTCCTGTCATTAACGTGACTGTATGACGTCCTCCATATTGTGCAGTCTGGAATAGAGAAAAATTTGACTAACAAAACAAAGATTAATGCAAGCAATTGCTTGAAAACAATATATTTAAGCTTTGATGTGATAACTGAGATGGGCATTTTTTGCTTCAATAAGCTAACTTCAAAGAATCATTTTAAAAAAAATCAGGATGTGACTAGGCAACTTTTTTTTATTACTTTAAGGGATATGTGAAGAGGGTTTCTAATTTCTTTATGTGTAAGCTTACGGTATCAGGCCAGCCTTAAAAATATCTTTGTTGCGGATTTCAAGGGATAAAATCTTTTACCAGGCAGGAAAGAAATAATTTTTTTTAATCAAATTAGGCACCAGGAAATTTCTTTAAATTTTTTTCATCACAACTGGATTCACCAGGCAGGAGATTATTTTTTTTTTTTTTCATTTCTATGTGCAGATGATCTCCATGAAAGCATTGTTTGAAAGGTTTTAATAAGAAAGAATCAATGATTCAGGGGTACTTGCTCTGTTCTATTTATTCTTGTACTGCAAGAACTGACAGCTATATTCCCAAGTGTAATTCATATTTTCTAAAACTTAACAATCCTATCCTGATTTATTAACTTGCACAGAATGAATGACGATTATTTTAGCGATTTAAACTCACGAAGTTTTTAGCCGACATGAAAAGGCATATTTATACTAACTACAGGTAGGCCTGTAAAAGCAGTCATGAGCTGATTGTTTACAGGCTACATTAAAAAATAAACCGATTTTATGAAACGAAATTACAGATGCATTAAATATGTACTCCCAGTCTCGCATAATAATCTACCAAAGACTTGCTAAACGATGTTGACAAACGTCATATTGATGATTGAATGTTATCATAGCAATATGAAAACTTTAAAAGGCTTCAAAATATCGTTGTGTGGTAAAGATTAGGCTTCTGTAAAATTTCGATAATAAAAGTGAAATTAGAAATACCCGGATGTTGTTATAAACATAATTATGTCACGTATTATGGTGTGCCTAAAATGTCAATTGTCGTGTGAAAATAGATAAAATTATCATCTTAATTAATTATTAATAAGACAATGATAATCTCGTTACATGATGAGATTAACACGTGTTATGAGCAATTAGAATCTGATAATGATTGATTTTTTATTGATTTATGGTAAAGAATTTGGACATTGAAAAACAGTAGGTCCCGTAAAAATTATGCTTTTCGAAAAAATGAAAAAGCGGTAGATTTTTACCTCCCGCCGGTAGATCGGGAGATGGCAAGCTAAAGCGATAGAAACCCGACATTATCGGGAAATTACACATATTTGTGGTCATAATGAGGTAAACGACGGAGTTCGAATGTCAATTTCGGTAAAATAATGAGATAAACGATGGAGTTCGAATGGCATTTCCGGTAAAATAATGAGATAAACGATGAGGTCCGAATAGCATATTCGGTAAAGAAATGGTCATAATGAGAGATAGGCGACAGAGTTTGAATTGAATTGAGCGTGGTAAACAATGGTCATTGATTAGAATAAAATAATATGAAATGGTCGTAATTTGGCAGTAGCTATACACGCTGGATTTATAGCCTATACGGAAAAAGGTGGACTTTTTTTTACGTTCTCATGCAGGGGATACGCACGCATAATATTTTTTTTGGTGAAAAATCCCACACGGCACTTTTTACGTTATTTCAAAACGACCCGGCCGGGAAATCCGCAACGCAGATAATTTTAAGGCTGGCCTCAGACATCTGGGGTTCCAGCAAACTCCAATTAAACTATGTACTTGATGACGTCACGCCTGCGAAGGTCTTCTGTGTTAAAAGCATATTTTGTGTGTGTGACATCATTTACTAACTTAAGTGGAATTTCTGGAACCAACAGACATCTGATTGAAAATTGGTGTGGTGCAAATCAGTGTCCCCATGGCAATACACATACAAAATTTACGAAACCTTGTTACAATTCCTTTAAGATAGTATGTGTCACAGAAAACATCAGAGTTAGTTTTTCAAATAAATCAATACCGTACTTACCTGGTCACGAGTTGATAGACCAAAGTTCCGCTTTTGACAAATTGGAATAACATTTACATGGTGACTGGTGGCCTACAAATAGTAAATAAGAAATATTGGTAATTACTGCTGATGCTGATGCATAGAGACAGAATTATTAGGTTAATAAGCCCACAAATAACAGAAGTTTTTAAGTTCAAGGGTACAGTATTATAACTCCTATAAAACCTACACCTGCGCTTCAGTTCAAAATGTAAGGAATAACTTTCACATTTACATTCACAAACTGTCAAACCTCAACAAATGATAAATGACGGCTGAGGATATTTGGCACAGCGTGGTAAATAATTATTTGCCACAGGTTTTCATTATTTGGCACTTGTCTTCATAAATGGTGAAATAAACGATATTTTGACAAATCAGATAGACTTCATGATTATTTTAAACCATTTGGATGAATAATGGAGCCTTATTATAATCAAATTGAAGTGATTTTGTATTTGACATCATTAAATTACGAAAATAAACATGTGCCTATCCACTTCTCACTACTCTCTGGCCACATTAAGGTCTGAATTGAATTTTTTCTCTCATGTCACAAATATTCAAAATATGATTATCAATTGCATGTCATGTGTCTTAGAATGCCTTTGGGTCCATGAAAATATATGGTTTGAAAATTTTCAATATGAAATAAATACACTTTCCTCCTAGAAATTTCATGTGAAAATGACCTACATTTTTTACTGAAATTTCCCCTCTGTAAAATCATGTTTCCAAATAAATATTTTTTTTAAAGTTGTCATTTTCATCAACCCAAAGACAATCTACGACTCTCACAACTAATTTTGGATAAATATATCAATTTATTAAAAAATAATGGGCAAAACGCGATTCTGAGCTCATCGTGGCCAGAGAGTAGGCCTACTGACGTGACAGTTTACTGTTTAAACTGTGTGTGTAGTGAGTAGTAGTATTAGTGTGTCTACAGAAAGGATCTCAAAATATGAACCAAAAAATGAAAAGTTCAAACTTTCACTAAGCTCTTATAAGACTACAGTCGTCTGTCTCTGACTGAATCGGCTGTCAAAAGACAGTTTTAAAAAATAATAAAAAGTTGAAGATTAACAGATATGGTATTGTAGCCCCTGAAACAAAGATTTTGCCACTTTCCGTAGAAATGTATCTCAGAATTAGAATAACAGAGTATTGATCTTTGCATTAGTATTACGTTCTACCTTAGAAAAAGCTAGTTTCTTTGAAGAGTTTAGCAGACATCTCGCCGGAGTAGCCATAATGATTGACCTTGACTTTCAGATATTTCGTACCATAAAATGAGACGTGTCGTAACTTTACTAATTTGTGTGACAAGTAATAATCAAAGGAAAGATAGTTATATTTTGGTGCTCTTAAACAATGTAAAAATTGTGAGCTGTCAAATTGCACCTGTAGATCTATAACAAATGATCAAATTCCTAATTTGTGCGAAACGTCTCAAGCGTAAGTGGAAGTAGTGAGCCTAGGTGGCGCTGTGGCAGTTAATGTCCTCTGAAACATGTCAGGAATATTGGTTCCAGCGAAAATACTGCAGATTCTGCTTTTGATGTAACAATTTTCGACTTATTTCGACACAGACGGGTGTAAGAATAATTTGTTCTTCCATCTAGATAAGTATTCACTTCACTCGATGTAAAGATTTATAATAAATCAAAGTTGGAACATTGCCATGGTTGACACCAAAAATGGTATGAGATTTGATGCATGACAGTTCCAGAGTGGTGCCAAATGGCCGATTAATTATAGAATATTCAAAGCTTTTTATATGTGTAGATTATAATTGAGCACTGATCAAGGCATAAAACAATGTTTAAAAAGAGTCATAGTAGATCATCCAGCACCAGCCGATCAGATGCTGAGAGTGCTGCAGGATATGACATTCCTATTGGAAAAATGAAGCCAGCACAACAAGCTCTACAGTCTGGCCCTCAATCTCAACAGTCCAGTAAATCATCAAGAATTAGGACCTCTTCTGAAGGTGGTTCATCTCATAATTCTAGTAGTTCTGGTGGCCATGGAAGTAATTATCGCTCGCCTTATCAATCAGCTAGTCTTTCAAGAACTGTTAATCCCATGAATTATCCACTTGATAATCTAACTGCTTTGAGTATCGCCTTGAGTGGAAATTCACCTTATTCTGCTGAAAATATTACCCTGCCAACACGCCAAAACATTCACCATGCCAAATCCTCGTCAACTAACAGTTCACCATCAAACCACGGTGGGCGCACCTCTAGCTTACAGAATGTCTCAGCACGTGAAAGATCATTGGAAAGATTGGAAAGAGAATATCTCATGATGGGGGAACGATCTCTTGACAGACATGCGCTAGAAAGAATACAGATGATGGCTCGAGAAGGCAGTACTAGCAGCCTGATTGATACTAGGAGAGGTTACAATACAACTGGAGGTCACAGTCAAATAAGAGACAGATCTTTAGATAGAGAGTATCCTCACATGGGAGCTCGTTCATTAGAGAGAGATCATCATATGTCTAGTCGTTCGCGATCATCCGATCGTGAATATGAACAAATGTCTACTTCACTTATGGGAGGAAGCATGTCCCCACCTGAATATAGAAACTCTTTTATGTTTGATCTTCAAGTTCAAATAACTGAATTACATAAGGAATGTGCTAAACTACAGAAAGAGTTGGATAATACTAATGCTAAATTATGTTCTAGTATGAACAGTATTAAGACATTTTGGAGTCCAGAATTAAAGAAAGAGAGAACTATCAGGAAAGATGAAACTGCTAGATATGTTTTATTAAATGAACAATATCGTGTAGCACAAGCTGAACTTCAGGTGAGATTATCATGATTCATAACTGATATATATGTGATTTTGGATACTAATGGAAATATTTGCCAATATGCATCCAAATCTAACCTGTCTGTTTTTATTGGTTCCTTATTTAGTTACTTTTTTAATGATTCATTTCCTCTTAAATTTGAGCTCCTTGTTTGTAATGAAACAATGAACACAGGTATCTTAAAGTATTAGCCAGTATCATATTATTTGGCATCATTATTTTGTGATATTTTTATTTTATCAAGATAGGGCTCTCTTTATTTCTGACCTTGTCCAGTGTGCTGTTAGCTTATAGTACGGTACTTAAGAATTTTAATAAACTTGATATTGTTTTTTTATATGCCCTCATCTCTCTATGACGTATATTGCCAGTCACCCATGTCTGTCGGCCGTCAACATTTGCTTGCAAACGCTCTATAACTAGAGTTTTAGATGAAATTTGGTATGTGTATAAGCTTACATATTCTTAAAACGAAGATCAAGTTTGAATTTGAGCTATTTTTTATCATTAGAGACAGTTATTGCCCTTGCCCCAAAATCTTGAATATGCTATTACTCTCTTAGTTTTCAACCAATTTTGAAAATTGATATTATTGGACCTAAATCGAATGGTTTGAGAAAGTTTAGTTATCTTCTGATTAAATTTAAGGCTTTTTTGTCGGGCGTATATGGCTGTGGTCCACTATCCTTACAATCAGCTGACATATTAGTCATGATTGTTGGTATGTCTTTCAGGATATCATCTCAGCATTTTGATTATTTAGTCTACCTTTTATCATTTCAGAAAAAATCTGAACTACTTAAAAAACATGAATCTGGTAAAAGTAATGATATAGATGCTTTACCTGCACTCCATATTTCTAGTCATGACCTAGATACAATAGGACAAGATAAATCTGATCAGGAATCAAAAGAAATTTTAATCCTTCGTAAGACTGTTGATGAAATGGAATTGAGGATAGAAACTCAGAAACAAACATTAGCTGCTCGTGATGAGAGCATTAAGAAATTATTAGAAATGTTACAAAGTAAGGGATTGTCTGTGAAAAACTTCGATGAAGACAGACACGAAGTAGAGAGTTTAAGATCCAAAATGGTGGAAGAAAGTTTACGGGTGAAACAACTTGAGAATTCATTACAAGAAAAAGATAAAGAAATCCTGAAATTAAAAGAGGTAAAGTAGTTTTAGGTTAAATTTTCTACTATCGATTATTAGCTTTTGAATATTAATTGGCTAGCTACTGTTACTTTGTTGAAAATCTGCTTTAGATGTAGGTACGGTAGGCCAAATGTATAAGCTTATTTGAATTCAAGCAGCGCCAGTAGAAGGTGAAGATAGGGAATAACCAGGATTGATGGTAGATAATACATGGTTGTTATTGATCAAATAAAATACAACATGTCGTCACCCGGAGATTTCAGGAAGTAGGAAAATAAACTTATTTGATTGTTTGATAATTTAAAAATCAAAACAAGGAAACTCAAGCAATTGATACAAAACATAAAATACAAACAGTACAAAGATCCATTATACCATATGAAATTTATGAATGTTTAGATATATGTGCTATAAGCTTATATGAATATATGCCCCATATTAAAAATGTCTTCGATTAGATCTGTCTAAAAGCCAATTTAAATCTTAGATCTTGTATTCACAATCACATGAGATTACAATTTACATTTATTATCATATTCCAAAGGCATTTCCCATTATGATGACAGTGTGAATTGTTCAGGGTTGAAGCTTCAAGAAATTAGTGGCAACACCAAATAGTGAATATTGGGTCATTTCATGTTAGTGTTTCATGCCTGTTAACTGCGATGCAAGCTATTTCAATGTAGTATTTGACGAAAAAAAATAATTTAAGCCTTGAATTAACATTTTAATTATCAAACCAAGTGAAATATATTTAAATATTGGAATTGGACCATTATTGTCAAGTCTGTTATGGTACCGTAACATTTAGGTAAAGTTAATTGGTGACTATTGCCAGCCACCATAACTACAACCCTGGAATTGTTTAAACATTGTACTCAGTAGAACTCAAGTGTAGAAATCCATAAAATTGTGTGCATTGTTTAATGTCTGTAAACTGTCAAAATTTGATAGAAAGTAATTTGAAGTGAATGTTTATGTTATATTATAGAAGACTATACAGGTGTTATTGAATCTATACCACTATACCTACCAGCATTTCATTTTTATAATGCTATTTTTACTCTTCAGTCAATTTCATTTCAAGTCTCAATTTATTAATAACATGTGAAATCCATTGAATGAGCTTTGTCTGGCTATTGTCCAATCTGGTGGTAATTATTGAAAGAGATTAAAGGGGAATGTTCAGTAATTTCGAGGGTCGATTTTGGGTCTTAGACATGTAAATAGCCTAAAAAATTAATAGAACTGCACAAAAATTGCACAATCCCTTCTATCATACACCTACCTAAGCGTTTATCCTCCATTTTTCTATATATATAAGCTTATGTGTTTTGTATAAGGCATAGTCTCAATAAAGTATGAATCGTAGTTTTGACTTTCAAACGCCAATAATTATGGATACACAGGGATTTAAAAACTTTGAAAGATTTTGAGAGAGAGTTGCAAATATTATTACGGATTGTATTTATTAGCAAATAAATTCCCAGTTCTAAGACTTAAATTTTATTGGTTGTACTATCCCTTTAAGAATTGTAGAGTGAGACTCAGTGATTTCAAAGTTCATTCCAATAGTAATATAAGACTTCAAACAATTTACTTATTGATAAAGAAATCTTGATTAAAACTTGTTGGCTCTATGTCAGCTCAGACAGTCAAGGTCAATACCAGTATTTAAATGTTATAGTTGTCCTATAGCCTTTCTGTAACAATTTTCATATTTTGAAAAACTTATAACCAAATCAATGAGTTTCACCCTTGTTTTCTTATTGTCTGAAAAGAATTTACTGATTAATAATAGGCCTATCTTCATGATAGAATGATTGTTGAAGTAAACTTTAATGTGTACATTTACTTATTATATTTTGACATATATATATGTAATTATCTTTATAAGTTTATTAGCATTAAAGCAGATCATTATGTGAAATCAAATTACTTCTTTAAAAGTTATAAGCAAATTATCCAGTAGGGCCATTATCTTTAATTAAAAAAAACAAATATATTATACAGTATTCAGTATATTACAGAGCCACAGGAGTTATTGCTTTTAAAAATGAGATATAACACAAAGACAAGTGACACTTGTAGCTGAAACATCACTTTGAAGATGTCTCTGATAACTGAAACCTACTCAAAAGGCATTTTATGTTAGATTTTGGCATTTTTTCATAACATCAGCCGGTCAAATGTGAGGAAATGTTTTCCATCCACTATTATGGATTATAGATTGATGTCTTCTATATAGAAAGCATTAAGCTAATATTATTAACTTTTAATGTTCAATTGTATTATTTCTTTATATTATAGAGCACTCAGAATGCCAGTGACAGTGGTGTTAGTCTAGCCTCTAATGATAATACTCATACTATGCAAGCTATTATAGAAGCTAAGGTAAAGAACCTATTATATCAATTTTCTTGATCCATATTCCTAGCTTTGTGTTTATAACGCTATTAATGATACTAATTGTATAAGACATCATTGTTGCATAAGCTGCTAAAAAAGAATTAGCACTTTTTGCCAAACAGATGTCAAACATTTAGTTTTTGTGGATTGCATTTAATTCACAAGTGACCTACAGTACCGTGCAATATATATTTGTACATAGAAATAGGTTGCCTTTCTCGTCTCTGGTGTATACTATATACCCCCTTCGTTCTACACTCTTCTTAAAACTTGCTAATTGTACTTCTGGACAAGTTCAATTTTTCTGATACATTGGTGATGTTTTTCCCCCTTTGTAATAATTTCCAAGCGATGTCCAAGTATGTAAAGTCGTAGAGCAAATATAATGATGCCACCATTTTGTACGAATATTGATTGTACAGTGCTGTAGGTCTGAATGAAAATTGGAATGGTAAATATAGATTTTAATAATGTATCTTGTGATTTTAGGATTCTAGAATCGGTGCATTAGAAAATGAAGTACAAGCATTAGAGGATAGATTATTAAAACAACAAGAAGAGAATTTTAACTTAGAAATACGCGGAAGTAGTAGTAGGGAAGGAACTCTCACCAAAGATAACCAAAGTGCCAAAGAAAAAGATTTAAGAGCTGAGGTATGGAACATTTGGAAAAATTCAAACTATATTTTACATGAATCAATTGCATATCATATGCACTGTATAGAATGGAGTTTTACATCCTGCACCTCTATGGGCTAATGAATACAGATAAAGACCATGCAGTGTACAATAAGGGAGATTTTGCCAGAACAACATCATTAACCTACTCTTATTATTGATATTCAACAGAACAGGGCCTCATTTTATTGTCCCATCTGAATGACTAGTTGCTTTTATCGTGTCCATGTTGACATACTCTGTTGCAGAGTGGTATTGAGTTAAAACTAGGGTTCCTTTGTGGACCATTTGGTATTTCTGTGTGCGTCATTATAATGCCAATAAAAAGATATCAGTTACTGTATTAAAAGTTGTTAAATAATTGTTAGTCTAATGTTTGTTAAATTATTGTAATTTTAGCTAGAGAAAGTGAGGAACAAATTAAGTGTAAAAGAGACAGAATTAGAAGGTTTAAGATTAAAGGTAGAGACGTCACAGAGACAACAAGCAGAGAAAGAACAATATGTCACTGTATTAAAAGAACAGATATCAGCTAAAGAACTTCACTCTTCCATGTTACAAGCTGATGTAAGCTAACTTTATCATCAATGCTACAATTGCCATCTAGTCTTTGTTCTAATATTTAGTCATTTTGGTGTGGGCTATATTTACCAGTAATGTTAACTAGATACTGTTTAAAGTCTGATTGTTATTTCGATCTTGGATTCTTGATACACATACAAAGGCTACCATAATACACAGGCCTCTGAAATATCATTATAGTTATGAGACATAAGATAGTGGTTCTAAACAGCTATAAGCTATACCTGCATTTTAAGTTGTATCTTATTGTGAGAGCTTCAGATGCCTGTGATTCAAGGACATCCATTGCTTCCATTTCATAATGAGATAATTATGAAAATGCTATCTATAATCTTGCAGACCTACAGAAAAGTAGTTTGATAAGGTATATCATATGTATTGTTGTTTTGTATTTAGATCGAAGATTTAAAAGATAGAGTAAAAGATAAAGAAGGTACAATAGAGAGAAAGAGTAAACAATCTCAGTCTATTAATAAAGATAAAAGAAGAATGGAAACTGAAATGTTAGAATTAAAAGATTTAATGGATGTTAAAGAAAGGAAAATTAATGTTTTACAGCGAAAGGTGAGTTTTAGATTGGTTTGTTTATAGGCTTCTGTCTTGATGTTAAGTAAAAGCATGGAAAATTCAAATCTTTCAAATGTCATTTTGTAAATCTTTTGATGAAAGTTACTGTTTCAGATCTTTAAAAATTCTTGTTTTGCTCATCAAAACAACCTCAATGTGTAGACAAGGGAGGTAACTCTTATACGATTATAACGCTGACTGTGTATTTATTATCCAGGTTGAAGGATATGAAGAAAGTATCAAACAGAAAGATGAGTTATTAGATCAAGCTAAAACTAGAAACCTAGCTATATTTACTAATTCTAATAGTGGTCTAGAGGAATCATTAGTAGAGAAAGAAAGACAAATAGAGAGGTGAGATTTGTTATGATTCGCCTTGAGATTTGATAAAATGGTAGCACTGAAAATTATCATGCCCAACAAAAAATTGGTCTATCTACAGAGAATTGTACATTTATTATACCAATAAAAAACTATTTAACATTAATTATACCAACCAGAAGAAAACTGTTTACATTTATTATACCAAACAGAAAACTATGTACATTTATTACACCCCAGCAGATATATGTGTACTAACAAGAAAATTTGTACATTTATTACACTCTTCAGAAAAATGTTTATTTATTATACCCACCTGAAAACTGTGTTCAATACTTATAAATTATACCTGTATATTTATTTTACAAACAAAGTAAATTTATAATACCCACCTGAAAACTGTTACATTTATTATACCGAACTTAAAACTGTACATTTATCATACCCAACTAAAAATTATGTACATGTATTTATTACACTCAACAGAAAACTGTGTACATTTATTATACTCATCATAAAACTGAAAATATTTATTTTCTGTACCAGAGAATACTATGAACATTTATTATACTAAACTGTGACACAACAGAAAACTGAACATTTATTATACCAACAGAAAACTGTAAACATAAACTGTGAACATTTATTTTACTCAACAGAAAACTGTGAACATTTATTATACTGGTACTCAATAGAAATCTGTAAAAATCAATCAAAGACAATCAATGAAGTGACTCTATAAAAGATCTTTCTAGAAGAGCATAGAAATAAGTTCAACCTAAAAAGGTATCTGATTGATATCTGCATGCTTGTGAACTAGCTTCAAACATAACATATTTAGTGGTTATTTTTTAATCAGTCTATACTGTACAATGCACCATATTGTGCTAAAAAGGATATGTTTACCATCCGTTTAACAAAAAATATTTAACTCTCAAAAACTGGAATTTTGTACCGTACCTAATCTAATCCATTATAATGTTCACAACTCTATCTATAGGAATTTAAGCCTTCAAATCCCCCTGTATGTATCAATAATTATCAGCATTTAAAGGTAAAAACATTACTCATATTGAAGTGAGGCTCTGTCTTATATAGAAAACACATTACAGAAAATGAAAGAAATATGTTTAGGTAGGGGTATAATTGAAGGGACTTTTGTTCCAAATTAACCCTTGAAAATGCTGAACATTCCCCTTTAAATAGGTTGTTTTTAACCAACTAATGGTCAAATTTATTCTAAAAAATAAATTTTCAACCTGTAGACAAATTGTATATTACAATGAATTTAGTTCTTACAAGAAACAGCTGTTAGTTCCATTCATTACAGACCAAACATGCCTGATTTCATCTGTAACCATCATAGATACATTAATATCATGCTAGACCATGTATTTACCTCCCTTTACCAGCTGTTAATATATTAATCTCTATTAAACATATGTTATTTTGTCTTCTGTACTCTACCAAACACCCTGATTCATGGACTCTGATGGTTCATGGTCAAATCAGAGTTTGAAGAAGGATGGTTTAGGTTAATAAGTGTGTTCTCTTCAAGTGTTTTTTTTTTACTGTCAATATTGCCAAATTTTAAATTCTGTTTCCAAAGAAAACAATGGAATAACACTAACTTTTATGTGCCAGCCTCCTGGAACCACAGGTGCAAAAAGTGGGCAGACTGTTTTCAATTGGCAGGACATCAGCCGTGATCGAAATTCCAAATATGCAAAAAGTCAAAAGGGGTTCTAAGGGGTTCTCTCCCAGGAAGAGTTCGAAAAATAGAATTGATTTGGTGATTTTAAAACTTTGTGAAAGTAAACATATAAAAATTGGATCCTTAAAAATAAAGCATGGTTGCAATATGAGGTATTAGCTAGTTTTCTGGGGGGTGCCCCCTCCCCTCCTTTTCTTGTACCCCAACTGAGCATCCACTAAGTCTGTGACCACTTAATTTCTGTACTAAATAAAACCAGGAAGCTCTAAAGTTATCATTTCTATAGTATATTTTGTTATTTCATCTGTATACTCTGAACTTTGACCTCAATCTAAAATAAACAATGACAGTTATTATAATAATAATTGATCTTATCTTTACCTGTACTTCAAGTTTCTTTGAGGAATATCAGACATCATCAATAGACTACTGGGTGGTGTATAACTTTAGTAGTCCCTTAAGAATAATATGATAACCTTATCTTCAGCATGGTTTTTAGAAAATGCCAAGCTTTATGGGAAATGCCAAGCTTTATGGGAAATGCCAAGCTTTATGCTTTATTTTCTTAGCTTGTTAGGTTGGACTCCAGTCATCTATATATCGGGTGGGCCTAAAGTAATGTCCCAACTTTTGACCTTCACTATTTTCCAAAGCATTCACTCAAATGGACTGAAATTTTGCATATGATTAGTTTATGATATTATCTACCTTTGGTGCAAGTTTGAATGATATAGCATCATTAACCTTTAAATGACACACAAAACTAAATCAGAGGTCGAAAAAAACAATGCCGGACAGAGTCTTCTGAAATCATCCTTGCATGTGCATGGTGCCATGGTTTCAGCTGTTAATCAAGTGTCATATGGGATGTTCGTGGGTTTAAGGTGCCAAATTGTCTAGACAGAGGGTCTAGATGATGTTAAAACATAAACTTCCCAGCTAGATTTTATACCCCTAGCTAACAACATGGTTTACAGTAGTGCTGATCGGGATTTTATTAAAACATGTTTTGTTGAGAAAGGATGGAGAGGAAGACGTATAGTAAGAGAATTTCCTGGAAAACACGGGTGTTATCGTTCATTCTTTGCCGCCTCAAACCCACGAACATCCCATATGACGCTTGATTGACAGGTGACACCATGGCACCATGCACAGGAGGATGATTTCAGAAGACTCTGTCCGGCATTGATTTAGGTACATTCGCAAGCAATTTTTGCCATAGAAATGATAAGATGATTTAAAATTAATCCAATTAAGAAATGAATGGACTTTTTTTTTTTAAATTCAGTGCATTAAAACCTTGTAAAATTTCTGAAAAAATTTGTCTGAATCAGTAACTTTTAGTTGTGGTTCAGTCATTAAATTCTCAGCAAGTCATGAGATACTGCCTTAAGAAATTTCTCATGTTGTTCGAAGGTGAACAGAAAGGTTCCCATCTGTAAACAAAGAAAAAATTGTGGACATCTGGACTTTGAACTGAACCAGATTGAGAAAAAAAACTGAAAGTAAAAAAATTGTTTTTGATTTCAACAAATAAAGCTTAAAGTCTTATTGCATTACATTCTATCTAGGCTTAAAATGAAATGGAATGGTGTTTTAGATCTCACTTTTCTGCATATAAGCTTAAAGCTCTAGTTGCAATATGCAACTTATTTAGTGGAATTTCTGGAATCACAGACGTCTGAAAATTGGAATGTCACAATTTATGCTCTCAGTGTCCCCAATAGATCTACACGTCAAAATTTTAGAAAACTTTTACAATCCCTTAAAAACACATTTATGATTAATTGGCCTACTGTCAATTTCTTTTGCCCCAGAACTCAATGGTACAAACAGAAAAAATGTGGACATCTTGATTTAACTGAAACCAGATTGGGTGTAAAATTGAAGCTAGATATTGTATATTAGGCTACTATTGTTATTATTAGTATATATTGATATCGTGTGTGACTCGTGACTAGGAAATGAGTTAAGAACATGTGGTCTGGGCTCACTGCCATTGATATTTCATACTGTTTTCATTTCTCTATCATCAAGACAGGAGGTCAGATCTCAGGTTCCATTCTAACATGTTATATTCCTGGAACTAGTCAGTCTTTGATACATGCCTACTCAATATGGATACAGACTTTTTAAAATATCTTTTAAAGTAAGTCAGTTTATGAATTTTAAAAGAGTTTTAGTATCCTATTGTCAACTATTGAAACATATATTTAAATTCTAAGAAGTTTATTTTTATACGCCCACATGAAAATGTGGACGTATATTGCCGTCACCCCCGTCCGTCCGTCGGTCCGTCCGTCAACAATTTCTTGTGTACGCGATAGAAACCAGAGTTTTTATCCGATTCGAATGAAACTTGGTATGTGTATTCATCTTCATAATATCTCGGATAAGTTCGAAAATGGCACAATTCCAGTCGTCGGTTAATGAGTTATTGCCCTTGACGTAATGAAAAAACGTGAAAATTAACTTGTGTACGCAATAGAAGCTAGAGTTTTTATCCGATTTGAATGAAACTTGGTATGTGTATTCATCTTGATAAAATCTCGGATGAGTTCGAAAATAGCGTAAATCCAGTCGTCGGTTTATGAGTTATTGCCCTTGACTTATCGAAAAAACGTTAAAATTAACTTGTGTACGCGATAGAAGCTAGAGTTTTTATCCGATTTGAATGAAATTTGGTATGTGTATTCATCTTGATAATATCTCGAATGAGTTCGAATATGGTGCCATTCCAGTAGTCGGTTTATGAATTATTGCCCTTGACTTAGCGTAAAAATGTTAAAATTAACTTGTGTACGCGATAGAAACTGGAGTTTTTATCCGATTTGAATGAAACTTGGTATGTGTATTCAACTTAATAATATCTCGGATGAGTTTGAAAATGGCGCAAATCCAGTTGTTGGTTTATGAGTTATTGCCCTTGACTTAGTGTAAAAAAGTTAAAATTAACTTGTGTGTGCAATAGATGCTAGAGTTTTTATCCGATTTGAATGAAACTTGGTATGTGTATTCATCTTGATAATATCTCGGATGAGTTTGAAAATGGCCCAAATCCAGTTTATGAATTATTGCTCTCGATAGAGACTAGAGTTTTCATTCGAATTGATTCATCTAAATATCAGCTTAGATAAGTGCGATGGTGGAATCAACTTTTTTAAATATTCAAATTTGCTGAAGTGGGCGTATGTTACCTTGCCTGGCAAGCTATCTTTTATTGTCCTAATGACTGTTTATGTTGTTATATTTCTAAAAACATTTGGACATGAGGAATACAATGGATTGGGAATTTTAATTTTATTACTTAAATATAAATCCTTTCAATAAGATTACATACTTTACATAATTTTATCTTATGTTCAAAACTGAAAATCCTGTAGTGTGGATCTTTGATTTAAACCTAAAAAAAATTAGAAAAAAATTGACAAAAACTTAGAAAATAATGGAAATTACTCTCCAGTGGCATACTCGAAACTCGAAAACAACCATTTCAACTAAAAGAAATATATTAGGCCTACAGGCTACTTAGATTTGATTTAATTGGGACCCATGTCAACAATTAAAATTTCAAAGAAAATGTTAATTAAGGAAAAGTTAAAAATATTGAAACATTGGCCAGTTATAAATTGTCTTTGAAACCGTATGGTACAAGTTTAAGATCTAAGTTACTAGGTAATTGGTATTAAGTTCCCAATTAGTAGCAATTGATCAAAAGTTGATTGGCCTTTGGTTTCAAAAACCATCATTACTATGGAGATGATTTAAACCAGCAATTTGTAATTGTAGTAAAATTAGAATCTTGACACACATAGAAGGAAGCATACAAATTGTTTGTTGATCATTCCCTATCATGATTGGAATATTGTTTTTTTTTAACCAGGACTCAACCATGATGCCTTGGTGCAGTGAATAAATATCCGAGCCACACAAATTTCTTACATGATGTCATAAAACAATGTTTTTTACAATGACAAGTTATGAAACTGTGTGAAAGTTATCATTTCTTTTAATTCTTAACACAGGACAGTATAGCACAGGCCTTCTCAAATGGCAGCCTACGACACCCTCAGGAATGACCCCTTAAGAGTGACCCCTTCCGCTAAATCGCTCTGATCGCTAAGCTATATTTGGCTTCTTATATTTCATTCACAAAATACATTTGGCCCCTTTCAAAAATTAAATGAGAAGGCCTGGTGTAACACATTGAACACTTACAGCTGAAAGTATAAGAGATTCTGAGTATCATGTTACCAATATTAAGATTATAATTTTGATTGAAACTAGAGTAAAATATTTGTTAGAAATAGTTGAAATATTTGGTTAATAGAAACCTAGTTTAACAGCATGATGTTTATACTATCAATTAAAATAAACAGTATGATGTGTTATAGTAAACAGGATATATACATTTACTTCTAGTACCGGTTATTCAACTTTTCTTGGAATCAAATTGATATGAGTTTAAACATTTTCATTAATAGGTGCCAGTAAATTATTCATTTGCATATAACACTGGAATTAATTATGTTCAGCATTTATGATCGTCCCCAAAAGAAGTGCACTAAAATTGCTTAAGGCTCCCGTACACGAAGAGAATTTGGCGCCCACGAATAGTGCAGCGCCAATGGCAATTTACTCCCCTTACACAATGTGCCTTTTTCTCAGCAAGGTCAAATCATGTCAGAGGTCGTAGCAAAGGTCAGGTCATAGCAATTCAAGATAATTTATTTTTTGAATGGGGCTGTCACGGATAATCATTTATTGTAAAAACAAGGGTAATAATATTGCCATAATTCAACAAATTTATCCTCAAAGATTGCTTCAGTCATTACTTCATTGGGCGCAGCCATCTTTTATTGTCATCTACACATGCGCATTGAGAACTTCTTCTGAGAAAATAGCTCACGTATCCTGCTCATGGTGTTCCATTTGTCAGAAATATCAAACACGATAGATATTTTCCACACAGCTACGTGTGGAAAAATGCACACCAAAAATCATCCGCACACGATGCGCTAATAGTCAAGCGTAATTGGCGCTCGCCTTTTTCTCTCTCTGTCATGATATCCTGCTATATTAAACAGTTATACTTTAAATACTGTAAGGCTAGAAATTAATGCGTCAACAAATTAATGCGACATGGGGTATACAGACTAAAATGCGAGTACAAATTAATGCGATCCGCGATAGGTGTCGCATTTTTTAATATCATAAAAAGAAAATGGAAGTATGACGTCTAGTGCTGTATTCACCTCTAATCTTATCAATTAAGGTTTTTTTTCATTAAAACTCAAGCCATGATCAACGAGTTTGATTACTTATCAGCTTCAAATTTAGAGATTACCTAATTACTTAATCCAGCCCGGTCTCAATTTAAA
The DNA here is from genome assembly GCA_029955415.1 of Lottia scabra. Taxonomy (NCBI): domain Eukaryota; kingdom Metazoa; phylum Mollusca; class Gastropoda; family Lottiidae; genus Lottia; species Lottia scabra. Next base: position 683,502 of record JARJEI010000013.1, on the reverse strand, counting down.
TACTTGACCTATATTACCTTTTGTCCATATAATTCACTTGGAAATATGTATTTTAAAATGCGGATACAAATTAATGCGATCGCGGATTTAACGCATTAATTTCTATCTCGCAATAATTTGTAGCCTTACAGTAGTGCTTCTTTAGTTAATTATATTGTGATCTTGTGACAGTGATTTGCATAGATATCAATAGTAGCTTCAGGTAGATGTCATATAACACGTTAGTCCCTGATACAGATACAATGTTTAGAAATACCTCTTTACAATCCCTTTAACTTGTACATCCAAGAGAATGTTAAGAAGTTCCTGAAGTAAAGACAAAACTATACCCAGTGTTAACAATATGACATACACTCAAGTACATCTTTTCCTGTTGTTAAACTTAATGAATAAATTGACTTGCTTAATTTGACTGATATTTTATACAAAACCTGTTTTATGTAATGCCTGTTTACTTGCCATCATGATTCTAATTTGGGGCAATGAATAATTGTGTTAGAAGTATAAAGGCCTAACAGCAGGCCTTTTGATTACATGCTAGTTACAACGGTAAACGCTGTGCCCAAATTAACAGTGCGCCCAAATTAGAGAAAATAAGAAGTTGCAAAATGCCAACATCTTCGAAGGCCTATCTGATCATAACAGTCGTCCTACCTCAAAAAATGAAATAATACACCACTGAGAGAGTTCTTAATTAGTAAAAGTGCTACTGCAAGCTTCCCAGGAACTCTTTTGGCCTAAATATCCACTTTTGTTCCGCGAATACAGGTTGTGCCCAAATTAATGTAATCTAAAGCCCTGAACTGGTTTAGATGCTCAAACAATTTAACGTTATTTTAATTATAAATGATATCTAAATTTTAAATATTTCAGACTAAAAGAACAGAGAGATAAAGCTCATCAAGAACATGGTGAAGAAACAGAACTATGTACTAATAAATTACACGAAACTAAATCACAGATAGAAAAATTACATCAAGAATTAAACAGTAAACAGGTAAGTCTACATATAAAAGGGACATAAAAAGTTGTCACATCTATTATATTCTGTTTATTAATATGTTTTTTATGTTTTGTTATAGATAAAACCATGCTGATAGACATATTTTCTTTTTGCAAAAATTGTTCTCATCAATACAATGATACAAAATTATATACCGGTACAGTGTTTATAATGTTTATCAGCACATTTCCATTCCTCATATGTACGTAAACTAATTGCTGGTTTGTTAAGTAATGACACACCAGCCATGGTTAGGCATAGTGTAGAATATGGTCAGAATTACCAAGCGGTAGATATTATTTTCAAACTATATCTATAGATGATTTTATTCTAGACTGAACTCTGTGAATTAAGAGAAGAAGTAACAGAATTGAAATCCGAGAAATTTAAATTTGAATCTAAGATAAGACAGTTAGAAGCTGAGTTGGTGGAGAAAAAAGATGAAATTGAGAAATTAATAGAAAAACAATCAGAAGAGGTCAGTATACATTTTATTTTCAATGTGAAATTATTTTACAAAATATTTTGTGGTAGAATAAATGTAGAATTATTTCAGACAGATGAAAATTAAAAAAGGTATCTCTTCTTTATTGCCTGAATGACCTTGGATAACTCAACAAGTTGGGGCAATAAGGTCTAGGATTCAATCATACCATAGATCAAAATTGTACTGTCAGAATCCAATAACCTATGTCAGGGGTGCTATGACATGATTACTTGGAAAAGCATTTTGTTGACTGGAACAAGGAAATAATGCTCAATGAACTACATGCTGTGCATAATCTAGTTCCCTTGATTTTCCGAAAATGAGTCGTGACGCTGGCAACAATTTTGTATATTTGTCTTGCATGTCTCCATTACTCCAATACCAGGGGCAAATGTCTAAAGATACAGAGTTTTATTATGTCTTGCATGCTTTTTTGACATATTCCCGTGTTTTTTCGTTACCAGGGAAACCATGAAGTACATAGTAAAGAACAAACAGAAACATCAGAAAAAGATTTGATGCAGTTACAAGGATCAGTGACTCAATCTCAGAATGAGACTTTAAAAGCCCAGAAAGAGGTTGAACGTTTGAAAGAAGAATTAAAGAAACAGGAAACTGAGGCCAATGAAAAAGAAGAGAAAATGAAAGAAATGGCTGAGTGAGTAGATTGTTGCGTAATAACAAAATGATTTATTGAGTTTATACTGTATATGTATTTGGGACAATTGCATCGATTTGCACCATTTCAATTTTCAATCAGACATCTTTGGTTCCATCAAATCAACTTAAACTAACCAATTTTCAATCAGACATCTTTGGTTCCATCAAATCAACTTAAACTATCCAATTTTCAATCAGACATCTTTGGTTCCATCAAATCAACTTAAACTAACCAATTTTCAATCCGACATCTTTGGTTCCATCAAATCAACTTAAACTATCCAATTTTCAATCAGACATCTTTGGTTCCATCAAATCAACTTAAACTAACCAATTTTCAATCAGACATCTTTGGTTCCATCAAATCAACTTAAACTATCCAATTTTCAATCAGACATCTTTGGTTCCATCAAATCAACTTAAACTAACCAATTTTCAATCGGACATCTTTGGTTCCATCAAATCAACTTAAACTATCCAATTTTCAATCAGACATCTTTGGTTCCATCAAATCAACTTAAACTATCCAATTTTCAATCAGACATCTTTGGTTCCATCAAATCAACTTAAACTAACCAATTTTCAATCAGACATCTTTGGTTCCATCAAATCAACTTAAACTATCCAATTTTCAATCAGACATCTTTGGTTCCATCAAATCAACTTAAACTATCCAATTTTCAATCAGACATCTTTGGTTCCATCAAATCAACTTAAACTAACCAATTTTCAATCAGATGTCTTGGGTTCCAGCAATTGTACTTAAACTAAGTCTTTGATGTCATTGACATCACATCCTGTGGCATGATCATATTTGCTGTGTGATGTTATCAAACGCTTAATTTAATTGGAAATTGCTGGAACCACAGATGTCTGATTGAAAATTTATTAAACAGTACAAATTGATGCTATGAGTGACCCTGATACACATAAAAAAAGTTGAAAAGGTCTCTACAATCCCTTTAATACCATTGATTAGACTTATTTGAGTACGTGATGTGATATCATTTGTTAATGATTGGATTTATTTGATATCAATGTACCTCAATTCAAAGAGTATCAATTCTATTTTCAGAACTATTAAAGAATATAGAACTAAAATGGGGACATTAAAAAGGAGTCAGCAGTCAGAGAAGAAGAAGAATGCTCAGTTATTAGAGGAGGCATGGAAACGTGAAGTGAATTTAAATGAAGATTCATCTCAATTACTTGTAAGTTTTGATTACTTATCATTGCTTGAGAGTTGAAAACTTTAAAGGGGAACAGTCAGTGAACTGAAAGATGCTGAATGTGCCCCTTTAATTATGCTTTATATATAAATGAGATATGCAACGATGAATTATAATTAATTAAAGGCCTATCTCAAATGATGAATTAACAAAATATCTAAGTGTCATTCTTCAATGGATGCATCATACTCTGTTGAGCACCTCCTTTCAACCAATTTTGAGCATTCTGACATCTTGCATAATACAAGTTTGACTGTAGATGTTTTTAAGCCAATGTATTCAATATATCTAAGTATGTAATGGTATAGTAATATCATTTATTAAGCTATGTAATTTGATTCTATTTATCTAATTAGAGTGAAGTAGATGTGAAAGCTAATCGTATTGAAGAATTAGAAGAAGCGTTAAGAGAAAGTGTTAAAATTACTGCAGAAAGAGAAATGGATATGGCTGAACAACAACAAGAATCAGAAGAAACCAAAGCTAAGGTATGAAATAGAAGTAGTATTTGGCAATCTTAAATCATATGAAAGGGTTAGTCAGATGGTTTTAGTCGGTACTGAAACACTAGCTTTCAGTCAAATATATCATGTGATTGAGATGAAAATCTGTTCAAGTAAGACAATTCTGTTAAGCAAAAATCGTGTCTAAATAATGTCAAAAATTTAGAGCAATAGTAGTGGACTCCTCCAAATAGAAGTACCATCAGGTGTTTCAAAAAGAGTAATCACAGTCTGCTATGAGCGACGCCTCCTACTTCTATAAAAAAAATCATGAATACAACCAGATATGAGACAAAACGAATTGTCATATTTGTACAATTCAGTTTAATACATGTAGTGGGTTCTAAATCTGGTTAATGCTAAATTATCTCTATAACATATATATTTAACAGTTAATAGAATTAAAGAATGAAATAGACTCTATTAGAAATGGTACCAGTGATCAGAATAGTAAAATATCTAGTCTTAATAAAACTCTAGAAGAAAAAGATGTCAAACTACGCAAATTACAAGCTGAAAGATTTAAACATTTAGAAGAAGTATTCGAAATGAAGTAAGCCTTTCAGAATTATTATCAAATTATTTATTTTTTGTGTACTTTCTGATCAAAATACAGATTTACCTGGTTTGTTTTGCTGATTTCTACACCTGTCATCTCTGATATGACAAGATTATTTATCGTATATTTCCGAATATAATGCGCACCCATGTATAATGCGCACCCCTTCCTTACCCCATCAAAATCTGGTAAAATCCATTTACCCATGTATAATGTGCACTCCTTGTTGACAAAAAATTTTAAGTCGGCACCAAAATAGTGAATGATAAAAAAAATAAAATTTCATTTCTTGTTTAATTTGATCAGTAGTCTAAAAGTTATTTATAAGAAGCAATCAAACATACTGTATATGACTATACCCTAACAATATCAATTACAGACAAGAAGCTATCCAAGCTGCTATGAGTGAAAAAGATGCTAATATAGCATTATTAGAAATGACAAGTACCAAAGCTAAACGTAATACAGAAGAAATTATTAAGTTAAATAAAGAAAAAGAAAAGTTACAAGAACAGTTAAGAGATGTGGTGAGTATAAGCCTACAGTGAATCCTGGTCATTCGACTGCTTTTATACAGCAATAGTAACCTGTAATATGTGATTTCAAAATTGAAAAGTACCCACCTTTATAACTAATAGGATATTTTAGCTGCCATTTCAAAACCATATGTTCTGGAGCTTTATTCTCAAAAATTAAACCTAAAGCGATACTACGTTTTAGAATGAACAAAAGATTAAATTTTCAAACTTGGTCAATAGGAGTATATATTCATCAGGGGACAAACCTAGTGGCATAACTATAAAACAGATTACCTAAATAATCTGATAAATCCAGAAAACTATGTTTAAATACAATAATTGATAAATGTCTTAATCCAATTTAAGACATTTTTATCAATAATAATCTGTAATTGTGTGGAAAATTACATAGTTTTATGGGTTTATTTGATTCACTGTTGATGAATATATACTCTTATTGACCTAGTTTGAGAACTTAATTTTTTTGTTCATTCTAAGACGTAGTATTACTTTAAGATAATTTTAGTTCACAGATAACCGATAGGTCAAGCACTGAAATTGACTTTAGTTTTTTTATTGAATAAGATTCCTTATTTTATCAAAGTTAAGGTTTCAAGAATACTTACAGTAGGCCGCTGATGATGATTTTATACATGAAACATGAAATGAGCTCTTTATCAATTACCGGTAAATATTTCCTCCTTAGATGTAACTAATCTTAGAAACTCACGCAATTTTCTATCTTTTAGACTCAGAATCGTATGAAACTAGCTAGTAAAGATGATAAAGGTAAAGAAAGAAAGAAATTATTACCCCAGAAGTTACGAACTCCTGATAAAGTTGAAGTGAATCCAATTGGTCAAGTATCTCCTAGTAAAACGACAGCTTCACCCTCTAGTGACTCCTAGTATTAATCTTGTATCTATTTGTATCTAGTAAATATTCTCAACTTGGTGACTCTCCATTATGTATTATGACACTTCCTTTGGTAAAAGTCATTTGTTCAATAAGTGTAAGGTCTTGATTTACGATCATGATAATTTCCAATGTTGATGATATTGTATGAGTTCAATTTGAATTACTGTATATTTGCATTACTGTGCGCATTTTTTTTGCCCCATCAGAAATGGGATTCTAAGGATGATAATGCTTATATATATCCAATGGTTTTAAAATTAGAGATTGAAATGCTGCATACATACTAAATGGTTCTTGAGGAGGTAGTTCACCAGCTGGTCTTTTGTTTAGGATTCATACCCATTTAGAGTTGAGGTGAGATGACTTAGATCTGGTACCTTTAATGACTTAATTCATCAGATTTTACTAGGCAGACTAGAGTAGAAAGTTTAGTATTTATACCTGTGTTCTTATTTCTTATTTTTTATAATTCAGTGCTAATATTTGTGCAATATACCTTTCATAATCTTGTCTAAAGAAGACTTACTTTTTAGTTAGAAAATGTTAAAGGGATTAAAAATTTTGTATGTGTATCAAGGACACTGATAGCATCAATTTACACATCAGCAATTAAACTCTTAGCCTCAGGCAGATTGAAAATTGGAATGTTGCTAATTGATGCTATATATGTGTCCCGATACATTTTCAAAATTTAGAAAAATCTATTTAGAATCTGTTAAACCTTCATTTATTTTAGGTCAATTTTTTTTTTTGCTGATAATTTGACTAGTGTTTTGTTGACTAAATGAAAGAGCTCTGAACATTATATTCATTTGATATTTCTGAAAAAAAAAAACACTTATATAGCATATTAATATTTATATTTATTTATGTTACACACTGCCCATAGTTATTTTATATGTTTTATATTGGCTATATCCTTGATTTATATATTTATATTAGTTACTGTTAGAATCATCATTTCTGTGTATTATAATTATAGCATATTCAATTTATATTATTCATTCAAATCATCAAATCATCAACCGTTCAGGATTTTTGATCTGGCTGTCTACATAAGTCTGGCTGGTATGAGATAAAAATATTTGATTCAAACGCGTAAAGTCTTCAGACTTAAAATGAATCCTTGTTTCTCATTATACATTTATTTTTACATTAAAATCTATTGTTTCAGGGATAGTAAAGAGGTTTTCTAAATTTATGGCATTAAGCTTTCCTTAGCATCAATTTGCACCATTCCAATTATTAATCAAATGATGTGGTTTCTGCAATTCCACATGAACTTAGTGTTTGATAAGATCAAAATGTCAGTGATGTCATCAAACACTTAGTTTTAGGATAATTTCTGGAGCCACAGACGTCTGATTGAAAATTGGAATGGTGCAAACTGTTGCTATCACTATCCCAAATACACAAAAATAGATTATAAAACCTCTCTACAATCTGTTTAATAATTTGCTTAATAGAACTGAAGTGTATGCTTCTAGTTCATTCATGTGTCTAGCATAGGGCCTCAGATATGAATATTACAGAATAATTTTTTTTATTTCATATGATCTGCCATTTTATATTCTTTGTTAGATATTTTTGTAAGGGCATTTTCTTTTATAGCTACTACCATTACCTCATAATATCCATTTCTTTTTACGAAAAAAGCTTTAAATGAAGATTTTCATAAAACTTCCATGCATAATCTCAATATACTTACAATTTCCAAATGATATGTATACATTTGTGTTTAAAGCGATACAACCTCTTAGAATGAACAATACAATTAAGTTCTCAAACTTGGTCAATAAGAGTATATATTCATCAACAATGTCCAAAGTATACAATGCAAAAAACCCATGAAACTATGTAAATCTCCATATAATAACAGGTTATAATTGATAATGCCTTAAATTTGATTAAGGGTTTTTCAATTATTGTATATAAACATTGTTTTCTGGATTTATCAGATTATTTAGGTAATCTGTTGTATAGTTATGCAATTTAAATTTTTGTTTATTATAAGAGGTTGTATTCCTTTAAGGTTGACCTATGAACTTTCCATCTCTGCATGTCTATTACAAGTGTTTCCATTGTTATCAAGCTAATTGTGCATAATCTTAATTTGTATAAACTTTTACTTGATGTTAACAAAATGTTAATGATATTTTGATAGCTTTTTAACTGTGCCAGCCATTTTATATGAATCATCATAACTTCAGCAGTTACTATCTACATGTTCAGTTGTGTTTCTTTGAATTATTAGGTTATGGGGCTAGTAGGTGTCTCAGAATTGTCAAGGGGGCTGACAAACGGTCTCCGTGAAAGTTACGCTGGCGCTCTGCAACATATCACGGTAATGAACGGCGGCCATTTGACCGGACTACATCAATGTTATCACGTAATCTCGTGATTCTGGTAGTTCAAACATCAGAGACGGGTCATTCGAGACTACAAGTATTTGTAAACAAATAACACGAAAACAAACAGATATGTATTTAAAATTATGATAAAATGCGTAAATGGTGAACAAATAGTCACTACGTAGCATTAAATGCACGAGCAGGTGTCAGAAAATTCCTCTACAGATTCTATTGCTATGAACTATATTTATGTCGCGACGTTACAAGCAAGTAGTAAAGCGTCAAAGTAAAGAGTCTCGCGCATGAAAACACAACGAAAAACACCATTCATTACCGAGACAGATTATGGTTTACGGAAACTGCCGAGGATTGCCGATTGGGGGGCTGAAAGCTAGGCCCCAAGTTCTATAGAAACACCACTGCATATGTACAGGGCCTTATTCTCGAAAACTTTTCGAGAGTCAGGCCCCTGACCTTTAAATAGCATAACCTATCTTTACAAACCATGCTTAACTGTTCCCTGCATGCTATGTGTGTTATGTATTTTAGTCTATGCATGAAATGAATGTAGAAATTGTATATGTAACTGTGTATTCCTGTGTATATGTTGGCATGTATCATGTATATAATTTATTAAGTATATTCAACAAATCATCTTGCCATTATTAGTCTGTCATTGACATTCATTAACACTGACACTCTCGATGTGTCTCCATACATATATTGTACTTATAATGTATCCACAGTCATATATTCATTTAATGATGCATATTTATAAGTACTTAGAGAAATTGTTGTTATTTCAACGTTACCATTTAATCAAAATTAATATTATATATCAAATTAATTTTAAATAATTATTTCATAAAAGTCAAAATAAGTGAAACTTTTGGATTGAAGAGAAAATGTTCTGTGCAAGATTTCTGTTAGTGGATGAGATGAGAATTTTTTGAGAATTCTATACTGGAAATTTTAAGTAATCTCTTAATTAAAAGATAAGGAAGAATCTCAAGGCTAAAAGTCAAAAAAGTCATCTTTTCAAAATTTCTCATCTTTTTTTTATAAGTGTTACTTGTCTATCTCTTTCAATTTTTGGTCAGTTTTGTGTCGTTGTTTCTTAATAGTTACACTGTCTAATGTGGCAAACTTTTATATCAATGTTAACAGCGGATCATGGATCACTCCTCGAATGAGATTTTTAGTACCTTATACAGTGTGGATAAAAAGAATCTAAATGTAGATTAGGTTTAGAGCATGGATATGTAAAAGGCTTATGACTTTATTAGGGCTGAATATTATGAAAGATAATTGTTACTTTTAGATATTTATTATAATTATACATTATGTCAATTAGCCCAAGAAAGAAACAGACTGTTGGATATTTTACTGATTTTTATTCCTTAAATTATCCATCAGTTTGTGATCTATTCCAGAAGTTCATTAACTGAATTACATGTATTTAAGAAGCTATTTATAATAATGCTTGTATGTTTTTATTATTATCTAAATAAAATGATAATATTGATATGTATTGACTGGTTTATATTCCTGATACAATCTCTATTGTATGGGGGATAAAGCACACTAATCAGGGGGGAACATTCTGTATTATTGCCCATTAATCACAGGAACAACCTGTTGTAATATATAGCCCATTAATCAACCTATTGTATTATTGCCCATTAATCACAGAACCAACCTGTTGTATTATTGCCCATTAATCACAGGAACAACCTGTTGTATTATTGCCCATTAATCACAGGAACAACCTGTTGTATTATTGCCCATTAATCACAGAACCAACCTGTTGTATTATTGCCCATTTTTCACAGGAACAATCTGTTGTATTATTGTCCATTAATCACAGGAACAACCTGTTCTAACATACGCAATTAATCACTAAAATAACCTGTTGTATTATTGCCCATTAATCACAGAAATAACCTATTGTATTATTGCCCATTCATCACAGGAACAACCTGTTGTATTATTGCACATTTTTCACAGGAACAATCTGTTGTATTATTGTCCATTAATCACAGGAACAACCTGTTCTAACATAGGCAATTAATCACTAAAATAACCTGTTGTATTATTGCCCATTAATTACAGGAATAACCTGTTGTATTATTGCCCATTAATCACAGAAATAACCTATTGTATTATTGCCCATTTTTCACAGGAACAATCTGTTGTATTATTGTCCATTAATCACAGGAACAACCTGTTCTAACATACGCAATTAATCACTAAAATAACCTGTTGTATTATTGCCCATTAATCACAGAAATAACCTATTGTATTATTGCCCATTCATCACAGGAACAACCTGTTGTATTATTGCCCATTTTTCACAGGAACAATCTGTTGTATTATTGTCCATTAATCACAGGAACAACCTGTTCTAACATAGGCAATTAATCACTAAAATAACCTGTTGTATTATAGCTCATTAATCACAGGAATAACCTGTTGTATTATAGCCCATTAATCAAAGGAATAACCTGTTGTAATATAACCCAATAATCACAGGAAAAGCCTGTTGTAATATACTTTATTAATCACAGGAACAACCTGTTGTAATATACTTTATTAATCACAGGAACAACCTGTTGTAATATAACCCATTGATCACAGGAACAATCTGTTGTAATATAGCCCATTAATCGAGGAACAACCTGTCGTAGTATAGCCCATTAATCACAGGAACAACCTGTTGTAATATTGCCTATTAATTACAGGAACAACTTGTTGCATTTCAACCCATTAATCACAGTAACAACCTGTTGTAATATACTCCATTGATCACAGGAACAGCCTGTTGTAATATATCACAGGAATAACCTGTTGTATTATTGCCCATTAATCACAGGAACAGCCTGTTGTATTATTGCCCATTAATCATAGAAACAACCAGTTGTATTATTGCCCATTAATCACAGGAACAGCCTGTTGTATTATTGTCTAATAATCACGGGAACAGTCTGTTGTATTATTGCCCATTAATCACGGAAACAGCCTGTTGTATTATTTCCCATTAATCACAGGAACAGCCTGTTGTATTATTGCCCAATAACCACAGGAACATTTTGTTGTATTATTGCCCATTAATCACAGAAACGACCTGTTGCATTATTGCCCATTAATTACAGAAACAGCCTGTTGTATTAATGCCCATTGATTACAGGAACAGCCTGTTGTATTATTGCCCATTAATCACATGAACAGCCTGTTGTATTATTGCCCATTAATCACAGGAACAGCCTGTTGTATTATTGCCCATTAATCACAGGAACAGCCTGTTGTATTATTGCCCATTAATCACGGGAACAGCCTGTTGTATTATTGCCCATTAATCACAGGAACAGCCTGTTGTATTATTGCCCATTAATCACAGAACCAACCTGTTGTATTATTGCCCATTAATCACTGGAACAGCCTGTTGTATTATTGCCCATTAATCACAGGAACAGCCTGTTGTATTATTGCCCATTAATCACAGGAACAGCCTGTTGTATTATTGCCCATTAATCACAGAAACAACCAGTTGTATTATTGCCCATTAATCACATAAACAACCAGTTGTATTATTGCCCATTAATCACAGAAACAACCAGTTGTATTATTGCCCATTAATCACAGGAACAGCCTGTTGTATTATTGCCTATTAATCACGGGAACAGTCTGTTGTATTATTGCCCATTAACCACGGGAACAGCCTTAATAACCGACTCACCGAATATGCTGAAAGCATCTCTTTAATTGATGAGAATCAAACTGGTTTTAGGAAATCCTACTCAGTTCTTGACAACATTTTTACCATTTTCACAATCTATAATATTTTAAATTCAAACAAGAAAAAACTATATTGTGGGTTCGTTGATTTCAAAGCTGCATTTGATAGCGTTTGGAGAGCAGGTTTATGGAGAAAATTAATTGAGAGTAATATCAGTGGCAAATGTTTCACAGTTATATATAACCTTTATAGCTGTATCAAATCTAGAATAGTTATCAAAAATGAATCATCTGACTATTTCTCGTGTAATATTGGAGTCAGACAAGGTGAAAACCTATCCCCTTTTCTATTTGCCTTATACTTGAATGATTTGAATGAATTTCTCGTAAACGAAAAGATAAATGGGCTAACATCTATTAAAGACGATCTGATGGACAGATTAGGTATCCTCCTGGAGTTATTCACCATATTATATGCTGATGACACTTGTCTATGTGCAGAAAATCCCTCAGACTTACAACAACAACTGAATTCATTTTACGATTATTGCAAAAAATGGCGACTTACTGTTAACAGCGACAAAACTAAAATTCTTATCTTTGGCAAAGGGAAATCATCTAAAAATCTAAAATTTGAATATGGTGAAACAAACCTCGAAATTGTTAATGAATTTAAGTATCTTGGCCTCAAATTCTCTTCGTCTGGAAGCTTTCTAAAAGCCCGAACAGACCTATGTGATAGAGCCACAAGAGCCATGTATTCTGTTCTAAAAAAATGTCGATACCACAACTTACCAATAGACTGTCAACTTGACCTGTTCGATAAAATTATAAAACCGACTCTTCTATACTCTGCCGAAATATGGGGCTATGAAAATGCATGCCATATTGAACAAGTTCATCTCAAATTTTGCAAATTTATCTTAAATGTAAAATCATCCACCCCAAACTACATGGTATATGGCGAGCTTGGTAGACACCCGTTGCAAATAGACATCAAGGTCAAAATGATCGCATTCTGGGCCAGAATAATTTGTAATAAAGAATCAAAAATAAGTTCTACCATGTATCAATTGATTTTACATAGATATACTTTGTCAGATATAAAAAATCCCTGGCTAATATACATAAAAACTACCCTGGATGAATGTGGCCTATCATACATATGGAATAAGCATAGCTTTATTAGTGTTCAGTGGTTAAAATGTACAGTTTATCGAATCCTTTTAGACCAATTCTATCAAAAATGGCAGACTGATGTACATGAATCCCCAAAAGCAATAAATTATAGAATTTTCAAAACAAAAGTAGAACTAGAGCTGTGAACAGCACTGAGCGTGGCCCGTGATACTTTGCCTGATAGCTGTAAGACTTTTTGAACTTCAAACCCCTAAAGCCTGGTGTTCACTCCCTCAGTTTTTAGTAAAACGTTTTTTGGAAGGGTAGATTCAATATTGTATCAATATAACTTATAGTATGGTAATTTTTATAGCTTCATGGTAGCTATAATATACAGGTATGTGTGAAATGTGAACATTATGTGACGGTAAGACGATAGAAACGGGTCATAGTCAATTGCGCCCCGCGTTTGGTCAAAATGGTCCCTGATAAATTGTCAAAATGGTCCTCAAAAAAGGTGAAAATGGTCCTTCCAAAAAGTCAAAATGGTCTCAAAATAATATTTTTATTTATGATGTTACAAATTAACTAAACATAAAGCGCTACATAATATATTTTTTGTATAATCTTTTTGAGAACTGGAACTTCAAATTATATTGCAAGTCTTTGACTTTTATTTTTTTGGCCATTTTAACCAATGAATTGGTTGAAATCAAAGATGAAATTCAGAGGCCAAAATAGGGTCCATGGTGACTGGCCATTTTGACCAAATTTAACTTTTATGGCCATTTTGAGTTTGGCAAGATTAAACATTTACTTTTTATTGCTACGGATTAGCGCAGACGCTAATGGCCCCTCGTTTGGTCAAAATGGTCCCTGATAAATGGTCAAAATGGTCATCAAAAAAGGTTAAAATGGTCTTTCCAAAAAGACAAATGGTATCATAATAATATTTATATTACATAATACACAATAAATTTTTTGTATAATCTTTTTGAGAACTGGAACTGGAACTTCAAATTAATATTGTAAGTCTTAGAATGTCTTTGCTTTGATGAAAATATAAATAGGAACACAATTTATGTCTTCAAAATTTGTTGTTACTGTTGTTACAGAGTACAAGTGACCTCTTTTAGGGTTAAAATAGCTTCCAATTATTACTTTGATTATCATCATATAAGCTACAATTTATCAAAAAATCAGGGACCATTTTGACTTTTATTTTTTTGGCCATTTTGTCCTCAAAAAAAGTCATTTTGACCAAAGAATTGGTTGAAATCAAAGCATAAATACAGAGTCCATTTTGACCAAAATAGGGGCCATGGTGAATGGCCATTTTGACCAAATTTAACTGTTATGGCCATTTGGACTAGGGGCCATTTTGTATAGGGGATATACCCCCTTCCCCAACATTCGAACTGTGTAAATGTCAATATTTCCCTTTAAGGCTGAGTTGAAATACTGTCTTTTGTTTCAATGGATTGGAGCAGTCAGTAGCCAGTTGAATTGATGTACATGTTAATCAATTAAGTGCCGTGGGTAAGAATCACCCTCAAAATAAGAAAAAATCTGATATTATATCATATATAGCAAACACTCGAAAAACATGTTAATTTTTATAAAGTTAAAACAATGTGTAATTAGATTAATTTATTTTTGACCTATAATAATCTTAGCAGACGATAAAAAACAATTTGAACACTTACTTTTTATTGCAACGGATTAGCGCAGACGCGTAAACAGTTTTAATTGCTGTCTGCTAGAGTCCAGCCCTAGAGTTAAAAGATTATGTAGTCTGACTAATTTGTTTATGACCTTTAATAACCTTAGCAGACGACAAAAAGAAAATTGGTGTGTATCTTGTAGAAAGAGTTCTGTCAATGGTAGAGAAAAAATTCGAACAGGTTAATGTATCAAAAATTCACTGCTCTAAATGATTGTATGTAAAATTAATATAAGTGAAAATTTTGCAAAACAAATGAATAAATTTTTTATACTTTTTAGAGTGTTAAAAGATTACATAATCAGATTAATCTGTTTATGACCTAAAATACTTCACACCTCCATGTGAAAAGTTCATGCCGATAGTTTTATTACTATATTATATAACCTGCTATAACCCTTGTCAATCATTTTAATCCTCTCTACTTCTTATTTTCTCAGAACAGGGGTACTCTATGCCTATTTTCACTTTAATGGATTTTGTATTAAACTGGTCATGTCATATGTCGTTGAAAAGAGAAAATTTAGTACATACTGACTATACACACCATATTGCTATTAGATAATTGCATTGTAAGTTAGAACCCTCAGCCGAAAAAAACGCAATATTTTGAAAACATATTTTAATGGGTTATTGTCATATATTGTTTAAAAGATAATCAAATCGGCATTACAAAATTGAAAAATTTAATTCTCTGCGTTGATTAGAGAATGTGATATAGATGTCCAAAGTTGACAAAAATGTCAATTTTCAAATGTCCATAAAACCAGAAGTTTATATTTTTCAATTAATATCAGCATACCTATGGATCACAGGTACATGGGGACAGGATAGCCTATTTTGGTGCTTAATGGGTCTTTAGTACCCCAAATAATCCCCATGTATTATAATTTATTTTCTTGAAAAACGCTTATTTACATTGTGTATTTCCTGGAAATTGTGCAGATTTACTGAAATCCAATGTTTGCCGGTCGACTGATATTAGACCTACTCTCTTTATAGTATTATACTTAAAGGTAAGACACTCTCGTCTTGTTGACATGAGATACCACTTGCCTATCATCTTAAAATATTCTTAATTAACGATCCTGCCTTTCATGCCAATGACTTCTTTCAATTCAATAATAATTTTTCTCCATCTCCATAGAAAGTTTTATTAAATCGGAGATCATTTAGTCCAGTTACCCAGTGTTTTTATCTCTCAAATTACATTTTTTCTTGCCGTTTAGAATCCGTCAAAGCAGAATTGACGGAAATGTCGGCGTGCGCATGTTTGAGCACTTTGACCTCAATCACGTGGTCTGCATTCTTGCATAAATTATACTGAACTAAAGTACATGAATAAGACTCAACGTTAGTTCAGTATAATTTATGCAAGAATGCAGACCACGTGATTGAGGTCAAAGTGCTCGAACATGCGCACGCCGAAATTTCCGTCAATTCTGCTTTGACGGATTCTAAACGGCAAGAAAAAATGTAATTTGAGAGATAAAAACACTGGGTAACTGGACTAAATGATCTCCGATTTAATAAAACTTTCTATGGAGATGGAGAAAAATTATTCTGGAATTGAAAGAAGTCATTGGCATGAAAGATAGGATCGTTTATTAAGAATATTTTAAGATGATAGGCAAGTGGTATCTCATGTCAACAAGACGAGAGTGTCTTACCTTTAAGTATAATACTATAAAGAGAGTAGGTCTAATATCAGTCGACCGGCAAACATTGGATTTCAGTAAATCTGCACAATTTCCGGGAAATACACAATGTTAATAAGCGTTTTTTCAAGAAAATAAAATCAATGCATGGGGATTATTTGGGGTACTAAAGACCCATGAAGCACCAAAATAGGCTATCCTGTCCCCATGTACCTGTGCTATGGATAGCTGAGGTCAAGGACCATATTCATTGGAATTTTCAAGGTCATCAAAGGTCAAGGTCACATAATATGGCCTTTTGAATTTTCAAAAAATTCAAACGAACATAAAAAAAATTCAATTTCGAAATTCAAAATTCTGTTCCAACAAACTGTAGACGAGGTTACAAGGTTTTGATAGACACCAAAATCATAAAAATCGGATAAAAAATAGGGGACTTATTAATTTTTTGCTTAAATGTGCAAGTCTGTGACGGCAGCTTATGCATCACTTCCGGTTTGGATTTTTTATGCTAAGTGCATTCTAATTATGACTGACAGTCAATATATATGGTTTTTGTCAATATCTGAAATTTACACCGGATCTGGGGTTGATAGGCGTGATTTTGAAAAACCGGAAGTTCTCATGTCAAAACCGGAAGTGATAAAAAAAATTTGATTGAGTAGTTTTATTTCTATGGACATTCTGTATACCTCCTGTGAATTTCAGGTCAATCGGATAATTAGTGGCTGAGTTAGAAATTTTGAGCTTTTTTGACAATTTTGGTTTCAATTTTTTTTTACAAAAATATGGCGGCTGAGTTAGAAATTTTGAACTTTTTTGACAATTTTGGTTTCAATTATTTTTTACAAAAATATTTAAAAATTGAAATTTTTGTAATCGCACTTGATACTTCTTATTACAATGAATATTTTAAAGAAAATTTCAGCCAAATCGGTTCATAAATAAACCTTACAGACTAGGTGCAAAATAATTGCATACTAGAGCTGTGAACAGCACTGAGCGTGGCCCGTGATGCTTTGCCTGATACCTGTAAGACTTTTTGAACTTCAAACCCCTAAAGTCTGGTGTTCACTCCCTTTAACTCTGCTTAACGCAACATAGGCTTGACCAGCTTGAAATATTTTACGAAGAGATATTACGCCTCTATCGAGATTAAGACCTTGTACTTTGGTAATAGTGACTGCATAGACGATACATTACATATACATTCAACAATTACGAACAAATAAAACGGGGCCTCTGTACTCTCACAAATACACTCAACAATAACGAACAAATAAAACGAGACCTCGGTACTTAGTAACTTCAAATTAATATTGTAAGTCTTAGAATGTCTTTGCTTTGATGAAAATATAAATAGGAACACAATTTATGTCTTCAAAATTTGTTGTTACAAAGTACACTTTTCAGTCGAAATTAGTGAATTTTTTAGGGTTAAAATAGCTTCCAATTATTACAATTTAACAAACATAAAGCGCTACATGATATATGTTTTGTATAATCTTTTTGAGAACTGGAATAGTAACTTTAAATTAATATTGTAAGTCTTAGAATGTCTTTGCGTTGATGAAAATATAAATAGGAACACAATTTATGTCTCCAAAATTTGTTGTTACAGAGTACAATTTTCAGTAAAAATTAGTGACCTTTTTAGGGTTAAAATAGCTTCCAATTATTCCTTTGATTATCATCATATAAGCTTCAATTTATAAAAAAAAAAATCAGTAACCATTTTGACTTATTTCTTTGGCCATTTTGACCAATGAATTGGTTGAAATCAAAGAGGAAATTCAGAGGCCATTTTGACCAAAATAGGGGCCATGGTGACTGGCCATTTTGACCAAATTTAACTTTTATGGCCATTTTGACTAGGGGCCAATTTGGATAGGGGCCCAATTGACTATGGCAAGATTAAACACTTATGCATCAAATTATTCCTTTGATAATCATGATATATGCTACAATTTATATATAAAAAAAAAATAATCAGGGACCATTTTGATTTTATTTTTTTGGCCATTTTGACCAAAAAAAAACTCAGAGTAAATTAAGAGGCCATTTTGACCAAAATAGGGGCCATGGTGACTAGCCGTTCTAACCAAATTTCGATTTCATGGCCATTTTGACTATAACCCTTGAGGGGTAACCCGTCGTTTGCTTTCATCCCCTCAGCCTAACACCAATAACCAAAACTGTTGTGTGTATATTGCAGATATAGTTAAAATAATGGTAGAGAGAAAATTCGAACTGGTAATTGTATCAAAAATTCACTGCTTTAAATAAGCACCTGTTTAAATAATAAAGAAGCAAAATTGAAAAAAAATTATAGATTAAAAATTAAAAGAAGAAGAAGATTACATAATCAGATTAATCTGTTTATGGCCTGCGGTGAAAAGTTCAGGTCAACAGTGTTGATGTTCAACGTTGCATAACTTGTCTTAACACCTGTCAACAACTTTAAATCTGCAGTCTTTATGACAAAGATGAGGCATTCGTAGTTTGAGGTCTAATTAAGATATCAAAAAAATTCCAACTGTAAATTAAATTGCAAAATCACTTCTTTAATTCTAGGTATGTTAAAAATTAGTTCGTAAATGTTTTGCAAAATAAATAAATAAATTTTTTGAGGGTTAAAAAATTGCATAATCAGATTAATGTCTTCTCTGGCACGCTGCCAAGGTTAAAAGTTCATAGTATAACACCTGTCAATCATTTTAATCCTCTCTATATCCTTTTTTTCTCAGTTTGGCCATTTTGACCAATGAATTAGTTGGCCATTTTGACTAGGGACCAATTTGGATAGGGGTCCAATTGACTATGGCAAGATTAAACATTTACTTTTTATTGCAACGGATTAGCGCAGACGCGTTGCCAGTTAAATAATTTATTGCTGTCTGCTAGATTTTCCATTTTGACCAAAATATGGGCCATGGTGACCAGTCCATTTTGACTAAATTTAACTGTTATGGCCATTTTGACTAGGGGTCATTTTGTATAGGGGATATACCCCCTTCCCCAACATTCGAACTGTGTAAACGTCAATATTTTCCTTTAATGCTGAGTTGAAATACTGTCTTTTGTTTCGATGGAATGGATTAGTCAGTAGCCAGTTGAATTGATGTATGTTAGTCAATTAAGTGCTGTGGGCAAGAATCACCCTCAAAATAAGAAAAAAATCTGATATTATATCAAATATAGCAAACACTCGAAAAAACATGTTAATTTTTATAAAGTTATAACAATTTGTAATGAGATTAATTTATTTTTGACCTATAATAATCTTGGCAGACGATAAAAAACAGTTTGAGCACTTACTTTTTATTGCAACGGATTGGCGCAGACGCGTAAACAGTTTTAATTGCTGTCTGCTAGAGTCCAGCCCTAGAGTTAAAAGATTATGTAGTCTGACTAATTTGTTTATGACCTTTAATAACCTTAGCAGACGACAAAAAGAAAATTGGTGTGTATCTTGTACAAAGAGTTCTGTCAATGGTAGAGAAAAAATTCGAACAGGTTAATGTATCAAAAATTCACTGCTCTAAATGATTGTATGTAAAATTAATATCAGTGAAAATTTTGCAAAAAAAAATGAATACATTTTATATACTTTTTAGAGTGTTAAAAGATTACATAATCAGATTAATCTGTTTATGACCTGAAATACTTCACACCTCCATGTGAAAAGTTCATGTCAGTGATTTTATTACTATATTATATAACCAGCTATAACCCTTGTCAATCATTTTAATCCTCTCTATTGCTATTTTTTCTCAGAAAAGGGGTACTCTATGCCTATTTTCACTTTAATGGATTTTGTATTAAACTGCTCGTGTCATATGTCGTTGAAAAGAGAAAATTTAGTACATACTGACTATACCCACCATATTGCTATTAGATAATTACATTGTAAATTAGAACTCTCAGTCGAAAAAAAACTTAATATTTTGAAAACATATTCTAAGGTATTATCGTCATATATCGTTAAAAAGATAATTAAATCAGTATTACAAAATTGAAATGATTAATTCTTTGTGTTAATTAGAGAAGGTGATACGGCCGTCCAAAGTTGTCAAAAATGTCAATTTTTGAATGTCTATAAAACCGGAAGTGAATATTTTTCAACTAAAATCAAATCACCTATGGATAGCTCAGTTCAAGGACATTCTACATTGAAAATTTCAGGGTCATTGAAGGTCAAGGTCACATGGCATGGCCTTTTGAATTTTCAAAAAATTCAAACCAAAATAAAAACACTTCAAATTCGAAATTCAAAATTCTGTGCCTACAAGTTTTAGATAAAGTTACAATGTTTTGATAGACATCAAAATCATAAAAATCGGATAAAAAATGGAGGACTAATTAATTTTTTGCTGAAATGTGTCAGTCTGTGACGACAGCTTATGTATCACTTCCGGTTTGGGTTTTTTCTGCTAAGTACCTTCTAATTATGCCTGACATACAATATATATGGTTTTAGCCAACATCTGAAATTTACACCGGAAGTGGGATCGCCAGACGTAATTTTGAAAAACCGGAAGTCTTCACGCCAAAACCGGAAGTGATATAAATATTTTAATTATCTTGTATTATTTGTATCGACATTATGTCCTGTGAATTTCAGATCAATCGGATAATTAGCGGCTGAGAAAAAAATTTTGATTTTTTTTGAAAATTTTGGTTTCAAATTTTTTTTACAAAAATATTTAAAAATTGAAAATTTTGAAAATGCACCAGATATCTCTTTTAACAATTAACGTAATAAAGGAAATTTCAGGTAAATCGGTTCATAAATAAGTCCTACAGACTCGATGAAAAAATATTGCACATTATGTAATAGCCCACTTCTGGCTCCGCAAAAATGTGCCGTTTTATATTTAAGGGAAAATTTCCCTCGAGTGAAACTAGCTGATGAAACCAGAATTTCTATAGCATTTTCAGTTTTCTCTACAGACGCTGACCAGAATTTGGAAAAAAAAAAAAACTAGAGCCGTACCAAAACGGCGCTGGGCAGTGCGTCATCCTGGAAATCTTTCATAAATCACAAGGCACTAAGCAAATGGTTATGAAAATATTAGTATCAAAAAAGTTAGAAACATTTTTTCTAGTCTTGTTACAGCATGATAGCTTTAATAAAGGTTAACAATAAAAAATAGTAGTTCTCGCCCTTCAACTGTTTTGACGATAATTGTAAGCGTTATTAAATCAAATGTGTTAGCGTTTTGGCGATAGTTTTTACTTTTTTGGTTTAGTATTGCCAAAACTCAAGTTAATTACAAGTTGAAGGGAGATCACTATCATTTAACCATTTAGACAACAAACATATTATTTTAGTTAATTAGCCAATAACGTCAAAACCGGTAGTAATATCGAAATTTTGAAAATATATTTGAGATCGCAATCAAAATGCTTAGCTACCCACAAGTTTTCAGAATATTCAAATAAAATTTTTAAAAACCCGCACAGTGACAATAGAACTTTGCACAAAACTTCCAAATATTATATCGCGCTATTTTATTTAAAACATAAAGTGTTATATATCATTAAAAAGAATAGATTAGGCACAATAAGAATATATAAGAATGTGTGACGTATTAAAGTTAAGTCACGTAACAGAGGTATTTAAAGTTAAAAATCGCAAATATCAAATGGCCATAGAACCGGAAGTAAACATCGGACAACTAAAATGGATACATCAATACATAGATCTGGTCAAGGGCAATAACCTTTGTTAAGGTCACAAGGTCAAAAAAGTTCAAGGTCATGAGTTACAATTCTTTGAAAGTTTGGCAATTACATTAAATACAATATACCGGAAATAACAAAAAAGCATCATCGAATATCAAAATCGAATAACGTACTTTTTGGGGCAATCGACTAAGCTGTCTACAAATACTACAATTACGAATTCCGCTTATAACCCCGAGGCCCCATTTTGAGTTTTACAAAAGTTAGTCATATAAATATGGCGGCCGATCTATTACAACTGGGTCAAATTTCATTGATTGATTGTTTATATAGCATCATTTCAAATATATTGCAAACAAAAAAAATCATATATCTTCAAAATTCCGGAAGTTAGATTTTAGATTTAAAAAGCGAATAACGTCAAAACCGGAAGTGTTATCGAAATTTTGAAAACAGATTTGGATTAGCAATCAAAATGTCTATCTACCTGTAAGTTTTCAGGACGGTCAAAATAAAATTTGAAAAAAAACACGCACAGTTACAATGAAACTTTGCACAAAATTTTCAAATTTTAAATCGCGCAATTGTCATTCAAACATAAAGTGTTATATATCACTGGAAAGAGTAAAATAAGCACACTAATAATATATAAGAGTTTGTGACGTATGTTAGTTGAGTCACGTGACAGAGCTGTTTAAAGTTAAAAATCGCAAATTTCAAATGACAATAGAACCGGAAGTAAACATCGGACAACGGAAATGGATATTTCATTGGATAGATCTAGTCAAGGGCAATAACCTCTGTTCAGGTTCCAAGGTCATAAAAGGTCAAGGTCACGAGTTACAAGTTTTTGAAATTTTCGCAATAACTTTAAACGTTATACCGGAAATAACAAAAAGGCAGTATTAAAAATCAAAAATCTAATAACGTACTTTTTATGGCAATCGACTGGGCTGTCCTAAAATACTACTATTACGAATTCCGCTCATAACCCTGAGGCCCCATTTTGAGTTTTACAAAAGTTGGTCATATCAATATGGCGGCTTATTTGTAACTTCCGGGTCAATTTTTTTTCATTCATTGTTTTCGAATTGTCATTGCAATCATATTTCCAAAAAAAAATTTCACATATCTTCGAAATTCCGGAAGTTGAAATCTAAAAAATTTCGTCAAAACCGGAAGTGATATCGAAATTTTGAAATTAGCATTATGTACACAATCGAATTGCCTATGTGCATTTTTATTTTCAGATTCTTCGAATTAAAATTGTAGAATTTGAAAAAATTTTATAATTAAAACTAAAAAAAGTTATCGACAAAATAAAATTTTTAAATTGCTTGAAGAAGCCGTATTGTAGACATTAGTTCAAAGAAGTAACCTAAAAAAATCCGAGTCAAATCGGATAAAAAATAGAGCCGTGAAATGGAAAATTCTAAAAAACCACTGTTTGTCCTACGTCATTTCCGGTTAGACAAAAATGCATCAAATAACATTTAAAAAATTTAGTTTTTCGAGAAAAAAAAGCAAATCGCATCAGTGCATATGTGACATTAGCAGTTTTTGCTGGGTGCTCTGACCAGTATTTGAAGAAAAAAAAAAAAAAAAAACATTTTGAAAACAAAGCAGTGCGTTCGAAATCGAACGCACTGCAAAAAAAAAAAAACTAGAGCCGTACCAAAACGGCGCTGGGCAGTGCGTCATACTGGAAATCTTTCATAAATCACAAGGCACTAAGCAAATGGTTATGAAAATATCAATATCAAAAAAGTTAGAAACATTTTTTCTAGTCTTGTTACAGCATGATAGCTTTAATAAAGGTTAACAATAAAAAATAGTAGTTCTCTCCCTTCAACTGTTTTGACGATAATTGTAAGCGTTATTAAATCAAATGTGTTAGCGTTTTGGCGATAGTTTTTACTTTTTTGGTTTAGTATTGCCAAAACTCAAGTTAATTACAAGTTGAAGGGAGATCACTATCATTTAATCATTTAGACAACAAACATATTATTTTAGTTAATTAGCCAATAACGTCAAAACCGGTAGTAATATAGAAATTTTGAAAATATATTTGAGATCGCAATCAAAATGCTTAGCTACCCACAAGTTTTCAGAATATTCAAATAAAATTTTAAAAAACCCGCACAGTGACAATAGAACTTTGCACAAAACTTCCAAAAATTATATCGCGCTATTTTATTTAAAACATAAAGTGTTATATATCATTAAAAAGAATAGATTAGGCACAATAAGAATATATAAGAATGTGTGACGTATTAAAGTTAAGTCACGTGACAGAGGTATTTAAAGTTAAAAATCGCAAATATCAAATGGCCATAGAACCGGAAGTAAACATCGGACAACTTAAATGGATACATCAATACATAGATCTGGTCAAGGGCAATAACCTTTGTTAAGGTCACAAGGTCAAAAAAGTTCAAGGTCACGAGTTACAATTCTTTGAAAGTTTGGCAATTACATTAAATACAATATACCGGAAATAACAAAAAAGCATCATCGAATATCCAAATCGAATAACGTACTTTTTGGGGCAATCGACTAAGCTGTCTACAAATACTACAATTACGAATTCCGCTTATAACCCCGAGGCCCCATTTTGAGTTTTACAAAAGTAAGTCATATAAATATGGCGGCCGATCTATTACAACTGGGTCAAATTTCATTGATTGATTGTTTATATAGCATCATTTCAAATATATTGCAAACAAAAAAAATCATATATCTTCAAAATTCCGGAAGTTAGATTTTAGATTTAAAAAGCGAATAACGTCAAAACCGGAAGTGTTATCGAAATTTTGAAAACAGATTTGGGTTAGCAATCAAAATGTCTATCTACCTGTAAGTTTTCAGGACGGTCAAAATAAAATTTGAAAAAAACACGCACAGTTACAATGAAACTTTGCACAAAATTTTCAAAATTTAAATCGCGCAATTGTCATTCAAACATAAAGTGTTATATATCACTGGAAAGAGTAAAATAAGCACACTAAGAATATATAAGAGTTTGTGACGTATGTTAGTTGGGTCACGTGACAGAGCTGTTTAAAGTTAAAAATCGCAAATTTCAAATGACAATAGAACCGGAAGTAAACATCGGACAACGGAAATGGATATTTCATTGGATAGATCTAGTCAAGGGCAATAACCTTTGTTCAGGTTGCAAGGTCATAAAAAGTCAAGGTCAAGAGTTACAAGTTTTTGAAATTTTCGCAATAACTTTAAACGTTATACCGGAAATAACAAAAAGGCAGTATTAAAAATAAAAAATCTAATAACGTACTTTTTATGGCAATCGACTGGGCTGTCCTAAAATACTACTATTACGAATTCCGCTCATAACCCTGAGGCCCCATTTTGAGTTTTACAAAAGTTGGTCATATCAATATGGCGGCTTATTTGTAACTTCCGGGTCAATTTTTTTTCATTCATTGTTTTCGAATTGTCATTGCAATCATATTTCCAAAAAAAAATTTCACATATCTTCGAAATTCCGGAAGTTGAAATCTAAAAATTTTCGTCAAAACCGGAAGTGATATCGAAATTTTGAAATTAGCATTATGTTCACAATCGAATTGCCTATGTGCATTTTTATTTTCAGATTCTTCGAATTAAAATTGTAGAATTTGAAAAAAATTTATAATTAAAACTAAAAAAAGTTATCGACAAAATAAATTTTTTAAATTGCTTGAAGAAGCCGTATTGTAGACATTAGTTCAAAGAAGTAACCTAAAAAAATCCGAGTCAAATCGGATAAAAAATAGAGCCGTGAAATGGAAAATTCTAAAAAAACACTTTTTGTCCTACGTCATTTCCGGTTAGACAAAAATGCATCAAATAACATTTAAAAAATTTAGTTTTTCGAGAAAAAAAAGCAAATCGCATCAGTGCATATGTGACATTAACAGTTTTTGCTGGGTGCTCTGACCAGTATTTGAAGAAAAAAAAAAAAAAAAAACATTATGAAAACAAAGCAGTGCGTTCGAAATCGAACGCACTGCAAAAAAAAATAATCAATTAATTATGCAATAGCCCACTTCTGGTTTAGCAAAAACTGAGTTTTAGATATTCATTTTTGATACCAGGTCATTTAATAATGTTTGGCGGATACAATTTTGCTACACCATTTTCGATTTTCTCTAGAAAGTTTCCCAAAAAAAAAAAAAAAAAAAAAAAAAAAAAAAAAAAAAAAAAAAAAATAATCATAACGAAAACAAAGCGTGACAAATCGAAAGATTTGCCACGCAATTAGAACCGTACTTACTTAAATTGAACACAACGAATCGAACAATAATATGCAAATTCAGAACTTCAAACACAAGACTTCCAATTGAGACCGGTAGATGGTTTAAGATCAGTAGAGAAGATAGGATTTGCCCATTATGTGATAGTAAAGATGTTGCGGATGAATACCATTATATCCTTGTCTGTCCCTTTTTCAAAAACATAAGATTTCAATATATACCTAAGAGATACAAATACTTCCATAACAGCCTGGCATTTCACAACATATTTAACAACAAACAATATAATAAATTAAATAAATTATGCAAATTCATTTCTATAATACTTAAACACTTTACAACCACATAGCCAATAACCTCCACTCATCTGAAATTAATTCTAATAATCCCCCTTGTAAATAAATATAAATTTTATCTGTAATTCCCTGAGATATATTTGTAAATATGTATTGTATATAGTGGTATTTGTATATACCCAACGAGCAATTTCAAAACATTTACTGTGTATGACTATCATTATTTTATTATATGTTTAATATTAATTGTATATATGTATGTATTTCTTAATACAGCTTACAAAGCTGTCAAAGAATAAACTTCTGTTCTGTTCTGTTGTATTATTGCCCATTAATCACAGAAACAGCCTGTTGTATTCTTGCCTATTAATCACGGGAACAGTCTGTTGTATTATTGCCCATTAATCACAGGAACAACCTGTTGTAATAATATATAGCCCATTAATCAACCAGTTGTATTTTCAAGTCGGACATATACATGTATTTATACATAGACAAATTTATTTTGTGTTATGATTTCAGATAACTTTGAGACGGCATGAAAATCAAATATTGTTCACAATAAATCATTATCTCCCAATAGTTAATAGGTGGTCCAACTATTAAATTAAGTCCTTATTGGTATATTATACTGAAATGACTATCGCAAATAGTAAAACATGAGGTGGCTATTATATTTTCTACCAATTGGAATATTTTGCCCCACAAATAGGGAATGTCAGGGATATTAGATAGAAAAGGTGAGCAAGCATCTGTCTTTATTTTTTTTTTTTCAGATACTTTTCATAATTATGTATCTCATTAAAATAATACTGTAACGGTTTAAAAAATGCATATAAAGCGCATTATTGAGCATTATTCTAAGAATATAACATCGCTTCTCAAATAACCACCTGATGTGTTCATCCAAGTCGCTTGGTATTCTTCAAGCTTGCTAATGACATGCCTACTTTTTCAGGAACTATGTCTCTAGAAGGTCCACACATCTTAAGATGTGATATGAAAAGACTGATGAAACAAGATGCTTTACAATGTGTACGGTTTGCCTGTAGAAAATTTAAAACATCTAAAGCTATGGCAATGTATATTAAAAATAAATTTGACAAAGTCTATGGTTCGAACTGGAATTGTATAGTTGGTGAAGATTTCGGCAGCCATGTTACCTTCTGTAGACTGACGTTTTTCCATGCCACATATGGTGAAAGGGCTGTATTATTGTTTGAAACTTAATGATATATAATGAAATAAACTGTATAATAATACAACTAATAGTACTTTATTCATATTATGTTTTATATTCATTATATCGCAGTGGTTCCCAACCTTTTTCATACCATGGCCCAATTTAATTCGTTTTGTGCCTCCTCATCATCGGGAGGCCAAATGCATTTGACCACAAGCATGTACAGACATGTACACAGCAAAATATATATAGTTAAATAAAATTTGGTCTAGTGAAAAAATTAAACACATCTTCATGACGCATGGCCTCCTGGCAAATTACCTATGGCTCCCGGGTTGGTAACCACGGCTGTATTGGGACAGAGAAACAGTAAGTTGCATTAAAAAAATATTTGGCATCCGTCGAGGAACTATTTAATTTTTTAAACGTTTTCCTACAGATAAATTAGACAAAAACAGGATTTTTACTCGAGACGATAAAATGCACAAAGGGTTTGTCAGCTTCTTAATAACAAATTGTGAACGTCAAATTATTGTATTGTACATAGATTCATCAGTTTACATTAATATCGTAGAAGAATATTGGTCATTTCATTAATGCCAATGTAAGGAATAATTCAGGTTTTCACAATTTTCTCAACATAACGTTTTAACCTTTTTTTTTTTGATTATCATTAGACCTATATAAAGTTGGGCTAAAAAAATTACCAAATAAATTTGCGCATACTTCCACTTTCGTAGTCCGAAACTTCCTGACTCTATTCCCAGCCTTTGACAGCTATTTGGACAAATATGGCTGGGGGATAGCCATCAGAGGCTAGGGAAAGAGTCAACAAGTTTCAGACAACAACTTTGGGTGACCATCTGTGGAACATTTAAAAATATATGTACCTAAAGAAAATTTCATTGAAATAAACGAGTTTATCATCTATACCAAACAGCAACCAAATGGAGACTGGAAACATTAAAATGCATCTGTTGAATAATCTGGTTTAGAAGGAGATTGGGTGAGAAACACTGGTGGTAAGGAGATTGGTGTTTTAGGATGAACGTGAGGACTGGTCGATGATAAAGTGCCTTTCTGTACACTATTACCAGTAGATGATGACAACTTTTTAACAGAGGGAAAGGTTACTGAGTGTCGGTTAGCCCTTATCTGAGTGTTCTGTCTCGAATTTTTAACATTGTCTTTTCCTGCGTCTAAGAGATCCGGTGTGTCCAGCGTCCGATCCCATACTTGCACTCTTTTGCGTCGTCGCACAAGTTTTTTCGCTTCTCGTCTTCGAATAGCAGACGGTGTGGCATCTTTAACACGTTTATTAATCAACGGTTGAATTTCAACCTTAGCAGTACCAATTCCATATTTTCCTAATGCAATGCTTAAACCTTTTCTTCTGTTCATTCGGGCGAATTTATCCAAAAGTTCACGATGTGCCACGTAATCTTTCAAAGAATGGCGATGTAATTCCATTTCGCTGTCTGATTTACGAGTAAAAATGCCTTTCGCAGCGTCCACCTTCCCTTTAGAATAATCCAGTTTACATTCTTGAGATCTGTTGAGAACATTGGTTAATTTAGATCTTGTTTCAACCTGTCTATGTAGAGCTTCTACTCTACTTTCAACAGAAAAACCCTTATTAAAATCATCAAACACGACTCTCCTCGCTCTCATCGTGGTGCTGATATCCGAACTCATTGTTCAAGTTTCTATAAACTATTCCTATTAACGTTCCACAATATTTGGATGTTCTCTTCTGACGTTTACGAAGGTTTAAAATTACAAATGCATACGTTAACTATCTAAAATTATCCAAGTTTTTGAATTAACTGAAGGCTTGTGACGATATCCTTGAAAAGGGTTATTCCTCGTTGGCTCCAGACTTTAATGTGAACAGTGTAATGTTTGATATCGTAAATTTATCAGAGACAATGCATTCATGAATAAATGCACTATGATACACAGGGCGTTTCTAGTGTTATTCTATGACTAGCACTATATCACATAGATATCAATTATTATAATCCATTCATTGGCAACAAAACTCTTGTTATAAAAGGGTGTTTAGAATACCGTACACTAGATGGCTGGGTTTCTCGAATGCCCTTTGTCTTCAGCACACAAATCTGAAAATAGCAAAAAATAAATTTTAAAAATACAGCTTTAGTGGTTGGGCGCCATAATACATACATGTAGAATGCAATCGCAATAATAGATACACATTTTATCAAAATGAGTTGATTTTTATGGTATTTCCGATCTTCACAGTGTATCCGAAACAAGTAATACGTGTATCACCTACTCCTTAATGCATATCTCCTGGTAACAGGTTCCGTTGTAAAGACTTCAGACAGAAACATGTTTTATAAATAGAGCTCCAAGTTGTTGTTTATTTTACATCACCATTGCGTGAGAGGGGATTTAGTTTCCTTTGATATCAGTTAATATTGATCAGAGTCTCTTTAATCTGTTCTGAATCTGAGAGCCTACAGCGTATTTAAAACATTTCACCGATACGTATGGGAATAGCATTGGTTTCTTCTAAACAAATCTCAAAGTTAACATAAATAAGTTATTCGAAATTCCAGTAAACTGATCTGTTACATATAGAGGAAAGTAGATAATATTGGATGTACTTCAAGACTTCATTTTGTCAACATATTTTAACCATTCTAAACTCAGAAATTGAATTTGTGATAATTGGCTTCAAGAATCGCTTCCTGTGATTTTGTGGTCGATATGAGCTATTTTAATGCATTCAGGTAAAATGCTATTATCTTTCTCATGTAACACTCTCACCAATTAAATCGATTTATGCTTTCTGATTAACTGCAACACGTTAATAACGTAATACAAATTTGTAATGCTTACTTTCGATATAAAAAAATCACAAATTCATTGTTGCTCAAAGTCTAATATCAAGTACATGAAAGAACAGAGTTTTGATTCTAAAAGTTTTGGTTATGGACATCTAAAGTCGCAAGAAACAGCTACCACATTTGGAATCTGGTGGGAACAAATTGGCTTAAAATCTTACATGCCACCATCTACAGGAGATCCAAGACATATAACTGCCAACGCGATTAGTAGGCTACTGTGTCTTATTTGAATATATTTTAATTTGTAGTTTTGAATTCTATATAATTAAAGACTACAGTAACCAACATTTTGTTTTTCATATTACATGAATTATAATATAGCCGAAATAAAATAAAAATCGTATGATTACTACATAACCAAGTCAGTTTAAAAATATTTCATTCTGGTAAAAAATTGTCATATTGAATTGCATATTTTGTTACCTGCATGGTCAGAACATACTATAGGCAAAATAAATGAAGAAAAAGTTTGTACTTACGTTTACTTTTATAAAGAAAATCCAATATTGATCTAGACATAATTCATATAGCTTGTAAAAATACCTTTACAATCAAACCATTTTGTACTATAATACCTTACACTTCAAAAAACTAATATAGCACAACTTGTTGACTTTGATATATAAGAAATAAAAGTGTTTGCATACATACTTCGGTTGGAACGTTGTGCCACCTAGCCAAGATCAGTATGTATGCCTATATTTAAAATTGGGTTATCCTTGCATCAAAATATAAAGATGATCCTGTTATTGTGACAGTTGACTTGAACAGAGGAGTCAGTCCACTGGGCTAGTGGCAATATGGAAGAGTAGGACCACCACTATCCACGTCTATTCAAAAAACGCCTGTCTTTACACATTCAATGAAGCGTGTAGATAGATATATAAATACTAATAATAATGATATTCGGTATCACAAAAAGTCAGTCTTGAAATTGAAATTCATTTAATGCCTATAATAATTGGATAATCCACTAATCCTTTGATAAAAGATTAGCTTATCTCTTCCCTAAATCTTTAGCCCCAAGTCAGCGTGAACTTTAGGTCTATGTTCACTTTCCCTTTTTGAAGTGCCATTCTATTAGTAATATATTAGCTAGTTTGAATGATTGAACGTGTAAAGTGGTGTATTAAGTGTTAATAATATGTTTATTGTACCTGTTTTACCTTACCAAGTATGTAAGTTAAAGGGAGAATATTACCATCATAAGAATTCTTTAAAAAAAAATCATCGTCTCCCTGTCTTTAGTTAAACTCTGCATTCTAGAATTCCATGCTGTGAAGATACATGACTGGATCTAATAGTCATATTTTGGGCCAAAAATAAAAAATCCAAAACATTCACCGTTGAAACGAATGAGTTACGACAATGATCTCAACTGATAAAATTAAGTCCATTATATGACAATGATCTCCGCTGACAAGTTAGGTTCATTCTATGACAATCTCAGCTGACAAGTTAGGTTCATTCTATGACAATAATCTCAGCTGACAAGTCTAGGTTCATCCTATAACAGTGACAAATTAGGTTCATTGATGATCTAAGCTGAAAAGTTTATGTATCTCCTATAATGACAGTGATCGCAGCTGACAAGTCTAGGTTCACCATATAACAATGATCTCAGCTGCCAAGTCTAGGTTCATCTTATGACAATGATCTCAGCTGCCAAGTCTAGGTTCATCTTATGACAATGATCTCAGATCATCAGATGACAAGTCTAGGTTCATCCTATGGCAATGATCTCAGATGATAAGTCCAAGGTTCATCCTATAACAATGGTCTCAAGCGACTAGTCTATATTAATGCTGATCTCAGTTGACAAGTCTAGGTTCATCATATGTTAAAGATCTTAAGTCTAGGTTTATCCTATGACAATAATCTCATCCAAGTCTAGGTATATTCTAAGACAATAATCTCATCTGACACGCCTCTGTTCATCCTATGACAATGATCTCAGCTGACAAGTTTAGGTTTATCTTATGACAATGTTCTCAGCTGACAAGTTTAGGTTTATCCTATGACAATAATCTCATCCAAGTCTAGGTTTATTCTAAGACAATAATCTCAGCTGACACGCCTCTGTTCATCCTATGACAATGATCTCAGCTGACAAGTTTAGGTTTATCTTATGACAATGATCTCAGCTGACAAGTTTAGGTTTATCTTTTGATAATGATCTCAGCTGACAAGTTTAGGTTTATCTTATGACAATGATCTCGGCTGACAAGTTTAGGTTTATCTTATGACAATGATCTCGGCTGACAAGTTTAGGTTTATCTTTTGATAATGATCTTAGCTGACAAGTTTAGGTTTATCTTATGACAATGATCTCGGCTGACAAGTTTAGGTTTATCTTATGACAATGATCTCGGCTGACAAGTTTAAGTTTATCTTATGACAATGATCTCGGCTGACAAGTTTAGGTTTATCTTATGTCAATGATCTCAGCTGACAAGTTTAGGTTTATCTTATGACAATGATCTTAGCTGACAAGTTTAGGTTTATCTTATGACAATGATCTCGGCTGACAAGTTTAGGTTTATCCCATGTCAATGATCTCGGCTGACAAGTTCAGGCTTCTCCTATGACAATGATCTCGGCTGACAAGTTTAGGTTTATCTTATGACAATGATCTCGGCTGACAAGTTTAGGTTTATCTTATGACAATGATCTCGGTTGACAAGTCAAGGTTCATCTTATGACAATGATCTCAGGCGACATGTCTAGGTTTATCTTATGACAATGATCTCAGCTGACAAGTCTATGTTCATCCTATGTCAATGATCTCGGTTGACAAGTCTATGTTTATCTTATAACATTGATCTCAACTGACAAGTCTTTGTACCTTCGATGACAAATGTATGTACCTCCCATGAAAATGATCTCAGCTGAAAAGTCAAGGTCTTGATAATGAAACCAATTTTATTTATTCCTATATTGAGCAGGAATCGCTTTAATTTGGATATGGTATTTACAACATACACAATAAAAAAAAATCAATTCTGGAGTTTGTATCTAAAATTTATTTCCACATGACAACGCTTGACAAACATAATAGAACATAGCAGGTAGGGTAAAAGGTTTAGATGTAAAACACAAGGACAATATAAATACAATGTGCCAAGATATCTATTTACAGATGCAAATTTAAAATATTTTCATGAGACAAAATCATTTTCAATACTGGTATGTTTACAGAACTGATGGTACATTGATGGCAAGACTATAGGCATATAAAATGGCTTTCAAATTACTTAGGTTTTGATAAAAATTCCAACTGAAATTAGGTAGCTATATTTGGGAAAGGTTGGATAAGTAATTTGATGGTCATTAAATTTGCCTTTTAATTCATTGACTTTACACTAGACATTAAATGGTTTTGGTGCTGAAGGGACAATGATAGTGTAACATGTTTTAGGAAAAAGACTGGTATTGCACATTTTCAGAAATATTTCAATAAACATAACTTTCCCTTTCAAAAACATGAGAAAGTGCATTCTGTTCATGTTCTGAAAATATTTTAGAGCCTTGGAACAGAATTACTGATTATGTTTACCACCAGTTTATCAATAGCACTGTTTATCATTTATTGGTAACACTGACTGATTCAAAGTGGTAACATTTGTCTTGGAGATAAGGTATGGCGACAGGAAATTTTGTACACATAAGGAATTTGAGGGACAGGACTATGTTGCCCTATATTAACCGGTATTAGACCAAGGCATTTCTTGTATATCATAGAAATAATAATTACAAAATATATCTACTTATTAAAATAAACAAAAATGGTTTTAAATGATACAAGCAACATAATACAAAACCAAAACTGGATGGAAAAAGGGAAATAACTTCGAGTATATTTTGCATTTGATTTATTTTGCAATTAATAACTTTGGTTAAATACTTCTGTGATGGTTTTTTTTTTTTGAAAAATTTTGTGGCATTTTGATTGAAAGTGTAACCTATATGAGAATATTTGCTTATTTTGCAAATAGAAACCTTTGATCATAATTTAAATGCTAAATCTTATAATTAGCACAAAATTGTGACTAGAAATTATGTGATATAATACAATTAAATGCGATATAAATTGCGTTTAAAGACAAATGATTTTCAGATTCAAGATATTACTTAAAAAAACTGTAATTAAATGAGCATCGTACAGAAGAAAAGTTGTATTAATTTTTATTAATGTTCTGAACTAAGTGCGTATTTTTTTTCCGAAATTAGTATATAAAATGAACAAATTAGGAAGAAAGTCATGATATGGGAAAAATCGGCAAAGCTTTTTGTCAAAACTACATCTTTTTACAGAGTTACAAATAGAAGCTAATATATTACAAGCTGGGGTATATATACACAATTATATATTAAGACGTTTTTAACAGATTCAAATCACTTAACATGGTCTCTAATCCAGCTAAAAATAACTTAGGGAAATACCAAATGATTTGAAACATTAAATACACCTGTGCTATAGATCAAAACATGCTCATTTTACAAAATCAGAATTAATTTTTAAACAATCAACCTTTTCATTTGGTATCTTGAGCCATGTTTGATCTTCTAAGACCAGTTTAAGACTAGAATTAAACTAATTCAAATTGTCCACTTTCTAAAACAATACGTGGCACTTAATGTTATGAGCATTAGCAGAAAAATTATTGTTATTGTAAATCCATTGTGAAACTAAGGCTGAAAATTCAAAATGAATGTTTTTGAAATCTATGCTTGTAATTTTTGGCATACAGACCATGAAATCAAAAATTTATATAAAGATTTTACAAATGATGCTCTGTGTAGTCACGTATTTCAATAAATTATGCGTATTTTTGTAATCATTTATGGGAAAACACTTTAAGGGGTTTCATTCTTGCAAGATGTTAAAAGGCTACAGGGTTTCGACTACAACTAATACAAGACTACTACACCAATCTTTGGTTCTCTCCTTTGCCAATCTCAATTCCAGAATGATACAAGATTAGCACAATATCCTCTGTATTCCATTCAAATGTACTGGCTTGGTGAGTTTTAAACAAGCACCACAAATCTCAAATGAGCAGAAGTCACCAAACCAACGCAATCTCAATTCTCTATATCTGCCATCTCAATAATTTGAAAAACACTTGTGCGTAAAAATGTCAGGCACAGAAAATTTGACCAATCAGATTTGTTTTAATTACAACCAATCAAATATGTTTATACAACTTGTTGGTACATTCTGACATCTTGTTAAGTGGAATCAGAGGATAACGTTTCAATCACATGCAACATTCTGGATATGAGAATGAATGTATGGTTCTTATTTTACAAAACAAGACAATAAAAATAATAGATGTCATATCAATAAAAGTTCAACATTGTCTTCTGTTTGCACATTTACACAAAAAATATAAATCTGAAATACATAATCCTGTCTTTATAAATTAATTAATATTCAAATAGAAATAGAATTAATATTATTCATATCATGCTGTTAGTTAAAAATTATCAATTCCTCTTTTATGAACTTCTTAAAATTACAGGCTGGAAAAAGCCAAAATGTTGCATCTAAAGTCAAAATGATTCTAGAAATTGTCCTCCATTTCAGTCAAAGCGATCAAAGCTTCTTCACAACAAATGTGTATTTAAAAATGTTGTGAATTTAAATAAATATCAATTTATCATATTTTTTGTAAATGAATGTCTCGATATTAAGATTTTGCCGTTATTTAGACATATAAGATGTTATTCTTCAAAATGAATAAATGTCTAGTTATTCAGATTTTAGTTATTAATTTG
Organism: Lottia scabra; assembly: GCA_029955415.1. NCBI lineage: Eukaryota > Metazoa > Mollusca > Gastropoda > Lottiidae > Lottia > Lottia scabra. The sequence continues at coordinate 646,956 of JARJEI010000013.1, read as the reverse complement.
AACATGAATAAGATGAAAAAAACATTCAAACTTCCTTCAATATGATAACATGTCTATTCCAGACTTTCTTATACATGTCTGGTTTATTCAGACTAGATGTTAATACGAATAAGACATCAAGTTATTCAGACATACAGTACAATATATTATGAGTCTTGGAAAGTTAAAGCAATGTTGATAAATATCTCACAATAAAAATATGATAATACAATTGAGGATTTCTTCAGTTAAAACCATATCTTCTAATTCAAATATCTGGAATGAAAATCATTTTTCTGTCTAATCCTAAATGAAATTAGGCTAAATTAGGTTGTTATTGTTTTGATTTGTAACGGACATATTTGGTTTAAAACAATATCAAAATGTGAGATCTAACATTAAAGCTTAAATTTAATATGAGATACTACCAGTAGTTCAGTGTGAAAAATTTATTCCTTCTTTCCTTCAAATTTTAACCATTAGGGCTGGCCTTCTTAATTTTTGTAAAGGGCAAAATACATTTTATGAAAAATATATAAGAGCCAAATAAAGCTTAACTAGCATAACAATCATAGTGGGGCGCCATTTGAGAATGCATGCCTAGTTCCTCCTGTATTGTCCTATTCAAATGGCATGTCCCTTATTCCAAGTCAGATATGTCGATATACATCATTGACAAGGGAAAACTTGGTAAGACTAAAAATCTATTTACCTGTTTTAAAATAGACCACAGTCTTTCAGGTTATTTTTAATAATGACATCTGTTACAGCATCAAATACAAACTGTACATTATTGGTATCAGTAGCACAGGTAAAATGGGTGTAAATTTCTTTTGTGTCTTTTTTCTTATTGAGATTTTCAAACTGAATCTGAATGTAGGTTGCAGCTTCTTCATATGTGTCGGATCCTACAATAGATATTCAAATTACTTTGAGTGTTAACCTAAATTATTAAAGAAATCTTTTACAGATACAGAACACAATTTTCAAAAAGACATCTGTGGTTCCATCAATTCCACTTTTAAAAACAAAGTGTTTGATAACACACGTGAAATATGCTTTAACGACAGAATACCTCCAAACACTTTAATTTAAGTGGAGTTTGCTGGAAACATAGAAGTCTGATTGAAAATTAGAATGGTCCAAATTGATGCTTTAAGTGTCCCCAATACACATAAAAAATATAGAAAACCTCTTTACAACCCCTTGAATGAAATGAAATGTATTAAGGTGCACCAGCACCAAATGGGCTAAAAACATAAATACCGGTATCTTTTTGTAGTTGCAGATAAATTTGTACATAAATATTTAAACAAAATGAAAGAAAATCACCTTAAACATCCCTAGTGAAAAATTATGGGGATCTATGCCTTTAATCAGATAGTTTAGTATAAAAACAAGGTAAAATCAATAAGCCGATTATGTACTGATGATGACAAATATAATTAATTCTATAAATAGATATTGTTTATAAATTTTAACTTAACGACTTCATTTAATTAACTAATTTGTTTTTATGACTTATTATCATTATACTCACAACCAAACTTTAATCATTGGAAATTGAGAAATTTTGTTCGATCTAGAAACTTGTTACAAGAAACAACCTTAGAAAGTTCAATGCATAAATCATAATAATTTTTTTTTTTTATCAAATTTCATATCTGTCTTTCCAAAAATTTTTTAAATTTTAAGATAAATCTCAAGACAATATTACAGTAGGAGAGTAAACTTATCAAATGAAATAAATTGTCCTATTTTCAAAACCTTGACTTATTTTTATATTCTATATAAAATTCACACTATATAAAACTTTATAGTGATTGACATTTCACATTTTTAAAATACTGAAATGTAAAATCAGTCAATGTCAGTTACAAAAGATAAATTTTCACCTGTACACTTCAGACACTGTTTGAAATTTTATGAATCTCTTAAACTTAGTACTGTTTCATAGTACATAGGAAAGAAAAATGTACCTTTTATGACAAAGTCAAATGAAAATGGGTAATTCTAGATATTATTGTCAAAATGGCAGAATTAATTTATAATTTGTAAACCTCAATAAATTTACTGCACTGTTAGTCCAGTTTAGACAGGTTTCACTGTAGCTTACCTGAGAATTCTGGGAAGCAGGCGCGTAAAGGTGATTTCTTAATCTTCTCTTCAAACAAATCTTTCTTATTCAAGAAGAGAATGATAGAGGTGTCGGTAAACCATTTATTATTACAGATAGAATCAAATAATTTCATACTTTCCATCATACGGTTCTACAATAAAATACACAAAAATACAAGTTGATAAACCATCATCTAAATCAAATATTTCACTGAATCATATTTATAATATAAATTATGTTTGAAATCTTGAATAAAATAGGCATTTACATTTAACATAAGTCGAGACATGAAAGAATCATCAGTTATGCTGTGACGAGATCTTTTTGATCAGCATTTTATAATGCACAAAAAGTACTAATGAGCAGTCACAAAAAAATTCACATCTAACATTTAACATGGTTAAAGTGATTTTAATTTTAAAAGTATTAAAATATTACAATACAATCAATGATATTAAATGAAGTGAGTCAATGCAGACTGATAATGCCTTGCACTGCACAAGGAGGAAAATGGCATTAGCCAACTTATTTTTATGAATTCCAATTGATGTGTGATCAGTAGAACTAGGAGTCTTTGTACATTGTAGCATCATAAATCCATGACCAACACCTTTACTATGTCAGTCCTTCAAACTGCATTCAAAGACAAGAAAGTAGGTAAACCTGGTTGAAAAATCCAAAGGTTGTATTGTATGTATGCTGAAATTTGACAGTAGGCCTATCATTCAGCTCAGAAAAATTATTCGAGCCATATGTTACAATCAAGATATAAGGTAGCCTACCATTTCTTGGTCTTCAGCTAATGTTAAATCATATTCACTCATAGCTACAATAAAGATGATAGCTGTTACACCTTCAAAACAATGGATCCATTTCTTTCTTTCTGATCTCTGACCTCCAACATCAAACATTCTACAAGAAAAAAAAAACCCAGTTTATTAGATATCATGGTTTCTCCCAAAACTCCTCTATGAAATTTATCTCAATATTTTCAATATACCAACAAGAAGTTTTCCTTTCACAATGCCATGGTAATCATGGTATTACTGAAATATTTTCAAAATTAGCAGTCACTTTACAGTAGTACTTAAGCTTGCCACATACTTTAAATGGGAATGTTCAGAATTTTTGATAGTCGTTTTGGGCCTTGAAATAGCCTCAAGACGTACTAGAAATGCACAATATCTCACAATCCCTTCAATAATATCTGTACTTAAACATACATATCCGTACATATCTTTTCTATATAAAGCATAAGCTTAGTCACAGTAAAGTATGAGTCGTATTTTTTACTTTCAAACGCTAATAATTATGGATACGCAGGGATTTGAAGGCTTAAATTATGAGGGAGAGTTGTGAACATCATTGTAGATTAGATTATCTAAAAAATTCCAGGTTCTAAGACTAAAATTTCCTTGATCGAAAAGTTAGTGAAAATATCCCTTTAAACTTAGTTCCTGGGATATTTGTCACAACTCAGATTATTCTGATACTCCATTGCTCGTGTGAAAAATTGTTTCCTTAAATTATTATTCCTCGGAAATCTTGCATTTTTCCACCCATATATCAAGAGATGTCATATTACATGAACATCATACGCTTTGAGCCATTTCTAACTTTAGTTCAGGGAAACTGATTTTTACGTTCTTCACAACGAGTGTTTAAAATTTGCATTTGGATTTCTTACTGTTGTCATCAAATTTAATTTTTGGGGTTTTCTAAAGTTCTTGACCAATGCTTTTAACTAATAATTCTCTCCAAATTGGCAAGATATGTAATTCATACTATTTCTTATATTGTTTCAAAATGGCTGCCTTGAAACACAGTCTTTAGTAAGATAAATATTAGATCATTTGACTTGAATCAATAAACAAAGTAGATTATTTCTTTAATTTCCTTTTTTAAATTCTTAAAATTTTATTGGGTAAAAATATATTCTGACCTAGATTAGGGTGTATGTATTATAAGTTATTTTGATTTATTATTTACAAGTAGAAGGAAGTAAATAAAACATATATAGTTGTCAACTACTCCTTTCCACCTCATCAATAACTATCAATTACTACATGTATTTTATACTAAGACTAATTATTTATAGTCCATATTCTATAAAAGACAAATTTCTTCAAAAAATGATGTACTCGGTTTTTTGATTAAATTTTTATGCCTATCAGACATTTTTCACTTTGAAAAATATTGGCTATCAGTCTGACAGAGTCTGATTTTAGACAATTTATCGATCTTGCAGGCTATGTAGCAAAAATAGAGCCAAGCCCTGTATTAACTTCAGTTTTTAGAAATGGAATCCTTAGGTATTTGACGATAATTTTTGTTACAGCAGCAGCAGGTCAAATACTAACAATACCCTGTATTACATTTTTTCGTGCTATTGAAAAATGTAGTGGTTTTCTTTTTAAATTAAATTAATGAAAATTCCGAAACCAGAAGTATGACCTAAGTATTGAATTAAATATGTATTTATAAGCTTATTCAATGAATGAAAGTTTGGGAGTAGAACCTATTTTTGCAAGGGACTGGTATCGGGCAATGAAATTTAAACCATTTTTATAATACAACTGATATGACAAAGCTGGAGTAGAGATATTAAGGATTATCAGTAAAATATTATACTATAATTAAATAGTATCTAATAGTATTTAATAAACCATAGGGTTAGACTAATATTCTAATTTCACAGGATGTAGCTTAATCACAATTCATTTCACAGGAAGTTAACACTGACTCTATTTTCCTTCATCATATCAGTTTACATAGCTAGCCTTTATTTAACATGTATCTAATCTGTCTCTTATCACAATTTGTTAACAAACTTTTCCTTATATATACTGAACAGATAAAAGAAACGTCGCAAAACACAAAGTAAATAGTGAAAAAACTACAGAATTATAAGAACACAACTGGTATTGTCAGTGGAATTTCATACACTGGATGTCTAAAAATAATATTTATGTAGAAAAATAAATTTTTAATCATGCACAACTTTGTCCAAAAGATCTAATAATGCATCGTTTCTTTATCTGTTCAGTATAGATAGCTTAATGAACCCAGTCCAGATCAAATTCAATTTTGATGGAAAAGTATTCAGCATTTATAACAAAAGTAACTATCCAAATCACTTTTCAGACTGAAAACCAGACATTGTACATCTACAATTCAATCATATTTATAACATACCGTACTGGTATGTCAGTATTATTTTCCTTAATTGTAGACAACCCAGCAACTTGATTAGCATAGCGAAAAGCCGAAAAGTACTACAGATTGTTAAGACTGAGCTCATTCAGCTTATAAAAACTATTCTGTTAAACCTTAATATAAGGGAAAAAAACTTACTTGAAATGAAGGTCTTTAAATGTGAAATGTGTTTCGACAATACCGGTGGTTTTGACTCGAGTACGTAATACATCTTGTTCTGTGGGGATATAACCAGTTTGTGAAATTCTGTCCATGGCATTCAAATAACTGGAATAAAATATTTAATCTTCAAAACACTGGTACCAAATACAAGTCAAAAAGAGTTCGAATGAAAATGAAAATTTGTCTTTAAATGTACTTTGCTCAATTACATTTGAAATACGTAACTTAGAAAGTCAAGACAGTACCAATGGAGACCTGTGACCAAAACTTTTGGAACATAACAATATTATTTAGTTCAAGTTTTTTTTGTTTCAGACTGAATCCTAAAAGATAATTTTGACTTACTATTCTGCGGAATCATTTAATTGATATTCTCTTGATCTACTGAAACATTCCTGTACACCGGAATCTTTCCATAATTTCTTCATAATAGTAGCGACTTCAGGTGATAGTTCACCTTCATCAGCATTACCAGCTAGTGAGAAGAACTTTCTAGCATCTTCCTGTAATTATAGTATATACAATTGTCAATACATATTCTAATATCATTTACTTTTCAGGAAATATACACTTATCGTCAGAGGTAGTTTCTACAATTTTGAAAATATACAAATATGTCAATGCTACAGTTAGAAGTGTTTTTAATACTACTGAAATTATACAGAAGAGAATTGTCAATACATAATCAGAAATAAGGAAGTAAACAATAAAGACATGTTTATAAGTCAGAAGTATTTAGAGCACTAATAAAACCTTTATTGCTGTTTTTTTTTTATCAAATGAACCCTAAGAAGAAAATCATTCAGAGTTCAGGCAACACAACAACTGCAATCATCATTCAGAGTTCAGGCAACACAACAATTGCAATTATCATTCAAAGTTCAGGCAAACTCAACACAACAATTGCAACTAGAGCTGTGAACAGCACTGAGCGTGGCCCGTGATACTTTGCCTGATAGCTGTAAGACTTTTTGAACTTCAAACCCCTAAAGCCTGGTGTTCACTCCCTCAGTTTTTAGTAAAACGTTTTTTTGAAGGGTAGATTCAATATTATATCAATATAACTTATAGTATGGTAATTTTTATAGCTTCATGGTAGCTATAATATACAGGTATGTGTGAAATGTGAACATTATGTGACGGTAAGACGATAGAAACGGGTCATAGTCAATTGCGCCCCGCGTTTGGTCAAAATGGTCCCTGATAAATTGTCAAAATGGTCCTCAAAAAAGGTGAAAATGGTCCTTCCAAAAAGTCAAAATGGTCTCAAAATAATATTTTTATTTATGATGTTACAAATTAACTAAACATAAAGCGCTACATGATATATTTTTTGTATAATCTTTTTGAGAACTGGAACTTCAAATTATATTGCAAGTCTTTGACTTTTATTTTTTTGGCCATTTTAACCAATGAATTGGTTGAAATCAAAGATGAAATTCAGAGGCCATTTTGACCAAAATAGGGTCCATGGTGACTGGCCATTTTGACCAAATTTAACTTTTATGGCCATTTTGACTTTGGCAAGATTAAACATTTACTTTTTATTGCTACGGATTAGCGCAGACGCTAATGGCCCCTCGTTTGGTCAAAATGGTCCCTGATAAATGGTCAAAATGGTCATCAAAAAAGGTTAAAATGGTCTTTCCAAAAAGACAAATGGTATCATAATAATATTTATATTACATAATACACAATAATTTTTTTGTTTTTGTGAACTGGAACTGGAACTTCAAATTAATATTGTAAGTGTTAGAATGTCTTTGCTTTGATGAAAATATAAATAGGAACACAATTTATGTCTTCAAAATTTGTTGTTACTGTTGTTACAGAGTACAAATGACCTCTTAAAATAGCTTCCAATTATTACTTTGATTATCATCATATAAGCTACAATTTATCAAAAAATCAGGGACCATTTTGACTTTTATTTTTTTGGCCATTTTGTCCTCAAAAAAAGTCATTTTGACCAAAGAATTGGTTGAAATCAAAGCATAAATACAGAGTCCATTTTGACCAAAATAGGGGCCATGGTGACCGGTCCATTTTGACCAAAATAGGGGCCATGGTGAATGGCCATTTTGACCAAATTTAACTGTTATGGCCATTTTGACTAGGGGCCATTCTGTATAGGGGATATACCCCCTTCCCCAACATTCGAACTGTGTAAATGTCAATATTTCCCTTTAAGGCTGAGTTGAAATACTGTCTTTTGTTTCAATGGATTGGAGCAGTCAGTAGCCAGTTGAATTGATGTACATGTTAATCAATTAAGTGCCGTGGGTAAGAATCACCCTCAAAATAAGAAAAAATCTGATATTATATCATATATAGCAAACACTCGAAAAAACATGTTAATTTTTATAAAGTTAAAACAATGTGTAATTAGATTAATTTATTTTTGACCTATAATAATCTTAGCAGACGATAAAAAACAATTTGAACACTTACTTTTTATTGCAACGGATTAGCGCAGACGCGTAAACAGTTTTAATTGCTGTCTGCTAGAGTCCAGCCCTAGAGTTAAAAGATTATGTAGTCTGACTAATTTGTTTATAACCTTAGCAGACGACAAAAAGAAAATTGGTGTGTATCTTGTAGAAAGAGTTCTGTCAATGGTAGAGAAAAAATTCGAACAGGTTAATGTATCAAAAATTCACTGCTCTAAATGATTGTATGTAAAATTAATATAAGTGAAAATTTTGCAAAAAAAATGAATAAATTTTTTATACTTTTTAGAGTGTTAAAAGATTACATAATCAGATTAATCTGTTTATGACCTAAAATACTTCACACCTCCATGTGAAAAGTTCATGCCGATAGTTTTATTACTATATTATATAACCTGCTATAACCCTTGTCAATCATTTTAATCCTCTCTACTTCTTATTTTCTCAGAACAGGGGTACTCTATGCCTATTTTCACTTGAATGGATTTTGTATTAGACTGGTCATGTCATATGTCGTTGAAAAGAGAAAATTTAGTACATACTGACTATACACACCATATTGCTATTAGATAATTGCATTGTAAGTTAGAACCCTCAGTCGAAAAAAACGCAATATTTTGAAAACATATTTTAATGGGTTATTGTCATATATTGTTTAAAAGATAATCAAATCGGCATTACAAAATTGAAAAATTTAATTCTCTGCGTTGATTAGAGAATGTAATATAGATGTCCAAAGTTGACAAAAATGTCAATTTTCAAATGTCCATAAAACCAGATGTTAATATTTTTCAATTAATATCAGCATACCTATGGATAGCTGAGGTCAAGGACCATATTCATTGGAATTTTCAAGGTCATCAAAGGTCAAGGTCACATAATATGGCCTTTTGAATTTTCAAAAAATTCAAACGAACATAAAAAAAATTCAAATTCGAAATTCAAAATTCTGTTCCAACAAACTGTAGACGAGGTTACAAGGTTTTGATAGACACCAAAATCATAAAAATCGGATAAAAAATAGGGGACTTATTAATTTTTTGCTTAAATGTGCAAGTCTGTGACGGCAGCTTATGCATCACTTCCGGTTTGGATTTTTTATGCTAAGTGCATTCTAATTATGACTGACAGTCAATATATATGGTTTTTGTCAATATCTGAAATTTACACCGGATCTGGGGTTGATAGGCGTGATTTTGAAAAACCGGAAGTTCTCATGTCAAAACCGGAAGTGATAAAAAAAATTTGATTGAGTAGTTTTATTTCTATGGACATTCTGTATACCTCCTGTGAATTTCAGGTCAATCGGATAATTAGTGGCTGAGTTAGAAATTTTGAGCTTTTTTGACAATTTTGGTTTCAATTTTTTTTTACAAAAATATTTAAAAATTGAAATTTTTGTAATCGCACTAGATACTTCTTATTACAATGAATATATTAAAGAAAATTTCAGCCAAATCGGTTCATAAATAAACCTTACAGACTAGGTGCAAAATAATTGCATATTATGCAATAGCCCACTTCCAGTTTAGCAAAAACTGAGTTTTAGATATTCATTTTTGATACCAGGTCATTTAATAATGTTTGGTGGATACAATTTTGCTACACCATTTTCGATTTTCTCTAGAAAGTTTCCCAAAAAAAAAAAAAAAAAAAAAAAAAAAAAAAAAAAAAAAAAAAAAAAATAATCATAACGAAAACAAAGCGTGACAAATCGAAAGATTTGCCACGCAATTATCATTTAAAGTTCAGGCAACACAACAATTGCAATTATCATTCAGAGTTCACTCAACACAACAATTGCAATTATCATTCAGAGTTCACTCAACACAACAATTGAAATTATCATTCAGAGTTCAGGTCAGATGTGTCAGGCAATTATAACTTATAATACAACAGCCTTGATCGCAGAGTTTACAAATAGGTCATTTTATCTTAAAGGTCTTAGAACAAAGTAATCAATTTAAGTCAGATATTTTTATTGATTACCATTATACATGTAGTACATTTGATATTTAAGACAAATACTACAAGTTAAAAGCTTATATTCCACATCTTAAATCATTAATTGATAAAAACTCTAGCATAACATCTGGTACAGTTATTTCAGAGCTAAAATTACACTGAGAATTATAAAATATCATGACTTGAAAATGACATTGCAAATATAACTTTAAGTGTAGTAGGCCTATGGCAAATACAACTCTTTCGCAAAAGCCATAAAGGGTTTCTATTTTATCATCATCAATGAAATTGTACATAATATTTACTTTTTAATACCAATGTATGGTACCATGCTTGTAATAATGAAAGCGTTTTGTCACCATCAACACTATTTGAGTTGGAATCTCAATCTTGAATTCAAATTTTCTCATGCCAAAGCGAGCAAACTTTTTTTCAAATGATATCAAACCAATATGTACACTTTGGTATACAGAAGCGTACGGTACCATATTAATACAAATAATGGTATTAAATATATTATACTTGAAACTAATTTTTATAATATCTCAAATTTCTTTATACTGGTATGGAAATACTGGTACCGGTACATGTTTATAAGATATCTTTATCTAATAATCTTTTAATTTATATAAGACAAAACCTACTGTGTTACCGGTATAAGCTTATTGTTAACATTGACTTGTGAAGAAAAGATATTAGCAAGGAATCATCATAAATAAAACTAATTTGGAATCAGTCTATATTATAATTCAATCTTAACACATGTTACAAGATGGCCGCCTTATTTATAAACAAAATGTAATGTAAAAACTGTTAGCTAGACTAAAGCCAATAATTGGAACAATAAAATAGCTTGTCAGACTGTTGTAAATTCTAAGTAGAAAATTTTAACTTTAAGTGTAAAATCTAAACATTTAAAGTGTCACTAGAAATAACTTTGACTGCCATGAATAGAAAATTGTGACACCGTATAGATCAATATGCATGCCACATCACAAATAAATTTAACACATAAAATATATTTTTATAATAAGAAATGACATTTGCAGCTGTTTTTTACTGCCAGATAATAAGAATTGATATATATGTCAATTGGACAAAAAAAACTAGGTCAATCAATCAGAAAAGAACATGCAAAAAAAACAAAAAACAATGCAGCTGGTTTTATCAATATAGTCTCCTATTATTATAAAAGCACTGGCCTTGGACACTCTCACAAGTAGAGACTATGGATTAAGCTTACAACATGAAAAATATTTCAATTTAAATGGAATACTTTTTACTGAAGAATATTCACTGATCAGGTTTAGGTGTAGAAAAATTAAAAACAGTCAATTTCAATTTATAATCAGAGAGTTAAGGACATGAATGTAATTAGGTATTATCACCATATTAAATGATGATATTGATTGATAAGATTATTACATATTAATACAGGTCAATAAAACCTTTCCTCATAACTAAAGTATGTTGACCTAATAATAATATACACTAAACAACACTTAACTCAGCCTAGTTTACAACACACTTTGTCTATTGTTCTAAACTAACGAGTTAAAAAACTTTTGGTCTTTTGAATTATGATACGTAAATTTTTTAGCTTATAAGCTTACCGTATACTTTTTCTATATCTTTGCTTGTCAAAATACTAGGAATATTTGCTCTATATGTATGACCTTAATGCATTTTTCTATGGTACAAATAACAATGTTCAATAGTAAAAACAAAATAATCATTTTCAATTTTCTTACTCTGCAATTGTATTGAATTTCCAAATAAATTATCATAAAATGTAAGTTTTCTATCTAAACTTTTCTGACAAAATGGCTTTTATAAGCTTCCAGTAACTTAATTATAGAGCTGTCATAGTTAAATTGTTAATCGAATTGTAAGAATAATACATATTGGATCATGTTATATGATTGTATAACAGACTATGGTCTATCAACTAACAATACAGGTCAACTATCAACTTGACCTCATCTTAACAATGTTCAAATACCAAATCTACATACCCGTAATAAATTTTATGATTAGATTTATTAGGCAAGTTCTGACATATAAGATGCAATAAAGGCAATTCTGAGACCAAGAACCAAAATCTGACTTTGACAACAGTTTTAGAAAATGTTTGTAAAACTTAGTTCTATAATGTTACATGGTGTTATGTATTATGATAAATTTTTTAGAAAAAGAAACTACCCATAAGAATGAATGTAACAACATGAAAAGAAATTATTTAGCTTCCGTTGCACCCTATTTATTATATAAGAGGTCAAAAGATTTTCAGTTCATATAATACTAAGCTTATATTACAAAAAGAACTGTCAAAAAATCAAAAAATCCTTCCTTTATTATGTATTTAAGAAGTAAAGTGAGTCAGTGTATGGAATTCAGAACATGGTATTGAATAACATTAAATGATCTAAATGTAATACATGAATATTAAGGAAGTAAAGAGGTCCTGAAAACTAGGCTATTTATTTTCTCTTCATGTTCATAGACAAATTTGACTATTACCATAACATATTCAACTTATTGTAAGACCTCTCTCATTTTGAACTTTTATTCATTATGAATTTGAAGGCTTAAATTTTGATAAAGCTGTGAGATGCAATACTGATTAGCCTAGCTAAAAAATCCTGATTCTGAGTAATTGTTCAAATATTCCCCTTTAAATTGAATGTGTTTTTTAATTTTTTTAAAAGTTTTCTTTGAATAGCAATACACTTCTAAAACTTCCTGCAAGCAAAATTGGTAGAATTTGATTTACCAATGTATCAATTGGATAGCATCACTCAACTCATTACATCCAGGGTAAACACTATGAATAATAAAATCCTGGTATATAAGCAGATTAAAAGTACTTACAGCTCTATCTGGATGTCCAAAATCAATTTTCAATAATCCCATAGCTCGAATAATAGCTATCATAGATTGTATGGTATTACTGTATACAACTGGTTTATATTGTAAACATTCCTCTTGAGAATAACCCTTTTCATGAATAATTCTGAAATAATCATAATATACTTTTTAAAAAAAGATTGTGGATTAAAAAGCCACTTCATTGTAGATTGGCAACATTGTAAGTAGGGCATTTATAGAAGGAAATGTTATGAAACTAGATGAATTTGTTCCATAAAGAAATAATACATGCTTGCTAACAATATATCAATGACTAACGTTTATTGTAGGTTACATGTTCTAAAGCTCATGCTATGGACTATGTGTTCCCTCAAGTATATTTTCAATTTGAAAATCAAGACTATGCAGTAAAGATCTATGAAATTTGGAAATTTTACCAAAGTGCTCTAACTCACTGAGTCATATGACTCTCATTCTTCTTGTAAGAGCAAATAAAATGGCACTGGATTTTTACTGTACATGTTAACATAGAATTGATCAGTATTTTAACGTATAAATCATTTTTCAAAAACATAATGCATGACAAATATGCAATATGATAAGTTTATTCTCCCATTACTGTCACAATGATCTTAACATGAATACTCACTTCATTTGTTTAACAATGGTGCTCTTTCCTGACTCACCAGCACCTATAACACAAGAATAAAGAGGAAATATTAGGATTCAGAAAGACACACAATTTCATAAATTCATAGCCATATGAGTCAATGCAGGGAATAATATATCAAATACCAGACCATAATAGTCACCATAAGCCTAATTATGACATGTAGATTATTAATCAGTGACACAAACTTACTTTCAAAAGAAATTGTGTACTTAATTGCTGTGACAAGATAATTCTTATGTACCGGTACTTAAATAGTCAATTAGAAATTGTATGAGAACAGTATGGTACATTTTTAAAATAAGCTTATACTGTACTATTTAGATATTCCCACAGATGTTATAAAGCGTGACAAGTTTAAAAGATGTAGGTAAACAATACAGTAGATAAGTAAACTAAACTTGAATTCAGCCAATCAGTGCTAGCCCCTATTGAAACCCCGGATTTTTCAAACTTTACATACAAGAAAAGTAACTTGATTTTAACCTATAAAAGTTTATTTCATTTATCTTTTAAATTTTAAATACCGGTATGTGTAAAGAATTGCTTTTACTTTATGGAAAACACCATAATTTAAGATGAATATTTGAAAAACAATTGCAGTTAAAAATTTTAATTTAGATAAAACTAGTCTATGTATCTCTATTCTCTACAATACACAGTAATTAATAATTTACTTAGTGAGTCATTCTTCAATTTTTATTAGCAGAACCACCCTGTCCAACATATTTTCATAACATTTTAATTAAAGTACTATACAGACATGATGTCAAGTCCCAGGGCAATGACAATTTAATAAGAATCCTGTAATGTCATACTTTATTAGAATTTTACTAAATACTATCTTTTGTTTTTACGGTATCTCTTTAGCGACAAGCGGGATTCTGATGTGAATCACATGTGAAAGAAAGTTAGAGACTGTAGGCCTAGGCATTGTCATTCACATTGCTGTCATTGTCGTGCTGCTGGAAATGACATTGATCATCATGATGCACTTTCGATACAACGTAGTCAGGGGGAGTTAGGGGTTTCGTCCCTCCCTTGAAAACAAATAAGCACTGCTAAAGTTGACATTCTGTTTGAAATCTAACTGTTATAGTTGAGTATTATTGCTTCTTGGACTTGAGTCCATGTAACCCTCCCTCCCTTGGAAATTCCTGCCTATGGGCCAAGGTCTTCACTGGATACATTAATAAGGTATCAGGGAAACTCAATAAGCCTGCAAGCAAATGGAATGGATAGAGCAGACTAGTGACACCTGACAATGCTAGACAACTACCCTATCACATTCACAATCAAATCGAATCAACAATGACAATGATGCCACTGACACTGGCATGTAGGCCCATCAAAAAGTAGGCATATAAAGCATAGAACCATCATGTTAACCTTTCTCCATTTTAGGCACACACAACGTGACTCTAGTCTAAATAGAAGAGAAAAAATTACCAAGTAATAACAATTTCACTTCTCTCGACGATTTTTCACCATCAGCCTTTAATCCTTTATCAATTTGTTTGGATCTTTCCATGGCTACTTTGTCTTCCGAACTCGTAACGCACCCCATTTTGGCGAGTTAGTTTGTAATAAACAACACAAAAAAAGAAATGAAACTGAACGTCAAAGAAATCTAAATTCACTCATCAATCCTGAAGAGATGTGGAAGGTAAATCCAGAACGTGGTGAATAAAATATTTTCCGGCTGTCATTCGACTTGGTCACAATTTCACTCTTTAAAGTAAGTCGCCCGGATGTAACCAGCACCTGGCTGTCTTTTCACAGCCGAAGATAACTAATGACCACCGAAGACAACCAGCAACGCTAGTTCAATTAATCCAATTTGAACTCTCATTAATGAGCTTAATAAAATCATAATTCAATATGATTAATGATCAATAATTCATAGATATGCATCAACCATATTACACCGTTAAACAATTATTTTCTCATGCAGTCAGCAGGTATAGACGAGATATTTTTGGCAATGATCTTAGAACAGTTTGCATTTTTTTAAATCAAATTTGCACTGACCATTCATTGACAACAATGATTTTTTTCTTTTATGAAATATATTCAGAGATATATCCTGAATGTGGATCGCGGCAGTTCCTTTCCTTTTTTTTAGGAATTGAGAAAGTTTTTTTTTTAAAGATTAACATATAACATGGGATTGAAAAGTAGGTATTAACAGCATTATAGTTAAAGATGTGTTCAAAGCCTTAGATAACCTCTTTTTACATCCCTAATATTGTTTATGGTGAGGTTAATTTGGTAGTTATGTTGCATCGATATACAAATCATTCTTCGGTAGTCTTTTGTGGTCTTCGGCTGTAAAAAGATATATACATCTCGCTATATCTCGATTAGTACGAGAGCATAATCGCCACCCTATTAAAATTTCCGTTGTATGTAACAGTGGTATCTGACTCCACGAAACCTAGAATGTGATTCAGAATATGTGACAGATAAATATTTAATTATTTGGGGGAACAAACTTGAATACATGTATATGAAATTATCATCAAACTCTGCTTTAACAGTGGCGGATCCAGGGGGGGGGGGGCGTAGAGGGCGTACGCCCCCCCTTTACTTTGTCTTTTTTTTTTAAGAATGGGGAGAATACTACATAAAAAATGTCTAACCCATTAATGTTTACTATAAAACATACATGGTCCAAATCAGAAACCGTTAAATTAGTACAATTTTTACTTTTTGTGGATATAATTAATGTTGATTAGGACAGCAAGATATTTGATTAATTAAGTTATATCTAATGAAGGTTATTAGTAATAATTAAAAAAAACAGAAGATATATGAGATATGTCATGTTATAAATCACATTTGTTGTGGATGTTCAAACGTGATGTACTATATTAATCAAACTAATAAGAACTAGTTCCAGACCATTCGACAAACAATACACCAGATTTTGACAGGTTATAAGACCGATTACCCAAACAGGCTTGTCCGAACACAGAAGGAGATCTATGTACATGTATCATAAAGTCCGATGAAAATTGAGAGGTTTTATTCAATTGTCTGTGAAAGTTGAAGTTTGTTTGAATCTTTTCCATATTTTTTTTGGAGAATATGAAAAGAAGCTTCAAAATAGTATTGTTTGTCTGAGAACTTCTTTGCTTTGATAAAATATATGAAAACGAATGCACTTTATGTCTTCAAAATTTGTTTGTGCAGACGAAAATTTTCAGCCAAAATACTTATTAAGATTTCTTGGAGGGAAATATATGTTTCTTTTGAATGTAGACTTTCAAAAGACATTCCGAATCTAACAGTAGGCTACCTGTCACGCTGATATTCCAATTCTCATAAAAACAATGGCAAGAATTCAAATAACTTTTGATGTTGCACAGAAAATAAGAAGAAATACTTCAAGCATCGCATTCGAAAGGCGTGTTCCTGCATAACGCAGTGTGCGTTGGTTGTATCCTGAATGAGTTTCCGATAACGGCTTTTTCATTGAAATTGGTTATTTAGTTAGAGCTCGCAGATTTTCTTGGGTTTTCCTTTATGAAAAAAATATCCGGCTTTTTCAAAAATATCCGGCTTTTTGACGATTCCAAGGGTGAAAGAAACCAGAGATATAACCTACAATGTAGGCCTTATATATAAAAAATGTTTATCTTCATAAAAAGACTTTTTTTTAAAATGTTGTTTTCTTTAACAATACCCAAACATTCTGAATTTGTTTTAAAAGGGTTAATAAAATGTGGTGTAGGCCTACTAATTGCTAAGTTGGGAATAAAAAACCGCTTGATTTTTGTTAAAAACTTGAATAATAAAGCTGAATAGGCATACGTTTCATGTTTTTCGTTTTCAACACCAGCTAATCGGTGTGTCTTCCATTATCGCCTCTTCCCAGTTTTCTGCTAAACTATTCCCATTATTTTTCATCCCTTTTTTATGATTAATCGTTCGCAGTCTCATACTAAGTGGAGTTGCAGACTGGGTTCCAAGTGAAGCGTGACTATATGATATGCTATGATACCATTAACTAGGTATCTAGTTGTGCATTTAAGTAAAACTGCCGGAAAGAGACTAAAGTCTCGGAAGGGACGAAATGAGAAATATGGCGAATAGGGAATAAGGGACGAAGTGAGAAGGGATCTGAATGGGGCAACGGGAAAAGAATAAGAGAGAGGGGGGGGGGGGGGGTGTAAACTGAAAGGGAATTGAAAGGAGCTAATTGAGAAGAGGCGAAACTAGAAAAAGGCGCGTAAAATGTACACTAATGTACACTAAGATTACGACGTTTTTAATTGTTTTACGTCCTAAATATTAACGGCAATTTATTTTAATTGGATCTCTCAGATAATGCAAGAATAAATCTGAAGATTGCGAATAACTCAATCAAATCAAGGTATTAGGGCTTGCAGCTCCTGCCTATGTAAGGCCTTTTGATTTTAATGGTCATGACAACATCAGTAATTTCTTGTTATATCTGAAAAAAAAATCATTGCTTCAGTTATAAATGCGAAATATATTAATTGTTATGTCTGTAAGCACTGACAGCACTGTAGAAAGCAGTGTTATTGAGAGATACCGATAAACACCAAAGATTTATCAAAATATTAAATAAGAGTTGTTTCCCCTGAGTTATACTTTTGTGAAACTGCAATAAATTTTAGGGGTCACATGGTTCTAGGCTGATTTTGATGAAACGTTGGTTGAATTGATGCATCTTAAGACAGTATGGAAACCATGGAATATCAATAATATTACTAGAGCTGTGAACAGCACTGAGCGTGGCCCGTGATACTTTGCCTGATAGCTGTAAGACTTTTTGAACTTCAAACCCCTAAAGTCTGGTGTTCACTCCCTCATTTTTAGTAAAAAGTTTTGTGAAAGGGTAGATTCAATATTATATCAATATAACTTATAGCATGGTAATTTTTATAGCTTCATGGTAGCTACAATACACAGGTATGTGTGAAATGTGAACATTATGTGACAGAATTCCTTCACTGATATAAATATGATCTATAAGTGTTTCACCTTCATTAGTGTAATGCTGAACAAGTTGTTGAAAACCAAATTTTTGAAAACAATTAAGTTTAGACAAATGACCCCCCCAAGATATTTTGATTGAAATCTCCCATAATAACATACACCAGATTCGTGTTATTCAACTAGTGATCTTTGTAACATTGGGAGAAATAATTCTAATCGATAAACAGGTGGTCTATAGATAACAATTACGTTAATATTCTTATCCAGAATATTCAAAGTAATGTGTTCTATTTTTAAAACTCCCAAATTTAAGAGTGGCTCAGCGAGTTAGACGCTTGCTCGCTAACCTGAAGGTCCAGGGTTCAATGCCGGCATGGGTCGAGATGACACCTTCGGATTTTTCAACCCGTTTTCCCCTGGTCAGTGATGCAGGTCGGAGGGGCTGACATGGAAAAGTGTCTAGTCGTTTGGATGGGACAATAAACCGAGGCCCTGTGTGCTATTGGCTGTGTACGTTAAAGATCCCTTGACAGTTGGAAATCGGCTAATAACGACTACTTTGTGAACAGTGACTGCATAGACGATACATTACAAATACATTCAACAATTACGAACAAATAATAAGTCTTAGAATGTCTTTGCTTTGATGAAAATATAAATTGGAACACAATTTATGTCTTCAAAATTTGTTGTAACAGAGTACAATTTTCAGTCAAAATTAGTGACCTTTTTTAGGGATAAAATAGCTTCCAATTATTCCTTTGATTGTCATCATATAAGCTACAATTTATAAAAAAAAAATCAGGGAACATCTTAAGTTTATTTATGTGGCCATTTTAACCAATGAATTGGTTGAAATCAAAAGAGAAATTCAGAGGCCATTTTGACCAAAATAGGGGCCATGGTGACTGGCCATTTTGACCAAACCATTTTGACTAATAGCCGATTTGGATAGGGGCCCAATTAACTATGACAAGATTAAACATTTACTTTGTATTGCAACGGATTAGCGCAGACGCGTTGCCAGTTAAATAATTTATTGCTGTCTGCTAGATAGTCCATCACTACAGATTATGTACTCTGACTAATTTGTTTATGATATATAATAAGCTTAGCAGACGACAAAAACAAAATTGGAATTGGGTGTTACAGAAGATACTCTCCTATAGAAGCACTAGTCAAGGTCACAAGAAGAGAGCATACATTTCAATTATCAATTCAAATGATAACAATTAGAACTAGGGGCCATTTTGTATAGGGGATATGCCCCCTTCCCCAACATTCGAACTGTGTAAACGTCAATATTTTCCTTTAATGCTGAGTTGAAATACTGTCTTTTGTTTCAATGGATTGGAGCAGACAGTAGCCAGTTGAATTGATGTATGTTAGTCAATTAAGTGCCGTGGGTAAGAATTACCCTCAAAATAAGAAAAAATCTGATATTATATCAAATATAGCAAACACTCGAAAAAACATGTTAATTTTTATAAAGTTAAAACAATGTGTAATGAGATTAATTTATCTTTGACCTATAATAATCTTAGCAGACGATAAAAAACAGTTTGAGCACTTACTTTTTATTGCAACGGATTAGCGCAGACGCGTAAACAGTTAAATTGCAGTCTGCTAGAGTCCAGCCCTAGAGTTAAAAGATTATGTAGTCTGACTAATTTGTTTATGACCTTTAATAACCTTAGCAGACGACAAAAAGAAAATTGGTGTGTATCTTGTAGAAAGAGTTCTGTCAATGGTAGAAAAAAAATTCGAACAGGTTAATGTATCAAAAATTCACTGCTCTAAATGATTGTATGTAAAATTAATGTAAGTGAAAATTTTGAAAAAAAAATGAATAAATTTTATATATTTTTTAGAGTGTTAAAAGATTACATAATCAGATTAATCTGTTTATGACCTAAAATACTTCACACCTCCATGTGAAAAGTTCACATCGATAGTTTTATTACTGTATTATATAACCTGCTATAACCCTTGTCAATCATTTTAATCCTCTATATTTCTATTTTTCTCAGATTACTCAGGGTACTCTATGCCTATTTTCACTTTAATGGATTTTGTATTAAACTAATCATGTCATATATCGTTGAAAAGAGAAAATTGTGTACATCATCATCAAACAATCGATATTGCTATTAGATAATTACATTGTAAGTTAGAAATCTCAATCGAAAAAAACGCAATATTTTGAAAACATATTTTAAGGTATTATCGTCATATATCGTTAAAAAGATAATTAAATCAGCATTACAAAATTGAAATGATTAATTCTTTGTGTTAATTAGAGAAGGTGATACAGCCGTCCAAAGTTGTCAAAAGTGTCAATTTTTGAATGTCTATAAAACCGGAAGTTAATATTTTTCAACTAAAATCAAAACACCTATGGATAGCTGAGGTCAAGGACATTCTACATTGAAATTTTCAGGGTCATTGAAGGTCAAGGTCACATGGTATGGCCTTTTGAATTTTCAAAAAATTCAAACCAAAATAAAAACACTTCAAATTCGAAATTCAAAATTCTGTGCCTACAAGTTTTAGATAAAGTTACAATGTTTTGATAGACATCAAAATCATAAAAATCGGATAAAAAATGGAGGACTAATTAATTTTTTGCTGAAATGTGTCAGTCTGTGACGACAGCTTATGTATCACTTCCGGTTTGGATTTTTTCTGCTAAGTACCTTCTAATTATGCCTGACATACAATATTTATGGTTTTAGCCAACATCTGAAATTTACACCGGAAGTGGGGTCGCCAGTCTTAATTTTGAAAAACCGGAAGTCTTCACGCCAAAACCGGAAGTGATAGAAATATTTTGATTATCTTGTATTATATGTATCGACATTCTGTTTATGTCCTGTGAATTTCAGATCAATCGGATAATTAGCGGCTGAGAAAAAAAATTTGATTTTTTTTGAAAATTTTGGTTTCAATTTTTTTTTACAAAAATATTTAAAAATTGAAAATTTTGAAAATGCATCAGATACTTCTTTTAACAATTAACGCAATAAAGGAAATTTCAGGTAAATCGGTTCATAAATAAGTCCTACAGACTCGATGAAAAAATATTGCACATTATGTAATAGCCCACTTCTGGTTCCGCAAAAATGTGCCGTTTCATATTTAAGGGAAAATTTCCCTCGAGTGAAACTAGCTGATCAAACCAGAATTTCTATACCATTTCCAGTTTTCTCTACAGACGCTGACCAGAATTTGGAAAAAACAAAAAACTAGAGCCGTACCAAAACGGCGCTGGGCAGTGCGTCATCCTGGAAATCTTTCATAAATCACAAGGCACTAAGCAAATGGTTATGAAAATATTAATATCAAAAAAGTTAGAAACATTTTTTCTAGTCTTGTTACAGCATGATAGCTTTAATAAAGGTTAACAATAAAAAATAGTAGTTCTCACCCTTCAACTGTTTTGACGATAATTGTAAGCGTTATTAAATCAAATGTGTTCGCGTTTTGGCGATAGTTTTTACTTTTTTGGTTTAGTATTGCCAAAACTCAAGTTAATTACAAGTTGAAGGGAGATCACTATCATTTAACCATTTAGACAACAAACATATTATTTTAGTTAATTAGCCAATAACGTCAAAACCGGTAGTAATATCGAAATTTTGAAAATATATTTGAGATCGCAATCAAAATGCTTAGCTTCCCACAAGTTTTCAGAATATTCAAATAACATTTTAAAAAACCCGCACAGTGACAATAGAACTTTGCACAAAACTTCCAAATATTATATCGCGCTATTTTATTTAAAACATAAAGTGTTATATATCATTAAAAAGAATAGATTAGGCACAATAAGAATATATAAGAATGTGTGACGTATTAAAGTTAAGTCACGTGACAGAGGTATTTAAAGTTAAAAATCGCAAATATCAAATGGCCATAGAACCGGAAGTAAACATCGGACAACTAAAATGGATACATCAATACATAGATCTGGTCAAGGGCAATAACCTTTGTTAAGGTAACAAGGTCAAAAAAGTTCAAGGTCACGAGTTACAATTCCTTTGAAAGTTTGGCAATTACATTAAATACAATATACCGGAAATAACAAAAAAGCATCATCGAATATCAAAATCGAATAACGTACTTTTTGGGGCAATCGACTAAGCTGTCTACAAATACTACAATTACGAATTCCGCTTATAACCCCGAGGCCCCATTTTGAGTTTTACAAAAGTTAGTCATATAAATATGGCGGCCAATCTATTACAACTGGGTCAAATTTCATTGATTGATTGTTTATATAGCATCATGTCAAATATATTGCAAACAAAAAAAATCATATATCTTCAAAATTCCGGAAGTTAGATTTTAGATTTAAAAAGCGAATAACGTCAAAACCGGAAGTGTTATCGAAATTTTGAAAACAGATTTGGGTTAGCAATCAAAATGTCTATCTACCTGTAAGTTTTCAGGACGGTCAAAATAAAATTTGAAAAAAACACGCACAGTTACAATGAAACTTTGCACAAAATTTTCAAATTTTAAATCGCGCAATTGTCATTCAAACATAAGGTGTTATATATCACTGGAAAGAGTAAAATAAGCACACTAATAATATATAAGAGTTTGTGACGTATGTTAGTTGGGTCACGTGACAGAGCTGTTTAAAGTTAAAAATCGCAAATTTCAAATGACAATAGAACCGGAAGTAAACATCGGACAACGGAAATGGATATTTCATTGGATAGATCTAGTCAAGGGCAATAACCTTTGTTCAGGTTTCAAGGTCATAAAAGGTCAAGGTCACGAGTTACAAGTTTTTGAAATTTTCGCGATAACTTTAAACGTTATACCGGAAATAACAAAAAGGCAGTATTAAAAATCAAAAATCTAATAACGTACTTTTTTTGGCAATCGACTGGGCGGTCCTAAAATACTACTATTACGAATTCCGCTCATAACCCTGAGGCCCCATTTTGAGTTTTACAAAAGTTGGTCATATCAATATGGCGGCTTATTTGTAACTTCCGGGTCAATTTTTTTTCATTCATTGTTTTCGAATTGTCAATGCAATCATATTTCCAAAAAAAAATTTCACATATCTTCGAAATTCCGGAAGTTGAAATTTAAAAATTTTCGTCAAAAACCGGAAGTGATATCGAAATTTTGAAATTAGTATTACGTTCACAATCGAATTGCCTATGTGCATTTTTATTTTCAGATTCTTCGAATTAAAATTGTAGAATTTGAAAAAATTTTATAATTAAAACTAAAAAAAGTTATCGATAAAATAAAATTTTTAAATTGCTTGAAGAAGCCGTATTGTAGACATTAGTTCAAAGAAGTAACCTAAAAAAATCCGAGTCAAATCGGATAAAAAATAGAGCCGTGAAATGGAAAATTCTAAAAAAACACTTTTTGTCCTACGTCATTTCCGGTTAGACAAAAATGCATCAAATAACATTTAAAAAATTTAGTTTTTCGAGAAAAAAAAGCAAATCGCATCAGTGCATGTGGGACATTAGCAGTTTTTGCTGGGTGCTCTGACCAGTATTTGAAGAAAAAAAAAAAAACTAGAGCCGTACCAAAACGGCGCTGGGCAGTGCGTCATCCTGGAAATCTTTCATAAATCATAAGGCAATAAATTTGAGGCAAATGGTTATGAAAATATGAACATTAGAAAAGTTAAATCTAGAGAGATTTTCTTATTTTAAGGAATTAAAATAACTGTTTGTGATCTGAATGCTTAAAAGATTGACTATTGGTTAGTTTTCGACTATAGCAAAATTTCTCCTTTGCTAGTTTCAGGGTTGGCTTGATAATAATAACAGTGACCGCTTATTACTGATGTTGACAGTCCGATGTATGTATATCAACTGACTGAATGACGTGGCTTACACGGCTTTATAGTGGGTCGGTGGCGGCCATATTTCTTCGCTACGGAGGCTAAAAGTAGTAAATATGTCGATTAGTGGCGGATGGTTTGACTTATTTTTTATAAACATTTCTAGTTTAATTAAACCATGATAGCTTTAATAAAGATTTATAATTAAAATAGTAGTTCTCTTCCTTCAACTGTTTTGACGTTAAATGTATGCGTTTAAAGTTAAAAATCGCAAATTTCAAATGGCAATAGAACCGGAAACATTGAACAACTAAATTGTACATACCATTGGATAGATCTAATCAAGGACAATAACCTTTCTTCAGGTAACAAGGTAAAAAAAAGTCAAGGTCAAGTCTTTGAAATTTTGGAAATTACTTAAAACATTACACTGAGAAATAACAAGAAAGCAATATCGAATATCAAAAATCGAATAGCGTATTTTTTATGACAATCGACTGAGCTGTCCAAAAATACTACAATCACGAAAATCGCTCATATCCCTGAGGCCCCATTTTGAGTTTTACAAAAGTTGGTCATATCAATATGGCGGCTGTTATATTACATCCGGGTCATATTTTATTGATTAATAGTTCCTATAACACCATTTCTAATATATTGCCGACAAAAAATTTCAAATATCTTCAAAATTCCGGAAGTTAAAATTTAAATTTAAAAAGTGAATAACGTCAAAACCGGAAGTGATATCTAAATTTTGAAAACAGATTTGAGTTTGCAATCAAAACATCTATCTACCTGTATATTTTCAGAACGCTCAAAATAAAATTTGAAAAAAAACACGCACAGTTACAATGGAACTTTGAACAAAATTTTCAAATTTTAAATCGCGCAGTTTCAATAAACATATAGAGTATTATATATCTCTGGAAAGAGTACATTATGCACATTAAGAATATATAAGAATTTGTGACATATGTAAAATAGGTCACGTGACAGAGCTGTTTAAAGTTAAAAATCGCAAATTTCAAATGGCTATAGAACCGGAAGTAAATATCGGACAAACAAAATGGATATATCATTTGATAGATCTAGTCAAGGGCAATAACTTTTGTTCAGGTCACAAGGTCAAAAAAGGTCAAGGTCACGAGTTACAAGTCTTTGAAATTTTGGCACTTTCTTAAAACGTTATACCGGAAATGAGCAAAAAGCACAATCAAACATCAAAAATCGATTTGCGTATTTTTGGGGGCAGTCGACTGAGCTGTCCAAAAATACTATAAATATGAATTCCGCCGATAACCCTGAGGCCCCATTTTGAGTTTTACAAAAGTTGCTCATATCAATATGGTGGCTTATCTGTTACTTCCGGGTCAACATTTTTTGATTTGTTGTTTTTGCGTTATCATTTGAATCGTATGGCAGAAAATTTTTTTCAAATAACTTCACAATTCCGGAAGTTGAAATTTTAACTTTACGAGCCAATAACGTCAAAACCGGAAGTGATATCGAGATTTTGAAAATTGTATTTTTTTAACAATCAAAAGATCTATAAGCTTGTTTATTTTCAAATTGATCGAAATAAAATTGTAGAAGTTGAAAAATTCATAAATTTCAAACCAAAAAAGTTAGCTTCAAAGTTCAAAATTTGTAATGTCTTCAAGAAGCCGAATTGTAGCTTTTGGTTTTTGCAATCAAACACAAAAAATCCGATTAGAATTGAATTTAAAATAGAGTAGGAAAATCGAAAATTCTAAAATACACTTCTGTATCCTACGTCATTTCCGGTTGGATAAAAATGCGTCAAATTACATTTAAAAAATTTAGTTTTTCGAGTACAGAAAAGAAATCATATCAGTGTATATGTGGCATTTGCAGTTTTGGCTGTGTACTCTGACCAGAATTCGAAGAAAAAAAAAAAAAAAAAAAAAAAACATTCTGAAAACAAAGCAGTGCGTTCGAAATCGAACGCACTGCAAAAAAACATTATGAAAACAAAGCAGTGCGTTCGAAATCGAACGCACTGCAAATAATATTCTAAATTTGAGCACTTAAATTATTCTAATACTATGTCTTAAAGGGATATATAGCATCCGTATACGACCAATAAAATTTTAGTCTCAGAAACTGTAGGCCTAATTTGTTTGCTTATCACAGACCGTTATTATGTTGCAAACTCTCCCTTTAAACATTCAAATCCTCATGCCATTGTATCCATAATTATCAACACTTGAAAATCAAAATTGCGGCATATTTTAATATATTACAGTTTTACATTTCAACATATTTTATCTATAATACTGAAAATGACCGCGTCCTCGCTAACTTTGTTGAAAAATGCAATTTTGCATCGAAAAATAAAACCGAGGTAGTGTGTGCTTTCAGACTGTGCACTTGAAATATCCCACAACAGTTGGAAATACGCGCAGGCTAATGCCGCTATTTCGGCAATATTTCTCTAACGTTTTTCGTTCGCATTAGCCCAAGGTTCAGAAAAGCAGGACATAAAACTCCAGTTCCTTACATTTGAAATCTTATGACTAATGAGTATTACAATTCTATTACTGCCTCACAATATCATAATTTCTATATAAACATCTCTTGTTTAACCAAAACAGGTGGTTAATTCCATCTCTCTCAAGGATTGGTCAAAAAGGTGGCAGGTGAGAATTACATCGCCATCGATAGTTTGACATTGCGCTATCTACAGGTAGATGATGTTTTGTCTGCAGTAAATAATTTAAAATCGCTTTTCACCTCTTTCTTTCACTTCTTTTGTTAAAAATCGCGAGAAAATTGGCCACTCCTTAGATGATATTTTTTAACTTTATTAATAATGAAATAAACTTTCCAGAATTATAAATTTTAAATTTTCCGATATGATGCACATCGACGATCCATGACTGTTATATAACGGGTTGCTCAAGCTAAGCCTGGTACTGGTTATGGTTATTTGGTTATAGGTTAGGTTATTGCTGTTAGGAAAATTCCCAAACGATAAAATCTAGTCGCATATTCTCTCTTAGATATTAACTCTAGCACGTTGATGTGAAATCAGCCAGTTTTAACCATTTTTTCTAAGGCATCAGTGTTCCCTTTTAATAATTATTGTACACACCATACTCTAAAGTAGGCCTTATGGCTGTTTCCTGAAATTTTTGGGATTTATACAACGGAAAAGTATAAGTACGTCAAATTGCGCAATACGTGTGAATATCTTAGCTTTTTATCATTGTTTGTTTATTTTCATTGGTGTTTCGGTTGAACGAGGTTATAATATCTGAATACCTTTCAAAAAATAATATAAAATTTATTGAGGTGAAACGAACAATGCGGATATGGGCCAATATGGAAAATACGTTATTTCTCAATCATAAGTATATAGATATACAAGGATATACAAGGATATATTGAAAGAAAATTATGGGATGATTAGACTTCTGCGTACACTAAAATAGGTAAGTTGTTCCATTACGTTTTGCTTTGTAAGGTCGACAATTCGCGAAAGACTGAAACCAGATGAACATTATGGGATATAATATATCACTTGTCTTATACGTAAGAGTAAATTCACCCATTAGATAATCCACCAGGCTAGTAATAGTAAGTCTACTGTCAATAGGTATTCTGACAGCGATGTCTGACTGACCCAGTAAAAATATCATTGAAACAGGTCATTTATTGTAGGCCTATTTAGGCCCTACGCAATAATCTTTATAAGTTTTCTCAGAGGTAGACCTTATATTCTGTACATGAGAGTCTCGGTCCATACAGTTTCGCACTAAGATTAAATGTTGCCATTTAATACATTTGGTATACTATCAGAATGGACATAAAAGGAGGTTGTATATACAGGGGCGGACTGGGGCCGTGACGCGGCCATGGCTATTTTTCCCTTGACAGGCCCAGTGAAGTGTGTCGGGCATAGCACGACACAGAGCATAGGGGTTTTAACAGGGGCGGATGCATGTTTTTGCAAAAGGGGGGTGTACATCCAAATTTTGGCTGAGCGAAGCGAGGCGAAAATTTTTTGGACCTTTTTATTTGGCATAGAATAACATAGAATAAGTATAAATTACTTATTTAGCGATTTTTGACGTGGACCATGTATGTTTTATAGTAAAAAAAACGCCTCCTGCGGATTTCGGCCAATTTTTTTTTTTTTCAAAATATAAATATTTTTTTTTGTCATTTTTCACAAACCGGCCCTGTGCACACCGGCCCGCATGGCTTTAGCCATGTGGCCATGCGGCCCAGTCCGCCCCTGTGTATATAATTGTTCATGTGTTGAGCGATATTTTTCAGACAGAATTACGCTCTATAAGCGCCTCTACATTTACAGTGGCGGATCCAGGGGGGGGGGGGGGGGCGTAGAGTGTATTTGTGTATTTAAAAGGTTTCAGCTAAGAATATTTAGCCATTTAAAGGGCAAAAAACCCAAACTAGGTCAAATTGCTCAATTAACAATAAGTACTTTGTAATTAAGCCTTTAAAACCAAATTCAGTTTGATCAAGAAGGTATAGAGATACAATAAGCATACTTTAAAAATACTCTCATGGTAGTGATATTTTTGACAATGGAAACTTTTTTCAAAAAAGCAGAATGGCCCTTTAAAGCTCATTCTTGGAACATATGTGCACTTGAAAAACAGCTCTTCTGGCAGCAAATTTGATCTAGTAGTATTTATAGAGATCCGAATGAACATTAAAATGTTGTAAATTATGATGATTGATATCAATATATTGCTTGTTTGTAGAAAAATAACAACAGTTAATAAGTTAAATAAGACTTTGAAAATGAAAGTTTTAGATTTAATATTTTTCTTGGCCTTTTGGAGTTTAGGTGAGTACGTTTTTTTTTCTCGAACTACATTGGTTCACACAGATGCTGTCAGATTTAAATAAAATCTTGTGATTAATGATAAATTTGTTGTAATGGTGTGTGCACATGCAATGTACCATCTTAGCCCAATCTTATAAATTTAATACTGAGGGAGTTAAAGCTCTTGTTAAAGGAACAGAGAATTGAATTTTGGTTAATTTAGCGTATCTTGTTTGGTAATTGCATTTTTTTCTCACTCATTTTAGGGTATGGTGAAAGATATATCAAATGTCGAACATTAACAGATTCATTTAATCCCGTACATGTAATCGATGACAATGAATCAGTTATACTTACTTTTCCTAATCCTGAATATACAACTGACTTATTCATGTACTACTACAACACGTAATATCATTTATTTATTTCTATTTCCTATATTTATTTCTATTTTACTAGGAATAAAATCAGAATTCAATATAATTAAACACCTTTCAATTGTCGATATATAAAACCTGATCTGAATTGATCTTTACCTATGTTGATGACATCCAATTACATGTATATATCTATTTTTTTCCCTCTGACCCTTCATCTTCAAAATTACACCAAGAACAATGCCTTAATGGGATAAGACTGTAATAATGTATACTGAACAGATAAAAAAACGTCGCATTCTTAGATTTTTAGAGCAAAGTTTGCACGATCAAAATTGTTATTTTTCTACATTAAAGGGACAGTCTGAATTTTTTTTTTTTGCTCAAATTTGTGAAAACTTTACACCAAAATCTGTAACTATGTGCCCTGTAATGTATCCGAAAGTTTTAACTAAAAAGATTCAGCCGTTAATTTTTAAACGCTAAAAATAGGCTAATTTTTTTAAAAACCTTCCGTAAGGTTTTTAAGTGTGTTATGTTTTTTGGACGCTGATAGAAAACTACTGAACGGATTTGAGTAAAATAAACGCCAAATTGTAGAGAAATGTCCCTCTTGTAGGCTACATTTGAAAGGTTTCAGCTAGAAATATTGAGCCATTTAAAGGGAAAACACCAAAACTAGGTCAAATTGCTTAATTAACAATAAGTACCCCCTGTTTGTAATTAACCCTTTAAAACCAAATTCAATTTGATCAAGAAGATATAGAGATACAATAAGCATACTTTAAAAGTACTCTCAGGTAGCATTTGCGATTTTTTTGATAATGGAAACTTTTTTCAAAAAAGCAGAATGGCCCTTTAATATTAGTTTTAAACCTTTATACGTCCAGTGTATGACATTCCACTGATAATATCAGGTGCGTTCTGATAATTCTGTTGTGTTTTACGACGTTTCTTTATCTGTTCAGTATATTTAGTCGTTTATTTGTATATTGTTGTATTTTTGTTGTTAATGAGTATTGGGTTAAGTTATCTAGTTCTTCATTATGTTTTTTTATATCCAACTACCATGTACTTTATATTTCTATAATTCATGTATTTAGTTTTTGTTTTTGTATTAGGGACTGTGTTTGTGTGGTTTAAGGTTTAAAATACTACCAGAACAATGGATCAGTCTAATTAAAATCTACATTACTAATGTAGTGGTTAAAAAAACGGATTTAAAAAAAAAACGAACGAAACGAAATTAGGGTCTGATTTTAATTAGACTGAACAATGGATATTCTCATCTTTATACTGTTTTTGTTTTAGAGAAGAGACATGTACTTGGCGATTTGGTGCTGGTAATGGTTCATTTCAAATCATTTTTGAAGAATTTAATTTCCGTTACTCTGCAGTAAATTGTAATTTAGAGTCTTTAAAAATCAAGTTTCCAGGTAAAACTTTATTCTGGGTTTTGTGTGCCAGTAAGTACCTTGATTTCACCAAACAGTTAATTAGAGTGAAATTTGAACATTTTCGTATTAATTAGGTTTAATGAAGCATAACAGAAACGAACATTACCAACACGGTGACTAGTTCAAATATTATCATGTATAAATTATTTTAAAATCATGTAAACGCTACCAGAGTGATCGTTCATTATTTTTCTTTTAACTTTTTCAGGGTACGACCAAAACAAATCTATGACATTCTGTGGAACATCTTATCCTAAAGAGTTACAATTACATTATACTACATCACATTACTTCGATATTGTACATGAACACTCTTGGCGATCTAGCGAGAATTCTTTTAGAATTATCATGAGGAAAAGTAAGTCAATGATATAGATAACTGTGGTCACATATATTTTACTGTAATTAACTGTGATCATATATATTTTACTATAACTAACTGTGATTATATATATTTTACTATAACTAACTGTGATTATATATATTTTACTATAACTAACTGTGATCATATATATTTTACTATAACTAACTGTGATCATATATATTTTACTATAACTAACTGTGATCACATATAATTTACTATAACTAACAGTGACCATATATATATTACTATAACTAACTGTGATCACATATAATTTACTATAACTAACAGTGGTCACATATATTTTACTGTAATTAACTGTGATCACATATAATTTACTATAACTAACAGTGACCATATATATATTACTATAACTAACAGTGACCATATATATATTACTATAACTAACTGTGATCATATATATTTTACTATAACTAACTGTGATCATATATATTTTACTATAACTAACTGTGATTATATATATTTTACTATAACCAACTGTGTTCATATATATTTTACTATAACTAACTGTGATTATATATATTTTACTATAACTAACTGTGATCATAAATATTTTACTATCACTAACTGTGATCATATATATTTTAGTATAACTAACTGTGATCATATATATTTTACTATCACTAACTGTGATCATATATATTTTACTATAACTAACTGTGATTATATATATTTTACTATAACCAACTGTGTTCATATATATTTTACTATAACTAACTGTGATTATATATATTTTACTATAACTAACTGTGATCATAAATATTTTACTATCACTAACTGTGATCATATATATTTTAGTATAACTAACTGTGACCATATATATATTACTATAACTAACTGTGATCATATATATTTTACTATAACTAACTGTGATCATAAATATTTTACTATCACTAACTGTGATCATATATATTTTAGTATAACTAACTGTGATCATATATATTTTAGTATAACTAACTGTGATTATATATATTTTGCTATAACTAACTGTGATCATACATATTTTACTATAACTAACTGTGATCACATATATTTTACTATAAATAACTGTGATTATATATATTTTACTATAACTAACTGTGATTATATATATTTTACTATAACTAACTGTGATTATATATATTTTACTATAACAAACTGTGCTCATATATATTTAACTATAACTAACTGTGACCATATATATTTTACTATAACTAACAGTGACCATATATATATTTTTTTTTTTATCTTGCTATATTACTATAACTAACTGTGATTATATATATTTTACTGTAACTAGCTGTGGTTATATATATTTAACTATAACTAACTGTGATCATATATATTTTACTGTAACTAACTGTGACCATATATATTTTACTGTAACTAACTGTGATCATATATATTTTACTATAACTAACTGTGTTCATATATATTTTACTATAATTAACTGTTATCATATATATTTAACTGTAACTAAATATGATCATATATATTTTACTATAACTAACTGTGATTATATATATTTTACTATAACTAACTGTGATCATAAATATTTTACTATCACTAACTGTGATCATATATATTTTAGTATAACTAACTGTGATCATATATATTTTAGTATAACTAACTGTGATTATATATATTTTGCTATAACTAACTGTGATCATACATATTTTACTATAACTAACTGTGATCACATATATTTTACTATAAATAACTGTGATTTTAGATTTTTTACTCTAGCTGTGATCATATATATTTTACTGTAACTAACTGTGATTATATATATTTTACTATAACTAACTGTGATTATATATATTTTACTATAACTAACTGTGATTATATATATTTTACTATAACAAACTGTGCTCATATATATTTTACTATAACTAACTGTGATCTTAAATATTTTACTACAACTAACTGTTATCATATATATTTTACTATCACTAACTGTGATCATATATTTTTGTTACTGTTAACTGGATGTTTTTAGTTAAAACTTTCAGTTACGTTAAAGAGCACATATATCTAGATTTTAGAGTATAGTCTTCTTTAATTTGAGCAAGGAAAATTTTCTACCTAGGGATGTCTCTTTAATTACATCTTCAACGGAAGGTCTCTTTATCTTTATTATTTTTTCTATAGATGACCAACTGACACCAGAAATATCAAAATTAAATGTTAGTGCAACACCAATGTACCTGTATTCCCCGGGTTATCCTGATAAATATTATAAGTAAGTCGAAATCGAAATCTGGGCATATCTAAGCAGAGGGGTTAATTACATATGATTAAATCAATCACAATACCTTATGATAAATATTGTCTTGGCTCTGTTGTGATATCAAATAATATCAGAATATATCAAGCAAAAAACAAAATAGAGGTACGAAGAGTCCAAAAGGTTAGGAACCGAGGCTTTATGCTGTGGTGTGAAGTGTCATTGTTATTTCTGTTATAGAAATCAAGATATGGAATGGATTTTAACTGCAAAAGATCCAAAAAAAAAAGAATTATGTTAGAATTTCTGTTACTGAAAACAGAAGATAATAATTCCCAATGTCAAAATGATTTTATACAAGTGAGAGGAGGTAAGATGGAATCCAGATATTTTAAGAGATTTATATTAATCTAGATATTGTAAGGGTAGAGATCAATCTAGATATTGTAAGTGTAGAGATCAA
Organism: Lottia scabra; assembly: GCA_029955415.1. Lineage (NCBI taxonomy): Eukaryota > Metazoa > Mollusca > Gastropoda > Lottiidae > Lottia > Lottia scabra. The sequence continues at coordinate 613,031 of JARJEI010000013.1, read as the reverse complement.
TCTAGATATTGTAAGGGATGTAGCCCAATCTAGATATTGTTAAGGAAAACAATCTTGATGTTGTAATGTAGATCAATCTAGATATTGTAAAGAAAACAATCTTGATGTTGTAATGTAGATCAATCTAGATATTGTAAATGAAAACAATCTTGATGTTGTAATGTAGATCAATCTAGATATTGTAAAGGAAAGCAATCTTGATATTGTATATTATGCATCGTATTTTTCTCGATTTATAACCGGTTATCTGTTGTATAGTTATAAAGCCATTACTGTAATTAGAATCTTAAATTCCGTTTCAGATAATACGAATTTCGTAACATGTGGACATAAATCAAAACATGTGGTTGCATTGAATGATTCAAGCGTCAATATAACATTTAAAACGAAAGGTTTTATAATCAAATATTATACAGAACCTTATCCTGGTGAGTTTTTATACGCCCTCATCTATCTATGAGGACGTATATTGTCGGCACCCCTGTCTGTCCGTCCGTCGTCCGTCGGTCCGTCCGTCCGTCAACATTTGCTCGTAAACGCTCTAAAAACTAGAGTTTTTAACGGAATCAAATGAAATTTGATATGTGTATACATATTCATAAAACGAAGATCAAGTTCGAATTTGAGCTATTTTCGATCGTTAGAAGCAGAGTTATTGCCTTGCCCCAAATCCGTTGGTTCGTCCGTCAACATTAGCTCGTAAACGCTCTAAAAACTAGAGTTTTTGAAGGAATCAAATGAAATTCGGTATGTTACATATTCAGAAAACAAAGATCAAGTTCGAATTTGAGCTATTTTTAACCGTTAGAAGCAGAGTTATTGCCCTTGCCCCAAAGTCTTGAGTATGCTATTACTATCTTAGTTTTCAACCTATTTTGATGAAACTTAAAATGGATGTTATTGGACCTAAATCGAAAGGTTTGAGAAAGTTTTGTTCTATCCTGATTAAATTTAAAGCTTTTTCGTTAGGCATATATGGCCGTGGTACACTATCTTTAGTTTTACATGACATGACATGATACTACACTAGACTGTCCTCTGTCGGTTATTTTTTTTTACAGTCAGGTTGTATTTAAAACATTTAGAAATTGATTGACACGTCTCCTTCCATCTCTATAATCTCTTTCCCCAATGAAGTTTGACTACAGTCTTGGCGATTTACGCGATATTATAAAGCCTTATTTCATTTACTGTTTGTCATTTTTAATATAAATATATTGCATTGTTTTGGTTTTAGAAGACATGAGTTGCGTAGGTAAGTGATTAACACTTACAGCGCTCCCTAACAAACCAACAGAATTTGAAATGGCAAAGGAACCCAGGTAAGCATAAATTTGACACGAATTTATTTTAAAGATGCTTTCCCTTTTATTCATTTATATCTATAATTGGATCGCGAATACTTATATAAATAAAAAGTAGAGATGTTCTATATAATGACTGGGAAAAATACTAGTTTGTCTCACAAGTCATTAAAATCAACTCGTAATTAGGCTAATAACGACTCAGATTTCTTAGTTAGGGTACTAAACTCGGTCTCGGTCGTTAAGTCTCTTTTGATTTGTAGATTTGGGCATAGAACTGTAAGGCAGGCAATAATAACATAAGATTTATGCGTGACACGCATGCGTTGAATTTTAGGGGCTCGCTTAACTTTCGGTTTATGCAAGAAGTCATATGATTTTAAAAGGCATGTTAAAAGGATCTTATTAGACCGGAATATCCAGTTTCTCTGCCACAGTATTACTCAGTCTAATTAAAATCAGACCCTAATTTCGTTCGTTCGTTATTTTTTTAAATTCGGTTTTTTTAACCACTACATTAGGGTCTGAGAACCAGGCGCGATAACAAACGTTCACGTTAACTTTAACCTAACCTAATGACCTCTGTTTGAACCAATCAGATCTCTGCCCTCTCCAGCGCTGGGATTTTGTGACGCGAACGATATGTGCATTCCGAAGTGCCATAGTCTCGTTTTTTCAAATACTGTGCCGAACTCGGTTGAAACACGTTTTTTTATTGGCTGTTCCATATGACGTCATTGAGATCTGATTGGTTAAAACAGAGGTCATTAAGGTTAGGTCAAAGTTAACGCGAACGTTTGTTTGTTAAAATTTTTATATTTTATACTTAGATCATGGATCATGTTTGTACTTGGATATATTACATTAAGTCTATTTTATTGATAATGTTTGTACTAGGATTATATTATATTGTCTATTTTAGTGATAATGTTTGTACTAGGATTATATTATATTGTCTATTTTATTGATAATGTTTGTACTAGGATTATATTATATTGTCTATTTTATTGATAATGTTTGTACTAGGATTATATTATATTGTCTATTTTATTGATAATGTTTGTACTAGGATTATATTATATTGTCTATTTTAGTGATAATGTTTGTACTAGGATTATATTATATTGTCTATTTTATTGATAATGTTTGTACTAGGATTATATTATATTGTCTATTTTATTGATAATGTTTGTACTAGGATTATATTATATTGTCTATTTTAGTGATAATGTTTGTACTAGGATTATATTATATTGTCTATTTTAGTGATAATGTTTGTACTAGGATTATATTATATTGTCTATTTTAGTGATAATGTTTGTACTAGGATTATATTATATTGTCTATTTTAGTGATAATGTTTGTACTAGGATTATATTATATTGTCTATTTTATTGATAATGTTTGTACTAGGATTATATTATATTGTCTATTTTATTGATAATGTTTGTACTAGGATTATATTATATTGTCTATTTTAGTGATAATGTTTGTACTAGGATTATATTATATTGTCTATTTTAGTGATAATGTTTATACTAGGATTATATTATATTGTCTATTTTAGTGATAATGTTTCGAACTTGGATTATATTATATTGTCTATTTTATTGATAATGTTTGTCCTTAGATTATATCATTTTGTCTATTTTAGTGATAATGTTTGTCCTTAGATTATATTATATTGTCTATTTTACTGATAATGTTTGTACTAGGATTATATTATATTGTCTATTTTATTGATAATGTTTGTACTAGGATTATATTATATTGTCTATTTTATTGATAATGTTTATACTAGGATTATATTATATTGTCTATTTTATTGATAATGTTTGTCCTTAGATTATATTATATTGTCTATTTTATTGATAATGTTTGTCCTTAGATTATATTATATTGTCTGTTTTATTGATAATGTTTGTCCTTAGATTATATTATATTGTCTATTTTATTGATAATGTTTGTACTTGGATTTAGTATATATTTTCTATTTTAGTGATAAAGTTTGTACTTGGATTATATTATATTGTCTATTTTAGTGATAATGTTTATACTAGGATTATATTATATTGTCTATTTTAGTGATAATGTTTGTCCTTAGATTATATTATATTGTCTATTGTATTGATAATGTTTGTCCTTAGATTATATTATATTGTCTATTTTATTGATAATGTTTGTACTTGGATTATATTATATTGTCTATTTTAGTGATAAAGTTTGTACCTGGATTATATTATATTGTCTATTTTAGTGATAATGTTTATACTAGGATTATATTATATTGTCTATTTTAGTGATAATGTTTCGAACTTGGATTATATTATATTGTCTATTTTAGTGATAAAGTTTGTACTAGTATTTTTTAGTGATCAGATTGATATTGTATTGGTCGATTTTAGTGATAATGTTTGTACTTGTATTATATTATATTGTCTATTCTAGTTATAAGGATTATATTATATTGTATTTTTTAGTGATAAAGTGTGCAATTGGATAATAAAAGCAAACACTTCTAACCACGTAATAATATTTGAAGTTACATCATATTCTATGTCAACTATCTCCGGTCCTGCATGCACTGTGCAGTTAATTATAAAAGATACAATCGAAATTGGTCCATTTCTAAAAAGTACAGACGGTAAGTGTAATTTGTGTATATTTGTACAGATGAGGTCTAAATATTTAGCTTTCCAAATATACTTCCGATTAGGTGATAGAGAAGCGCTGCATACGCGAGCCCAAACAGAAGCCCCCACCCCTTTAGATGGAAAATAGCATCAATTTGGTGCATTCTGAAATTTCGGAAATGCATTTTGCAATCGGACTTTGAATTTCAACTGATCGATTTTTATCTTCACAAATTATTTCTTACCAATCAAATAATGGGGGATGAGGCCAAGAAACGTTCGTCCCTTCTGTGTTCAAAGGGGGTGGGGTGCGCCCCCACCCCCTAAATCCAAGCTCTTGTATTATTGATCAATCACGTAATAGTATAAAATGTATATTAAAGATTGTTTCCCTTGTTTGTAATGTCACACCAAGCGGAGTGTCACAGTATCACTGTGGGTAAATCTGGAATTGTGCAAAATACAAATAGTAATCATGGGTTTTACAATAGAAAAAACTCAGATTCAATCATTGATCAGATTTTTTTTTTTCAGCACAAAATGTTAATTCCGATTGCAGTGATGAATTTCCACGATATTACCAATCTAAAAATCGAGCAATATCTGTTTATTTAGTCGATATCGCTGGTGTATCAATGCAAATGAATTTTAGTTACTATAGTGTACCAGTAGGTAAGCAGTTTTCAACTCTGAAAATAATTCACGAGGATTGCTAATCTGAAGGTTTTTTTCTAATTATCTAAAATAAATTATTTGTGACTTGATAGATATGCTGTTACTGAAATATTTCACTGAAGTTAAGTAATTGTTCTTTAACTGTTATCTCACAGAGACATATAACAGTGTTTGGTTTTCTGCACCTATATGGGCTAATTGAGGAGAGGTGAACGCTATGCAGTGCGCAATGAGGGAAATTTTACCAGGACAGCAGCATTAGCTTGCTCTTATTTTCGATTTCCAACTGTCGAGGGATCTTTATCGTGCACAGCCATAGCACATGGGACCTCGGTTTATTGTCCCAACGACTGGACGCTTTTCCCATGTCAGCCCCTGCGACCTGCATCACTGACAGGGGGAAACCGGGTTGAAAATGAAGGTATCATCTCGACCCATGCCGGTATTGAACCCTTGACCTTCAGGTTAGCGAGCAAGCCATACAGAACAGAAGAGAAAGGATTTTTTTTTTGTTTAACCATGTAAACTGAAAATGTTTGTTGGATTATCTTTGTGACAACTGTATTTTGGCTTTTTGGATAGCTTTTTGAGTTGAGGAAAATATGAAATACTTTTTTTTCCTAACACATGATGGAAGTGTTTTTAATCTTGTCAATAATTTTGAATATTTATTTATTAATGATTGACATTTGAATTGTTACAGGTGTATTCGATTCTAAATATGCTATACCTATTGGAAAAAGACCATCTTACGTTTATTACGATATGAATGATGTGAGGTATGATGATTTCTCATTCAAATCCAGCAATGTCAGGAGATTTGTACAGAACAAAACCTACCTTAAAACGAAACGATCTCTAGCACGCTTATATCTAGGTTAATACTAGAGGATTTCTGAGTGAATGAAGTTTGACATCACCAAACGATTTCCTCAGAATCCATACAATCGTTAGTTCAATAGATTCTGTTCATTAGGCCTACATACATTGTTTCAAGTTTGAAAAAAAGGTGTGAGCAGTCGAAAAAGAGTCTAAGTTATCAGTATTAAAACAGGAAGAAGGGTATTAAAAAAAGGTCATCAATTTGCACCATTTCAATTTCCAGTGATCTGGCTAGATATCAATAGTAGCTTCTGGTAGATAGTAGATAGCTATTAGTGACGTCATAAAACACGTTAGTTTTAGTGGAATTGCAAGAACCACATACGTTGGAATGGAAATTGGAATGGCACAAATTGATGCTATCGATGTCCCCGATGCACATACAAAGTTGAAAAAAAAAATTCTTTACAACCAATTAATTTTATGGATTTATCGAATTATAGGATCTTGTGTATAGTTTTGACACAAGTTAAGTCCATTGATGGATACAAACTCTTATTGGCCAAGTTTAAGCGAAATTTAAATTTTAAATTCATTCTAAGTGGTGGTTTTTCCATTTAATATGGGTGTAATACAATGCAATTTTATATTTTAGATCTGATAATAATACAATCTTGTTGATGGCAGAGTCCTGTTGTATAGATATTTCGTGGAGGTCAACGCATTCAAACATTGGAAAATATCTAAAAGTTTATGATGGTATGGTATTTAAACTGGATAACAATTTGTAGACCCTTAAATAAGAATAACGAAATTGCATAGGCAGATTTATTTTAGTCTCCTAAAAAAATACAAAATGATCAGGTCGCGGGTTTCTTGACTTTGTAGTGGTACATACCTAGGAAAAGTTTAACGTTTCTCTTAGTCCCGAATAAAACTAACCTCTTACATTAACGATGATCAAAGCATTGGTGACTGACATATTAATATTTCATAGATGTACAACTTGCATGATTTATTTTTAAGGTAACTCAACTGAAACCAGATATTTGACAAAAAATAAGCAAAGAAGCTCGAGAATTATTAGTTCACAACGATTCATGTATATAGTCCTTGAACCGGTGAACAGGTTCTCCAATAATACGCCTGCTATATATCGACGAGATAATCCTGTTTTACTAAAAATGAAACCTACTGGTACTATTCTATTTCATTTATACTTATGAATAATTACTCAAAATAGATATGAGCTAAATTAAGTTGTTAAGACAGCGAATTTCTCTTTGTAGTTGTATAATGCCATTGTTCCGAACTCAAGCGTTGAATCCAAACAACATCCTTGAAAGCAATTTTGGGCAGTTGTGGGACAATCTTTATCTGAAACGCAAGGCGTGACTCCTTCATTTGTATTCTGAAATTCTAAAAAATTGAGGCCAACTATTTCAATGATACACATCACTGCAATTTCCATCCAGATATATTGCCTGCCCCTGTGAACAAAAGACTGGCTACGGGCATGATAGTCACGAATTATGTTCTACAGTATTCAGCATAAGTACAGACATGTAGGCTATACTTTCTTATCAGAATCGAAGATCACAAATGGCTAAACATAATATTTTTGATATTTTCAAGCTAGTTCTGGATCAATCTTAAGTTTTTTTTAAAAAATAAATAACCATTTCGATGTGTCGATATGTGTCGAGACAAAACTTTGATCGCACAGTTAGTAAAATATTTGAACCTAAAGTTTTGTCCAGTTCTGATCTGTAACGGAATTGACTGTTAAAGTTTTTTCCTTTATTTTGAATGTGACTTGTTATCCAAACATATTATAGAGAACTTTAACTAACTCAATATATAATTAACTAACTCAATATATAATATATTCATTCTATCTTTTTATTTAGATCCATATGACAAAAATCTAAAAAAAATATCGGTTCCAAAATTGTTCTCTTTTATTACTATCCACAGTCCAAAATCTTTTTCAAGGTAAGATCGTCAATTAATATTTAATAACTTTACTGACCTATTCTCAAGATAACTGTGGTATGCATCAAGTAGTTCCTGAAACTTTTACCTTGCCTTCTGCACGTTATGTATTATCTGACATTCAAATTATAGAAATAGGTTAAAACAGCACAAAAATGTCTCTTAAAAAGGAGCGTCTATTGTGTTTCGAATAACACGTTTGTTTCCAGATATAATATGTTGTATCATTACGAGATATCAGCTTCTCGAAAAGATACTGTTCTCTATATACGTGGTGTTGTTGATGTGAGCGATGGTTCTTGTGAGAGCAGTAGAGTGATTTTTTTTTCAAAAAAAAGTAAGTAAAAGTACAATTTTTGTTAACATTTAAAACACTTGAAGCCTTTTGGAAAGATGTCATCTAAAATGGCCTTCGCCAACACAACAGAAAATTGTACCTTGATCTTTATAAAAAATACATTTTTATTTTTTTAAACTTTCTAATAGTTGTATTAATATAAAGAGTTGATTGTCTAAATATGATTTGATACTGTTGTAATAGGTTGTAATACAGTTGGTTGTCTAAATAGTGTTGTAATATAAAGAGTTGATTGTCTAAATACTGTAGTAATATAGAGAGTTGATTGTCTAAATAGTGAAGTAATATAAAGAGTAGATTGTCTAAAAAGTATAGTAATATAAAGAGTAGATTGTCTAAAAAGTATAGTAATATAAAGAGTTGATTGTCTTAATAGTGTAGTAATATAGAGAGTTGATTGTCTAAATAGTGTAGTAATATAAAGAGTTGATTGTCTAAATAGTGTAGTAATATAAAGAGTTGATTGTCTAAATAGTGTAGTAATATAAAGAGTTGGTTGTCTATATAGTGTAGTAATATAAAGAGTTGATTGTCTAAATAGTGTTGTAATATAAAGAGTTGATTGTCTAAATAGTGTAGTAATACAAAGAGTTGATTGTCTAAATAGTGTTGTAATATAAAGAGTTGATTGTCTAAATAATGTAGTAATATAGAGTTGGTTGTCTAAAGAGTGTAGTAATATAAAGAGTTGATTGTCTAAAGAGTGTAGTAATATAAAGAGTTGATTGTCTAAATAGTGTTGTAATATAAATAGTAGATTGTCTAAATAGTGTTGTAATATAAATAGTAGATTGTCTAAATAGTGTAGTAATATAAATAGTTGATTGTTTAAAGAGTGTAGTAATATAAAGAGTAGATTGTCTAAATAGTGTTGTAATATAAAGAGTTGATTGTCTAAATAGTGTAGTAATATAAAGAGTTGATTGTCTAAATAGTGTAGTAATATAAATAGTTGATTGTCTAAATAGTGTAGTAATATAAAGAGTTGATTGTTTAAAGAGTGTAGTACTATAAAGAGTAGATTGTCTAAATAGTGTTGTAAAATAAAGAGTTGATTGTCTAAATAGTGTAGTAATATAAAGAGTTGGTTGTTTAGATAGTGTAGTAATATAAAGAGTTGATTGTCTAAATAGTGTTGTAATATAAAGAGTTGATTGTCTAAATAGTGTAGTAATATAAAGAGTAGATTGTCTATATAGTGTAGTAATATAAAGAGTTGATTGTCTAAATAGTGTAGTAATATGAAGAGTTGATTGTCTAAATAGTGTTGTAATATAAAGAGTTGATTTTCTAAATAGTGTAGTAATATAAATAGTTGATTGTCTAAATAGTGTAGTAATATGAAGAGTTGATTGTCTAAATAGTGTAGTAATCTAATTATGTTAACTAAAATGAAATGATTTTACTACATTATTTGTTGCATACATGTACAAAGATAATGGTATACATGTACAAAGATAATTGTATACATGTACAAAGATAATGGTATACATGTACAAAGATAATGGTATACATGTACAAAGATAATGGTAGATATGTACAAAGATAGTGGTAATGAATCTCATACAATAAACTGTTGTACTGCTTATTTCGCTAACGTATTGTGTAATATATATTAAGCATGGTTTATCTCAAATTTCAGCAAATGAAACGTTTTATAAATGGTGTATACTTGGGTACTTTTCAAAGAAAACATCATTCAGTAAAATACGTTTTACTTTTCAATTTGGTCGAACGACAAATACCAGTTTCAGAGTAACAGTGATAGAAATTCCAGGTAAATTGCTACAATATCATAAATTATCATTTTTCGAGAGATTTTGAGTTCAACATACAATTTATTGGTTGGATATAAAATTAAATCAACGTGGGGTGACATATAACATGCTTCAAATTCAACGGAATGCTCGAGTGGAAAATTTTAAGAAGGTTGGGTCAAATTATACCAGGATATGCACTGTCGGCCAAAAATAAGGGGGTGGGGGTTGCTCGAGCCGGGGGAGCCCCCACCTCCTGGATCCACCCCTGATATTAAACTTAAGTAGAACACGTTTTTAATATACGCCTACTTGCCTGGCAAGCTTTTCTTTACATTTCTAAAAACCATTTCTGTCATAATTTTAACTGTTCTTTATATCTTTACTTATTAGCAGCAAATAATCTACCACCAAGTCATCAATGTAATAGTACACAAACCATCTACCCTGCAGTAGGAGAGAGTAGCAGTCTACACATAGCAAATAATTCAGGGTAAGGCTTTAGTTAATACGCTGTAGCCGAATAGACCTTTATCCCCATCGACTACATCGGTGTTCAAAAAAGAGGGGACAATTTGCATAAATTGAGTTTCCATCGTTAGTACTTTACATTGTTCGTCAATTGAGCAGAATGTTCATCTTGGACATTGGTGAGAATGCTTTTCTGTCAATAACTGACATTCAAACAAAGCTGCCAGGAAACTACTAGTATATGATAATGTACCTGACAAGATATCTTATTATGTATTTTAGGAATTTCGATTGTGAGTGGGTGTTTAAAGCCCCTACAGGTTATGAGGTACAACTGACAATACAAAATGTTAAAATTAGTTGGTCAATCTGTGCTTCTTCGTTGGAACTTTACAATAGTAAGTCAATTTGTATGGAGGTATAACGTTGCCAATATTGTCGATTGTGTTGCAACGTAAAAATACCAATGTCGTAATTACAAAATGTATTTGTCAATGCTGCAAAGTACAATTGTCGATGTGTAAAAATGCAAAATGTATAAGTATACTCAACAATCCAATGAAATGTCACACGAATGCAGCTAACAATTACTTATGCATTATGCATTTTGAATTAGGCACTTTTGCATTATACATTCTGCATTAGTCACTTTGCATTACGCACTCTGCATTATCAAACCTTGCAGAATAGATACAATACACAATAGAAAATATACCTTATATGGAATGATGACGTATATTCATTTGCATACGTAAAAAGCGGCGGAAATGTACGGAAATTAATTAATATGCATGCGCATTGATACAAGTTCTTTTTGACATTTAAAGATGGGTCCTTTGAAGATAAATATCTCTGTATTTTTTCAAATTGAGTTATTGCTACCTGTATTGGTTCAAGGGTGCCCATTGGTAGTCTGGTTTCTAGGGAGCCCCTCTAGAAAATTAAAAAAAAATGACTCCCTGAAACGTTATTTTCTAACGAATTGCAGGACTACAAGAAGAAAATGTCAGGAATTAGACGCCTAGAAACACAATTCTGAAATTTTGACACATCGACAATTGTACTTTGCAGCATTGACACATGCATTTTGTAATTACAACATTGGTATTTTAACGTTACACAATCGACAATATTGGCAACGTTATACCTCCATAAATTTGAGCAGTTGTATGCAATAATGTTTACAGATTGCAATGGAAGATATCTGAGATGAACAGGGAAATGACTTTGGGAACATAGTTTATGATTCTGATCCTCCCCCGCGGCTCAGCCCACCTCTATTGTTGGCCGACTGATGTCAGAACTCGTTGAATTTGAAGCATGTTATATTCCAGAGCCTCCCTTTCTCAAAATCCTGGATCCGCCCAAGACGAAATGAATCTGTAGTATTTTAGTGATAATATAGAAACATTTGGTGTAATATTTTCATATAATTTTGAATCACCATATTAAATCGAATAACTCCCCACAGAAGCACAATTGAAAGCTTCCTCTGCCTGACATCCAAAACTGTAAAAGTAACTTATAAGAATCCTATAATACCTTCATTATATGGAATAGTCAACGAAGAAATACCAAAGAAATAATCCCTTTATAACTGTGTTAAAAAAGGCTTCCTCCATTGCACATCTTCCTGTATGAAACTAGTTTTATTAGTTTCTTTTAGTTTCAAATTTAAGGTATTAAGTACAATGTACTAAAAATAAATTACATAGCGCGGAGTACGGGGGAGACAGTGGAGACCTTTTGCTACTGATGCCTCTACCACGTGAAATGGCACGTTTCTTTATATTATAGGTAGAGATTATACGTTGGAAAATGAAATATTGCGCCACTGTGGCCAATCTAAGAACAAGATTGGTAAAGAATATATTAGCAGCAGTGGTTTACTTGTATTACATGTTGTATCATATTCTATAAATCCCATAATTGATGTTAATGTAACATACTCAATAGTTCGTAAGTTTGCTACATTTTTTATACGCCCACATTTTTTTTTACAATTTGTCGCAATTGACTTAATCACTTGAAGATAATATGTCCATTTAATACATCTCTACAGGCTGATTTTTGCGATGTTTTCGATTGGTTTTATGAAGCGTTATAGCGTACCTCCATCTCTTGATGTTTACAATGTTCTATAACTCTTATTCTTATTTCTTAGGTTCATTTAATGTTATGCCATACCAGCAAACCTATATACATTACAGGTTAGTCATACATTCATTTCTTAATTCATCCTTATTTTACAGTGATCGAAATAACATTACATATTATGATAACTATGTTGAAAGGGATTGTAAAGTGATTTTCTAAACCTTGTATGTGTATCGGGAACACTGATAGCATCAATTTGCACCATTCCAATTTCCATTTCGAGGTCTGTGGTTCTTGCAATTCCATAAAAGCAAACGCGTTTTATGACGTCACTGACAAGTGATCTGCATAGATAACAATAGTAGCTTCCGGTAGATCCTTTATTATACTCGAATAAGAAAAAATGTGAACGTATATTGCCGTCGTAATTTCGTTCGTTCATTTTTTTTAAATCCGGTTTTTTTAACCACTACATTAAGGTCTGAGAACGAGACGCGATAACAAACGTTCACGTTAACTTTGACATAACCTTGATAAAAATGACCTAATAAACTAGTCTACAGCACTTAGGAATCCTAGAATGCACCTATTTTGTTCGAGAACAAAATCCCAGCGCAGGAGAGGGCAAAGATCTGATTGGTTAAAACAAAGGTCATTAAGGTTAGGTCAAAGTTAACGTGAACGTTTGTTACCGCGTCTCGTTCTCAGACCCTAATGTAGTGGTTAAAAAACCGGATTTAAAAAAAAAACGAACGAACGAAATTAGGGTCTGATTTTAATTAGACTGTCCGTCTGTCTTCATTTTTTGTATCAAATTGAAAATAGAGGCTACAATCATGAACCTATCTTAATGAAACTTGGTACGCATGTATAATATATTAATGTGAACTCGGTCAAGTTCGAAATTGGCAATAATCGGATGAACAGTTTTTGAGTTATTGCCCTTGACTAGGTCAAAACACATCAAATTTGACCTGTATCCACAACAAAGACTATAATTATTATCTGATCTTATCTGAATCTTAGTAAGCATGTATATTCGTTGTTTTATTTTTTTATTTCTTATGTATATATTCATGAGATCTTGGTCAAGTTCGATTTTCAGTTTTTAAGTTAATGTCCTTGACCTAAGAAATAGAAAGGTTACAATTATTATTTGACCTTCATGGTAGGTCAAATAGATAGATATTTTATTGTATTTTTCGCCCTTATTGGACAGCATACAAACATAATACATGGCGATAAGTACTAGATGGGTATTTAGATGTTTATCTACAGTTAAATGTTTGTTTCAGATCATTTGATACATCAGAGAGTACGACATACCTTTTTTCCAAAGGAAAAACGTACTCTAATTATAGAATGGTTTTAGAAATTCAATGTAAACCAGTGAAAAATCTGCCTGATACTGGTTTTATAACATTTACCAACGGTAAGTTTTACTGCTGGACTTTATTTTCTGATTGTATCCAATGATGTCGAACTATATAGTACTGGCGGGTGTTGTTCGCGAATCAGATCATGTTTTCTTTTTTTCTGAAACACCTGATGGTACTTGGAGTAGCTTCTATATAACTATTACTCTCGATTTTGCCATTTTTTAGGATACGATTTTGATAAACTGAATTATTTTACTTTTACGGATTTTTATTTAAAGTTTTTTTTTCATACAAATTCATATATTTTTTTTTATCAATTTTTGTGACCGATCGGAAATGTGCATCTTTAGTGAATGTGGATGATAAATACCATCAGAAATATAAACTAATTGATTGATTGTATATTTCAGTGATTGTGGATGGTAAATACTATCAGAAATATAAACTATTTGATTGATTGTATATTTCAGTGATTGTGGATGGTAAATACTATCAGAATTATAAACTATTTGATTGATTGTTTATTTCAGTGATTGTGAATGGTAAATAATATCAGAAATATAAACTATTTGATTGATTGTTTATTTCAGTGATTGTGAATGGTAAATACTATCAGAAATATAAACTATTTGATTGATTGTTTATTTCAGTGATTGTGAATGGTAAATACTATCAGAAATATAAACTATTTGATTGATTGTATATTTCAGTGATTGTGGATGATAAATACTATCAGGAATATAAACTATTTGATTGATTGTTTATTTCAGTGATTGTGGATGGTAAATACTATCAGAAATATAAACTAATTGATTGATTGTATATTTCAGTGATTGTGGATGATAAATACTATCAGAAATATAAACTATTTGATTGATTGTATATTTCAGTGATTGTGGATGATAAATACTATCAGAAATATAATGTATTTGATTGATTGTTTATTTCAGTGATTGTGGATGGTAAATACTATCAGAAATATGAACTATTTGATTGATTGTTTATTTCAGTGATTGTGGATGATAAATATTATCAGAAATATAACGTAACTAAAGAATCTAACTGTACACTATATGGTGCTTACAATACAATAGAAATGGACATAAAAAAGATTAATGCTGATAGTATTGAAATAAAATATATGTTAGAAAAAATTGGTAAGTTGTTTATGTGCCCACATTCGAATCCTGTCATATTGTTCAATTATTTGATAGTGAACGTTATAGAGACCACTGCTTTTGTCCGATTATAGAAGTGACAAGTACACATTCAGGTATGATACCGGGCCAGCTTAAATTCTGGGGGGAGACCACAGCTTTTATCCGAACGCGATAGAAGCCTCATTTGATAAGGGTACAATTCGACAAGGATAACGGAGATAATAATATTAGATGTGATTTGGTTTGTAGTTTAATACGAGTTCTTGGACAAATTCCAGTTTGGTCATGATAACGACATTTTAACACTTGATACTCTATCTTATGTCAAATGCTATAGAAGCCATTGGTTTTGTCCGATTGATTATTAAACGAAATTAGTGTGTAGGTTTTCGATCTTGGACCAATTTCTAAAAATATGAACCATACCATAGCGGTTTTAATAGTTTAAAATAAGTAATAGATTTATTTTAGTAATAATATTGATAATAATAAACAATTGAACTTGTTAATACTGTGTAATTGATTGAGATTTGAGATTTGAAGGCCTACATGTATGTCTTATAGAAAAATGCACATCCGGGACACTGACGAGATATGCTACAGCTAATTATCAAGTGATTGCAACACCAAATATGCCAGGGCATTACGGCACGTAAGTCTGTTATTTAGAATAATAGTATCGGGTGTCCCAATAAAAACGTCCCCAAGTTTGACGGTAAGTATCTCAGCTGTAGGTGAACCGATCTCTTTCAAAATTTACATAGATTTGCTTGAACATGTGCTTGTCAGACCCTGAAAATATGACAGTCATCAAATAAAAATTGTTCAAGTACTGCCTCGAACAAAATAGCATGTACAAAAATTCAATATCAGAGCAAACTACACATTTCAACCTGTGACTATTGTGCTTTCACCACATCGACCACCAATATTATTCATTTTCCATACTGAAATGCTTTCACTGATCTCATCTTAAGATATTTCTCCTAAAAAGCAACCTTTCTGCCTTTCAGTTCCTGTTCAGCCATTTTGTTCCATTGTTGATGGTAATGACTCTGGGCAGTATGGGATTCTCTTTAAGTGCACTGCATAGGGGTTAGAGGGACACACTGATTAAACAGGAACTGAAATGTAGGATGGTCGCTTCTCGAGTGGTACCTTTAGATGAGATCCTTGAGAGTTTATCAGGATGGAAAATGTTTGATATTGGTAGCTGATGTGTTGAAGGCACAATAAACACAAATTCGAATATGTAATTTGCTCTGATATTGAATTTTTTGACATACAATTTTATTCGAGGCAGTTCTTGTACAATTTTTGTTTGATGACTTTCATATTTTCAGGGTCTGACAAGGTCATGTTGAAGTAAATATTTGAGAATTTTTAAAGAGATCGGCTTATTAGAAGCTGAGATACTTTGCGTCAAAGTTGGGGACGTTTTTTTTGGAACACCCGATATATAGATTGGATTTGTCTATTACAGTAACAATGTTGTAATTTATAGGATCAATTCGGAAATATCAAATTAATTTAAGAAATAAATATATTTTATTGAAAAGTAATAGTTACTCTTATTTCAAGTACTGTATTTATGAAACTGGGTTAACACCATGTTAACACTGCAGCCCCGTTTGTCCAGAACGTGTTGCGCCGTGTGAATTTGGCCGTTTTTTGTCATATTCATAGTAGCTAAGAACCCCAGGACTCCGATGGGTATCCCGATTATTTGAATAGGTTTGTTTGCACATAAAGATAAAAAATTGAGTAACAAGTTTCAAACGTTAATTACATTTGGAAAAAAGATTTTAATACTTTTTGGAGTAGAGGTTTAGGATTACTTACTTTAGTACACATTGCATCCTGTATGTTTTTTATTTTATTTTTAGATTTTGTGAATGGTGGATAAAAGGTGAAAGTGGCTATGATTTGGCATTAGAAATTAGTTATTCTGATTTAGGTACAAGCACTAAACTCGATTATATCTATATTCATTGGGGTAAGAAATAATTTGATAACTCTTTTCCAACAAAAACGTGCTTTTAATGAATTGGTGAAGTCTACTCATCTATAATAAATATATAATTTTCAGAATTAAAGAGGTTTAGCCACTTTCAAACTAAAGAAATATGCTCAGGAAAAATACGATTTTGTAGATTATTGCACCCTAAGAAAATTAAAAAAAAATAGAATTTAATTCCTTGCATCTGTGGTTTTTCCTGATCTCGTTGATACCGTTTGCCTCTGGAGTAGGATTTATTGGGGGATTATAACCCAAGAAAAATTCTAACATCTCAGGCCTTTACAAACTGCATGCAGACAAATTGTCCTAGGACAAAGTTAAATTTCAGTTTCTCCAAGAACAATTTAAATGTACATGTATGAAAATAAGTTCTTTGATGCTGTTTATCTTATTTAGGTTCATGATAATATTGAAGATAATATGCAACAAATAATTTGTCCAGAAAATAAAGTTATTATTTATGAAGGAATCAATTTAAGTTTGTTCTTGAAACTTGTTCAGGAGGATTCCAAATTGTCATAGGACAAGGTTCAATTTCAGTTTCTCTTAGAACAATTTTAAATTCTACTAGGAAAAACTTCAACTAGAGTTTGTACTAGAACAATAATTTTGACATTAAAGAGCCATTCTGCTTTTTTGAAAAAAGTTTCCAATATAAAAAAAAATCGCAAATGCTACCTGAGAGTATTTTTAAAGCATGCTTATTGTATCTCTATATCTTCTTGATCAAACTGAATTTGGTTTCAAAGGGTTAATTACAAACAGGGAGTACTTATTGTAAATTAAGCAATTTGACCTAGTTTTGGTGTTTGCCCTTTAAATGGCTCAATATTTCTAGCTGAAACCTTTAAATACACAAGAGGGACATTTCTCTACAATTAGGAGTTTATTTTACTCAAATCCGTTCAGTAGTTTCCTATCAGCGTCCAAAAAACATAACACACTTAAAAACCATACGTAAGGTTTTTAAAGATTTTAGCACGTTTTTAGCGTTTAAAAATTAATGGCTGGATTTTTTTAGTTAAAACTTTCAGATACATCAAAGGGCACAAAGTTACAGATTTTGGTGTAAAGTTTTCACAAATTTGAGCAAAAAAAAATTTTGGCCTAAAAAAGATACAGACTGTCCCTTTAATGACTGAAGCAATACAATTTTTTTTATGATATAACAAGAAATTACTGGTATGTTGTTAGGGTCAGTAAAATCAAAATTGCTTTATATAGGTAGGAACATGCTCGAATTCTGAACCACAACCCTTGAGAATGAGTTTTTGTACATTTTGCCCTCCCAATATGAAATTGCTTCCTACGGGCCTGTTGGTGTTTGTCTCAATTAATGCTCAATATTTCTAGCTGCTAAAACTTTTGAAAGACATAGGAGTAGTGGCGTGGTGGTTCCAAATTGGCTGGGGGGGGGGGGGGGGGGGGGCACAAACCCTTTTTGACGCTCATAACCCACACCCCTCTACCTACCCTCTGTGACGATATATAAGTTCCACTATAATGATATTTTATTATATAACACTAGACCTAACCCTAACCCAAATATTATATGATAAGAGTTCCTGAGATCATTTATTATAATAATTTTTGTTCCACGAGGAATATTTATTATGAGGAACAAATATACAGTCACACCTCTAATTCTGAGAGTGACATTTTTTATATTACACGGATTTTGTTGACATTATGTTTCTTCAAGTGGATTAACTTAATAGGCTTCATCCTTGGGTGATTACAAACACTCACACCAAGTTTCATCAAAATCCATCAAGAAATCAACTCTCTATCGGGTCTACAAACAATTCAAGAACGAGGGCAATAATTCATAGAAAATGTTGTTCAATTGCTCTTATTTTCAATAGGCTTAATCCTTGGGTAATTACAAACACTCACACCATTGTCTTTATTGTCCTTAAAGTTTTCGTTTTAAAGGGATAGTCTGAATTTTTTTAGGTCAAAAACTATGTAACTATGTGCCCTTTAATGTATCTGAAAGTTTTAACTAAAAAAATCCAGCCGTTAATTTTTAAACGCTAAAAACATGCTAAAAATTTTTAAAACCTTACGTAAGGTTTTTAAGTGTGTTATGTTTTTTGGACGCTGATAGAAAACTACTGAACGGATTTGAGTAAAATAAACGCCTAATTGTAGAAAAATGTCCCTCTTGTGTATTTAAAAGGTTTCAGCCAGAAATATTGAGCCATTAAAAGGGCAAACACCAAAACTAGGTCAAATTTCTTAATTAACAATAAGTACTCCCTGTTTGTAATTAACCCTTTAAAACCAAATTCAGTTTGAATGATCAAGAATATATAGAGATACAATATACTTTAAAAATACTTTCAAGTAGCATTTGCCATTTTTTTTATATTGGAAACTTTTTTCAAAAAAGCAGAATGGCCCTTTAACTGTAGTAAACGCGGTTAATTCAACATTGTTCTAAAATTGAAATTAGGCTTTGGACCCCAGAAGTAAATTCAAACAGCCAAAATAATTAATTCAGTCCGTAGGAAGACCGGAAAGACCTAATTTTGAAGTACAAAAGCAATTTTAGCACTTGTCATAGTGAACGCTTGTAGCGAGCGCGGACCTATGAGAGACCCTCATAGTTATCTCCCTTGAATAGCTGTAAGCAGTGAAATGTAACATTTCGGCCCACTCCCTTCATTTATCACATTTATCACAACTTAAAAGGCTTTATCCTTGGGTGATTACAAACACTCACACCAAGTTTCATCAAAATCCATCAAGAAATCAACTCTCTATCGGGTCTACAAACAATTCAAGAACGAGGGCAATAATTCATAGAAAATGTTGCTCTTATTTTCAATAGGCTTAATCCTTGGGTAATTACAAACACTCACACCAAGATCCCCGGAAACTTCAAGGTTTTAGCTATTTGAAACAATGCAGGAAAGCTATTTGAAGCTATATTTTTGTATTTTTTGTATGTTTATGTCTGCTGTCGGTCGGCTCAACTTTACCGACGGATATCAATAACGGGGGCGAATCCAGGATTTAGAGAAAGGTGGGGGGCGAGCGGCAATTTTATAGAGGGTTCTGACATTATTCGGCCAAAAATAAAGGGGAGGGCCCGTGTTGTATTGGGACTTAAAGAAAAAGCTCGAAAAAATTTATTATTTCTTACCGACTGACTTTTTTTCGAAGGGTTTTGGCGCCCCCTTGCAACTTCGGCGCCCCCTGGTTTCCATTCACTGGGGGGGAACGTGCCCCCCAGGCCCCCCCGGCAACCACGCCACTGCATAGGAGATACATTTCTCTACAATTAGACGTTTATTTTTTAACTCAAATCCGTTCAGTAGTTTTTTAACAGCGTTCAAAAAGCATAACGTAAGGTTTTAGCGTTTAAAAATTAACGGTTGGATTTTTTTAGTTTAAACTTTCAGATACTTTAAAGGGTACATGTCTCTTGATTATGGTGTATAGTTTTCACAAATTTGAGGAAATATTTTTTTTGACCTATAAAAAATTCAGACTGTCCATTTAAATATAGATACTTTTTAGGTGGCAGGAAATATATATATTTACAAGGATCGGGTGTATATAATAGAACCAGTCAAAAGGATTTTCTCTCAGTAAAGTTCCATACTGTCTCACCACTATCACAATCTGGTGGTGCTGTTATAAAATATATCATAAGGCCTTCACAATCATCGGGTATGTTATATTTCTGTATAGTTATCTCTGTAGATAGTAATATTAAATGTTTAGTAATATGTTGTAATAAACATGTCCAGACTATAATGCTGTGTGACCGAAAATCTTCCAAATTTCACAATTCTCAAAGCGTAAGAAAAGAATAGTGAAGGCGTTATAAAAACTTCTATCTTATTACTGCAGTGTCAGATTAAAGCAAGTAGGCCTATTATGCCCGTATCTTGCTCGTTTTCCGAGTAACTTCAGCAAATTTCGCTTTCTTATCCCGATAAAAGTGTTATATTTTTTTATTTATTATTTTATTTTACTAGAAGATGAAACAGCTTTAAAAATAGGAAGTTCGGTTGGAGCAGTAGTTTCTGTGATATTTTTTGTCGCAGTGTGTTGTGCCTGTAAAAAAAGAAAAAACAGAAATCAGAATACCAGGAGCAGTCAAACAACTGTTCAATACTCACCCACACCTCCACAAATTAATTTGAATTTGTCTAATAACACAGTGTCTAGAATCAGGAGCAGACCTCCACAAAACGATCCAACTAATACCACAATTTTTATCTTGAATACAACAAATAATGGTAAGTTCATCATCAATTATTCTGACAAATAGAAATTTTTTAATTCATATTAATTATTGATATATACTCTGTACTGTCTCTCAGTTATATTTTACCTATTGTAATTTGTCAAATTGAAATTTTTTAATACAAAATTTGCTTTTTAAATGAAAAACTGCCTGTTGTGTGCATATTTCTATGGGATATCACAATTGAGTTTGAGGAAATTTGTGTTATCATAGGTTGTTTAGATGGCGATTTTAAAACAGACGATAAAAGAGCATACTAAATAAAAAAATAAAATCACCCGAAATCAAAATTGGTCTGTTGGATACTTATTGTATGAGAACTTGTAACTTTATAATGCCAGAAAATGTGTGTTTCTGGGCAAAGCATGTAAAAACGTCACTTGACAATTCCAAATGTCAAATGAACCCTCTGTAAACTATTGAATCAGATACCCTCTTTCAGCGAATAGATCTACCTAATAGAAAAACTACAACATATCCAAAATTCAGCGGCTCGATTTTTAACCAAAATCAGGAAATTTGAACACATCTCCCCAGTCTTGAATTTTCTCCATTTGTCACCAGTCAAAAAGTCAAATCCAACAAGAACCTTAAGATGTTCAAGTCAGTGTTTATTCATGTTCCTTTAGCAACGGCTATCATTTCATTTCATTACATTAATCCATTGCTATCATGATAAGCTTTTCTCGTCATTAACTTTGATTGGTCGAACGATTATGGTCGACCAATTATATTCCTTGTAACAAATTATTGCGGGAAAACTTTCGAATGACCGTCAATCCAGCAACGGTAGATAATGCAAATGTCTAACGTTGCTGAAGGAACATTGTGTTTATTAAGCGTGCCATCAGTTAACCTTCAAATCACCAAACGAGCTCTCTTACTACGCACCTGTTTTATGGAACATTTTACCATCAGAAACCAGAACTGCGATTTTCAAAATCTTTAAACCTTTTCAAGAAACACCTAAAAACTTTCTTGCTTAATGAATCTTTAGTATTACTTCATTGACAGAAATTTATCGAGGGCGCAATAGGAACCGAAAAGTAATTTGCGCCATATAACTATTTTTATTATTATTATTAACAACTACATCAAAATTGTATTCATGATCAGTCTTCTAAGTGTTTTTTATTGTATAAATTATATGTATTACAGATACCTTATCACAACCACCACCATCTTATTCAGAAGTTACCAGTTCGAAAACTGTAGATCATTCATCTAATGGTCCTACCTCTACTGTTATACCCTCTTCCAACGATGGATTACCAAGTTATGAAATATCAGGGCAGTTTGAAATCTCTAATAGGTCTGTGGAGACTGCAGACACTGCAGATCATTCGTCTGTTGATCGTTCTCCTGCTGAATTACCTTCCAACGATGGATTACCAAATTACGAAACCTCGCGGCAGCATGAAATCTCTAATAGGTCTGTGGAGACTGCAGACACTGCAGATCATTCGTCTGTTGATCGACCTTCTGCTGAATTACCTTCCAACGATGGATTACCAAATTACGAAACCTCTCGGCAGCTTGAAATCCATAGTAGGTCTGTGGACATTGCAGATCATTCGTCTGTTGATCAACCTCCTTACAACGATAGCTTATGACGGTCTCAAATTCTTTCTAGATCGATAGGTTCTACAGATCATTCGCCTGATGTTCGTGCTTCCGATTAAGTGGTTTCCATCCTTTTTGAAACCACGGCCTAGATTCACGAAACTCCCATAGAGCCTTGACCCCACGTTCGATTCATAGGAACTAGGAAATCAATGTTTCAATAACACGTTTTACAAATAGTAAAGAATGTATATTTAAAAGTTTAATGAAAATTATGTCCCATGCCCCCTAACAAATGCTTCATGGTCCCCAGGTTGAGAACACTGTTCCAATTGATTCATAATATTAAGATATATATTTATAAGATAAATATCGCGTTTTATGAAAATTATATCGTTTTATAATATTTTATTGCTCTACTTTTTACTTACGCTATGGCATAATATGATAGTATTTTTTATTAACAGTTAGATAATATGGATTTTTTCAAATGATTTTACAATGTACACGTATTTATGAAATGTTGGTGTATGACTGGAAACGCAAATTCCTGACATTCCTTGCCAAATTTAAGGCTAAAGATTATTTTTTTATTTTTGCAAAGAGTCTCCAGTAAACTGTTCAAAACGTTTCTACTACATTAACTACTACTGTATTAACACGACTGATCTCACGATACCATAAGATCTGATAGGATCACCAGACCACGATTTAAATCGGGTTGCCAATCTGTGATAGATTTCCACTATCACGATTTGCCGAACGATTGAATTCTAGGTGTTAATGTTTCTTAAAGGGAGTGTCTGACTATTTTCACGAACAAAAACTATTTCTGAAATATGAAATTCATATATGTAGCCTATCTACCTGACCAACCTGATTTTTTGTGTGCTTATTGATAAATACTAAAAACCAGATCAGAATAAGTAGGAGACATTTTGAGTTTTAGTTTTAATCCGTACAAATATAAAAATCTATAAATACCAATACGTTTACATAAATCATTTAGGCGTTCAAAAATAAGCGACAACTCACAAATAATGTAAGGTATACATTTCTTTAGATTTTGGTTAATAACTTTCAATGATTTAAGACAGAAGTTTTATAACCTCAAAGTAGTCAAACATTCCCTTTAAGTTGAACATTAATAATCTAAACGTTTTAAATATGTGATTCAAAAACTGGCGTCACCAATTAGTGTAGAGCTATTCACTAGACTTATTAGTAACTATGTGTTAATGATATTTATCAATATTGTGATTTTATTTTACAAAATATACATAAATGGCTTACTAAAACCTAGTAGAGTTCAGCTGTGGAATCCACACAAATTTGTATGTACAATTCCAAGATAGCTTGCCAGGCAAGGCAATATATGCCCACTGGCAGCATTTGACTTTAAACAAATATATTTGACAATTACAGGAAAAGATATTCAACCTTCAGGCATACACCTCTTTTTGTGATAATACTGAACAATGTTATCAAAACCCATCAACGATTATGTCTTCTAGAGTGTTAACGAGCCACAAATTTAATGTATTTTCAAGAACAACAAAAATGATTCAAAGTAAATATTTTTTCAATTTTGCTGATTTCCAATAGGGTTCATCCTTGGGTGATAATAAACATCCGTCAAGAATTGTGCCATGTAGAGTGTTTACGAGCAATTGTGGACTTACTGACTGGTGACGCCAATATAAGCTCCACATTTCATGTGGGCGTATAAATAAAATGACCAAATCTTATAACAAACTGTTTATTAAAATCTTTGACTTATAAATGATTTTATATACATTATATTTAAATATCTATATGCATTAAATTAGTAGGGTTTTTATACGCTGACACATAACATTGGGTGTAGATAGGCTCCATGTGGTCAATGACATTCATAATAGCTTGGACGAGCTCGTTTTGACGATTTTTCAAAATCTGTCGTGATTTTTTAATATATTTTGGTATCTCGTGTACTAACAGCAATGACAGACAGACATGATTTAGATTTAATATAGTTGTTGTGTGACGTATGTTACCTTGCATGGCAATTTATCGTTGCTCTCGATTTTGAAAAATATCAAATTTTGTAACAAAACATAATTTTATTTATATATTTACCCCTATTTATTTGTTTAATTGTTAAACAATTGACATTTTTATATGTTTATTTTATTTTATTTTTTAACCTTCTTACTTTATGTTTTTTGTTAGAATATTGTTTTAAACAAGTCATTTTTTACTAAGAGACCACCTCATTAAAAGAATTGTAAAGCAGTTTCTAAACTTTGTATGTGTATCGGGGACACTGATATAGCACCAATTTGCGACATTTAAATTTCCATTCCGACGTCTGTGGTTCTTGTAATTCCACTACTGACAGTGATCTACCGAAAGCTACTATTGATATCATGCAGATCACTGTAAGTGACGTCATAAAACGGGTTAGTTTTAATGGAATTGGAAGAACTACTGTCGGAAACTGGAATAGCGCAAATTAATGCTATCAGTGTCACTGATACACACACAGAGTTTAGAAAACCGCTTTACAATCCCTTTTTTGGTCTTTCTATTAAGTATCCATCTAATGCAATGCAATATGCCTTTCTTTCATCATTTCGTCATTGATAATGATTATCATTTAAACATACTCGATAGAAAGGTATGCCGATCAATCAATCTAAATCATGAAAACACGAGACAATTTTATTTCTCTTGTTCATATAACTTTAATTCGTGAAGGGTAGAAGACTTGTTCCGGTCTGTCATAAAAGATGTCTGATTTGTTGATATCAGAGCTAAAAGCAATACCAACCAATCATTATCATTGAAATTATTCTTATTTTTATTTTTTGTTGGATAAATAACACTTTATAATCTAAAACATGTAAAAGCAGTTTTCTTCTCGTAGTATCGCATGTATACAAAGACACTTATATTTATATTCGGAACATCCAAATTTCCAGATAGTCGCGTGAGGTTCTGAAGACTTGAAGTCTTGATCAGACTATGGTTATTGACTCCACAGAAGATATAGTATAGTGTTCCCACCACACATACTACGGATAGAAAAACCTTTTTTTGATCAGTATACTTATGTTGAATAGCCCATTTTTTTTTTATTATATGTATGTTTTTGATAAGTTATCATTTAAATAAAACCAATAACACAAGCCTACTTTTATAGAGTTGTTATATAGAATGTTTGCTTATATCCCAAGAAAGGAGTGGGCAATTGTAGAGGGTCATGGGCATGGGTTTAGGGAGTGGGAGACGCAAACTTACGTCTATTGCGACATTATCACTTTCAGCAACATAACAGGCGATTTATAGAACATGATATCACAATAAAAATCCGTACAAGCAAAAGAATCTCCCCCAGAGCATAACAAAATCGAGTGCAATAATTATATAGTAGTATAAGTACCATCATAGTCATTCCAAAGAGATATATACTGTATATCGGGTTTATCCTAAAAAAAAGTTTGACAACAAGGATCTCGGCTGCTGATGAATCAATATCTTTCAAAATTCTCACAGATTTACTTCAACATGTCCTTGTAAGCCCCTGAAAATATGAGAGTCATCGAAGTAAAATTGTACAAGTACTGCCTCAAACAAAATAGCATGTCAACAAGGGCGGATACAGGATTTGACGTTAGGGGGGGGGGGGGGGGGGGGGGGGGACAGAATAAAATTTAAAGGGGACCAGTCTTCATTTTTATTGGTTGATTTGGGTCTTGAATATACTTAAGTATCCTTCAGAGGCACTAGAAATTTACGAAAGTTGCATATGTCCTTTAAATATATCTTAAATTAGACATTTCTCCTTCTATTTCTATAGATGACTTTTCTATATATTGCATAGTATCGCTAATGTGTAGTAGGGCATTATAACTTTCAAATGCTAATAATTATGGATGCACATGGATTTGAAGACTCAAATTTCAATGGTGAGTTGTGATAACCAGTACTAAATTGCTGAACTAAAAAAGTCCCCGTTTCTGAGACTTGGAAAAATCGACCCACGAAAATGAAGACTGTGCCACTTTAAATAAACAAAAGGTCAGTTGATTAGTAATCACGTTAAATAATACTATTAAATTACTGTTTTATATAGTAATACTTGTTTGAATGTTAAAACAGATTGAATGCGAAGACATTAGGCTAGCTTTCGTCGTCTCTTCGGATACTTATTACGTGCGGACAACCCATGTTTTGCAAATTTTAGGAGGGGGGGGGGGGGGGTGGCGCACGCCCGCCCATCCCCCTAAATCCGCCCCTGGTCAAAAAACGTCAAACTTGGGGACGTTTTTTTTGGGACACTCGATATTTAACCAAACAGTTCAACCAGGTAAAACAAACAGAAAGGGAGGCCAGTCATTCAGCCACTTGAATATTAAAATATGAACGGTGTAATCATTTTAAAGTAATGGTAAACAAAACATGTTATCAAATAAAAGATAGTTCATAGTTCAATTTTATATGTGATTACGTTTGAAAACGTTTTATATGATCAATTTCTAAAGGTGAATACTATTAATTAGTAAAACAGTGAACGTTATCAACATGTTACCATATGTTAAACTTCTCATTCAACTCTATCAACTCTAATTTAACAGAGCAAATTATATACATACATATTTTTTCAAAAAATTCTGCCTTAATAATCATCCCTTTAATCGATACTAGTTTCTTTGCAATTCATCTATTAACTTACACATGAATTGTCACGCCAGCTGTGCGAAATTCCTACGTTTTTTTTTATTAAAATGATCTAGTTTTATATTTTAAACATACCTAAATTAATTTTTGTACTAGTAACACAGAGAGCGAATCAGCATATTGTTTAAATATAAGTAACGTTATTTTGAATAACACGGTAAAAGTGAAATACAAAATTGGAAAATATCACTGACGGTAGTACAATTGAAGATTTGGTTCTAACAGTAAAGACTGAAATACATTTGGACAATGGAACTTATATCAATACACTAAAGGTGCTCCAAGTGCATTTTCTTGCATCTATTTTCATTTCTATACTTAATGTGGATAGCCGAATAACTGAACATTAACCATGTTTAACTTTTCAACAGATTGCTTGTATGATTGTGTCGTTATCTATGCAATAGCTATCTTATTTTTAGTCATTGTGTTTTTGATATGACGGTTCAAAGTTTTCAAACCAGTGTTGATATGTGCTTTATGAAAATAATACATTCAAGGCGACACGTGTAAGATATGAACGAATATGATATGCAGTTCGTGATTTTCTTTTGCTGAAGTGCAAATATCAATCTACAGCCTACTGCATACAGAATGTCCGTGTCCGAGGATCAAGCGTTATTTCCTGGCAGACAAAATGGACCAGGGCTAAAATCGCCAAATAAATTATGGTGGGTCAAAGAGATAACACCGGATATTCATGTCAGTGGACGGCTCACGAATCGACAGATGAAATACGCTGAAGATGGTGGATTTAAAAGCATTGTTTCCTTATTTACGTACGAGACGGAAGGACGTTATGGAGAAGATGTACTATCGAATACAACAGACGTCAAGGAAATGCTTGGACGTGTATCAAACTTACATTTTGCTGTTATTTTGGATTCAGAAGAAAACTGGATTAGTGAGGAAACAATTGATAAATTAGGTCAAACTCTTTCTCACATTAAAAAGCCAACGTTGGTCTTCTCTAATACTGGTCTAGCAGCTACATTTTGTGTGTTAATGTATCTTGCTAAAGAAACAAGACGAAGTTCTCACTTTGAACCTAAAATTGATAGCAAACGTTTCTATGGGATAGCCAGTGCAATGGGACTGGTCTTTACGTCAAATGTATACAAAGAATTGGTTAGTAAAATTACTGGTGAACCAGTTGTGGAATCTCCACCAACTCCGAACACAGAATCTGTGGAATGGCTGTGCTACTGGCAGGCTCATCCAGTTTATCGTAATTGGTTTACCGCTGGACAAATCTCGAAACCTCATTTGTCAGCTGTTGAATCTGGTGGATTTCGTTCGGTAGTTAATATTCGACCTGGTTTAACATATAATGACAAACCTAACCAAGAGGAGGTAACACTACTGAACGTACACGAGAACACTGGAACTTATGGTAAAGATGGGGTTGCTCTTCTACGTCAAAGTCAAGAAAGACTGGAATCAACTAGAATCGACCGAAATAAATCAAACCAATACATAAGAAATGGATCAACGACGAATTATGAAAGCCGAAATGAAGATGAGTTCGGTGATGATATAGGATACAACAGGGATATAGAAACAGAATATTATAAAAACTACCCTAATATAAATTACATCGCACTTCCAGTAGGTAAGAATCTAATTAATTTATCGGGAAGATATTTCAATTAAAAATAAGTAAAGGTCTTTTTTGATTCGAGCATATTTCGCAGGTCTGACGTTATCGGGCGCTTAATATGATAGCTGGAAGCACAGATGTCTAATTAAAAATTGAAATGGTGAAACTCGATGACACCTGTTTCTCACATACACATTAACATCAAGTAAACCTCTTGAAAACCCCTTTATCATTGTAATGAAGACTTTACAATTGATTTTAAAATTGTGAACAACCGTGACAACCTCGATCGAAATGTTAGCATGGTAATAATTTTTATACGCCCACATGAAAATGTGGTCGTATATTGTCGTCGCCCCTGTCCGTCGGTACGTCGGTCGGTCCGTCCGTCCGTCGGTCCGTCCGTCAACATTTCTTGTGAACACTATAGAGACTACAGTTTTCATCTGATTTAAATGAAACTTGGTGGGATCATTGGAATTAATAATATCTTGGTCAAGTTCGAATTTGACGTAATTTTGATGAACGGTTTTTGAGTTATTGCCCTTGACTTAGTAAAAATGCGTCAAAATTTGTTTGTGAACAGGATTAAAGCTACAGTTTTCAACTGAATTAAATGAAACTTGGTGTGATCATTGGAATTAATACGATCTCGGTCAAGTTCGAATTTGACGTATTTTCGATGAAAGGTTTTTGAGTTATTGCCCTTGACTTTGTAAAAACGCGTCAAAATTTGTTTGTGAACAGGATTTAAGCTACAGTTTTCATCTGAATTAAATAAAACTTGGTGTGATCATTGGAATTAATAAAAGTTTTTGAGTTATTGCCCTTGACTTAGTAAAAACGCGTCAAAATTTGTTTGTGAACAGGATTAAAGCTACAGTTTTCAACCGATTCTGATGAAACTTGGTGTGATCAATGGAATTGATAAGATCTCGGTCAAGTTCGAATTTGACATATTTTCGATGAACAGTTTTTCAGTTATTGCCCTTG
The DNA here is from genome assembly GCA_029955415.1 of Lottia scabra. Taxonomy (NCBI): domain Eukaryota; kingdom Metazoa; phylum Mollusca; class Gastropoda; family Lottiidae; genus Lottia; species Lottia scabra. The sequence goes on along the minus strand of JARJEI010000013.1, from coordinate 583,218 downwards.
TAAAAATGTGTCAAAATTTGTTGTGAACAGGATTAAAGCTACAATTTTCAACTGATTCTAATGAAACTTGGTGTGATCATTGGAATTGATAAGATCTCGGTCAAGTTCGAATTTCATATATTTTCGATGAACAGTTTTTGAGTTATTGCCCTTGACTTTGTAAAAACGCGTAAAAATTTGTTTGTGAACAGGATTAAAGCTACAGTTTTCAACCGATTCTGATGAAACTTGGTGTGATCATTGGAATTGATAAGATCTCGGCCAAGTTCGAATTTGACGTATTTTCGATGAACAGTTTTTGAGTTATTGCCATTGACTTTGTAAAAACGAGTCAAAATTTGTTTGTTAACAGCATTGAAGGTACAGTTTTGAACAGATACGAATGAAACCTGGTGTGATCTTTGGAATTGATAAGTTATATCCCCTTATTTTTTATGCTTTTGACATAATAAAATTTGTATTATCGTCTATTCAAATATTATCATTTCCGACAGCTGCCAGTGGGCGTATGTTACCTTGCCTGGCAAGCCCTGGTATATCATAGAATCTCGTTATGAGACATATAATTTTTTTTAACAATACATGGACAATAAGTACAATAATATTTACAATATCAAATCTTTTAACAATAATATCAAACAATTTACATAATTCTGAACCTTTGCATGTAAACAAAGTAGACAGGGGCCTTATTCTCGAAAACTTAACTTAGATAAAATCCCGATTTTGAGAAATACAGCAATCTGATTGGATAATAATACTTAATTTAAAACTGATTTTAGTAACTGACCAATCAGATAACTGTATCACTAAAATCATCATAAGTTAAGTTTTCGTGAATAAGGCCCCAGATGTATGAAATACCCACCGAATGTAATATACCTTTATTAATATCATTGGAGTTTTTTATTTGCCCCAATGCTGTGTCATTTTATTCAAAATCCAAACTAATTTTCAGTATCAGCTGCACCATTTACAAAAGAAGTGTATTATAAATATCGCGACCAGTTGTTAGAAGTTGGTAAACAGGGATCGGTGTTAGTTCATTGTGCCAAGACAAGAAGAGCAAGTGAGTTATTGTATGTTTATTTCGTAAATGTAGGTAGGGCACCTCCAATATCATACTGGGATGGTATTTTTGGCCCACATTTTAATGTGAACAAATAAATTCGGCCATCTATCGAAGATGTGTCTCTATTCATGCAGGATTGAATCTAGATTTCTATATGTATTAAGAATACTGTATTCATATCGATGCCCTATATATGTGTATTCATTTGCTTTGTAGGTTTTTTAACGATTTTAGCTGCTGCAGAACAGCATGGTAAGGACTTGAAATGGGCATTACAACGTAGTGAAGAATTGGGATATGGTGTTTCTAAAGAGAAGAATCCGGTAGTGTATGAAACATTCGTGGCAGTTCTTGGTACTAAGTCATAAGGAACCAGTGTGATCTCTTGTTAAGACATTGCAAGCACATCAGTATAGAAATACATAGCACATATACATATCGCATAACATTTAATACAATTGTCGATATTATTAGTAAAATCTTTAAGCTATGATTTTAATTGGTTATTTTATCCATTTAGAAAATTAATGTGTTTACATTTTATCACGATTGATTTTCTAGATTTCATTGTAAAAATAGGAATTCAAGTTCCCTCTCCAGAGTCTAATTCTTTCTTATGTATGAAGAACAAGTAAAACTTTTTATTTGGACCATTCCTTAATATATCTTTCAAAACCTCAGGGCCGTAGGAAGCAAATGACAACCTGCGGAGGGGGGGGGGGGGGGACTGTTTTTCCCCCCTTTTACAGACCCCAAATCTTAAAGGCCTAAAGGATACGACATCGACTATCAAAACGTTTGCAACTGAAGGAAGATTTCAGGGATTCTCCCATTAAGAACATTTTGAAAATCAAGGTTGATTCCCTTGCATCTGAGGCTATTACAAACAGTATTCTTGTTTAGATCGCCCACATCTCAAAGAAAATTTTGAAATCAGAATTGATTTCCTCGCGTCTCAGGCTTTTCCGAATAGCATTCTCGTCGAGAACAACCACATCTTGAGAGAGTTTGGGGCATTGCTGCATCCCAAGAAAATTGTGAAATCAGGACTGATTTCCTCGCGTCTCCGAACAGTATTCTCGTTGAGAACAACCACCCCTTGAAGAAGATTTTGGGACATTGTGCCCCAAGAAATTTTGAAAATTTGAGCTTGTTTCCTTGCATCTGATGCCTTTTCGAACAGACTTCTCGTTAAAGGGATAATAACTGTACGACCAAACAATTTTGGAATTTTTTTGCTAATATAATTCGTAATATTGATCACAACTCTCCTACGAAATTAAAGCTTCAAACATATGCGTACCCATAATTATCAGCGTTAGAAAGTCATAAATAAGATAATAGTGAGGCTATGCTTTATGAAGAAAACAGATACTAGTATACAGAACATGAAGGATAAATTTTTAGGTAGGGATATAATTGAAGGAATTATGTAGTTCTAGTACTTCTGGAGGCTATTTAGATATATTCAAGTCCTTAATCGACCATCGACATTGTTGAACATTCTCCTTTAAAAACCACCCCTTGAAGAGGATTTGTAGGCATTGTGCCCCAGGAAAATTTTGAAAATTGGGGATAATTTCCATGTATTGGACGCCTTTTCCGAACAGTATTTTCTTTGAGAACGACCACACCTTGCGGAAGGTTTGGGGACATTGTTCCCCAAGAAAATTTGGGCTTGTTCTCTTACATCTTATGCCTTTTGAACAGACTTCTCGTTAAGAACCATCTCCTTTGAAAAAGGTTTGAAGGCATTTAACCCCGAGAAAATTTTGAAAATTAGGGATGATTTCCTTATATTTGACATCTTTTCGAACAGAATTTTCATTGAGAACGCCCACCTCTTATTACATTATACAGCAAGACAATTTTGAAAATAAAATTTGATTTCCGAACAGCAGGCGATTGCACCCTTAGAAAATTAGAAAAAATAGAATTAAATTCCTTGGATCAGAGGTTTCTCTTGATGTCGTTGACAAGGTTTGTCTCTTGAATATGTTTTATTGGGGAATTGTAACCAAAGAAAATTTTAAAAAAGGCCTTCACAAACATATTGCAATTTAGAGAGATGGCATTCTAAAGAAATGGTCTTTTTACGGTAATTTACAGACGATAAAAATGAGATCGTCTACTTCATGACAAAAATATAGGGGGCTTCTGTACCCCTAGCCCCTGGTTCCTACGGCCCTGAGCCTTATAACTCCTGAAAAACGTTCTTATCATTCGAATGGTGATGTTTGTCGTTAGAAAAAAGAAAGAAACATCTATATTTTACAAGGATAACAACTTAGGTTCCCAGCTGGTCCTTGGCCAAACCTCTTGGCATTGATCTTTCCCGGATTATCCGTACCCATTTACAGCTGGGTGGACTGGAGAAAACAGGACAATTCCATAAGAATATTTTGACAATGTTTTTTTAAGAATTTTATTACATGTATAACATTAAAAAGAGAACATGTTTTTAATTTGCACACGTTTTGACATATTGGAGTTATTTCCCATAATTAGAAAAATTTACTCTTTTACAAAGCGATAGATCTATAGTATATTTTTCGTTAATTCTCCCAGCTGTTGATCATAACCAATATTTTGTTCTCTGGTATTATAATCTTTGCAGACATCTTTAATATAGATAGTATATCACGTTTGTTGTATTGCAAAATAGATTGTTAGTTTTTGTCCATATCATCACATCTTTAACATCATAAAACACAGCACGTTTTACTCTTAGAGGCCTTTTTGTTATAATTTAAAGTTGATAAAATAAATTCGTCTGTTTGTGGTTGACCTATTTGTACTGCCTGCATCACGGCTCTAGCAGCACCTTCTATATCACCAGACTGTGTAGCTCGTGTAGCTTCAGCTGTTATTTTGACTGCTTTTACCTGAAACATAATGATATGGAAATTGGGATCCTAATGTTATTGAGCATCGCAGTGTTGACGAAGCCAAGAGTTTTACAGGTACATGTATAGTGATTAACATTATTTCGAGACTCTAGTCCCTGGGTTTTCAACTGATTTTCTCAAATGATCATGTCCCCTGAATTGCCTGCGGAAGTCATCAAAACATGCAATTTCGAAGCATGATAAAGTCACAGTATTTTGCTTTTTAATACAAACTTAAATTGTGAACTTTGTATATATAGAGTCATTGTGAGCAATGGACACTGGATGCATATCCACCTAGATAATACAAACTCTTACTAATTTTTCAGACCTTTAGCTCAGTTTGTGTCCCCTGGAACCTCAAGCTGAAAACTCAAGTTCTATAAGTCCAATAAACATCCAGCAGTTTTTGGACTAGAAAAACTAGATAATTTATGTAGAAGTACGAACAAAATATTAACCTACTTCTGAGATGTCTTATTATGACGACACCGTATATCAAAATGAAATCGTATATTATACAATAAGAAAAAAAAGAATACCTGGGAAGGTGTTAAAGACGCGAGATTTCCATCTAAATATTCTTCTTCTATCACTTGAGCAAACGAACTAGCCAATATCGAAGCAACAAAACAGGATGTGATTCTGTTGATTTGCCTTGTATATTCCTCTTCAGTCATTCCTACACCCGATGTAGAGTCACTGACAAAGTCACTTTTGGTAGTCTTTTCATCAGATGTAACTGCAACCGGAGCTGGTTCAATACCATTACATGTAGACTCTATGATGGTCACGGGTGTGGTTGTACTACCAGTTGGTGAATTCTCTTGTTCATTCATAATATTTTCTGATGTTGATGGATGCGATGGTGGCTTCTCTTCATCTAACTTCCATTTTATTTCGGTCTTCTGAAAAATAGCATATATCAACTTATAACTTTCACATTCAATTGCTAAATAGTCCCTAAGGATGCTCTATAACTGAAAAAAAAAAATCCTGCTATTCGTAGGCCTATAACTTTTGATTATGATTATTCAAATCATACATCTGATACCTTTGACAAATAAAAACCATGGACTTGACGGCCTGGTGATGCTGATATTGATTATATTATGATATATCAAAAAAAGAAATCTCTGATGTTGTGTTTTATTGTGCACTAAAAGAGGCAATAGATTGTCACAAAAGAGTGAGTTTCAGATGGACCAGTAAAAACTTTTGTATCCATTCATTTAACATTATCAAGCCGTTAATAACACCTGTCGTATGAACATATTGAAATACAAATACAACTTTTATCATGTTATTGATCATTCTGGAGCAGACTTATTTAGACATCTTAGCTGTTCTTTAACAGAATTAAAGAAATGCCATATCACTCTGTTCTTCAACACTAAGAATTTAAAACCGTCGCATTTTCTATATAGTGTTTACATGTGTAAGTGGTCATTAATGGAAATATTTTTTAAAAAGGGGCTATCAAGAGATTTTCTGGATTTTTATTGCATCAATTTATAGCTGCTATATGCATCACTCTTATTATCGTCAGATGTTTGTGGCTATTTAAGTTATCACATGATTATCGCAAAAGCTAACTAAAGGCCTTCACTAGCTTTGTTTTAGTGCAATTGCTAGAACCACAGACTGACCAAAAAAGACCCAATTGATGTCCTCAATAAACATAAAAAGTAAAGGTTATAATACAAATCCGTACAAGAAAAACAATTCCGTTAATAAAAAATCCCGTCCAGAGCATGACAAAATCGGGTGCAATAATTATATGGTCGTGGACTTCCCTACGAGAAGTACCATCAGGTGTTTCGAAAAGAGCAAGCATGGTCTGCTTCGCGCGCGACACCCGCCACTACTATAAAGGTCAAAATCATGAGGTGCAACTAGATCAATTGATAATCCGTCAAAATGCAATCTCTTTAAGAAACGCCCTTCCAATCTCACGTTGAATTTTCAGTATTTGTATTTGGAGTTATCTAAGAGATAATAGAATTGACTGATTACTCATTAATAAATAAAATAAATTTATCACCTGCTTCCAATTGATAAGAGAAACATTTTTATCCGACATAATGCAACACAATAATACTAATTCCCAACTGAATTATTTTTCTATTTAACCTTAAGGTATATACTACTAACTTAAACATAGACAAAATATTCACATCCATCTTTGTCAATGTGCTTGGGTATAACTACCGGTTTTTTACATGACTAACATTATTAAAACTCAAATACATCATGGTTTATGTTTTTAAAGACTATTTCAGAGTAGGTTTCAATAATCATGACCGTTTTGCTGTACAAAGACCTTGTTGCTTCCCAGATCATAAACATGTAAACAACAATATGTATAATGAAATATTGTTTTAATACTAACCTTACGGCAGTTTTATTTATTTTATTATCCATGTTTGTTCCCATGGGCTGAATGTTAGACAGGACTCATATACGATTTTATGTAAAATATTTTATTATTAAAGGGATTGTAAAGAGGTTTTCTAATCTTTGTATGTGTATTTGGGACACTGATAGCATCAATTTGCATCATTCCAATGTCAATTCCGACGTCTGCAGGTTGTTGCAATTCCACTAAAACTAACGCGTTTTATGACGTCACCGACGGTGATCTATTAGATATTCATATCCATGCAGATCACTGTCAGTGACGTCATAAAGTAGAATCGCAAGAACCACAGACGTCGGAATGTAAATTGTAATAGCGCAAATTAATGCTTTCAGTGTCCTGACATACTAAGTTTACAAAACTATTTACAATCCCTTTAACGTCAAAGATTTTAACTATTTGTAACGTGTTTTCGTGAATAAAAGTAATCGGTCGTTACAACCAGCTCTATTTAGATCGAAAGATGATTTCTACTGTGAAATCTAACTAAATGAATTGTGTAATATATGAGATCTGTTAGCTAAATTATTCTCTCATGGAATATGTTTTGTATAAAAATGGATTGTAATATCTAGAAAATGATAATTTCGACATGCAACGAAAAGGATGGAACTGTGACCCACGACCATTATTTATGTACACTACGAGCAGTTGAGGTCAATTTCTGGATTACCCATGTAACTACGAAGAGAACGCTTATATTGTTTACTTCCCAGTCTGAATTCTGAACACAAAAATGGCCTAATAAATCACTGTTGAATGTGTAACATGTACAAAAACCTACCTGAATGTGATAGACAAATTTAAGACTAATAGTTGAACTGTAACAGCTTGTGTATATTAATTATGTTTAATAATAATGTGATAACTATATTGATTAATTTAGAAGTCATTTCACTATTCATACTAATAAAATTCAACTACTGTGAAATCTCACTGCCTTTTACTATGTCTACTGGCGGAATGAATTTAAAAAGATTGTCAAGATGTTTTCTTGAACACAATATGAGTATAGGGAACTCTAAGAACACTAAGAACATCAATTTGCTGCATTCAAATTTTCAATCAGACGTCCGTGGTTCCAGAAATTCCACCTAAACTGTGTGACGTCATCAGATTTAAATTGAATTGCTGAACCACAGACTTCTGATTTAAAATTGGAATGATGCGAATTGATGCTAGTGTCCCAGATACATACAATACAGCATTAAGAAAATCTCTTTACCCTCACTTTAAGTGAGATTACAAAATGAGCTGTAATACAGAGAATTTAATAAAGAATAGCTTGTCAGGCAATGTTACCATGACAGCTGTCAGAAATGCTGACAGTGTATATAGTGATTACAGTGATGGTTCAAAGTCTCAAAATCACACTTTTAAGTCTCATATTTTGAAAATTCTCCACACATATCAAGTGAGGATAGGTAGTGAAGATAGGTAGCCAGGAAAGATATGATACGCCCACTGGTAGCTGTCAGAAATGATATGATATCAGTGTTGGGGGTTTAACATCTAAAATATAAATCGGCTCATTATTAGAATGTTTACTTAGTTAAAAGAAATTTCTCTGAAACTCTCCATCGAATTATTGCCAATTTAGAACCCATAGGCAATAACCAAAATCATAAACGTTCTTCTGAACCATAACAAATTTGAACGTCACCGAAATCTCAAATATAAATGCATGAAGATCGGATAAAAACTGACAAAAATTGTGTCATCAGTGGACAGGAACACATAACTGAGAATTTAAAACGAATAGACAAATACATTAAATCAAAAATAACAAATAACAAATAACTAAATTTATCAAGCAAATTATCAGATAATTTCTGTTCAGAATGGAATAACATCAAAATGCACATACAGCAGCAAACACCAAGTGTTATTGTCATAAGCAATTTGCAACGAAGTTTTATATAACCAGTAACATAATCACCAATAACATTTAACGCTACTTACCGCCTTTCTAACTTGAAGGGATCGCTTTTTTCTACTCAGACGTACAGACAACTTGGATTTCTTGTTTATTTCTAATGGTACACACAACACATTATACCCAGATTGACTCTGTATGTAATCCAACCAACTATTAATATCCTTAATGATGATATTACCTTGTAAATAAAATATGACTATTTCAATATGAAGAGTAAAAATTGGTAGTCCGAGAAATAAATAAAAACAGCTTGAGCATTGTTATACTGTAGATAGCAGTCTTGCTACATACACAAAAACACGTAGGTAAATCGATACAAAGGAGCTTTTTCGGTGTTCATTTTGAGGAAGATGTCCTAGAATGGTTGATTAAATGAGCATTTAAAAAAGAGGACATAATACACAGGTAGAGCGCGGACTTGATAGTGAGCACGCCTTAAGCTATTGAGAATAATCCGTGCGTTCGAATTTTTGTGTCGATTCCTTACGAAGTTGGTGATTTATGGAATGAAATCGATTCATTTTGATTCTACAAGAGTCTCGATAAATCATAGCTCTTCGGACTAAAATTTCCAGAATTTCTAGAAGTATTATATGATTAGTATTCTACCCCGAGAGAGCTACATACAATGTTACAATCACGTGTATTATTATAATTACTAGTATCGATTGAAATTGATTGAGATTGAGATTAAAACAATGTCTGTTGATATTTGTCTTTACAAAAGATATAATTACTAATGATATATGATCTGATTATATCTTTAACATCGTATCAACCTCCGTTGATTTTTAAGTTTGAACTTTCGAACGATTGAGATGGAATGGAGCTTCGCGTAATGGTTAGAACTTTTCTCCACTAACGTGATCCATGCGTTGTTTGAAAGAAATTGTGGCATCACTGTTGGTGATCAGGGTTGCCTCGTTTAAAAAGGGTGCACGATCACAATTCGTTCAACCCACTGTACCTTAGTCTTAGAAACGAGCATTCGTTAGCTCGGCTAATAAGTAATAATGTTAACAACTTCCAGTCATAATTTGAGCCTTAAAAACCATGCCTCTATACCTAATTATCCGCGTAAGAAAGTAATATTAGGGATTTATCTTTTTTTTCTTTGTCGAGGTGCAGTGAAGATCTATATCCACCTAACATAAATGCACAAAGTTAGTAGTTTAAAAAAATGATATTTTTACCTTTAAAAGGAAAAACAACCTCAAAATCTAAGTCAACGTGACTGTCACCAGAGTGTAGTTTAAGAGGATGGTTTGATCTCCAGCATGATAAACAATATGACACATCTACTAGTGATTCTGTGGTTATTTTATTATCTAGATAAAATTGATGCCCACAAAACTTTATCTTCGACTGAAATGCAAGTATATATTTACAGTAAATATCTATTGACGTTATGATTTGAAGGCTAATAAATGTAATTATTTGATAGTTTGCTTTATGACGGTATGACCGTGACCGAGATCAAAGTGGCTTTGAAATATGGATGTCGTTCTTTGATGAATACATTACACTAAGTCCTGCCATGGACTCTGAATTATACAACTATTATAAAGATTCCATCTTGTGGCAGTCACGTCACTAATTATCAGTGGTTGAATTATTTTCTGACTTATCGTAACTAACACTAAAGTTTGATACATAAACTGAAGATAATAAAGGTACTGACTTATGTTGTTTTGTGTGAAAGTGCAAATTTTTTCGATTTTTAATTAACAATAATTGACAATATCACAACAATCTTTGTCTGCAATTTACGGACAATGTACGAAGTTTAATGCTACCATCTATCTATATAGTAGTCTATGCATTTGCAACGCGATGCAATGGATTATAAATCATTAAATAATTAAAAATAAAAAACAAATACCTTATAGAATAAGTACGGCCGTTCATTTAAAACATTATTTATGATGGTTAAGAACCACGACAGACAAAACCAAACCATCTTAATACAATCGGTTTCTTCTTGGATATCATCAGCATTGGTTCTACAACTGATGTTAAGACCAGTTTCTACATCTTCTATGCAAACACACACCTAACAATTGAAATGTAAGCTTGTGAGTTTCTAACAAAGGAGCAATTTCTTCTCGAATATTTGCCCTTAGCTATCCCATTATTAGCTCATATGTTCATTGTAGGTTTATCTATAGATGTTCTTCTTTCGATCAAGGAGAGATAATTAGAAGAGTTACACCCCTTATTTTGAATAATGTTCACTTTATTAGTCCACAATCTTCAGAGTCTAAGCTTGAGACACGAGGGATACCAATGAAACTGATTCACCGAATGAGCCAGGTCACTTGCTCGGGGTTACGCTATGCGGTCTACGACCGGTAACGATGATCGATAGAAAATGACGACATATTGACAATTCGCTGTCTTAATGACACTTTTTGATTGTAAGATCTCTCTGTACTAATTGCTTTAAGCCTTGGTCATCTACGGTCACCCCCTACTACTGTCAACTACGTCCAAATTAAGGTCATAGTATAATATTGGTATCACAAATACGGTCAACTTCAGTTAACTACGGCCACCTCCCACTACGGTCCACTATGTGCGTGACCGTATAATGTGACCAAGGCTTTAGAAAATGTTTGTATAAATTACCAAATTGATCAATTGACATAAGTCATATTTCCCTCCCAAAGTAAACTTGTATTTTGAGCGTACCTCTTTAACTTTAAACAGGATACCATTTTTCCAGAGATATTGGTAAGAGCAGCAAGGTGGTTTACTGGTTTGACAGATACCTATTATTTGTTGTTTAAATCCTGGTAAATAATCAACGTTCATCTCATATCTCCACGTTATTTGTATATCACCTTTCAATGGTTTTGTAGTCCAGTTTAATTGCTGAAATGTGTGTGAAGATATTAGTCTGGGTTAAAGGGGAGACTTACAGAAAATTTGATGCATGGTTGTATATAACCAATCTGTTCTTTGTATGCGTCCATCATTTGAAGCTTTGGATGTTAAACGACTTTGAGATACGTTGTATGACCGTACTTAAACCGACGAGATACGACCAGAACCGACCGGGAAACGACCAAGCTAAACCTGATTACATGTATGTATATAAAAATATATGCTATATAAAAAAAAAGAGTGTTACAAAACCTACCGGCATCGTATTTGGTAATTTATTTACAAACGTCAACATGTATGTTTTTTGTACTGATAATTTGGGATAATCTGGAATAGCTAAACCTTCACAGTTCTGTTTACAGTATTTATATGGTATAATAATTCCCATTAAATTGATCATTTTTATCAGTAGTAAGACCTGTTCCTCCGGTAGGTGATATCTCTACAATGATAAATAGACTTGGTTTGAAATTTCAGAGATAATTCAAATTTACCAACACCATCAAATGATCGATCGATTCAAATTATTCATCCAATAATAAAATGAAATGGAGTTTTACGTCCTGCTTTTCTGCACCTATATGGGCTTACGCGTACGGGCAACGGCTTGTAGCATGCAGGGCCTCGGTGTATTGTCCCATCCGAACGACTAGACGCTTTTTCCATGGAAGACTATTACCTGCCACAGCAAAGGTAGAACTGCCTCTCTTATTAAACCTTCATTTGGTATAGAATCTAACACTTTAGATAAAATTATCGCTTCGGGTGGTTTAAATCCGGAATCACGAGGCCAGAATTGTTGGCTTTTCAATTCAAAATCTCTTTTCTCGTCACTAACCAGCAAGTTACAGATAATATTAACAAAAGCACTTGGGTAGACACAAATCAGCTTCTCATTTTCAGCTTTTCCTTGAAAATATGGCTGAAGGTTCAAAACACCTCCCTGTGGAGAAATAAATCAAACTAATAATTAATGAAAAATACTGGATAATTAGTTAAAAGGGATAAAAGGTAAAAGATAATAGGAAAATTTAATCAATGATATTTGAGCGATGCACATGTCTAGCTGGTTGTTTTCGAATTATAAAAAAATATATATTTCTAAGCATCATTACAGAGCTTTTGGATAAAAAGAATTTCAGTTAAGTATTATCTTGGTCGGCTATTACTTGCGAGGATAATGATTGTATAGGAGGCTACTTTTTTTTGTCGATAAGTACGAAATGGGGCTAGTCTTATCTCATAGGGAAAATGTTTTGATTGACTATACATCCTCATACGAGCCTCATACATTATGTATAAACGTCAATGTACTGAGAAATATACTTTACCACTTTTTCTAGAAATTCCAGATGATCTTCAACCTGAAAGTCTGGAAATTGTGACGTTGTTTCTTTAAATTGACTACATGTCTGGATGACCACGTCTCCTTCACGTAGTTTCAATATTTCATCATAGAGGTTTATAGTACAAGACTTGATAATTAAATCTAAATGTGGATATAGACTTCTATCAAGAGCAGATTTTAAAATGGCTGTCTTTAAATCTCGAACTCCCTTTTTTAAGAAAAAGAATAAGAGTATATATACTGTTTACATTAGATTGAAACAATTGCTTTTTTCGGAGTTATGTTTTATTTATTTTTTAGAATGTATTAATAATTTTCTTTATAACTAAAAACGCTCAAATTTTAACAGTGAGCTGTAAACACTAACACTATAGCTTAGAAAGCATGAACGTGTTCAATAAGTTATGAACTACGGTTATATTCTTGATCAGATCCGCTCCAGATACCAGATGTGTTCTAATTGTCAAATTACGATGTTGTCAAATCCTTTGTTAGGTATCAAGCATGTGAGGACAAGGATTTGAACCATACTTACCGAATTACTATTCAATTGAATATTATAAACTGTTTCGGGGTAATACGGCAATCGATTTAACAAATTTTCCAGACGCAATTTTTCTTCTAAAATACTGGAGTATGGAACTGGTTGATTCTTTAAGCCATTTTGAAATGAATGATGCTTTTTGTTTTTATCGAAACTATTTGAAAGTGTGCTGGAATATTGAAAAAAAAACCTTTAAAAAAGCAAATATTTTTTATTAATGAATCGTAAACAAAAAAACTACCAAGAATTAAAGGGATTTTAAAGAATGATGTTTTCTAAATAATATATGCATCAGTTTGCAATATTTTCACTTAAACTAAGTGTTTATGTAACACTGCGAAGGTCTTCTGTGATATGTTCAAAACACTTAGATTAAGTTGAATTGCTGGAACCACAGACGTCTGATTGAAATATGAGATGGTGCAAAACGATACTATCAGTGCCAACGATACCCAGTAAAAATCAAAAACAAAACATCTCTACAGTCCTTTGAAGGATAAGAAAAGTAAATGCGTTCATAGAAGAAGACTTACTTCAACTCAGATATATGATGTTGAACCAAAGATTTATATTCCTCAAGTAAAGTTTGTATCTTGTCTAATAGTTTTTGATCACGAGCTCCACTGTTGGTTCCGTTTACAGACACAAAATATACTGGACTATCTGGAAACTAAACACTTTCAGGCTTTAATAATATAATCAGATAAGTTATAAGCATACCTTCTTTAAATTGAAGGGTTTAACTCTTATTTAGCTGCGATCATGTAGTGCCCTTTCATTTGCCGATCATTTCTTATTTTAGATCGACTCACAAGGGGTCATTTAACTCGGCACTTCAAATAAAATGCTCTGAGTCATATACAATAACTTATGCTTACACAGTAAAGCTTAGATAATTATCATAATTTTTCATATACATACACGTTGAACAATTTTCATATAGGTAGAAGTAACGAATTCCTTAAAAGACTCTTTACTTGTATCATAAACAATAATATACATTGCCTCTGGTGTTAAAAAATTCTCGAGAACTGTTTGACATATCTGAAACAAACGACATACGAAACCTTATAGGGTATACATGTTTTTTTAATTCATATATTTCGTGCAGAGGCCGTTAGGGTGGGTCCCCAGAAAACTTCTTACAAAAGAGTATTTTGGCATCTCAGAATCGTCTAAAATGTGCTCTACGGATTTCTAGATTACAAAATTTACTGGATAGACCTTTCGCTCCACTTGTACATGCCCTATCACAAATTCATTCCTGACGACAAGGCTGGGTCCTGTTATATTTAAATATTTTTAAATTGAGTTAAAAACATGCATACAATTAACTACGTTTTTGTTATTATGGAAAATTCAAAATATGTTTAAAAACAGTCTGAATATAACTGTATTATGTGAATGATCGAAAACGGTATATCTTTTCTGAGAAGCTATATATACTCAATCGCTGAAAAGGATCATAATACATAACTGTCATTCTGCAATCATCCGGATAAAACGTTGCGATATTTATGATATTTAGTAATAATGAAAGATACCTGTCTTCCAGATAACTGCCATATTTCAAATGTAAGATGATGTTCAACGCCAGTAATTGGACGATCTAGAAGGCTAGCTAAAACAATATAAGATTTTATGAATAGCATCAGAAACTCAAATAGATTTCTTATTTTCTTTCATTTGAACATACAAAAAAGATAAAAAAAAATTCGCCTATCAAAAATATCGTCTTTTTCTTGTTTTCGTTGTACCTATTAGACTTAGTAAATAATATATACAATAACTGTAATCAGTTTGATGTGTTAAATATAAAGTCCAGATTACCAGCGTCAGATGTTTTGAAGGGGTACCATAGCTCAATATGAACATCTTCCTTGCCATCACTGTCCTCCAAATTAGTTCTGGTTCCAATTAAACTGTGAATCAACTTGGTTTTATCGTCATCTCTTTCACCAAATACATATAGCTTTGTCCTGTAATGAGCAAACGTTCAGTCTACTCCTGGGGTTTGAGATCTAATTGTTGGTAGCAAGCTAGCTTAAGATTGAAAATGATGCTTCATACTTGAATTATTTCAATTTTTATAATGTAAAATTGCTTCTTTAACGTCCATATGGTAGCCGAAACATTTGTTTTACCAACCGAAGGAATATAGCATAAATATTGGTTAAACCAGATGATAAGGCTCAGTTTCAGTTATCCAAAATTCAAACACTTATAGTCAGTATAATGCCGATCACAACGTTGCGAGATCCTGGTAAATAAGCCACATCACCAAAGATGGAACGTCAGGGTACATTTCAGCGCAGTTTAAGTTATCAAGATGGTACTACACCAAGCAAGTCTGTTACATTACCTGAATAAAGGTCCTGGACATCTGATGTCCTCTTCAGTTGAGAAACAACTTCCATCACTGCACTCTTCCATCAAATCACAATGTTAGTTAATAATATACCCAGGTAAATCAATAGGTCAATATCCTAATATTAAGTACTATATGGAGCACACTTGTTATGTAAGAGCCTTAAATTGTGTTTCAGCAATGAATTGTGTGGTCTTCAGATCGTGTTATGCTTGGTATCATGTTTCAAAGATACAGATAACGGTCCTAATTCGCGTGATATCTCCAGATTATTTGTCTATGTGAAATAAGCAGGTGAAGTCGGTCTATAAATGTGAATTAAAAGTTGAAAAATAAAGAGAAGAAAGGAAAAGATTGATTAATGAGTTATAATGTTGATACAACTGGCAGTTATTAATATTATCAATTAGATACAAGGAGACAGACAGATAATTTTAATCAAGACTGTATCCAATCGACAGAGATTTTCTCGAAATAGATAAAGAGATGTACAGGCTAATATTTACTTCTATATTTAATGAAATAACTATATTCACATGGGTGCAACTAGGAAATTATATTCATAATGATTTCCAAACCTATACAGTTCGATAAGAATAATCCCTGATCATTTCTCATCATTTGAGATGCCACTTATAAGCATTTTCTTGATCGCATAGGTTTGACTGTACTTTGTGACCCCCAACACCCGGACAAGACTATTCGATCCTATGGATAACGGTTTCAAGAGCGATTTTGATTTTGCCTATTAACGCTGCTAGTATATTAGTCAGTCAAATACAAAAGGATAGGGCAAATCTGGGTCCGTCACACACAAAAAAAATGGAAATTAAAGCAGATGTTACGCATAACATAATTATTTAAATGTCATCACTCATTTGATGTTTATTCTAAAATATGTCTGTTGTATAGTCTAATTCGAGTTATAAATAATACAACTAAAGTTCTGCAATAAATAATTTTATTTTGAGAAAAATAAAGCACTTTTAAGGATTTTTAAAGCCATGATTTACACTCCAATATCAAACTCTTGTAGCTGAACTTCATCCAATGTCTAATGTTGAAGCCATTGAAACACCTGAAACGAAGAGTGTTGTAGTAAAATGGTGCTTGACATGAAATTGTTTTACACTATTCTTTTACTTCTTCAGCCTAACTATTAATCTACACAAATCTTAATCGTAATCGAAATCAGACAATTGCTTGTGATAAAATTGATATTAAACATGATAATAGAAAAAAAAAGTAATTTTGCCTTTATATGGCCATAAGAATAAAATCACGGTGTTACCTTTGGAAACTCTCGCTTTTCTGAACAGTTTTCTCTTTTGAACAACCCGTTCCTGAAATAAAAAGTAATTATTCTGAGATTTTCCAGCGATTAGACCTAACAATTAATCTAAACGATATTTCATATGGACACTGACAAGAGATAATACCCGAAATGTTCAAGAAAAGTTTTGTCTCAGAACCTGGTATTTTTTATCTAATCTAATCTGTAAAAATGTTCACTCTCCTTCTAGAAATATAAGCCTACAAATCCCTGTGTATCCATAATTATGAGAGTTTGAAAGTCTAAATACGACTCGCCGTTTAGTAAGACTATGCCACACATATAAGAAAATGAAAGATAAATCTTTAGGTAGGGATATAATTGAAGGGATTTTGCGCTTTTTGTGCAGTTCTAGTATTTCTGAAGGCTATTTACATATATTCAAGGCTCAAATCGACCCTCGAAAATGCAGAAAATTCCCCTTTAATTCACCAAACTTACATGTTTGAGTTGGTCTCTAAGTTCTTTGATAATACTGGAGTGTAACATTGTTTTAGCTTTATAGAACAGAACCAATAACCTAAATAAATACAAAATTCTATTATTACTAATTGTTATGGCCATTTTATAATTAATATCTTCGTTTCTCAAATATTGTATTTGCGATTCCATATTTTTAAGTTAACTTATCGGTCAAGCATGGCATTAGTATTGTTTCGTTTTTTGGTAGTCATTATGTCCAACATATTAGGTTGATATTAGTCACGTGATATACTAGAATTTTCATGGCATGCTTTCTTGGCAGTAAAAAGCATTTCTCATATTTTTATCAGTATATTGTCAGTTATTTCCTTGGCATCACAATGTAAAATTGTTCAGGAGAGATTTGTCTAATAACACGGTATTTAATATTACTTAATATTGTATATTTTGTCAGTTTGTCATTGTCAATTTGTGCACGTATAATATGAGGGTGTGGGGTCGTTATTTGGCATTAAAGCGGACCACAATTAATTTCCCCATGTACAGGAAAAGAGTTATCTCCCATATGATCTTTGTTTACATTTGTTAAAGTGACATTCGTTGTAAGTCTTTTACATGTTATCAGCAATAGAATTTATGCTTTGTCATCTTATTATATTGTCATTTATGCTTGTACTTTAACAGAAATTTGTATTGTGTATTTTCAGTTAATCGCACACTATACCTTGAAGATTTGTTATGTTGATCTGATGGCAGTTTTATGTACCCAATTAATCCTGTATTTAATAAACTCTATAAAACAATCAACTGTGCGCATTAACATTCTTAGAGCCCTGAACATTGGCAGTTACATTATATTAACGTGTTAAACTAGTGACATTCTTAACATGGAGGGAGCTGTGTTTAAAAAGAAATCTAGTAAAAAGAAGACACTTCAAATAGTGGATGATGATTACAGTTATAACATTGGAGACGCTAGTGTTGTAAATCAGAACATTGATGAAGACTTTGATTCACCCTGGTTTTTGTCATCTAAGATAGAACCTCAAGATAGTATTTCACAAGTGAGTGCGGCTATTGAAAATAAAGCTAAAACAGAATTAGCAGAAGTTAAAGCCAAGATGCACTTGTTGAAAGAAAAACAAGCAATTGAGCAAGCTAAATTTGACATTAGAAAACGAGAAGAAATGTTGGAACTCAAAATGGAATTAGCAATGGCTTCTGCTAAAATTGACATTGACTATGAAGCTGAAGATCTCACAAGTAAAGTTGATTATGAAATATCAAATTATCCCCCTTCAACATTACCAGCTCATAATTTCTCTTTTACAACACCTGTTAGTGTTAAGACAGAAGAACATCACAATCCAGTTGATGTTAATAGAAGCAATTTAAATTCATCTTCATCTTCTGAAAAGTCAACTGAAGATATTGTCATGTCAGTAGTTCGAGAAATGAAAAAACCTAAAACTGAGATTAAGAAATTTAGTGGAGTTGATATGACATTATATAGGAAGTTTATGAGACAATTTAATTACTTTACGAGTAGTGTTGACAGTGATGATGAGAAAATGAACTTGTTAGATTACTATACAACTGGTGAAGCTAATAGAATAATCACAGGTTATGGTCATATGGATTCCAATGTAGGTTTTCCAGCAGCACTTAAGGAAATGGAAGAACGCTATGGAGATCCAGAAGCAACTGCAGCAACATACGCTGAAAGAGCATTGGATTGGGCTAAGATTGCAGCAGATGACCCTAAAGGTTTAGACAATTTTGGAATATTTCTAAGTGAATGCGAAGCAGCAGTACAAAACTTTGAAGATGTTAAAGTTTTAGAGAATAAAAAGAATATGCAGATATTACTGAAGAAACTACCTTATTCCTTTCATGAAAAGTGGAGAACTTTGTATCAGAGCTTAAGAGATAAAGATGAGAAAGTTACATTTAATCATTTTGTCAAATTTGTGAAGCGTGAAGCAAAGAAAGCAACAGATCCAACTTATGGTAGAGAAGCTTTAAATGATGATAAAAATAAACAATTTAAGAGTCATAAAAAATTTAAGGTTTTAACAACATCTGTTAGCAAAGACAATGATAAAGCTGCAAATGAATGTTTATTTTGTAAAAGACAAAATCATTGCTTACCAGATTGTTATCAAATATTGAAGAAAACTTATCAAGAAAGAATTGATTTTTTAAAAAGTGTTAGACTTTGTTTTGGTTGCCTAAAAGAAGGACATTCCATTAAATATTGTAAGACTAAATTAAAATGTGACACATGTTCAAGATGGCATCCCACAATATTACATGACCAAGAATTTCATGAAAGACATTCAAACAATTCTCTTACCACTGCTTGTAGTGAATCTACAGAGGCCGGAGAAGGTGTATGCACTATGAATATAATTCCTGTACTTATCAGATTAAAAGGTGGCAATAAACTTATTCAGACCTATGCATTCAGAGACAATGGCAGTAGTGCTTCCTTTTGTACAGTCAATCTTATGCGTCAATTAGGAATAATGGGCAAGCGCAAAATAATTACGTTGAACACTATGGGCTTACCATACAACATGGCTACTTATGTTCTACACAACCTTGAAATCTTAGATCTGGACATGAAGAATATTGTACCCTTACCAAAAGTATATACCAAAGACAAAATGCCAGTCACCCGTGACCTCATTCCAACTGAAGATGATGTTGCAAATTGGGAACATCTCAAGAATGTCAGACTTCCTCAAATTGATGCTGAAGTTGGATTGCTTATTGGAAATCGAATAGCAGATGCATACACACCGTTAGAAGTCATCAGAGGCGAGTTTGGTTCTCCTCATGCATCAAGAACAGCCTTGGGTTGGATGGTATGGAACGTTGTCAGAAAACATAAAGCTAATAGAATCCAAACAGTCAATAATATCATCGTCAATAGATGTCAAGTAAATGCTGTTGGTGAAATAGATAAATTAGAGTCTCTGGTTCATCGATCAATAAATTTCGATTTTCCTGAAAAACCTTCAGATGAAAAAGCTGAAAATAGTATGGAAGACAAAAGGTTCCTACAAATGGTAGATTCATCTATAAAACAAACTGAGAGTGGACACTATGAGATTGGTTTGCCATTCAAAACTGAAAACTTTAAACTACCAGATAACATTTCACAAGCTGAGCAAAGGTTGAAATATTTGAAGCAGAAACTGGACAAAAATCCACAATTTAAAGAAGATTATACAGCATTTATGAATAAAATCATAGACAAGAGATACGCAATCAAAATTGATGAAGAAAAAACAGAAAGTAACAAGAATGTTTGGTATATTCCGCACCATGGAGTGTATAACCCCAACAAACCTAACATAAGAGTGGTATTTGATTGTTCTGCCAAATTTCATGGTATCTCTTTAAACCAGATGTTACTTAGTGGACCAGATTTAACCAATAAACTTATTAATGTTTTACTACGATTTCGACAAGAAGAAATAGCTATAATGGCAGACATTACATCAATGTATTACATGGTCAATGTTCCTGTAAAAGATACAGATTACCTGAGATTTTTGTGGTATCCAAATGGTGACACTGACAGCAAACCATGTATCTACAAAATGACAGTTCATTTATTCGGTGCAACTTCATCACCCAGTTGTGCCATATCTGCTTTAAAAAGAACATCAGAAGATTATGAAACAGAATCAAACAAAGAAGCTGCAAGAACTTTAAGGCGAAACTTCTACGTTGATGATTGCTTACGTTCTGTGCCAAATGAAGTTCAAGCTATCAAATTGGTAAAGGACCTCAATGACATTTGTAAAAAAGGTGGTTTTGAATTATCGAAATGGATCAGTAACAGTAGACAAGTATTAGAAACCATTCCTGATGAACATCGTGCCAAAGGACTTAGACAGTTGAACTTGGACAGTGATGATTTGCCAGTGGAGAGAGCTTTGGGAGTCTATTGGAATGCAGAAACGGACAATCTTGGATTTAAAATTCAATTACAAAGTAAACCAGCCACAAAAAGAGGAATCCTGTCTACAATATGCTCTATATATGATCCTTTAGGATTAGCTGCTCCTTTAATTTTACCAGGAAAAATCATTCTTCAAAATCTATGTCAGCTAAAAGTACAATGGGATGATGAAATTCCTGAAAATATCTTACAACTATGGAATCAATGGTTATTGTATCTACCAAACCTACAAGAAGTTTCATTATCAAGATGCTACAAACCAAGTAATTTTGGAAGAGTAAAAACCTGTCAGTTACACAGTTTTTCCGATGCCAGTGAGTCTGGATATGGTGCTGCTTTATATTTACGCCAAATTAATCAAGATGATGAAATTCATTGTTCTCTTGTTCTTGGAAAATCAAGAGTTACACCACTAAAAAGAATAACAATACCAAGACTAGAATTGACAGCAGCAGTTACTTCCCTTCGTCTAAGTCAAATGGTAATTAAGCAGCTAGATACAACCTTCAATGATACCAACATATTTTATTGGACTGACAGTTACAGTGTATTACGTTACCTAGCTAATACAACAACCAGATTTCAGACATTCGTTGCCAACAGAGTTAGTCATATCAGAGAATCGTCACAGCTTTCACAATGGAAATATGTAGATTCAAAATCTAATCCAGCAGATGAATTTTCAAGAGGTATATCAGGACAACAATGTACTTCAAACATGAGATGGTTACAAGGTCCTACATTTCTATGGAAACCAGAAATAGAATGGCCCAAGACAGAATTAAACCTTGCTTTACCAGATAATGAAGTTGAGGTGAAAAAAGTACAACTGATAACAGCATCAACAGATATTGATAGTTCTAATCCAAATATCATGGATAGAATTCTACACTACTTCTCATCCTGGTCAAAACTGAAGAAGATGGTAGCTTGGTTGATAACTGGTATGAAGAATCTTCAGTATTGGATTCAAAAAAGAAATCAAATAAATACCAGTTTGTTGAAAGAAGAAAGAGATCCTGAGAAGAGAGTTAAGTTAGTTAATGGTAGAATTGATAAACTAAAGAAGAACTCATACCCAAGTAAGAATAATTTTCCTATTCTTTCACTTGAATCCCTAGAAGAAGCAGAAAACAAAATTTTGAAATATACCCAGCATCAGCATTTTGCAAAAGAGATAACTTCTCTTCAAAAGGTGTCAAATGTAACTAAAGACAGTTCATTGCTGAAACTAGACCCCTATATGAAAAGCGGGTTGATCAGAGTTGGTGGACGTTTACAGAGATCAAATCTGGCATATGACATGAAACACCCAATTATTCTGCCAAAGGACTCATATGTTTCCCAGCTTATATTACAGGAAGTTCATCATAAGGTGGGACATTTTGGTAAAAACTCTATGTTGACAAAGTTACGAGAACAATATTGGTTGCCAAGAGCTAGTGCAGCTATAAGAAGCCTGGTATCAAAGTGTGTTACCTGTCGCCATTATCGAGCTAAAGTTGGTGAGCAAAAGATGGCAGATTTGCCAGTTGAACGAGTAATTGGTGATGAACCCCCATTTACTGTTACTGGTGTAGACTATTTCGGACCATATGAAATAAAACAAGGACGTAGTATTGTTAAAAGATATGGTGTGGTATTTACGTGCTTAAAATCTCGTGCAATACATATTGAGATGGCGTATTCGTTGGACACAGATGCGTGTGTGAATTCAATAAGACGTTTTACAAACAGAAGAGGACCGGTTCGCATCATGAAATCTGATAATGGTTCAAATTTTATTTCAACAAAGAACTTAAGGCAGAATTTAGAAAATTAGATCACCAGAAACTTCAACATTTATTCTTAAATGATTCTATCAAATGGGAATTCAATCCTCCTACCGCCTCTCATTTCGGAGGAATTTGGGAAAGGCAAATTAGGACAATTAGAAAGTTATTATTTGCTTTAATGAAAGAACAGTGTATTCGTTTAAATGATGATTCTTTACAAACCCTTTTCAGTGAAATAGAAAATATCATAAATAGCAGACCTTTAACACTCTGCTCAGATGACCCAAATGACTTAACTGTATTAACTCCTAATAACTTGTTATTGTTAAACAATTCTGGATCATTTCCCTTAGGAACATTTAAAAAAACTGATAATTTTGTACGAAGAAAATGGAGACAGATCCAATACTTATCAGATCTATTTTGGAAACGGTGGAGTGAGGAGTATATGTGTATGCTTCAAGAGAGACAGAAGTGGTTTATGCCAAAACGTAATTTAGTTATAGACGATATTGTTTTATTAGTAGATAATACAGTTTCCAGAAATTCCTGGTGTTTAGGAAAAGTTATTGAAGTGAAAACAGACAAACATGGTTTAGTTAGATTTGTAAAAGTGAAATCTAGGAACAGTGAATTTGAACGCCCTATAGATAAACTAGTTTTACTTTTAGAGGCAGACACAAAGTTATAAATAGTAATGTACATGTATAATATTAATAGCATCATGATGTAAACTCATATTTGCATTTTGTATGTTCTTATGGCCATATTTTAAAATAGTATTGATAATTGTCATTTATATACAATTAGGAGGCCGGAATGTTATGGCCATTTTATAATTAATATCTTCGTTTCTCAAATATTGTATTTGCGATTCCATATTTTTAAGTTAACTTATCGGTCAAGCATGGCATTAGTATTGTTTCGTTTTTTGGTAGTCATTATGTCCAACATATTAGGTTGATATTAGTCACGTGATATACTAGAATTTTCATGGCATGCTTTCTTGGCAGTAAAAAGCATTTCTCATATTTTTATCAGTATATTGTCAGTTATTTCCTTGGCATCACAATGTAAAATTGTTCAGGAGAGATTTGTCTAATAACACGGTATTTAATATTACTTAATATTGTATATTTTGTCAGTTTGTCATTGTCAATTTGTGCACGTATAATATGAGGGTGTGGGGTCGTTATTTGGCATTAAAGCGGACCACAATTAATTTCCCCATGTACAGGAAAAGAGTTATCTCCCATATGATCTTTGTTTACATTTGTTAAAGTGACATTCGTTGTAAGTCTTTTACATGTTATCAGCAATAGAATTTATGCTTTGTCATCTTATTATATTGTCATTTATGCTTGTACTTTAACAGAAATTTGTATTGTGTATTTTCAGTTAATCGCACACTATACCTTGAAGATTTGTTATGTTGATCTGATGGCAGTTTTATGTACCCAATTAATCCTGTATTTAATAAACTCTATAAAACAATCAACTGTGCGCATTAACATTCTTAGAGCCCTGAACATTGGCAGTTACACTAATATTTCAATGTGACAATAATTCATCCGATGCCAAAATGATCTCTTTAGACCCAGTAAAAATTGTCAATATTAAAACCCATTCATGAACTATTCTAACTGTAATGTAAAACGAAATTCATCTAAATGCAATACATTACAGCTGCTAATTAACAGTTAAAACGAGGAGGCATATCAATAAATCAGTAATTTTATTACGTCACTACACTACAAGGGATCACATGAGATGTGCGCACGCATGCATTCGTCAGTTCGTGCCATGCATTCAAGGTGACAAGACATGCCTTTTGTTTGTCTTGTATAGTTATTAATATTTTCAAAGTTGTTTGAAGAACAATAACTAATACGAACATTTATGAGCTTTCTATTACGAAGGTAGTAGTTATTTCGGTCAGTAATTTTTGTGATCCACATTTTGAACGCAACCACTTCCTGTTTATACACGAGGATGGAAGATGGAAAAATTGAAAACTTGATTTCTTCTAAACTGACGAAAGGGCCTTCCAGCTCAAGCTCTAAAAATGGAGAAGCATATAGTGGCGAGGCTACTATTTCACACGATGCTACTAAGAGCAAGGCTTCCTCCTCACAGACATCTAACAAGCAAGGTAAAAGTAAACCTTCGAGTTCGAAAGATCGGGAACCGAGAGAACCGATGACCACGATGTCAGATATTATGGAATTTCTCAAGGGGTTTCAAACTAAACAAGACGAGAAATTTAAAATCATGAATGATAAAGTTGATGAACTTTACTACGATTATGATGAGGTAGATGAGGAGGCACTTCTCAGAGACAGTTCGGATGAACATTTTGATGAACCTACCCCAGCAAAGATGGCAAAACCTAATAATAGGCCTAATCATGATGATACTACTGTCTCAGGGCCAGAAGTAGAAGTAGAAAATGCTTTTTCTATGTATGCTAAAAAGTATAGGAATACAGAAATAATGGACAGGGATGTGGATCCTGGTCTAGCCAATATGGTAAATTTGGTGTTTAGAGAAGGGTTGTCAGATGAAAAACTTATAGATTTGATGAAGTCTATTCATAGACCAGAAAATTGTTTTGCATTACAAAAAACAAGAGTAAATACATTAGTGTGGAATTTACTCAGCAGTGAAACAAGAACTGATGACTCCAAATTCCAATTTATCCAATCCTGTGTTATTAAAGCAGGTATCAATTTGACAAAAATAGCTTCTGAACTAAATAAGATGGAGCAAACTGATTCGCTTCTTCAATTAACCTCAGACTCATTGGCTTTGTTAGGTGAGACAAACAAACTGATTAATGTAAAGAGGAAGGAGTTGCACAAACCAGATTTAGGAAAGGAGTATTTCCATCTTAGCTCTCAGAGTATACCATTCACTAATTTATTGTACGGTGATGATGTTACTAAAAATGTAAAAGAAATACAAGACATCAATAGAATTGGAAAAAAGATAACTTCCACTGGAAGAAGTGGATATGGAAATAATAATTTTAATAAGAATTTCCGATTCCGAGGTAGAGGATCTCGTAGAGGAAGAGGTAGTTTTAGAGGTAGAAGCCGGTCTAATTGGGGGCGTTGGTCCAACAATTACTCAGAAACTGGTACAAGTTCTACAAAGAAGGATTCAAAAAACTCCAAGGCGGATCGCAAGTAAATTTTAAGGTATGTGATCAAACTTTGGGCACATGTAATAGCATTGAATTTCAGGCAGGCAGATTGTCTGATTTTCTGAGTGAATGGAAGTCCATTACTTCAGATCCAAAGGTACTAGATATTGTATCTAATTGTCATATTGAGTTTGAATCTTTCCCACCTTCAGAAAATTTATCTTATCTCTCAAAATTTAATGAAACTGAATCGAAAATAATAGATAACGAAATAGTTAAATTTTTGAAAATGGGAGTAATCATTGAAGTTGAGCCATGTGAGGGCCAATTTTTGTCCCCTATATTTACTCGACCTAAAAAAGATAGCACCACAGAGTATCGTATGATATTAAATTTGAAAAAATTAAATTTATTCATATCTTATCACCATTTTAAAATGGACACATTTGAGTCTGCTTTAAATCTCATAAAGCCTAATTGTTTCATGGCTTCAATAGACTTACGTCATGCGTATTATTCTGTGCCAATGGCCCAAGAACATCAAAAATATTTGAGATTTCTATGGGGAAACAAAATTTATCAGTATGTTTGCCTTCCCTATGGTATTTCATGTGCTCCATGTTATTTTACAAAAATGATGAAGCCTGTTTATGCTACACTGCATAGATTTGGTCACACCAATGTAGGGTATATAGATGACTCATTACTGGTTAGTGATAGCATAGCAGAATGTGCAGATAATATTGCTTGTACAAAAAATCTCTTTGAAAGATTAGGCTTTATAGTGCATGAAAATAAATCTGTTTTAAAACCTTGTAATAGAATAGGATTTCTTGGTTTCATTATAGATTCTTCTGTAATGAAAGTATTTTTACCAGATGAAAAATGTGCTTCAGTTATTAAATCTTGTTGCAAATTACTCAATAAAAAAGTTGTCAAAATAAGAGAGTTGGCTGAAGTAATAGGCAAATTAATTTCTACTTTTTCAGCTGTAGAATATGGGAAGTTGTTTTATAGAAAATTAGAGACTGCAAAGATAGCAGCTCTCAAGGAAAATTATGGAAATTTTGATAAAGATGTTTCAATTAATCAAGAAATGAGAACTGAACTTAGCTGGTGGGTAAACAATTTAAAATTTCAAAGTCGAAATATTATTATTAAAGAGCCATCAGCAGTTATTTTTACTGATGCTTCATCTTTAGGATGGGGTGCTTGTTTTGACAATGTTAGTATTGGAGAGCGTTGGACAAAAGATGAAATTTCCCATCATATTAATTACTTAGAGTTATTGGCTGCTTTTCATGCCTTAAAATCTTTCTGTTCAAAATTTAGAGACCAACACATCAAAATCATGATTGACAATACTTGTGCTCAGGCATACATAAATTCTATGGGAGGTATCAAATCTCAAAAATTAAATGATCTAGCTTCAGAAATTTGGTTTTGGTGTATGGAACGGGACATATGGTTATCTGCAGATCTTGTTAAAAGTTCAGAAAATATCGCAGATGCCCCTTCTAGAAAGTTAAGTGATCAAATCGAGTGGAAATTGCATCCACCAATATTTACAAGTATTATTGAACACTATGATCAACCTGAAATTGATTTATTTGCAACTAGAGTTAATACACAATTAGTACAGTTTGCATCTTGGAAACAGGATCCTGATGCAGCATTCATAAATGCATTTTCTATTAATTGGTCACAGTTCTATTCATATAATTTTCCTCCTTTTAGTTTGGTGCCAAGAGTGCTTCAGAAGATCCGAGAAGATGTTTCGGAGTGTATCCTAATAGCTCCCTTATGGCCGACCCAGTGTTGGTTTCCTCAACTATTGAAAATGATTGTCAGTGTTCCACTAATATTACCACAAAAGCCAGACCTGTTGACTATTCCAGGAACCAGTCAGAAGCATCCATTAAGACAAAAACTAGTGTTAATAGCTTGTCAGTTATCCGGGAATCCATTGAAAAGCAGTGCTTTTCTGAGAGATCAACCACAATCATATTGGAATCTTGGAAGAGCAGAACTAAGGGACAGTATTCAATTTATATCAGAAAATGGTTATCGTACTGTGGTGAAAAACAAATTAGTGGAGTTCAAGTATCTTTAGCAAATGTGATTGATTTTCTTGCAGATTTATTTGATAATGGAGCAGGATACAGTGCTATCAACACAGCGCGTTCATCACTAAGTGCCATTGGTTTAATATTTGATGGATTTGTAATAGGTGCACACCCTATGGTTGTAAGATTTCTCAAGGGTGTTTTTAATATGAGACCTAGTATTCCTCATAGTAAACGAACTTGGGATGTCAATATTGTTTTGCGATATTTAAAGACACTTTTTCCTGTGGACTCACTATCTTTAAAAGATTTAACATTAAAATTGGCAATGTTGATTGCCCTAGTGACTGCTGGTAGATCCCAAACACTTCAACTTCTCAGTATTGATAAAATTCACAAAGATTCTAATGGATATACCCTGAATATTGCAGGACTTCTGAAGCAATCTAGGCCTGGTGTTGTTCAACAGGAAGTTGAATTGAAGGCCTATTCACAGGACAAAACTATATGTGTGGTGACTTGTTTAGAAGAATATATTCAGCGCACATCGTCATTAAGAAATGATTGTATGTATTTATTCATAAGTCATGTTAAACCGCATAAACATGTTTCAAGTGCAACTGTAAGTCGTTGGTTGAAAAGTGTTATGTGCAAGGCTGGTATTGACATATCTGTGTTTACTAGTCACACTACTCGTTCAGCTTCAGTTTCTAAAGCAAAGGCTCATGGAATACCCATATCGAATATATTAAAAACAGCCGGGTGGTCTAATGTAGGAACTTTTTCTAAATACTATGACAAAAAAGTGGTTGAAAATGTGCCTGAAGCATATCAGACAGCAGTATTACTTTGCGATCCAGATAGTTCAGACTGAATTGTTATTTTGTTTGTAAAATATGTTAATTTAATTGGTGAAAATGTTATAATAAATAACATTAATTAAACACTTTGTTGTTGATTTTTATGAGCTTGTGCACTTGAGCTTTAAAGTCTCATGTGATCCCTTGTAGTGTAGTGACGTAATAAAATTTAAAAAATAAACGAGCCTTATCTTGTAAGGTGAAGTTTGTTTATAATTTTATTAGTCACGTAACACGAAAGGGATCAAATGCCCACCGCTTGATAAAGGTGTGACTTTATTGCCCATAACCCAAAGAGGATGTAATGAATTTTTCTTGAAATTTCTCTAGAGGATGCAATGACTCATTTCCAAATCATTGGGGAATGTATTTATAATTTTTCCAAGTGCACAATCTTCTTTCAAGCCTGACGAATGCATGCGTGCGCACATCTCATTTGATCCCTTTCGTGTTACGTGACTAATAAAATTATAAACAAACTTCACCTTACAAGATAAGGCTCGTTTATTTTTTTAATTATTTCACATCGAGAAGGGTTATTTTATAAAAAATAAACAAATTCATCATGACGGGAGAGAACTCTGTCAAACTTGTGTTGAAATAATAAATCAATACACACAAAAGGCTAAACTACATACCCGAGGAATATAATCAGAGGAATGATAATGGTACTGGTACTCAAAAACATAATAACATCTTCTATCCAGTCCGGTAGATTACCAATTTTCGAGGATATAATTTCATAAACATGTTCTCTCGTCCGGAATGGACCACAGTCGTAAGAAGGCATCAAGCTGGAACAATACAGAAAATGTGTTAAGACTTTGATCATAGTTTACATAGTGGTTTGTTGAAAACAAAAACAATTTTTACGACGTCGGTATTATTTTAGTATTGTACTTTTGAGCAACATTCAACTACTGGTACTAGAGCTTCATTCCCTCGTGTTTCAAACCTTTCGAAGTTGTTGGTCAAAACGTTTTAAGGACCACCAGAAATATACTAGTAGTCTATCAGGGATATTTTGGCTCATCCGTGTACCATAAAAACATATATACAACCAGTTCATTATCTTTTCAAGGATATGAGAGATAACGTATTCGGAAGGTTTGACTAATTCCTCAAACGACAAATGAAAAGAAATGAAAGCAACTTAATTTACAATTAAATACAAATGTTACGATTGTTCATCCTGACATGCGGATAAAATGCAAGACGTGAAAGTTCGAAATTAGTTCGAAATACTTACACTAGTTTGCGTTTTAAAACAATTCAGAAGGAAGAGTGACAAAAAGATAGGAAAGAAGACAATGTTCTAGCACCTGAATGTCTGGATGAAAAAATGAAGATCTTATACGTAAATAAAATATACTTTAATATAGTTTTATTTCACTTAATCCAATGTTCATATATTGGGGGATTAGTCAAACCCTTGTTTTTTTTTTGGTTTGACAAGTTACAGGTAAACACCCGATTCAGCTTAAGTTGATATCGTAGACTTAGTCAAACCCTCTAAATATGGTAGGCCCTACCCTTGATAATATAATGAACTTTTTGTGTATGTTTTGCCGTTACCAGGATAAGCCGAAATATCTAAGCTAACTTTGCTAAAGGCTTCTGACATAATTAATTGTCTCTGACAGCTTCAAGACGTTCATGCTTGGAGCGACGAGACTTTAAAACAGTTTAGACTACTTACGTAATAACAGCATAAATCATAGGAAACAGTGATATAAACATGTTAATTAGAAGTACAAATATGTAGAATGTTATAGATCGAGATACACGGAAGACTTTTTTTGGAGGATTGTTGAACAATTTCACTGCAATATAGCGACAGTAGAAAGTTATATATAGTTTTATCACAGCCACTAACGCAAGAAATGGTGAGAAGTACAAGCCGAGCCAGATTAAACACTGCCCATAAATCAAATCCAACAAACAACCGGTAACATCAAAATGACGGAAAGTCAACTGAAACATAAAAAGAAATGTTACTTGACCGAATAATCAGAGATTGTTTACGTGAGCGGTTATCAAACAGTAAGGCGTCTATAATTCGAAAACTGGTACGCCACGATTCAAACTGCCACCACCTTGGCCACAATGAATTTAACTTTAAGTTATCGTGTGTTCACAGGAGGAGTTGAAAATTGAGTCGCTTAAAATGGATTGTTAAGAGGCTTTTTAAATTTCGTATGTATATTGGGGACACAGAATACTGATTGTATCAATTTGCACCATTCCAATTTCCAATCAAACGTCTGTGACGTCATCAATCACTTAGTTTAAGTGGAATAACTGGTACCACATACGTCTGACTGAAAATTGGAATGATCAAGATTCAATAAGTGTACCAATACACATCAAAAAATGAAGAAAACCTCTTACAATCCTTTTAACTGCGTACATAATATCACAATTACTGTTTCTGAATTTTTTATCAACATATTATAAGACAGGAGAAAGATAACAATTAACCTACCTTTTTAAAAACATGGCATTTGATCAGAATAGCTCTTAGACCGTCAAATATGGCAATGCCAATTAGAAATATCAACAGATCTAATAATACAACTTTAAATATTTCTTCTCCAACCGAATTCTCCCAACAGCAAAAATTACTCACATTCTATGGAAAAGGCAAAGAAAAAAGCAATGAAATAAGCAATAAAACACATTTAATCTATAGTGACTTCCTCAAGAGAATATAAGCCAAATACATTTGCAATATGAATAGCTCAATATACATAGTAAGAATACTCGTTACCAAATTCTAAGGACATAGATTTGAAATATATTCGGTAGTAACCAAACAATATAATTGTTATGACAATACAAACCTGACCTTTCCATTATATCAGAACTGTGTTTATAAACAGAATGATACCTTACACGAAAAAGCTTTTGATAATTCCCCAGAAAAATACAAAAGAAATGGTAAATAGTTACCGCAATAAAACTTTTATTTTGTGTCGAATCCATACATTCATTACTAACAGTATACAAGGAAGACACTAGTGATACTAAACTACCAATATAAAACAGGGCTGTCCTAAAAACAGGATTAATTGGTGATGGATAATTATGTCATTTCAAGTTGAATCAATTCCACATTATCACAGTGGTCATTCGTGGCCATTAATAGGTAGCAGCATGTTCCTTTAGCAACGGTTATCATTTCATTTCATTGTCTAGCGTTGCTGAAGGAACATGAGGAGGTAGCAGCTAATAAACTTTTCATATGAGGAAGTATATCAATAAATGGGCAAATATTTCACAATTAAAAGTGATATCAGATGTCTTAAAGATGCCTGGCGCCACCGCTGCTCAATGATATAACGTCAAGGACGCTAATTTTATTTCTAAATCGTCATTACTGTTGAGAAGTCTGTTCAGATTTGGTTAAATGTAAAAAATAGGTAATGATGTTACGAGACATTATAAACAGTCTATAACTAAAAATGATTATAATATATTTGTGTGTATGAGGTATATTTACCTCATCATTTTTAACTTAACTTCTGTTCTAGGATGATAGTTCTCTAATGTTACCAACCAAGCTAATATGGGTGGAATTGTAACTTTCAGAGCACTAACAGTCACTGGGAGCTGAAATAGAAGAAATGAATTCCATGTCAATAAGCTTGATTATGATTCAAACAGTAATTTTATCAATATATCAAAAAAACTGAGTATTTCAAGATATACCAATGCTTCAGAGCCCTTGATGATATCTTAATACGGGGGTATGTTTTTGACAATGAAATCAAATCTATCCGTAAATAACTTTGTCTGAAATAAGACTCTCGACAAAAGTATATTGGCAGAATAATAAGTCATGCAAACAACGGTAGGATTGGTAAGATCGGATACCGTTGCTAAAGGAAGATGATAAGAGATTTGCTCTCGCTGATATTGTAAAACACTAGAATCATCTGGATTTTCTGGACTAAAACGTCTTCATCATTTCCATAAATGTGATGCTTTCAAATAAATAGAAATAAGATATATATATATATATATTTAAGAAACCAGGGTTGTCTTCTATTTTTTATACTCATATATACCACATCTTTTCAACCCTTACCTCATATTTATCAAGGAAATCAAGAATAAAGTTTGGGACACTTTCTGTAGTTAAAACAGTTTCGTAAGCTACAAAGTAAATTATATAGCCACTTCCAGCCAGTAGACATATAACTAGAATATTGACCAGCAATCTGATGATATAAACCCAAATACTGAAAGTAAAATAAGAAATCAAATTGTAGCGTATATCGGGTGTCCCAATAAAAACGTCCCCATGTTTGATGGCAAGTTTCTCGGTTGTTAATGAACCGATCTCTTTCAAAATTCTTACAGATTTACTTCAACATTTCTTTGTCAGACCATGAAAATATGCAAGTCATCGCATAAAAACTGCTCCGAACAAAATAGCATGTCAGAAATTCAATATCAGAGCGAACTACACATTTCAACCTGTGTCCATTCTGCTTTCATCAGATCGACCACCAATATCATTCATTTTCCATCCTGAAATGCTCTCACCAATCTTTTTTTCCATAAATCGACCATCCTGCTTAGTTCCTGTTTAGTCAGTTTATCCCACTGGTGACGGTAATGTCTCCGAACTGTATGGAATTCTCTTAAGCATCAGGTTTACTGCTTGGGTTAGAGGGCCACACTGATTAAACAGGAACTGAAATGCAGGATGGTCGCTTCTCGAGTTGTACCTTTAGATAAAATCCGTGAGAATTAATTAGGATGGAAAATGTTTGATATTGGTGGCTAATGTGTTGAAGGCACAATGGACACAAATTCAAATATGTAATTTGCTCTGATAATTAATTTTTTGACATGCTATTTTGATCGAGTCAGTACTTGTACAATTTGTATTCGATGACTTTCATATTTTTAGGGTCTGACAAGGATATGTTGAACTAAATCTTTAAGAATTTTGAGAGAGATCGGCTTATCAGCAGCTGAGATACTTTGCATCAAATTTGGGAAGTTTTTTCGGATACCCGATGTTTGTAGCAGTCGTCGAAAAACAAAAAGTTTGTATGCTCTTTATTTTTATAACATCAACGAATTCGCTCTATGATTAGTTGCAAACAGTGGGTAATATTTAAATGATACAAACCGATGTATACTAAATCTCTCTTCATTTTCCTGTTCCTCTCTCATCAGTTCCTAAAATCAACATTACCGGCATTAGTACGAATTTGACCGACTGGTTGACGTCGTTTAAAATGTGTTTATTTTCTAGACACTATTGAACTTTACATATGAGAAAGTATATCATTCAATGAGTACAAATTCAAAATGAAAAGTGAATGCAGGTGTCTGTTATTATACAGTAGTCAGATGTTATATCATTTCTTCGTTTTCGATTATTTCTCAATCACAATACGTCTAGAAAACACCTACCCTAATCTCTGTTTTAATGGCAGTTTTTCTATCATAAACACCTTCATGACGTGAGATGGAATGATCCCAGGAAGTAAACAATCGATATGAAAACAGGTATTCATTACCTTGGTCTACCTTCTTACTGATATAGTAACCAACAAACATCCTAAACAACATAAAACAGTCAAAACAGACGTTAATAAGTTCTGGGTAAAGGGAATGTAAAGAGGTTGTTCATGGTTCCAGTAAAATATGCTTATATTGGCCTTCACGAGCGATGTTATAAAACACTAACTTTAAGTGGACTTGATAGTGATAAAGCATGTTAAAAAGTGACAAAATAAATATAAATATCGATAGCACTAAATTGAAAACTTACCTTCTAACGATTACAATAAAAGAAACCAGATTGAAAACTTACCTTCTAACGATTACAATAAAAGAAACCAGATTGAAAACTTACCTTCTAACGATTACAATAAAAGAAACCAGATTGAAAACTTACTGAATAATGATAACAATAAATGAAACCAGATTGAAAACTTATCTAATAGTAATATAGATAACAATAAAAGAAACCAGATTGAAAACTTACCTTATAACGATAACAATAAAAGAAACCAGATTGAAAACTTACCGAATAATGATAACAATAAATGAAACCAGATTGAAAACTTATCTAGTAGTAATATAGATAACAATAATAAAAGAAACCAGATTGAAAACTTACCTTATAACGATAACAATAAAAGAAACCAGATTGAAAACTTACCTTATAACGAAAACAATAAAAGAAACCAGATTGAAAACTTACCTTATAACGATAACAATAAAAGAAACCAGATTGAAAACTTACCTTATAACGATAACAATAAAAGAAACCAGATTAACAAAGGTCCAGGTAAGAAAATAGGCCAGTGGTCTGTTATAAGAACCAATACTGTCATCATTATAGGATCCATAGAACAACACACTGGTAGACAGAGCACCCTACAATAGACATAAAAGTGAAGACAGGAACAGACAATTGCTATCAACGTTTTCTAGTTCAGTTTCAATTATGTTGCTGGTAAGTAAATAGTTTGTTACATTATGAGAAAATTCACATACAAAATAGTTACTTACAAAATAACCAGTAATTTCAGACGACAAAGAATAATCTCCTGGAATTATCTACAAGTAAAATACAGTTAAATAGTTAAAGGCTTGATGTATCCTTAATATAATGTCTGTTCAGACTGAAAAACCCAGATTTCGGTCATTAGAAATTGACATTACAAAATGAACACATTTAACTTTTAAAAATGTCCTTGAAGTTTGTAACTTCTGCCGATGTGACAGAGAATAACAAAAATGACCTGAAAGAAGTAAATGGTGAACATTTTTGGTTCAAAAACAATAATTGTCCTTGTTGGTTATTGCCCTTTTCTCGCTGGTAATCCCTTTCTACTTGCTGATAAAACATGATCACTTTGAAATATTTTCATATTTTCTCAGAGTCTCTTGTTAAGATCTTATTTATTCTTACCTGAGGTAAAGAGACAAAAGCCAACATTAACATAGCAACAAAACAATTCATGTAAAACAAAAAACGTAGGAACACAAAATATGATGCCACATTGCTTCCAAAGTAAGCTGCAAAATAAAAAGATATAGCTTGCCAGTTTACGAGCTAAAAATTGAACGCGTTTTCAACAACAAGGGCAATAATTCATAGTATATTTTCGATTTAGCTGATTTTTCATCCATGGGTGATTACGTACACTCCATTAAAAGGGTATTAACTAGCAATTGCGGATAGACGCACGACCGACGGACTGCGGTGACGCCAATGTACGCTCCACATTTCATGTGCGCGTATAAAAAGCACCATAAACAGCATGTATCATGAGAGTTATTAACGAGTATATATGGGTTGTTTCATAAATATGTGGATTTTATATTGCTTACAACATACATCAACTGTTGTCAGTGGCTCGACAGAATCGTACGAATATTAGAATATGAATAAAATTATTTTCCACTATGAAAGTACATAAATTTCACAATACGCTGGACATTCTGAATAACAACATAAAGAACAGTCAATCTAGCAAAAAGATGTTCGCTCACCTGCAACACGTTTTATTTTGCTCTCCCATAATTCAATCTCAAATCCTCGAAGAAATGACGTTACTTTCTACAGATGAAAGATAAAGATGCTTTCAGAGTTGCTAATGCTTAATTGTAATGTTATAACCTACAAGTCAACCTATTCTTACACAAGCTTTGGTGATGCACAAAGAACATCAGCAAGTAAATGTATAAGATGAATAAGAACATGCTTACAAAAAGTGTTGACTTCGGATGAGTAAGGTTATTGAAATGTAACTGAAATCGATGTTCCAATCGAATCAACTATATGTATTAACTATGCTGGATAAATGAATATACATGAAACATAAAGACATTTGCATTTGGAATGAAAAACTTATGTACCTTCTTACGCTGTTTTAGTTTCTCTCTTGTCCCTGACTTTATCTTCTTCAGAACATTGTGATCCTTAAAATATCTGATATAAAAGGAGAAATAAAACATCATGCATCGGAAATTGATGAATTTGATACTAGTCAGTCCAACTTTTTATAAATGACTAACATAATATTACTATACTATCGGGTGGGCCTAAAAAAAGTGGCAACACACTTTAATATGATATTATGAAAAATGTATTGGAGCTATAATTTTGATATTACACACCCATCACAATATAGTAATTTGACATCTTCACTAGAAATTTCAGACCAAAAGACCTCTTTTTGACCTCTAATTTTAAAATTGCTGGCAAATTAACACTATTTGATCTTTTGGTCTGAAATTTCTAGTAAAGATGTCAAATTACTATATTGTGATGGGTGTGTAATATCAAAATTATAGCTCCCATACATTTTCCATAATATCATATTAAAGTGTGTTGCCACTTTTTTAGGACCACCCGATATACTATACTATACTATACTATACTATACTATACTATACATATACCTATACCTATACCTATTACTATTACTACTACTACTACTACTACTACTAATACTAATACTATACTATACTATACTCATTTTCGTACAAAAAAACATTATGTTATGAAATAATGTGATTCTTTGTGAATTAATTTGTCGTCTTACTTGGCTAGTTGTCTTTTCTCGCTCATAATAAGTGGATATCCTGGGAGTGTATCTCGTATTTTAATTTGGAGAGCCCACATATCTTCTTCCGTACCAAGTACATTTTCAATACACCCAATCCAGTCAGTCCTAAAATTATGTAATAGCATATTAAATCTTATTCTAAAATATCTTTCAGTTGGAACGCAAAATATAGTTATCTTTCTTCGAAAAAAATTTATAAAAGTTAATACTTAAATGAATAGAAATGGCCATCATGACTCATTTTGATAAAAAAAAAAGTGATTTCGCCATTTCGTCATTGTGACACAACTAATTACTTTTTAAAATTAGGCAACCAGGAAGGTCTGAATTTATTCTAACAGAAGAAAAGTCTCAAATATCTGCCATAGTCTCTCCAACTGAATGCACACATATTTGAATAACCACTGATGAGAGGTCCAATAATAATTGATGATATAGAGACAAAATGTTACTCACTCTCCACGTAAATGTGCATTTCTTAAACAATAAATTACCTCTTCTGCTGTATATTCATACGATGTTACAATGGAAACTGAAAGATATGTATGTGGTATTAAGATTGAGAAAACGAAAGTAGTTTTATATTTGAAACAATCTTAAAATCATCAGATATCCTTCAAACCATTGGCGTGGGAATTTTTAGGAAGAGGTGGGAATCTATTATGTATAGTCGAACCCTCAAAAAAAAAAAAAAAATCTCGCATAAATCTAAATTATATAAAACAAAAATCTAATTTACTTACACTCATCGGAATCTCGTCTCTCAACGTGAATGTCAACTTGTGATGGAGTATCGATACTTTGATACGAAGGTGCAGCATCTTTCAAAAGGGGGTTCCCTTCTTTAGATCCAAATTCACTTGGAATGCTTACATCCATTATTGTTGCATGTCAAACAACTTTGGGGTCATCATTGCTTCACAAACAGTATTGATCTGAAGTATAAACATTTTTTTTCTTTAAAAAATCTGTTGCCCAGACAGCGTCTATTGATTATTATTATTGTCATCTATTCAAGTTTCGCTAAGGTTCATTATAAAATATAATGAAAATTATAGTAGTTGCGCTGCCTCCACAATGAGGCCAAATATATTCACGAGGAGGTGAAGTAAGCCTGATTCAGTTCATGATAAATCAAAAAGTGCATTCCAGTCTAATTAAAAGCAGACCCTAATTCCACTTAGTTCGGTTTTTTAAATCCTGTTTTTTAAACACTTCATTAGGGTCTGACAACCACGTGCGATAAAAAGTATCTACGTGCACTCTGAACTTACATTGATAAAAAAAATGACCTGATAAACTAGTCTACAGCACTAAGGAATCCTAGAATACACCTATTGTTCGCGAACAAAATTCCAGCGCGGGAGAAGGCAAAGATCTGATTGGTTAAAACCAGAGTTAACGTAGACACTTTCTATCGCATGTCGGTTGTCAGACCCTAATGTAGTGTTTAAAAACAGGATTTAAAAAAACGAACGAAACAAAATTAGGGTCTAATTTTAATTAGACTGAGTGCATTCCTTCCTTATGTCAGTAATATCGGCATAAGAGTACATGACATCTTTGATATTACTTCAAATGTAAGAAATATTACTAAACAACTTAAAATAGAAGAAATATTACTAAACAACTTAAAATAGAAGACATATTACCAAATAACATGAAATTAAAGATATTTTACTAAATCATTTCAAATAGTAAATTTTATACTAAACAACTAGCATTAGAAAATATTTTACTCAATAACTTGAAAGGGAAAGTTCATACTTAACAACTAATTTGAAATAGAAGATATACTAAAAAAATTGAAAAAAAAATTGAAATAAGAGATATTATACTGAAGAATTTGAAATAAAAGCTATTTCACCAAACAACTTGAACTTGATTTTTTTTACTACATAAT
The DNA here is from genome assembly GCA_029955415.1 of Lottia scabra. NCBI lineage: Eukaryota > Metazoa > Mollusca > Gastropoda > Lottiidae > Lottia > Lottia scabra. The sequence goes on along the minus strand of JARJEI010000013.1, from coordinate 543,667 downwards.
ATGAAATAAAAGATATAACACTGAAGAAATTGGAATAAAAGATATTATACTCAATAACTTGAATTTAAATATAGTATATTGAATACTAAAAAAAATTAAATACAAGTTATTTTACAACTGGAATTGAAAGGTATAATACTAAACAACTGGAAATGAAATTAATGGCATAAATGAAATTAAGAGTTCTGAAAATGCACAAGACAATGTTCTTACCTGTCATACAGTTTTCATACATGCTATGTTAGACTTGTTTCATAAAACATCGTCGATTCTTTTAATATTCGTTGAATACTTTTGATAACATTTAATTGAGTTTGTTGAGTGTTGAGAAGAACTCAATCGTGTATAATGATACAATTACTATCATTCGTCAATAATATACCCGTGCATAATAATATTCACTCGACTTCATTAAAAATATAAACAAATAGGTGTTGAATAGAGTAGACCGTTCTTTTGGAACGAATGCGTATATTCAGAAGTGCGGTATATCAATAGGCAAGTTCTTGCAAAATAATCTATTAGAATTAATTTAATTAAAGGACAATAGTTGTCATTCCACTTATACGGATGAAACGTCGAGAAAACGTTCTGTTGAGAAGTTATGTCGGTATGTATGCTCTATAGTTCCCATACATTAAAATTGTAACCCTACGAAAAGTAGTGTGAAAACGTTGCACATGGGTTACTTCATGCCAATTCCTGGTAAAGGTTAAAGGGTAAATTTTACCCGTGTGGTTAAATCGCGATAAACCTAGATTCTGATCGAAAAAAATGAAATGAAATGAATGGAGTTTTACGTCCTACTTTTCTGCACCTATATGGGCTAATTGAGGACGGACAAACGCCATGCAGTGTTCAATGAGGGAAATTTTGCCAGGACAGCGGCTTTAGCCTGCTCTTATTTTCGATTTCCAACTGTCGAGGGATCTTTAACGTGCACAGCCAATAGCACACGGGACCTCGGTTTATTGTCCCATCCGAACGACTAGACGCTTTGCCATGTCAGTCCCTCCAACCTGCATCACTGGCAGGGGGAAACCGGGTTGAAAAATCCGAAGGTATCATCTAGACCCATGCCGGGATTGAACCCTGGACCTTAGCGATCAAGCGTCTAACTCACTGAGCCACCGCGGCTCCCTAGATTCTTATTGAGAAACACAGCGCGTTGGTTGGCGATGACTGTGTTGAATCGTGGTCTATCTACTGACCAATTTGGCCAGTTAAGCAAACAAAGAATATATCATCAGCTACAAATAGCCAAATTGTTCGTTCTTACCTCGTAACAAAACTTGGAAATCAAAGTATACTATCACAACTTTAATTTACCGCTTTAATAGTTCATATAATTTGATCGATCAACTACTGGCAGACTGACGAAACTTAAATCTATTGTCATGTGAAAAGTTTCATATCTGTGTATATGCTAAATTTGTCATTTGTAGAATACGTGATAATACTAATATCATACCTGTTACACTAAAATGTTCTAGAGAAACACCGATAATTAATCAATTAGTTTGACCCTAAAACAGTGCGAAAACCCATCTTTAAAGGGAAACATTCGGCATTTTCGAAAATAGATTTGGGTCTTGAAAACGAGTTCTCACTAAAATACGAGTTGTATTTTGATTTTAAAAATGAATAATTTTGATTGTTTATTATTTGAAGTTATTTTAGTTCAAACAATATTCACGTTTTAGAGAATATTCTCCTTTAACGCCTTTACACCTGTGTGACAACTTTAATGTATTGATTAATGATATATTATAATAAATCTCATCCTCGCGCTGACAGAAAATCAATTTAAGAGGGTAGGTAATTTCTGTTTTATTAATTTTCTTCTCTTTTTATAATGTAAACTCATTAAATTACTACACTATTTAGACAATCAACTCTTTGTATTACAACACTTTTTAGACAATCAACTCTTTATATTACTACACTATATAGACAATCAACTCTTTATATTACTACACTATTTAGACAATCAACTCTTTATATTACTACACTATATAGACAATCAACTCTTTATATTACTACACTATATAGACAATCTACTCTTTATATTACTACACTATTTAGACAATCAACTCTCTGTATTACTACAGTATTTAGACAATCAACTCTTTATATTACTACACTATATAGACAATCAACTCTTTATATTACTACACTATATAGACAATCTACTCTTTATATTACTACACTATTTAGACAATCAACTCTTTATATTACTACACTTTTTAGACAATCAACTCTTTATATAACTACTCTATTTAGACAATCTACTATTTATATTACAACACTATTTAGACAATCAACTCTTTGTATTACAACACTTTTTAGACAATCAACTCTTTATATTACTACACTATATAGACAATCAACTCTTTATATTACTACACTATTTAGACAATCAACTCTTTATATTACTACACTATATAGACAATCAACTCTTTATATTACTACACTATATAGACAATCTACTCTTTATATTACTACACTATTTAGACAATCAACTCTCTGTATTACTACAGTATTTAGACAATCAACTCTTTATATTACTACACTATATAGACAATCAACTCTTTATATTACTACACTATATAGACAATCTACTCTTTATATTACTACACTATTTAGACAATCAACTCTTTATATTACTACACTTTTTAGACAATCAACTCTTTATATAACTACTCTATTTAGACAATCTACTATTTATATTACAACACTATTTAGACAATCAACTCTTTGTATTACAACACTTTTTAGACAATCAACTCTTTATATAACTACTCTATTTAGACAATCAACTCTTTATATTACTACACTATTTAGACAATCAACTCTTTATATTACTACACTATTTAGACAATCAACTCTTTGTATTACAACACTTTTTAGACAATCAACTCTTTATATAACTACTCTATTTAGACAATCAACTCTTTATATTACTACACTATTTAGACAACCAACTCTTTATATTACTACACTATTTAGACAACCAACTCTTTATATTACTACACTATTTAGAGAATCAACTCTTTATATTACTACACTATTTAGAGAATCAACTCTTTATATTACAACACTATTTAGACAATCAACTCTATATATTACAACACTATTTAGACAATCAACTCTTTATATTACAACACTTTTTAGACAATCGACTCTTTATATAACTACACTATTTAGACAATCAACTCTTTATATTACTACACTATTTAGACAATCAACTCTTTATATTACTACACTATTTAGACAATCAACTATTTATATAACTACACTATTTAGTCAACCAACTCTTTATATTACTAAACTATTTAGACAATCAACTATATTACTACACTATTTAGACAAACAACTCTTTATATAACTACACTATTTAGACAATCAACTCTTTATATTACTACACTATTTAGACAACCTACTCTTTATATTACTACACTATTTATACAATCTACTATTTATATTACAACACTCTTTAAACAATCGATCCTTTATATTACTACACTCTTTAGACAATCTACTATTTATATTACTACACTATTTATACAATCAACTCTTTATATTACTACACTATTTAGACAATCAACTATTTATATAACTACACTATTTAGTCAACCAACTCTTTATATTACTAAACTATTTAGACAATCAACTCTTTATATTACTACACTATTTAGACAACCAACTCTTTATATTACTACACTATTTAGAGAATCAACTCTTTATATTACTACACTATTTAGACAATCAACTCTTTATATTACTACTCTATTTAGACAATCAACTCTTTATATTACTACACTATTTAGACAAACAACTCTTTATATTACTAAACTATTTAGACAATCAATTCTTTATATTACAACACTCTTTAGACAATCTACTATTTATATTACTACACTATTTAGACAATCAACTCTTTATATAACTACACCATTGAGACAATCAACTCTTTATATTACTAAACTATTTAGACAATCAACTATATTACTACACTATTTAGACAATCAACTCTTTATATTATAACACTATTAAAACAATCAACTCTTTATATTACTACACTATTTAGACAATCTACTCTTTATATTACTACACTATTTAGACAATCAACTCTTTATATTACTACACTATTTAGACAATCAACTCTTTATATTACTAAACTATTTAGACAATCAACACTTTATATTACTACACTATTTAGACAACCAACTCTTTATATTACTTCACTATTTAGACAATCAACTCTTTATATAACTACACCATTGAGACAATCAACTCTTTATATTACTAAACTATTTAGACAATCAACTATATTACTACACTATTTAGACAATCAACTCTTTATATTACAACACTATTAAAACAATCAACTCTTTATATTACTACACTATTTAGACAATCTACTCTTTATATTACTACACTATTTAGACAATCAACTCTTTATATTACTACACTATTTAGACAATCTACTCTTTATATTACTAAACTATTTAGACAATCAACACTTTATATTACTACACTATTTAGACAACCAACTCTTTATATTACTTCACTATTTAGACAATCAACTCTTTATATTACCACACTATTTAGACAATCAACTCTTTATATTTATTCTAAATTGAATATAGCATCTCATATTGGCTCAAGTTATTATCAAATTTTAATACGAATCAATTCATAGTTCAATTTGATATAATTTGCCTTATATCAAAATATATGGCTAAATGATAAAATTGTGTTCATTAAGTCATATTAAAATTGATATTGTTTACATCGGTTGTTACATTGTTTTGAGCTAATGAAACATTGTGCCATGTTCAATTGAAGCCGTTCATTGTACTTCGTAAGTGCACTCTACATACATTGTGTATGATACATATGCATTCACTTACCAAAAAATAGTAATTCATTCATATGGCCGCCATCATTGTTTTTAAAGAAATATAGTATAAGCTTCAGTTGTCACATGGTGTTGTTATCGCCTTCTTATTATTACCGTGTTGTTTATCAATAAATATTCAATATATATCTTACTGTCCTATTTTTCATAAATTCGATAATACATATTATGTAGCCATAAAAAATAAACTCATGTTTGCGGACTTTGTACATAATAAATTGATATACGTAGAAATTTGAAGGGTTAGTCTGTGGTTATATGAGAAAATCAAAATGAGCAAAATCTTAAACATTTCTATGGTCGATATGGGCCTTGAATATATGTAAATAGCCTCTTAAAGCACGAAAACTGCACAATCCCTTCAATTATTCCCCTACCTAAACGCTGATGATTATGGGTACAAGGGGGTTTGAAGTCTTAAATTTTTGAGGGAGAGTTGTGAACATTATCTTGGATAAGGTTAGCTAAAATAAAACCAGGCTCTGAGACTAAAATGGTTTCGTTTGAACGGATGGTGAACATATCTCCATAAATACCTTACCTATTTCAAGATGTCATAGAGCTGATTTCTCTAAAGGCATTTTATATAATATATATGTATATCGGGTGTCTCAAAAAAAAGACGTCCTCAAGTTTGACGGTAAGTAACTCGGCTGTTAGTGAACCTATCTCTTTAAAAATTCTTACAGATTTACTTCAACATGTCCTTGTTAGGCCCTGAAAATATGAGAGTCGTCGAACAAAAATGTAAGAAGAACTGTCTTGAAAAAAAAAATTCAATACCAGAGCAAATCACCTTTTTGAGTGTGTGTTAATTGTGCTTTCACCACATCGACCACCAATAATATCAAGCATTTCCTTCCTGTATCAC